>CM031243.1:790656549-791856549 GCA_018340775.1 Taxus wallichiana var. yunnanensis
ATTGCTTAAGCTAGAAACCTGAGAACCAAAGGTTGAGTTACCCAAATGACTTCGCACTCACTCTAGATTAACAAGAAATTGATCCAACCTCTCTCGTTATATTGCTATACCCTGCCTCTTTGATTGTTCCAAATGAACCACTCCTTGTTTTGGCTCAATGTCTACCATATTGTTAAAGTTTACAAAGTCTTCAAAATCGCGACGGATTTGAGATTCAATCAATTACATTTGTGAGATTGAATTCCATACCAATCCAAAGTTTACGTCTATAAAGTATCCATTAGGATTCTAGTTTAGAATGGCGATGTTGACCTTGCTAGCTCTCCAAATCATTACAAGTCCCCCAGAGTTCCATCAACATCAATCAAGATACCATTCCTTCCAAACCAATTTTTTTCTCCATGCACTCCTTGCCTACTTGGCCGCGCTTAGTTTACTTAATAAAAAATGTCCACTTTTGCGTAAGAACGCAATGCCGCGATTAGGTGTCAGTAATATCAGCAAGAAATGATCTCCATTGAGAGAGGAGGGAATTTCACCCCCTCTTCTCAGAGATAAAGATGGAATTGATCAGGTTTTGAGTGCCTTATACAACATCTGTTAGAGGTAGCTCTGCTTTGGACACCTTGTCTCCTTGGATTCGAGGTTGCAAATGGCCTTTTTCATTGGGTGCAAGAGGAGTGAATCGCAAGTTTGGTTGGATTTTTTACTTCATCTTCATCCTTTCGATAGATCTGCTTAGCTTTTATTCACCCAAACCTCCATATCTTTGAAGTTCTCCACCCTCCCTACTCCTGTGCCCTAACAAAACATAGATGCCAAGTTTTTCGAGTTTTCATAAGGTCTTCACTTTACTTGAAAAGAGTAGAGGGGACATTCACTCATAAGGGGCTTGGCATGTGTTTAAACCGAATCATTGGGAGATTTCAAAGGGGCAATGTCCGATAGCTGAAAGTTATTCCTCCGGAATTCCTTCGAAGGGCCAAGAGGCTTAGGCCTTCAAACCTTGTGTAGTGATTAGTGTTTTTTTTATGGACAATGTTTCTTGATGAGCCCCGATTTATGTCACAAAAACACTTGAAAGGAAGCTTTTCAATGTCAATTGCTTGCCATAAGCGAGCCAAGTGTTGATTGAAGCTTAATGACTTTGGGGATATGCTTAGGACAAATCCATGAAGATTTATATTCAGGCATATGATACGAGTGATCCCTCTAAGGTTCTGCTTTTCGATTTGAATCACTGAGCCCAAATTTACCCCAATCTTCTTTAGCACCTCTTCCTTCCAAAGATTGGACCGGTAGTCACGTAGACAAATCCATACCGGGTGGTGCCCATTTCACGAAGGGTTAGGGCATTGAAATTAGGCACCATGGTCAGATACAATCCCGTCCTTACAAGAGACATGTCTGGTTATTCAACACTTCCCGCTTTTGAGCTTCACCGCCTAATGTTATTACAAAGAAGCCCTTTGGGAGAAACTAGAGGGGTATTTCCTTCCCCACTTCTTTGCACACCACAACTCCACTACCCTGATGGCCGACCATTTTTTTGCAAACTTCCTAGTAAGGGCTCTCTTATGAAGGATGTCCACCTCTTGGTCAATAAAGCTCAAGATGTCTACTGCTAGTTTTGTTTCTGCTTACTCCTTATTGATCCTGCCTTCTTTGCTCAGCAAGCGTGCTCTACCCGAGGAGCCTCTGGGGAAATATTCTCAATGGTTAACTTTTGTAAGTCTTCGCATGTTCCGCAATTGCAAAGATTTGCATATTCACTTTGCCTCCATGATTCGCTCCATTTCGTAGATAGGGAGGTCATGTTGCTTCCTAAAAACACCATATTTGTAATGCAATGTAAATGATCTATTTTGTTATAAAGTACGCCACATGATGCTATTCATATAAGTGATGGTAATAATGGTGTTGACTATATAATTAATAAGGGTAGGTGACTACCACTCTCATGTAATAGTGTAGGTGGCATATCGGATAAGCTATTGGTAGATTCATCATATTTGGTTATTGTGATTGAACAAGTAACTTGTGTGAGAAGCTACTGATGCTGGAGCATCCCTAGGCTGTTAGCAATCTTACATTGCCAAAAAACAAAGAATTATCTTCATTTTGTGTTTTCTAGCATTGTTCGTGTCTCGAAGGACTTCTTCTGCAAAGTGTGGTTTAATATCAACTCTAAGTTTGTAAGGCATTTTCCTTCAAAGGAAGTCAGTGTGTGTAGGCAATATCTATAGTCCGAAGACTTTTTCGTTTGGTTATTCAAGCTTGAAGTCTTAAGCTTTATGTTTAATTAAGGTGTCACCTCATATATTCCCTAATGTATGGTGGCCATGACTATGAATCAAGGTCTAAGTGACCGTAGATTCTAAGAAGCCCACAATCTTATTACTTGTTGAAGCTTTGAATCTCATGTGCTCAATAATAAGCTTTTTGATGGGCGGTCACATTTTACTGACCAATGACCTCGGCCCTAAACGAAACATTGTAACAAATTTTTGGTTCCATCGATTCCATCCACCACCACACCCAAATGGATGAGGATTGAAAACTCTTTACTTGACAACGTTTGATAGGTGCAATATGGTCCATGGATCATTGCTTATCGTATATATGATGGAATGGAAGTGGGCAATGCTCACCCTAGTGTGGATAAAACAAAATAAGGCTAAGACCTTAATAAATGTTGCTATAAAACTTTGGTTTGACCCACCCTCCTCTCCAAGCTTTACTAGTTAAAGAATAAAAATCCGAAGACTTGGATGACGCCACGACCTCTGCCTTCCTCTGGGTGATGAACGTGCCACATCATCCAAATGGATGAAGATTGGAGCCTTAACCTTGAGAAATGTATGACCATGCTAAAAGGTTTGCATGGACCATTGATTTGTGCTTATTTAATGATGCAAACTTAATGTTGATGCCATTGTAATGTTTCCTATGTAGATTATAATGTGATAGTCTCTAATAAAGCCTTGGTGGGGGTCAACCTTTTTGAAAGGTAAAACCCGATAATAGACGATCTATGTGGCCGCCTCGTAAAATATCAATGATGTCACCTGAATTTGCTTATTATAATTTTTCAAATAAAATCGAAGAAAGTTGGGAGAACAAGGTTCGAATATTGAATTGATTAACTCAATAAACCCAAGAGACGACCTTGTTCTTGGAGGAGTTAAAGCAATTGATCCCAGGAATACAAATAGAGCAAACTGGTTACAAATAAGAATTTGGAAGTCAAAGAATGATTCAAAGGCCTTTCTTTTAAATATCAATTACATCATATTTTTGCTTGTTATATTGTTTTTAAATTAAATCGAAGGAAGTCAGGGAGATCAAGGTTCAAATTTTGAATTGATCAATCGAATAAACCCAAGAGCCTGCATTCTTGGAGCAGTTAAAGCAACTGATCCTTGGGTTACAATTGAGCAAACTAGTTACAAAGAAGAACTAGGAAATCGGAGAATTATTAGAAGGCCATCCATTTCATGTAAGATGATTACAACGTCAGAGGATAAGGAAAGCACAAAGGGCATGAAACCAATCTTTAAATTAGTTTCATCTCTATTTACAGGGTTGGGAGATGGGAGTTCAGTTGGAAGAGCTCAAGACTTAGAATTGAGAGGAGAGGGAACAAACTCGAGGGAATCAAGATTCACAAAGTTGAATCCCTATCAAGGTGATATTGTAGTCAATGTAATATTAGCTTTCTGAGAATGGTAAACAGAGGTGATGTTTGGTGATGTTTGTGACCCATGGGAAGATCTCATATAAATCCTCGGATGGTTTTGTAATGGTTTTAAAACTCCGATGAAGTTTTGGAAAGCAATTCAAAGCCTGAAGCTTCATAAGAATGTTTGAAAGGTATCTAGTTTTTGAGCTTGAGAATTGAATTTGTTTGGATGTCTGTTTTGAGCTTTAGTGCTTGGAGAACATCGTAGAATGATACTAGCTCATGATTGGATTTTTTTCTTCATGTTTAATAATAGAAGCATTTTAACTGTCACCAATACGAGATTTTGTAAACAGAAGCAGGGTGTTGACTCAAGGACAAGGCTTTTATTCAATTGACACCTATCGTTGACTGCATCAGCTACTCACTTTGTTATAAATAAGGGTTATCTGCTCTCTATAAATAATCCTATTTTTCATATCAAAATAATTTATGTTTTATCACAACATTTGGAGAAGTTATTCCTCCATTATTTTCAGGATTGCAGCTGCAATCCACATTTTTGGGTGCGCAAGTGCCCCATTCATATTATTCTTGTGTAGCTACATTACTAGCTATGCCTGTGCAGGCCCACAAGTGCAATTATGGTATGTACCTGCTTTTGCGTACACCTTTGGGCCGACAAGGATAGACATGGTATGTCAAGCCGTACCCTGTGCAAACTGACATCATAACCAGCCCCAAAAATGTTTTTTTAATTTTAAAGTTTATAATGTCATTAAAACTTTACAAAATATTTAAAATTTTTTTAAACCCTAAACAACACTCCCAAACTCTTTGAAACAACACATTTACCTCACATTGTATACTTACCTCTCATTGCACATTTGCTCACTCACCTTCAGATTTATAGTCCCTTTAGGTCTGAAACCCCATGTTTTGCTAAAGTAATGAATATGATGATTTATCTTGATTTTTTGTGTATACATTGTAACATTTGCACATTATACTTGTTCTAAGTTTGACCAATGAATATCATGAGATTTGGCATGAATTATCAGTATTTTTTTTGTTATTTAAGTTAGTGGTTACTCTGTGTGTTATATGATTTATTTTACTTTTCGGCAAATTTTTAAATATTTTATATATTTTTTGTACGGCCAAACCCAAATCCATACTCGGGCTGCAATAAAGCCCCTTACTGGCATGCCAGATCCCCATACCTGTACTGGCTATCTAATTTTGTAGATGTGCTTGCTAGGGGTGCATGTATGCTGCGCCATAATTTTGACACAATGAAGGCTTATAAGGTATATCCTCACCCAAATGCTTTGTGAACAGGGAAAGAGTCTCGAGATTGAAAATCCCAAAACGGCGGATTATTTTCATTGTTCCTCCCTCTTCTAACAAATGCTTTGAGGTGCTTGTGTGGTTTGTGGCTCTCTTTGAGTGAAGGGTATAACGTGGAGGAATAGGCAAGAACGGAGAAATGCTGATCAATGGGTCACTTAAGCAGATGTGTTGAAGGGATCGGCAGGCTCATTTCAAAAGATTGATAACACTTGGAAATGTTGGTCGATGGGCCACTTCAGCGGGTTGTGTGAAGAGATCGATATGACGACTTCACAAGGAAAATGACTATTTTGAAAAAAATGCGCGAGGGATAGTAGATAGGATAGAAGAAAATGAAGAAGGCTAGAATACTAGTTAGATGATAGAAGAATGTTAGATAGGATATGGATGAATGGAAGATAGGGTATGGACAAGGAAAATGAGAGAGATGATAATGGATAGGGAAATGCTGCATATCTTGCACAGTTTTGATGGTGTGAACAACTTTTATTTACTATAGCATATAACAGTAATCACTTATGATATTGGAAACCATAATGATGATGTTGTAATACGCCAAATGACTGACTCTAAAGCAAAACAATGCAATGTAATTAAGAAAATAAACAAACAAGCACAAGAAAACACACTCTAAAGTAAACCGATTCATTTGTTTTTGTCTTGTTTAAGCACCCAAGTGATGTAGGAATGAGACAAGGGTAACGATGCTGCCCCAAGTGAGGATACATGTGAGGGAGTGGATGGCGGACAAATATGTTTTGGAGGGAAGTCGATGTGAGCCATGCTTTTCCCCAAACAACGATGTATGTTGGGAGACTATGATCACAAACACATGACCATGTTGATGTGATGTGAATCATGATGTCTTACTTGTCTCTAGCCACATGGTTGAGTGCAAGCTAGGATTTTCGAGAGTTTTAGGATGTTTTTGGATTGTTTTGGTTTTTTAGATTGCTTTGCGATGTTGTTTTGGATTGTTTTGACATTTTCTTGGATTTTTGGGATTCGTGGATAATTGTCTAACCTTAAGGAAGGTGTGTTTTCTAACATCAATAACTTTGTGCCCTTTCCAAGCCACGTGGCATAGGCGACAAGATGCAGCATAAAAATTGAAGATGAGATGGGGTTATCGGGCCCTATCACAAGTTGCCACATGTGCGGATTGGATGATTTGCCTCGAGCAACGATATATGCAAAGGGGGCTTGGATGATTTGCCAATGTTGGATCGAAGCCAAGACCATTGGTAACAAAGATGGTTTAAATCATTGACTTAGAAGCCATATGAAGGGATGAGCGGAATGGATGGAGCTGACATGCCCTCGAGTGCAAGGTGCTTGTAGGCATGGACCTACACATGGTGTTGGAAACTGGTTTTCACCATGCTTCTTATCCAAGGCGCCACAGTTCTGTGGTTTTCACCATTGGATGCATTTATTTTTCTTTCCTTTCTAATGTTGTTGATTTTTGTTTTTTTGATTTTTAGGGTTTTTGAAGCTGCACTCATGTATGGAAGCGTTTGAGTTGGATGATGTTCATGGGATCGTAGAGCTCTGTCACCATCTATGTAAGCAAGTATATAGGATCCAGATCCATATTTAGCAACGACAATGAATGAACTCCAGCCGATTAGGCTCAAACTTGCCTTTCTTCTCTCTTTTCATTAGTAGTCTTTTTCTTATTTTCCTTGAAGGATAGGATCACCAATCTCAAAACTCACGAGGGATGATGTGCTTATTATAGTGGCGGTGTAGTTGATTCGATACACTTTAAGGTGATCCAAGGCATGGAGCCTTCACTCATCCAAGAGCCCTAACTCAACAAGTTGGGCCACTTTGTAGTCTTCCTCATCATCTAGATAGTCCTTGAAGGAGATACACAAGAAGGGTAGCTCGATCTCTAGGAGAATTATTGCCTCTACTCCAAAGACAAGGGAGTAGTGGGTAGCTTTGGTAGGGGTGCGGATGGAAGTTTGAGTACGCCCACAAGGCGGGATAGATTTAAAGGTGCCAATTTCTGCTGGTTTTGCTGACGATTTTCTCCATAATCTTTACAAGAGTTTTATTTGTGGTTGCTCATGGAAAATTGTCGTCATGGTGATGAGTTATGAAAATACTCCATGTAGTGAAAAATCCCAGAAAAATATCTAAATTGTTAGTCTAGTCAGTAATATTCTAATGTGATTGTTTGTTTCTGTCCAATGACGGAGATTAAATGAATTGTATCATTCTTGTTACTCTTTGACAACTAACTTCAGGGTCTCACATCCCAGGTGCTGCGTTGAAGCATAGACAATGCTCACATGTTTAGAAAATACCAGAACCATTTATCCTTTAGTTTAAAAAAGAAACTAGGGCAATATGTGATTAGAAATGTCAATGCAAAAAAATCAATCGACAAAAAAATTACAAAACTTTTGAAGGAAACGAATGTTTGATAACCAGTTCAGATATCTTAAATACATCTAGCTGAAAAATGCGATAGACATCATTCTCAAGGCTCTTATCTTGGATTTTACAGAGACCACATTGACTAATAACTCTATTACATTCTTTGGTGTAATGGTGAAGTATTTTTCTCTTGAAATAGAGGTCGCAAGTTTGCATCTTGCAGAGGGCAGGGTATTGTTCATGTTGTATTTGATGCACAGTTATGTGCCTCCAGCATGCTGGGAGTACCCCATATGCTATAAGCTAGCCTGCAGACCCAAAACATGGCATCCAACATTGTGGACCTTAAAAGGATCTCTCCTTTCTTTTCCTTTCTTGTAAAATTTCCCACTGACTGGTGACAAATGGCATCAATTTAACTGCACCAATGTGGCTTGAAAATATTTCTGGGAAGGAAAAAAAAAAGGCTTTAAACTCCTCCATATAGTTAAGATATTATAACTTTTGCTGGACTTTTCAAAGCAAAAAGAAAAAACTTCTTAGTGACAGTCAAATGGACGTCAAATGTAAGTTTGAAATTACCCTGCTATGGTCAAATGGACGTCAAATTTTAATGTCATAATTACTTATTTACACATGAAAATTACAAGCCCCCACCAGCAGTCCCAGCTGCCATTGTAGAATGCCTATCGGCATAACAAGTGAAGATGTGCTATGATTAAATGACAAAACAGTATTTATATTTACCAAATTGGTGATTATTAATGGTTCTGGTTGGAAGGCAGTCCTTGCAACCATAAACTTCAATGGAAAGTTTTACACCTCAGGTTGATAGATACTGTCTATATTAAAATTATCAATTCACTAGGTTGTATATTGAGCATAACGTCTCCCACTAATCTTTCTTTGTTTAGTTAATTTAAGGCTCAGTGACATCCCAAAAATGAAGCAACATCGTGTTTAACATATGGCCAAGTGTCTCATAATATAGATTTGTTTCAAATTGTAATAACTCAACAAAAACACGGGACTTATAACATAATCATAGCAAAAGGTGGACAGATATTTCACTTGACACAAGGGAAAACATGATGGCTTGTGCTGGGGATATGGACATCACTTCTGCAACTTAAAAGATCTTAGGACACAAGATTCAATTTGGCACATAGAAATATCACTTCTAATAGGTACAGCGAAGTTGAACTGGAAAACTTTTGCTTTAATCCCCAAAACATTTGGGGCCATATTCAAGATCCTGCTTGGTTTTGGAAATGTCTAATAGTTCTAAGTCCAATCTTCCTTTTAGAGGGAGCAGTTCTAATTTGAGGCTGTGATTTTGCATTTGTAGTGTCGTTCGCTGTCTATCCAGAAAACACTTTAAGGGTGGGTTCTTTTGGGATAAGATTTTCTCTCCAATAGTTCAAAGTCCAATCTCCTTTAGAGGAAGCAGTCCTAATCCTGTACTGCAATTTTATATTTGTAGAGTCTTTCACTGTCCATCCAGGAAACACTGTTTTAAGGGTGGCTACTTTGTTCATTGCCGACCTTGTATATGTTCACACTCTTTTGAATTTTCTGGCTGAACATGTGCTGTTTTAAGATTTCAGATGACATATCTTTCATGTAAATTTGTTCTTCATGCAAAATTTATGGCATTCGCAAGTTGTTAATTCAAAGTTATTTTTACTTGAACGAAAGAAGACGAGCAAATTCTACCGTGTTGCATATTCGTAATAATTATGGTCTTAAGGTGTAACAGTCTATGTGATCTTGCAGATCAGATCTTCTGATACTGAAGACAATAAAGCAATCTGTTGAAACGCAAAACAGTGGCTACCATAGGGCCACTATATATGCCAATGCACTTATGCATGCTGGAACTACTGTAGACACATTTCTGAGAGAATCCCATACTGCAATTTTATATTTGTAGAGCCTTTCACTGTCCATCCAGGAAACACTGTTTAAGGGTGGCTGCTTTGTTCATTGCCAACCTTGTATATGTTCACACTCTTTAGATTTTTCTGTTTGTACACGTGCTGTTTTAAGATTTCAGATGACATATCTTTCATGTAAATTTGTTCTTCATGCAAAATTTATGGCATTCTCAAGTTGTGAATGCAAAGTTATTTTTAGTTGAGCAAAAAAAAACCAGCAAATTCTACTGCGTTGCGTATTTGGTAATAATTATAGTATTAAGCTGTAACAGTCTATGTGATCTTGCAGATCAGATCTTCTGATACTGAAGACAATAAAGCAATCTGTTGAAATGCGAAACAGTGTCTGCCATAGTGCCACTATATATGCCAATGCACTTATGCATGCTGGAACCACTGTAGACACATTTCTGAGAGAAAATCTGGTGATTTCTTTTCCTTCTTGCTTGGCTAACTTATGCTAATTTTTTTGTAGTGATTGGAACTAATGTTCTTACATGTTGTTTTACCAGGAATGGCTAAGTAGGGCCACAAATTGGGCGAAGTTTAGTGCTACTGCTGGTTTAGGGTAATTCACCGGGGTCACCTCCAACAAGGTCGATCTTTGATGGCTCCTTATCTTCCTCAAAACGGTGCAGCGGTGGTGGAAGCCCTTATTCTGAGGGCGGGGCCCTCTATGCTTTAGGGCTTATTCATGCCAACCATGGAGAAGGAATCAAACAGTTTCTTCGTGATAGCTTGCGCAGTACGACTGTTGATGTGAGTGTCTGAACAAATTTCAACTAGTTTTTCCATTAGGTGTCTATTGTGAAATTATTTTAAATTACTGTTCAACTTAAAGCTTTTACTTTCAAGGTTCTTAATTACAGCGTTCTGGTGATTGCAAAAGGTAATTCAACATGGTGCATGTTTGGGGTTGGGTTTGGCTGCTTTGGGAACTGCTGATGAAGAGATTTATGAGGATATCAAGAATGCTCTTTACTCGGATAGTGCAGTTGCTGGAGAGGCTGCAGGCATTAGTATGGGCTTGCTTATGGTTGGAACTGCAAGTGAAAAGGCAAGCGAAATGCTTTATATGCACATGATACTCAACATGAGAAGATAATCAGGTATAGCTTGTTTTGCAATGTTCTTTGTTAAATTATCTTTAGTTTCAAACTTAACATCAGAGGAGTTATTTCTTTTGAGTTGGAAAGATCTCACTTTTGAGGTTGTGGTATATGTTAATATCTGAATTTGTGAGCAAATGTGTGCAGAGGTCTTGCCCTTGGAATAGCACTAACTGTCTATGGAAGGGAAGAAGAGGCTGATACACTTATAGAGCAAATGACCAGGGATCAGGATCCAATTCTGCGTTATGGTGGAATGTATGCTCTGGCTCTTGCATATAGGGGCACAGCAAATAACAAAGCCATACGTCGTCTGCTGCACTTTGCTGTCTCAGATGTCAGTGATGATGTGAGAAGAACTGCCGTGATGGCGCTTGGATTTGTTTTATACTCTGAACCTGAGCAGGTCTGTATCTTTTTTTTTTATAGTACAGCTTGTGGCGTGTTTAAATTTGTTAATTATTTTTTATTTGGCTGCAAGATCTTTACCAGGAATTGTGAACTATTTAAGTACTGTTTCTGACCATCTTTACTTCGGCATTGAATATTATTGTGCAACTTTTACAGACCCCACGAATAGTATCTTTACTCTCCGAGTCATACAATCCACATGTTCGGTATGGAGCAGCTTTGGCTGTGGGCATCTCTTGTGCAGGCACAGCATTAAGTGAGGCTATTTCGCTGCTGGAGCCTTTAACATCAGATGTTGTAGATTTTGTTCGTCAAGGTGCTCTTATAGCCATGGCTATGGTTCTTGTGCAAACAAATGAGGGATGCGAACCTCGTGTAGCTAGCTTCAGGTATAATGTTATAAGCTCTAATTCACTGTTTGAAGTTATATTGATGGAGTTTTAGAACTGGCAAAAGTGAATGCCAGCTGAAAAGTCTCCAGCCAAAGAACACATTTTTAAAATTCTGGGATTTCGATTCATTTTCTTATGAGATATTTTGGTGCTATAAATTTCTTTTCCAGCGATTTATTTTTGGCTGAGATATTTATTTTGATTATTTGATATTTGTTGTGGCTAAATGCCAGGCGCCAACTTGAGAAGATAATTCTTGACAAGCATGAAGATACCATGAGCAAGATGGGTGCAATTTTGGCATCAGGTATTTTAGACGCAGGTGGTCGAAATGTGACAATTAAGTTGCTTTCCAGGACGAAGCATGACAGAATCACTGCTGTCGTTGGTATGGCAGTATTTAGCCAATTTTGGTATTGGTATCCTCTTATATATTTCCTGAGCCTCTCTTTTGCCCCTACTGCTTTCATTGGGCTCAACTATGACCTGAAGGTACCCAAATTTGAGTTTTTATCAAAAGCTAAGCCCTCACTGTTCGAATATCCTCATCCTACGACACCACCAACAACTAATTCGGCAGTAAAATTACCTACTGCTGTTTTATCTACATCAGCTAAGGCTAAAGCTAGAGCAAAGAAAGAAGCAGATCAGAGAATTGCTATGGATGAAGGAAAGGCCCCAAAATCCAGTGACAAGGAGGGAGAAGCAATGCAGGTAATGACTATTTGGCATTTAGATTCCGTAGTTGAATGCTAATCATGATAATACTATATTTCAGTATTGACAAATATAAAAATCTGTCTTTAATTTGCAGAGTTCCCATAAGATGTGCTTTCCTTACTTTTAACTTTTTTTTAACTGATTAATTAGAGGGGGCGGCGAGCTTTCACTCTATGACCCTGTCTTCGTAATTTTATATCATATTTAGTACTTCATCGGCATGATGCCATTCTGTGCGCAATTAGATTTTTGTATTTTCCAATAAAGAGCACCAGTGTAACACAAAACGCTTGAAAATGTCAAAAATAGATTGTTGTTTATGTCCAAGGTTTTAGTGCAAAAGAAAAGGTCAGCTCTCTTGTATTGTGATTGCTTCGGCTTGAAACTATTAGGTTTTGTGATTTGCTTTTGTGCTTCTTTAGTGATAAATGCAGTCATCTATCTATTATTTCATCCTCTTGACACCTATTTGACTACTCGAGTCTTATTCAATATGATTGTATGTTGCAGGTTGATGGTGCATCTGAAAAGAAAGCAGAAGCTGAGCCATCTATTCAAATTCTAACAAATCCAGCTCGAGTTGTTCCAGCACAGGAAAAGTACATCAGGTTTTTCGCGGCGAGTAGGTATAAGCCAATTAAATTAGCACCATCAGGATTTGTGTTACTAAGGGATGTAAAGCCATCTGAGCATGAAGTGTTTACTTTGACGGATGCACCATCGTCACTAGCATCACCGGAAGTGCTTCAATTCCACAACAATCTGCATCATCTATGTCTGTCGAGGAAGGAGAACCTCAACCACCACAACCATTTGAATATGGTACATGATCACACCAGCAAGTGGACAATTTGTTATTCCAAAGATTGAAGAAAATTGTTTCTTGAAAGAATTCCTTCCAACTTCCAAATGCCTCGGCTGTTTACATATTTTCCATTTCAAAAATTTAAAAGGAATCAGTTATGGCTTTTAAACGTTTTGGCATTGGCCCTCCTGCTGTAAAATCTTAAAAGCTATGCAATTCCTTTTGTCCACATTCATGGGCATGATCTGATGAATGTGAAGATCTGCTCAGACATGTTACGAGGCTTGTGAGCTATGAATTATGATTTAGATGTACGATTGAATTGATCAACATTGCACTTCTGGACATGTTATCCTAGGATATTAGAATCAGTTCATTTGTTGAAATTCCATGTTTTTGAGGTAGCAGTAGGCGTGTATCTTAACCCGGTGGTCCATTGGTACAATTTCAACAAACATTTCATCATTTTTTCCTCGTAATGGAGTCCCTCCCTCCCTCTCATTCTCATACAGAGGAACAAAATGCACTGCAGTTTTTTTCTTTAATTGTTATCCGTCCTGTAATTTCAGTAGTACATGCTTTCACTCCTCAATTCAGTGCTTATGATCTTGCTTCTGTTCTCTTATTTCGTCGAGGCTGATTCCAGGTATAGTTTCACTTCAATTGAACATCAAGAAATGAACAATAAGATCCTGTGATATGTAATGAAAAAAGAATAAAAAGCAATACAGAGCATTAACTCAAAGCTTTTATGATTTGTCTTTTTAAGTGGGTAAAATTGGGATGATGTTAAAGGCAATGAGATCAGCCGGACCATTGTTCAAGCAAGTGGATATAATCCCTGTCAAAATAATTTTTTAAGATATTTTGTGTGGTGGTGTTTAGAAAAGACTTGATAGTGTTAAATATTTTTTTTAATTTTGTCACAGTATTTGCAATGTATACACCCATAACAGTATAGAAAATGCTACGTTAATATATGATTTGAGTATTCTTGGTTAAAAGTATATCAAACTCAGTTAAGATGTTTCCCCAGTTATATAGTGTGTTGCCTTGTTTCCCCTCAGAGGCTAACTAAATATATTTATTATTGGTTTAGGATTAAGTTACTTTCAGTACTTTTGAAATCATATTGTTTCAATCCATGGAGATCACCATACCAAATACAAACTATGTTGAATTATGAAATCCTGAAGAACTCTAATTTGATATTTTTGCATTTATGCTCAAAGAAGGTTAAATGCAATGAAATTTGAAGAGGTCTGACATTTTTATTTTCTTCTGTACATTTAACTATTACAAAAGCGTTTTATAAGTTGTTATCTATGGTAATCTACTATATCTTTCTTTGATTCACAGATGTAAAACGGGAATATGAAATATTAAGATTTATTCTATGGTATAATCTACTGTCTATCAGCGATTCACAGATCTAAAACATGAATATGAAATATTAGTGTAATATAAATTAAGGATTTCTTCTTCGTATAATATAAATTAAGGATTTCATTTTCTTATAATAACAGTTCATGTAAACATTTTTGTAGGGATACACCCTTATTTTGATGTCACGGACTTAGAAAATTATATGCATATAAGCATTTAGTACGAACAAATTACAAAAACCAGATTAAAGATAAAAACATTGACAAATGACATCTAAAACTGTGAGTCCCAAAACAAATCCAGCTTTTGAGCGCATGCTATGTTCTCAACAGTATTAGCAAAGTGTAAATGAAAACAATGATTTGTTTAGAGAGTCACATCTTTACCAGTATCATGTGAACAGGAGTGGGAATACTATTTAATTTCCCTTTAACAGTAGTACTATTATGGAGCTTATTGGCAAGCTCTTCCGGTTCCCACTTAAAAGCGACATTAGATTCTGTATTGGCAACAGCTTTGCCTTTAATCTTGCCAAACTTTACTAGCACTGAATGAAACATATTTTGGATTCTCTCAAGTCCATTGGCCAACTTAATGAACGACACACCTTAGCAACAATTTTAGGAATTTAATGAATCAATGGACATTATGTTGATTTTTCTCTCAACTAGAGTCATAAGTCCAAGCTCACTTGACAAGGAATTGCTGTTAGAATTACGAAGGAAGCACCTCGAGAACTGGTGCACAATACTAACCCACTACTGAGGAGCCTGACCAACAGTAAGTTCATTATCAACCTAAGTAGCAGAAGTAATAGGCCCACTTGGTGCCTGAACATTAGAGCCAAATCCAGGAAGTTCACCAATATCCCCACCAGTAATACTAGTTGTAAACCCATTGCATTATTGCCAAGGGCATTCTCTGCATCAGTAGGCATTTGCTTAAACATTGGTTACAAGTCAACTAAATCATTTCTGTCCATTAAGAGCCATTTCCTCTTATTGATTGTATTCATTTTGACACTTACCATCACTCGCATCATTCACCTACCTAATATTTTGAATGCCATCTTCAATAGTGATGAGTCTCATTGACCCCCATTCTTTCCTCCCATCAACAACGCAATGTTTGTTACTAGCATGAACCACCCTTCATTAACTAGATGGTCATCAAATGAAGTGGTGGCATCATCGGCACGAAACAACATACAAAGGAGCAAGACCCTTCTTCATTTTGCCATGCTTCATGGACTTAACAGAACTTTTGATGGGCTTTTAAGTAAGAAGTCTCTTAAGCTCACTTTCTGTTTTCATACGGATGGTAACTTCTGTATTTACGAATAAAGGGATATCACTACATCAATAAATGCAATAAATTTTATAAGGTATGCCAAAGTAGTAATTGCAATAAATACAAGTGCAAGCTATATTTAATTATTTCAAATCTAGTAGTACGATGTTCACACAAAGTTTTAGTACTTAGCTTTTGATGGTATGTAATATGATGACGATGGTATGCATCCAAATTTGGAAATGCATGTTTAGAAACGTCAATTACCCTTTGCCTAGAAGTTTGGATTTGATTAGGTTTGAGTGTTGGGAGTGTTGGCAGGGTTTTGTTAGGTGAAAGGCAATGTCCGAAATGATATGATGAATGTATTTGTGGCCTAGATGTATTGATTCCTCGTTCGATTTGCACATTACAATACAAGTACCATGCAAAACATACTTGCTTCTCATATTAGGAATTTAACGAAAACAATGCAAGCTTTATAGGTTTGTGTTGAAGGTTGACAAGGCTAATAAATAGTCTAATTATCAAACCTCTAAATGGTGAAAACCACTCAAGAAAAGATGTTGAAAAACACTAAATTGCATAAATAAAAATGACTTTAGAAATGTACAAAATCTTAAGTCATGTCCCAAGAGTGCTCTATGGAAAAATTCTAGCTTCAAACAATGACAAATCCTCCCATGATTGTTTGATTTCTCTAGAATGGTTATTAGTGCTAAAGATTGCTAAAGAATGCTCTATGATTGCCCAATACGTTTCTTAATGCCAAGTGTACTAAAATGCTTGTGTATTTATAAACAATTGAATTCAAATTACGAGTCTATTGGCATGCAAGCCAACATTAAATAGTTAAAAAAATAAAAAAACAAAACAAAGGTGATGGATGCCTCTCGACCCGACATAGCCCAAAAGAGGGCCCATAAGTAATTGTCGGTAATAGACAAATAAACAAGTACCTTAAACACATGTCGCTTAATGACTGATAAATGACAACAACATTTTTAGTTTGTCTACATTTCCCCCACTTATAAGCATGTGCAAGCATATATTTCAAATTAGAAAGAGGATGTGTAAAAATGATATAACTCCACATAGGCTTTCGGCAACTCGAAATCAATGTACTTGAAACATGCAAAACCATTCTCCTTTTTCTACACATGCATGAGTACATGCCCAATAATAATAATCAATGAAATATGATATACTGAAATTAATGTACCCCATTATGTTGAGAAGATGGAATAGAATTAGACACCCTTATTTAGATTTGGGGCTGCACATCTGAATAATATTTGAGTCATTGGAGATTGAAGTTAGGCACCTTATTAGTCACAGTGTCTCGATTCCATGTGATCATGATTAACATGGTTTGACCGCAAGTAACATGTATTAAAACATACTCAATAATTAGAGTAACAAGAATAATAAATATAAAATATGTTTGCTCCCCTCAAGAATCGAGAATAGTGTACGAAACACGAAAACAATAAGATCTTGAGAATGATAAAAGATATCATAATGTGCAAAGATATGCCATTTAAGAACATGCAACATAAATAGAATGCCACATGTTGCCCACAAATATAGATCAAACTATCACATACCAACATGAGATATTGAAATCATATCAACGAGTTGTTAATCCTCCATATATATCAATTATGATTATAAGTAAAATAGTGAGGTCTTTCCCTAATAGACGTCTCCAACATGATTATTAACACACGAGCCATGATGTAAACATGATAGTGACACAAGAAGCATGATGTAAACATGAGAAAGAACATATAAAACACATTAGACATGTAATAAGGCACAAAGCAAACACCTCTACTATTGGAAGACATGGAAACAAATATGAAAGCACACTAAATATACAAAAATCAAGCCAAACATATGGAGAGAAAATGGAGTGGTGATATCTTGTCATGCACATAAGAAAGATAAAACAATGTAGTGAAAAGCTAGAACGTGGAAGACACATAAACACATCATATGCGTGCAATTCGCATGCAAGCAAATCAAGGTATTGACCCATCAAACACGTACACAATATAGCATGCACGTAGGATCATTAAACATATAAGGATGTCACACCCATAAGCATAATAGGCACATCAAGAGAATCATGCTAATGAATAATATTAGCATAATGAACGTGATAAACAACGTATCAACATATGAGCATAAACAACATAATAGTAAACAAAGTAAGACACAATATTGGAGTGACGTGAATCATGGAAAAGTAGGAAAAAACAAGCATATACATCATATGTATAAGCATGGAAATCATATAAATAATGTATACAAATGAAAGAGTAGCATGTGACGGAGCAAGGCCACGCCCACATTGCCCCCAAAGTTTACCCCATGCAAAAGTGGAATTGCCCTTGCCCACTATGAACCCGCAACCTACTATTTTTTTTTTGAATTTATCTCGCTAATTACATTAATACGATATAAAATGAAGTGAACTACTATCATTGTTTATGTACAAGTGTGTGACATGAATGTGAAGTGTGTGGTCTAATACATTGATGAGGTGGACATTATTTCAATTAAAGTAGAAAACAATATATGATAAATAAAATAATTGTTGCCATAGCATTTCATAATAGGTAACAAGCATAAAGAATAATGAACAAGGCTAACCAATAATAGAATTGTTAGTACCAAGAACATTATAATATGCATTAGAAGAATTAGATCTAAATTTGGGGTGTTGAGGAACCTATGAATCATTCTTTTCACAGGATTATCTTTATCATGGGTAGTCTTTTTGGATGTATCACTTCCATATCCCTTTGATTATCTTGTGTGTAATTTGCACCTTTATTTAGGATAGGATTACACACCTACACTTTATGCTTTCTTGCTTAGGTATCAACCATAATTCTTCATGATAGGTTTTTTTTTCGTGTTATTGTTCTTTCTCTATTGGAAACTAGTTGGCTCTATGAATTTTAATCAATTGTTCCCCATGTCCAAATTATAGACATTGATGCATGGTGGAGGGATTGCTTTCATTTGATTTATCTAAGTTCTTCAAAATAACACATTGTATTTCCTATGACCAAGGACAATGCGAAATAAGTTTTGAACTATTTTTTGGTCAAACTTTGATACTCAAGATAATATAACCGAGAAGTACTTTTCCTACACCATCAAAATTTATATAAATGTTTGAATGTACGCTAACCGCTTCATTCCTTCCAAAGGCCAATATCATAAATAAATTCATAATTGTATATATTTAAAGTTGAGACAATGTCTACCACTTTACCTTTCTTCTCATTACCATCTCTAAAGGCTCTTATAAAGAAAGAGTCATTGTATGAACTACTAAGTGGTATTCACTTTCGTTGAAAACAATTTGAAGGGAGTTTTTTTCTTTTAATTAATTCAATAACACCAAAAAAGCCATCATGTATGGAAAATTTAAGTAGGAAATTTTCATTATTAAACAAATTTTAAGGGATTTTGAGATTCACAATTGGCTATTGGGAGGATGTCAACCAACACAACACATCACTAAAAATACATATATGTTAATGCTTTACCACTCAAATTACCAAATGATTTCTAATCTCAATGAGTTTTTTTAATTTCAAATTGCCAAAAACCAATAGTCCAAGACTTTAAAAATGTTTGGATCGCCACACATTCTATGGGCCCTACAATCACACTCGCCAAACTTTAGAGGGACAATTTGAAATTTATTTAAATTCACTAGTTATGCCCAACCTAAACATATTAAATGTAGCTACACACACTAAAAACTATAGACTATTTTTTATCCTTCCAAGTTACATATTCAAATCATAAATATATCGATACAATTCAAAACTCTTCCAATATTGTAGTTAACAACCTATATGTAGGTCTATTGATCCAATTTTAAAATGTTTACAATTATTTTTTGTAATTTTATACATTTATGAAGTTTTGTGAGATATATTTACTTTTATAATCTTGTGATTTGTTCAAATTTATGATGATTTTCCATGTAAGTGATCCTTGTCCATGCATGCAATGCTTTTCCCTCCTCGTGAAGCTTTTCCATGCTTGCGATGATTTTCCAGTCATATGATGTTTTTTTAGGGCATGTGAAGCTTTTCGGGCTATGTGTTGTTTTTCCAAGCTTGCAATGCTTTACTAGGCATGTATCATTCTTTTGTGCATGCATTGTTTTCCATGCATGCAAAGCTTTTCGAGGAATGTGATAGTTTTCAAGTGATATGATCCTTGTTCATGAATGCAATTTTTTTAGGATCGTGATGTTTTTTTTACTATAGTGATGCTTTCTGGTCAAACAATGAAGTGTCATTTGTGTGATGTTTTTATAAAAATGTAATGCAATGTTTTTTTATAATCATGGAGTGTTTTCCAAAAATATTGTGGTGTTGCTCCAACAATTTAGCTCTAGTAATAACACAAAATTTTCTTAGATGAAAAAGGAAGGTAACCAAGAAACCTCAAGAAAGAAAGCAAGTAAAACAACTTCTAGGATTCAAACTATTTCATCTTATTATGAGAAACCATCCTTTTCAGCTCCTCCGTTTCTACAAAACGTAAGGGATAATGATAATAATGAAAATGGAACTTAGAATGAATTAAATGATTATCTAATGACTAACATTTCAATAATGGTGAAAATGAAATGCCTTTACGTAAATAAAACCCATTGGACAAACTTGAATCTACATCATTTGAAGGATTGATTTAAATTCTACTTCTGGACACTAAATACTCATGGTACATTGATTTATTCTAGAAAGAGAAATGAAAGAAAATAGGAATCCATATGGGGTTTCGTGTTAGAGCTAGTGGAAAAGTTTTGATTCATTGACTTTGTTGAAAATGTCCCTCCTAAGGAATCTAATTGCAAAATTTGTAGCTGGAAACTTGGTAAGGACAAGGCAATGTAATTGATAGAAGAAACTGTTGTGAAGTATGTAGGAAAGATATATGAAAAAATGTAAATGGAATTGAGAAGAATGCTTCCCGATGGAAAATTACGGATTAGTAATTACATATGAGGTATGTAGAAGCATATGAGAAGAGCATGAGAACTCAAATAATACTTGCTAAAATTGGAGGGACAATTATATCTCAATTTGTCAAGCTCATTCAAGTAAAACAAATTAGCTAGTTTTTACTTTTCACGCTCTCGAAAAGGTTGTTTGTTACATATTTACTTGAATATAAAAACACACTCTCTTTTCTTAGTCTCCACACTTTCCTCACTCTTATTGGTATGAAAGCACTTTGGTTATGATTAAGCAAAAATCCTTGATATGGTTTAGAAATAATACATTAAAGAGAAAATTAAGCATGCATGTAATGTGTCATTTTATATTGATGAGGTTACACATGTAGATGAAAATCCTTGGGTTTGTATGCATATGCATGTTTGTATTGTTGAGAATGTGTGAAAAAATCATTTATTTTCTCTCGCATAAGGGTACATAAAAATCTAATGTTCAAAACCTTTGTGAACTTCAAACACCTAAATTTGGTCTTTAGAACTCTAACAACATCAACTTTGGTATACTTTGATACACTCTTACCTGTTATCTTAACCACCTATATCTTCCATACTTATCTATTCAGGATCAACTTATTCTACACACAAACACTCTATAATCCTAAAAATTCTTCGTAATCAAATCCACCTTTCTTTACTACCGGGAGACTATCGGTAAAGTCATATTATTTTAGTCTACTGCAGGTTCTATCTAGTAGTTTCTAAATGCATTGATCAACTAGTTCTCAAATCACAAAATTATCACTAGGTTAGTTTAAACATATTTCATGGTTCAGTTAGGGTAGGAAACTAAAGAAGAGTCACACACACACAAAACACCCTTGAAGTCAATCCTCATATTCTTCATATCCAAGACACCTAGAATACTCTCACTACATTCATGATCACCAAAGAAGCTCAAGCGAATTTGTAATCTCTTAGGTGTAACCTTAGAGTAGTTCTTAAAGCTAAACATAAAATCAATGTGGTAAAAGTTTCATGGTTCCAAATTTCGTAGTCTAAAACAGGGTCGATTGTTTGAGTACAATTTCACACATTTTTACCTTGTTGGGAGAAGTACGTAAGTTTGAGGCCTCTTTGAGCAAGACAATGTAGGCAACCCTCAACCATTCAGGTGGTTGGGCTTAGTTTGACTCAAAATGCTAACCCATTTTTAAGGGTCCCTATCTCTTGCAAGAACAAATAGGGTATGAATGAAGAAGGGTAGAAATAAGGAGAGATACATAACATCAAAGGGTTGGAAGGTATTCAGAAATGTGGAGAAGACAATGGTGAATTGTCTTTAGATTTTATAGAACCCCAAAATGTTTCAGACACTACCGACAAATTCAAACTATTATAGTCTACCATATGGATCTACGCTTCCCAATAACGTCTTTATACCTTCCGTGACTCTTGTTTGTGGTTTGAGATTTTAATGAAACACCTTATGATAGTTTCTATCCATGTAAAACCTCATTGGGATTGAAATACATTCATAAGTAGCTAAAAACTCATCTTTCTATTGTATTATCAAATTTTGAATCATGCAATTGTAATATCAACTTATTATATGAAATCCATGTTATTGTGTTAATGTAATTGGATGATATAACTATATACTTTGAATTTATGTATCAGTTTCATTACATTTTATGCCATAGTGTGTAAAATAAGTAAAATATTTTTATAAACTTGTACCTTGTTTGTGACCTAGGACTTCCCTTTTGATGTACCCTACTCATTAATTCGAACACAAACAAACCTAGGTTATCAATGCTATGAACCAAAACACAATGTAGTGTAAGAATTATTTATAGGAAATACAACTTATTTTCTTAAATGAAAAATAAGGAAATACAAATGTGCATAATCAAATAAACAAACTAAGAAAGTATGATCTTGTATCAAAGGGGAATGCATCCTTACTGATTTTCTAGACTATTGTGAGGGATTATAGAGTATTCAATCAAGTGTAAGAATATATGGGTACATTTTTACCGTGGGAAACCACATCCAACTTTAATTTTAATGATTTTTCCTCAATTTTTACTCTCCAAGAGGAAATTTATTTTCATTAACATCTATGAAGGTATGGGAAATTTTTCTCTCAACCACAGGAGAGATTGATTTCTAGATCTTTGAATGTAGCACACTTATGAGCACAAAAGTTTTTATTTTGAAGATAGGAAATGAAAGCTCTCATCGTAATGTCACCTATCAAGGATTGAGATTATAAATTGTTCCCCTATTTTAAATAAAAGAACAATATTTTACAAGAATTTCTTGTCCTCATTTTGATAAGAAGTTCGAAGGTTGTTCTCCCAAACTAAAATTTAATCCATTGCTATTTTAGATAGAAAGCGTACACTTTTATGGGAGTCATATTATACTTTGCACATATAGTTTATAAGCAATATTTACAAACTCCCTTAAGTTTGAAGTGCTTTTATGTTCAAATGTAATCTCTTCTATGAAATTTGCAATAGCCAATTTTATTTCTCCCTTCAAATTTTTATTCTCTTCTTTGACATCCTTAATTTTTATCTTGAAGTAGTTGGTCCCAAATATCCTTTATTTCTTATTTCACATAGAGATTTATAAATATCTTCAAAGGACAAATTATTCTCAAGGTATGTTCCTATAAACACCTCTTTTGTAGGGTTCTTATTTCCTAAAGAAGATATATCATGAAAATCACTACATATAAAAGAATCCTTTGTATATTTATCATTCCTTTCAATAAAGCCCCCAACTACCCTCACTAGATTCGTAAAGTTATTCTTTTTAGCCACTTAAATATATTGGACCTTTATTTTAAATCATGATTTCTCTACTTTGGGTTTTAATCAATTCAAAATGTTGAAACAAAGAAAAATCAAAACCTTCACTTTCATCTTCCGTAATTTCCTCTTCTTTGACATACATTGATGCCAATTTTGAGTACTAGTACATAATGCAACACCGATCACACCACATGAGTGAGGTGAGGTCAGAAAATCCAATCGAGTTAGCCCCTTTTAGGACTATAAGGAAAGAACTAGTTTCTTTTGTAAAAAGTAGAAATCCTTATTTGATGCACAATCCTAATAAAAAAAAATCAAACACAAAATATGAAGCTAAGGAAATAGAAGAGCATAACGCCATAATAAAAATCAAGAAAACCTTGTATAAGACAAAACCATCCACATAGGATAAATCTTCCTAGGCGACGCTTTCCTCAGTATGAGCGAATTTTTCCTTCCTTCGCTTTCACCTCCACTTATTTTCGTGATAGCTCAACAACACTTTGCACAACCTGTTTACACACTTTCATATCATTTTCACTTCATCTCATCCACATTAGGGTGAATATTTTCTAAACCATATATCTAACTTCTAAATATAACTTTTTAGAGTTTGAATAATTGTAATACATAAATTTAGGATATGTGATTTACAATATATTTTATTTTGAATTCATATTTACACATTAGTAATCAATTATAATTAAGAAAACCATAGTTTTGATATTAAATTTTGGTGAACTCTCTTATTTACATTATACACAATCTAGGGATCTGTGTCACGCCTCTAGGATTTCATATTTCTAAACAATATGATTGGTCTTATATTATTATTTTTAAAGGTGTTCTAAAACCCTAAGTTGGATTTTTGATCTTTTACACTACCATGGATGCTAATTATTATTAATGGAATATTTCGCGTATGGAGTCAACTCTTATAAATACTTTTATCCGTCCTCCATAATGTACATTACATTTTACTAGATCACCATATACCGATCCGATATCCATGGTTAACCACACCTAAGGTAGCCGCAATCACCACACAACAAGGAAAACCTCCTCTCTCCCATAGGGACACAATTGGCATCTTCCAATAAATAGTATGAATTTTTATAACAACTCGAGAACACACAGTGGTCACATTTCTATTCTCGAATAGCTTTGACGCTTTATAACACATAAGCATAATATATTTAATGCGCTAAAAGAAGGAACCATCTTGACCAATACAGAACCCGCATATTTCACATCCCCGATGAACACCATTAGGCCACCAATCACCACATTTCTTGTATTAAAGAGGATACCCAAATGCAACACATTCTAGCTCTTAGTTTTCCCTTATATATCTAAGTTTAGGTATTTTAAAAAATGGTGAAGTGAACAATTATCGATATTGGATTAAAATATAATATATGTAGTCATGCTTTCTTAATTACAATAGGTGTCCACACACTACCTCTTAAAAATTGACCTACATATTAAAATATTTGACAACTTTGCTTGCATATTAGCATGTACCATTATTTTACCTATTAGTATTACTCCTGGGTCTTAAGACTATTCCCACACAACTCCATGTTATGTCATCTAATCGAGACTATCAAATCTTATTGGAAAAATCATGGATTTATGGCATAGGGAAATACCATCAACCTTACATCAATGCCTCAAATACATGCGAGATGGATATGAATATACATGCCTTACCAAAAACAATCATTGCAAATATTGTTAAATAATTGACTCTACGATAATGTAACGAATTACACCAAAACCTCGAGGCATTAGTGAAATCCGCACATGAGGATCATAACATCCCACCATACTTCCGTAGAGCCCGACTCGGGTTGGGTTTGTGCCCACACTCCCATACGTACGAGCCCCGCTTCACCGACGTTTAGGTGCCCCACGGGCCCTAGCTACACGACGTAACCAACTGAGTGGGATTCAAACACGGGTGGTTGCTTTGATACCAAATGTAACGAACCGTTACACCAAAACCTCAAGGCATTAGTGAAATCCGCACATGAGGATCATAACAGATAACCACTCTATAAAAAAGCATATTACAACCCCTTTTGCAACAATCTATATCACTATTATGATTATAAACATAAAAACCTAAACAACAAGAGGATGCTAAGGTCCATAATGTGTCGAGTGATAATATTGTCATACAATAGAAACCACCACCTATTTTAAAGAAAGATACTAAAAACCATGCAATGATGACTATGATGATTAAGAATACATTTCCATTGATATATATATAAAACATGTTAACTAAACTCAAGTTTACTCGTGTTGTACCTAGTGAATACCATGATAATTCTAACACATTTGACATAAAATAGTTATACAATATCTCCCCAAAATATAAGTTTTCTTGTAAAACAACTCCACTTGCTAGAAACATAATTGAAAATAATCATGTTATGGTTATTACTAAATCACATGTTTTTTTTTATATCAAAAACAACACAAACTCCTCAAACGATATCACACCCTTAGTTGTAGGTCATCAAAAGTAATGATCATAATCAATAAAATTTTTAGCACCACACCCCACTTTTATAATGATTTACATGAGTGAAATCCTATGCCTATTGGATGGTCAAGTGTTCTTGGCCGCATGCATCAAATAATGGCTCCACAATAAACTTGCACGGACCTATCGGTGACACCACCACACTCCACTCTCATGATACATCCATCATTTGTCCCTTGAATAGAATTTTTTGTAGTCATCAACAATCCTAACTCGCTAAATACCTAAATATGGACCTATGGAATTCATAAATTAAACCTTGGCATTTATCTCATCCCATTAATCATTGTGCACTTAAATTACTAATTCCTACACACACCTTGTTCACTTAGCTCTACCACCCACTAGGTCACACTTGTTATCCATCATTGGCAAGTCAAAACCTCACATTTGAAATATAGAACATAAGCTTGGACATCTAGCCATCATCCTCAACTAATAAATTACATTTTGCACTTGAACGTGATGAAGTTGGCCATGACAGATAAAAGAAAATCATACACATTTATCCCGAGTTGATTTTTTCTCCAATGATCTAATGGTTACATTTTTAATTTTACATGCTACCCTAGTCGACCTAGTGTTATTTTAGAAGGAAATATTATTGTGAGAGCACTTATAAGATTAAATTCAAACAACCTATTTTAGGGGCCTCACATCTCACATCTCTCTCTCAAGCATATCAACCAACTCTAAGTTTGCACACATCTTACAAAGCTTTCCTAGGCCGTTTTACAAAGATATATCATACCAAATATCATTATTGAGTGCTAAAGGTCTTATTAGGTATTCATTTCCAAAACACATCGTGATATAAATATTGTACACATACATAAGGTAGGGAACTATGAGGATTTGATACCTCTTCGATTATTTATATGTTGGAATTATGGGGCAACTCAACCCAATCAAAATAACCCCTTTTTAGATCCCGAAGCAAAGAAAAAGAAGAATCCCGAATTTTCGCCCAACTACAATCTTGGAATTTTTTTCAAGAAAGGAGAAGCTAAAGACCCAAGAAGAAAATTCTAGAGGTAAGATATTATCAAATATTGTATTGGAAAAACCGCCCATCTTGGACAAAGTTGCCCAAATAAATTTTCCGAACATGTGACTTCATTCTACACTTAGAATCACACTTCCAAATTTTTACGTTAACTTGACATCTCTCTACACATCCTTCCTACACACTCTCAAATAATTTTCACCTTGTCTCATTTAGTAGTCGGTCAATTGTGTCTAACTATAACTTGTACATTATTTGTTTAGCTCACCTATGCTACCGTAATTTGTCATTATTATTTAGACATGATATAAGATTTATATATTTATTGTTGTTTATTGCATTATGATCTTGTTTCATGTTTACACAAAGTAATTAACTCTAATTAGATTGAACCCTAATTTTTGCATTATATTTTAGTGAACATGTTTTTAAAAATTATACACATCCTACAACTTTGTTCTTCACCCCTAGAGTTTCAATTATCATCTTCTAGAGCCCGGTATTTCAATTTCAATTTTCATTTCTCTATGCTTCATGACCTAAATATAATTTATAGACTTTTTCCTTGTGTTTCACGCCGGTACTTCTATTAGGGCCTTCTTTTAGGGTCCTTTGTTGGCCATAACACCTTTCAAATCATATCTCACACATAATAACTCTATTGTCAAAATGATTGGAGTTTTTTTAATTTCTTCATCAATAATAACAACTCTTTTTTTTCATGACCACCCACAAATTAGAATCTCAATGTCTTTATTTTTAAAAAATAGGACATAATGGGTGAAATATACACTTATTAAAACAACCCTCGAGGTTTTTTTCATTAGATAAATGTACTCATAAACGTCTCTTTGTTTCACAAAATTCATGACCAATTTTAGAAATAGTGTTTTTTAATCAATTTAAGTTGTTTTAATCTCTTTAACACCTTTATCAAACACCAATTTAGTTTTATGATAACACAACTCTTTATATTGGGGTTTTTGATATTGTGGTGCTATTTTGTTACATATTACCAAATATATTTAACTTACCTAATTGGGTACCCTCACATATGGGTATATTTTATTAAGAAATCATGAATGAAGTGATTGTTAAATGTGAAGCCATCCTTAAGGAACAACCAGAAACAAAACTTCCACCTATAATAGATGATACCCTTTTCGAAATTTATAACAATCCTTTGAAATGGAAAGAAATCAACGTGGATGATCTACCTAACACCTCTAGGTTATGTGAATCCCATCCTCAACCTACCCCATCATGTGATACATATGAAACAAACTTGTTCATATCCCAATAAAAGAATTACAATTTATGATGAAAGTCATAAGTGAACTAAAAATGAAGTCAAGAGATTACATTTATCCTCTAAATCATTTAAAAGTTATATTGATGATAATTATATAACTAACCAACCAATAGTGGGAAACATTTATAATTCTACACTCCCATTTGGATTTCATACACCCAAGTTTATATTGTTCACAAGAAAAGAAAATACTCCTCAACACATTGACCATTTTGCTAGAGGTCTAAAATTATATGTGCACGATGATAAAATATTGCCAAGGATTTTCCACATAATCTCACTAGAATCACGTTAACATGGTTTCATAGTTTACCTAGAAGATCCATTGATATCTATTCAACATTACACAACCTATTCCTCCTACATTTTCAATCACATGCTGCCAATCATACTGATTTTGAGCATTTTAAGGAAATCTACCAACATCTTGGTGAGTCTATCCATGCTTATATTACTTGTTTTACATCGTGAAGACACCAATACATGTTTAATCCAAATTATAAGGATCAAAATTACCTTTTTTTCCAAGGTTGTGTCCTTTTACCACATCATAGCTTAATCAACCAAGTGAATCTATTGCTCAATAAGTAGACAAATTTGTAGATTACAAACACAATTCATTTGATGGACATCCTAAGCTGGTTGAGGCCCTTATATCTGATACCCATAAGAATTTTTTGCATGCGAACCCACACATGCAAAGGACCCGTCCCCTAAACACTATTTCTTCTATTTGTATGTGAAATATCATAATTCATTCAACTTATGATGAAGAGAAATATTCACTTAAGAAAAGGCATAATCATGATATTATTATACATTGTGATAATGATACACCTACCATTATCTTACACAAGTATCTTGATAAGAGGCCGATTTCACTACTTAACGCTCAATATAGGCCATGCAATCACTTGATATGAAATTGAAGAAGATTATTTTATAATTATCATCTCATTAATGGACATCATATAGACAAGTTTTGGAATTTACAGTTTCATATTTAATATATCAATAGCAAGAACATAACAAAAATAAGATAGAAACAAAAAAGAATAAGGTATCGTGAGAGCATAAGAAATTTCAATAGAAAGTTTAAAATCCACCTAAGAAAATGATGTAAACAAAGTATCTATTATTATACAAGAGGAAAATTTAGCAATCATAACTACATTAGAGAAAGTGTTTCCCAATACTACAATACATACAAATAGAGTATCTATTTTCCATTATCCCTAATAAATAGACACCAAAGCAATGAATTCCTATTATAATTGATAAAGTTCACGAAGAGAAAGTGTTACCTCCCATTATTGAGAATGTTTTCTTGTAATGAAAGAGCATGTAGAACAAGTATATATAGATAAATATGAACTAATGTGATTTGAGAAAGCACTACACTTACTAGATTCTATCCTCACATATGATTACATGCATAGTGCATAACAAGCAATGTATACTTAAAATGCTCAAGAATTAATTATGGTTCCATATGAAGAAATGACTAGACAAGAATCCTAAATGCAAATAAGAGCTAAAAAGTAATAGATTAATCCACTATGAATACAAGCACGAATCCGATGATGAACCCAAAAATACCATTGTGGATCAAAATCAATCACATAAACACATGTTGTCTAGAACTCATTTATCATCAAGAAATTTCCAAGGAAGAATTCAAGCACAATTTACATTATGAGAATTATTTGGGACAGAGGAACAAAACTAGTAAGTATTACAAAAACATTCTCGATTATGTCTATTATGGAAGCATTTGATTAAATCCTAGGCATAAATGGATATATCAAATGGGAGTAATAGTTAAAGAGTATGAACACCGTATAGTGTATCCATACAACACATGCCATCATAATTATTGGTGATTATATCATCCTAGAACCGGAAATCAATTCCATAATTGGATGATCACCTCATATCACACAACACACACACACACATATTAACAATCCATCATTTGTTTGAAAATTTGTTTCGTAGTTATTAACTAGGTCATTACACAATGATGAAATACATTCTCACGAGTCTGATGTGATTGTTAAAGTAACATTACTTACCTAACACATCACATTGTCTTTTTCATCATTTCTAACCACTATCCCAATGTCATCAGTCTCACATTTACATTTTATATCTCCTATTCTTGAAAAACAAAAAATAATATAACATCACAAAAATATAAAATCATATCCTACATGTGTTATCTCAATCCTTTCCTAGGTTTGAGACTTTTGACCATTTCGATAAAACACTCAATAATACCTTAACACTCACACTTCATGAACATACTAAGCACTTAAAACACATGGAAATTATACACATTAACACCATGTGGGCATATCAACACCGGGAGTATCTTACATCCGAAGCACTACTTTGATCACATCTTTAACACTTTACAACTTATTACAAATTTTTATCCTCGGGAATTCCTACCACATTGGGGGAAACTTATACTTGAGCATATATTTACAATGATATTATCACAATTATATCTCTCTATATTAGTCCATTGTGTATACCTCATTGTTCTACTCTTTACGATACATGTTATACATGTTATTTTGATGATCACATTGCTTATTTCTAAACATCGACTCAAATATGATCCATGCTTAATTACTTTATTATACTTACTATTTCATTGTTATTGGCCTTGGGATCCTATTTTGGATATATTTCTTGCTTATACTATTGAAATCTCACACTAAATTTCTTGTTTACAACATAGATTTATGATACTATATTTTTTGACTACATAGTTGATTGTTCAAAACACATTGATTTATTTCACCATTGATTGTTTCTTGACATCAATAACTTGACTCCTCTATGTACTTGCGTATTATATTTCTTACTATATTAAATTGGTTGACATGAATTCTCTATGCACTTGCATGTTGTATTCCTTCATTATTATATGTCATTGGATAACTTAACTACTATGTGCACTTTTATGTGGAATTATTTCATTGATGTATGAAACTAGTTGATCTAACTACTTTGTGATATTATGTGTCATAGTCATTTATTTTTGTATGAAATTGAATGTTATGTACAATTGTGTGATTATTATATGATATTGTCTACCTTTTTACCTTAGACACTTATTTGAGTTGAGAAGGTGTACAACTAGGATTGGTGATTCATCTTTCCCTCAGCCACTATAGTCTCACTGTGAAGCTCTCCAATGATCACCGAGTTAATATTAAATTCCACTCACATTCCTTCACCAATATGTTTAACAATTGATCAAACCGCTCACCCCCGCGCCATGGTGTCTACCCGAGCCCTAGCAACCAAAAATGCAAACCCTAAATCAATCGACAAGAACTCAGCTGGACAGGGAGATGGAGGCGGCATGGCTATGGGGCTCATCTCAGAGATTCCACCCTGGTCGTGGATCGACCTTGCCTTCACTGCAGGGAGCTCCATACCTCTACCTCGGAATGACAACACATAAACCCTAGCCGAGATATACCTCAAGATCCATTCGGGGTGTTCCTGCAGACTAACGCTTGGTAATGGACATTTAAAATCTATGTTGGAAGGTTCAGTTCGTGACAGATTGGAACTGGACAGAGATGCTAGTCACGACCATATTGGGTCATCCTTCAAAAACATTTTAAATAGCAAGGAATCTTCCATGAAACCTGCAGACGTTACCCCATCTATTACTTTCGGGGAAGAGGTCATTTCCTTTGAGATTTACTACAAAGAGCATGCTCTGATTTGTAGATTAGGGGACTATGGCCCAGCCTTCCTATTCTTCACGCGTGGATCTCTGAGCACTGGAATCCAATTTTAACTGGAAAAATAGACTTGTATCCGTGTGCTAAAGGTATTTTCATTGTAACTTTCTCTTTAATAGCTGATAGAAACATCATTGCTTCCAAACTTTGGACCTGCCAATCTAAATATTTGATCATTAAACCCTGGTTTCCATCCTTCAACCCACTCACAGAATCTTTCTCATGGAAACCTATTTGGATCAAGCTGCCCCATTTACCTCTCCGCCTTAGGAGTCATGACCTGCCTGACATCCATTGGCAATGCCTTGGGAACTACACTCTATATAGATTCTCAAACCACTAATTACACCCATACTACTTATGCTCGAATCCTGGTGGAACTTGACACTGATAAAAATCTTCCTGCAACCATAGATCTTAGAGTGCAAAACAGAACTTGGTCACAACCTCTTGATTATGAAGGTCTTCCTTTTCGATGTAGAAGGTGTTTTTTCTTAGGGCACACCTCTACTAAGTGTGGGATGGAAAAACGTCAACATGAGAAGCGTAACTGGTGGAAAGACACACTTCCGAAACACCTGATTTTTGATGCAAAAAAGGGTCTAGATTCAAATGCAGATACAAATATTGAATCCATTTCAGCCCTGAAATCGAATCTCAAATTGTGAGCAGCATGAAAAATGCACAAGTTGTTGAGGGCAACATGGAAAATGATAAATATCTCTCTCAGATAACAACGTGGTTGTCCCAAATGGGACAAATGCGACTAAGGAAAATACTCCTCCTTTGTCTTCTTCTCCAACCGTGAAGGCTCCATCAGGATGGGTTACGGTCAACAAAAAGAAAAAATTTACCACTCTGAAGGGTAACACTTCACCTTGATGATTCTTATCTCTGCTATTGGCTGGCTGGGTTACATTGGTCTCATTTTTCTTGGCCGGATAGCAGTTGCTTCCAATGGTGTTGATATGCCATTGTTGTTTGATTGTTGTACATCAGTTGTTTTTTTGTTGTTGCTTTGTCGGTTGTTGGTTTTTACTTTGCAGACAGTTTTCTGCAGTCGGGCTTTATTGTTCTATCTAGATTTTGATCCATCTCTTGTGCTTTAACTTTCAATTCTGGCTTCTGAGCCTTGGTGTACAAGGGTATAGTCCCTTTCAAAAAACTATTTACCAATAATAAAAAAATGAGTGATTTGGAAAAATGATAGGAGATTGGTAGAGAGATTGGGAACACTTAAATGATTGTTAAAGGTTTCACCATACACTTATACCAATCTACTACCAACAAACGACATAAAAGTGTCTTCACCCAAAGTGATTTGGGACATACCACATGGTTCAATGTCAGAAAACTCAATATGTGAAGAACCCATGCGGTCCGAGGCACCAAAATCTATAATCCATTTTAATGACAAAGAAAATCTCGCTACAAGGGCCTTGCCTTTATTCTTCTTAGATTTGGATTCATTTGCCTTGGAAGACTCAAGTTTAAGAGCTTTTTACTTGATAGACTTGTGAACACCTCTATTGTTTTTCTCAAGTAAATGAGTTAGGTGGTCATTTTTTCTTATACATTTGTGCTCTTTATGTCCTTAATTATTGCAATAAGAACACTTACAATTTTCCTTCTTCTCTTTAGGCTCAAAAGTAAAAGCATTTGTGTTGGGTTTGGTTTGGGTGTTCTTGGTTTCTTTCTTAGGTTGATCCTTTTTCTCTGTTTTCTTCTCTTGTTTCTTCTCTTTTCCTTTACCATTACTTGCTACTAGGGAATGTGACTTGTAATTTATTGCTCCCATTTGAATAAAATTTTCATCTTATTGAATGAGTTGGGATGAAATTTTTTCAAATGAGGGAATCTTCCAAGTTATTGTAAGGCTTGTTTCGTGGAGTGAAAGGTAGAAACAAAGATAGATTATTCAGGGCCAAGCTTAGAGAAAATGGATAAGATTAGTTGGACATCCTTCTTGTCAACTCCACGCTCTTTCAACAAAAATATAGTGTGAATAAATTTGGAGAAGAAGGCTTGTAGGTTATCAAAGTTATTAGGAGTTAATCCCAGCAGTTCGTTTTCTAACTCATGAGATCTCATATCATCTTGTTATATAAACATGTTGTCAAGAGTTTTCCAAGATCCATAAGGTGTTTTAGAAAACTCAATGTGAAAGAGAAGGTTGGGAGAAACATACATACAAATAATACTTAAGGCTTCATAACATTGGTTGAACCACTTAAATTTCTCAGGTTTGGTTGTTTTTTCTTTCTCCAATCCCATAGGAATGTTGCTAGCATTCATCGTGAGGAGAGAGAAATCTAGAATGCAAAAAGAATAGAAATGCACACCCATCCTAGAATAATTTTTTACCCCATGTTTGTGACACTTTATAGTTTAGTGTGTTGATTACAATTAAATGTGTTCCTACGATGTAAAACAATTGGCCACTCACCTTATAATTATCGTAAAAATCCACAAGTGTGGTGACGACAATAAGTTTCAAGCGTTTTCAACAAAATGTCACTATAACAAACACTAAACAAAGATAAAAAAAAGCAAGAAGGAAAATAGAGAGTCTTGTGTGAGAAAACTATCTCACGTTACAAAAAGAAGCTCCTTAACACAAGTTTGTGGTGGACGCACTCACTAACTTGGAATAAAAAGGATTTGATTATAATGAACTTCAATAATCTAGCTAAAAACATATATTGACTAAAAGAAAGGAGATTTGAACCAAATACACTAGCTCTAGACCAAAATCAAGGAGCTCCGCATCAAATATAAACAACTCACTCAAATATATGTATATCTAGATGAGAAACACTAGCTCGGACAATAATCAATGGCTCAACAAGAAGCACTATTAATAGAGATGGTTCCAGATGAGGAGCGTTGCAAGTGAGTTGGCTCCGAGATGAGATGGTTAAGTCACAACCGAGTTGAGGGAGAGAGATGAAGACCGAGTTAGGTGAATACTGATCCGAGGGGTGATGCCAAGTTGATCGGGTGAGTTAGGGCTCCACATAGAACCAAGTGATGTCGAGTCAACTGGGAAGTGCGGCGAGAAAACTGGCTGAGCTGCCAATGAGACCTCCATGCAACAAGTGATGTGAGTTAACGATATTGACGAGTCGTAGAGCTTGGCAAGAACTCTAGACGAAATGGAAAAGCATGGTTCTAGGTGAAATAACTCGGTGTGGCGAGTCAAACTCGAGCCTCGAGGCATTACGTGATGGATGAGTCTATGAGGCCAACTCGAACTTGGGGAAACAAAGCTCAATGGGGAGAGGGGCCCAAACCAGGCTAGTGGGGGTCACCACAATGAGATCGATCTTAGAAAGGGATAATGAGATAGGGTTGAGAAATATATAGGAAGGTTTGGATCAATTTGCATGACGTGCTAGTGACATGGGGTGTGAAGCAATCAAGCTTAGGAGATAAGCTTACCGAGGGGGAGCTTGATGAAGATATCTAGGGTAGGTAAAACATAGGATGAGAGCGGGATTAAGTAGGGTAGAGGATAAGTGCATAGATTTGGTGAATTTGATATAGGTGGGGTGAGCTGGTTTAGCTTGGTACCCAACTCAAAAGCCGAGGGTCGAGTTAGTCCCAAAGACCAAACCTCCATACACAAACTTCATTGAAATGAAACATGCACAATCCAAATCTACTTGTACTCCAAACCTATAAAAAAACATTAAACACACTTATACACACAAAACCAAGCACAATACCTTCTAATACACCACGAATAATGTAAATCTAGCACATATTCCGATATGGTTCAAAACTTGCACAAAGAGAGAAAAAACATGAAATAAAGAGTAATCAACATATAGCGTAATGAGTGACATGATTACGGTAATAGATATATGATACCATGAAATTGGGATTAAAGATCTCATGAAATGACATGCACAATGACAAAGTTACACTCGAACGATATCGTGAATTTTCTCCAAGTAATTAGCGAGCAAAACATGAACTCAAGGAAAAAGTGAATACAAAGAAAATTGTCTACTCATACTCATAGATCAAAAAAGGAGAGTACATATGGGGTGTTTTGTGTAACTCCCATACCTAGACATGTCATAATCCCATGATGGAGTGAAGAGTTACAATGCTTATAATAACATGTAACGCCTATATAACAATGATACATATGACAAGTATGAAAAATTCTATGACATAATCTGTCATATGTCATATAACTCCCTATAAGACCTATAACTCACCATGTGTGAGGTGGAAAATTCCTAGTAAACTAATAAAGGGAAAAAATATACCTCAACAAACACATCTCACTCAATTTAGCACTTCTTAGACATTAGATCACACTTGTTACTCATCTTTGATGAGTAAAAAAATGATTTACTAAATATAAAATATATATTTAGATAGTCCAATTATCATAACTCGAGTTTGTACCTTCAGAGGATATAGTCTCCTATGAGGGACAAATTTGGTCATATAGTTTTGTCTTAACACCGATGTTTATGTCCTTCACTCACTTAATAGCCACTTTTTCATATGAAAATTTATCCTAATCAACCTAATGTTGATTGAGTGGGAAATCCTTTTAGAATATTCTCTTATAAAAGCACAATCACCCCACCTATTCAAAGGACCTCTTGATGGGCTACCTAAGTGATCACAAAAAACAACCCAATGGCTAAATTTCTCTCTCAATCACATTATCCAACATTAAGTTTGCATGTGTCCTATATATGTGGCATAGGCCATATTCACAAACTATATTCTACACCAAATATCATTACCAAGTGTCAACGGTCTATTTTAGGATCTCATTAATTCATTTTTTATTTCAGATTCACACACATTCATAGGGAGGGATAACTATGTGAATCTTTATTTCTTTTTGAGTGTTAGTACATAGTTCAACACTCATGACACCAAGAGGGTGGGTGAGGTTAGTTTATCCCACTAGAATAACCACCTTTTAAGTATTTAAAGAGAGAGATAGGGTTTTACTAGAAGAGAATCCCTAATATACTACACATTTATGATTATGTAATTTTTAACATATAATACAAATCTAAGAACAAATAAACTCACAATACCAAAATTATAATCAATCAAAACCCTACACATGACAAAACCAGCCATATAAGATGAATCCACCTAAGTAAATTTTTCCCGGAGGGTCAAATTTGTCCTTTTAGTTTCATCTCCCCAATTTTAGGAAAAATAATGACACTTTACACAATTTTTTTAGCACACTTTTAGATCAATTCCAGCTTCATCTCACCCAAACTTGGGTGAGTATGTTTTAAACCTTAACTCAGTAACTTCTAAATCTATTTTTCTAGAGTTTGAATCATATGAATAATTTCAAAAGATGAATTTAGGACGTATGATTCAATATCATTAACTATATATTTTATTCTAAATTCATAATTGCATATTAGTATTTAATATAATTAGGGAACCCTAGTTTTGATATTAATACTATGGATTAGAAATGATGATTGATGAGTGTAATATATAATTTTTCTTTTGGTAAAAATATTTGAACTAGTTTAATTTTCAACTTACTTAACTAATTGATAATATGTTAATGGATAAGTTAGTAGGGACTAGGAATAATGAGTGCCACAAATTTGTTTCTCGGATGAGAATATAATGGAATCAAACACAAATATTTTTTGAGGTTGATATTTCTAATATTTAATTGATAGGTTTTTACACTTTATAGCCTTCATATTCCATCTTGTTTTGCGAACTATAAAAATTGAGTCTTATAAGTCTCTCGTATATAATTCTTGATTTTTTCTTTCAAATGTGTATATTTGAGTTGTTCGTTTGGAAAATTTATGAGTTGAGGTTTTGGGTTGTTTCCTTGAATTGGTTTTTTACTGCGCACAACATTATGATAGATTTTTCTTGGTTTGTGATGGAAAATAAATAATCCCTTTTTGTTTTGTTTTAAATCTCTTAGCCTTTGAAATGAATACTATTTTCTCATCAGTAAGGGCATTTTATGACGCCCATGAGCTCCTTTATGTGGAATCATGATAATGATAGTTGTAATGCATTAAATTTTGGGATTTCCCTCAATGTGAGAACAAATTATAGCTTGTACTTTCTTTGGTTAAAGAGTTTTATCTATTTATGGATTCCATAATTCATTTTTCGACCCTTTCTATGGTCGATTGTTTCTTACTTTGTAATATTTCTTTCCTAAATTGCATATTGGTGGTTATGGAATTGTTATTTTTGATATGAGAATGAAGAGTAAGAAGGTGATAAAGTATGATGAAGGGGTGTCTGTTTTAGAGGAACACGAGGGATATAAAAACAAAATAATCAAATATAAGTATCATCAATGAGAATGATGATGATTTGATCCATAAATAAATAATCGAGGACATTCATTCTTCCTCCTTAGGGTTGATTGATGGCCTAAAATTGAGACAATCGATTAACTAAGGGGTTTTACTAGATAAAAATACTAGGAAGATAACATATCAATTTATTGAATTCTTGAAATGAACTCTAGGTATTGGTATCAATGATACTAAATCACTTAAATTGCGAGCATCTAACATATGGAGGATACATCTTACAACTAGATTTGATAAAGGCAATTTGGTGGACCAAAGTCTTGAAGTAATGGGGGATCCAAACTATTCAATTCTATGACTTGACACTTTGAAGGTTACCCATATTAAAGGGTTACAAATTATTCTTTTTACAACCAATAATAGACATATGATGCATGAAGATGTATAAAACCTTGACTTTAATTTATTGTTTGCAACTTGGTTAGATGATATCACTTCTAAAATTGCCATGAATGACAGAGTTAATGGAAATATAATAGTTGTATTGATGAGAATGTGAATAGAGACTCTCACCTAGTTAAAACACTTAGAACTATTATTTGAAGACAATGTTCATGAGGGGATGCAAATCATGATTTACAACTCATATGAAGAGGTGAGAAAACATATGATCTTCCTAATTAGTTTTTAATTAATTTTTTAATTGTTACTTTGAAACTTTGTAATGTGGGTGCTAAACTGACTTGTTGTTTTTGAATAGTTTTGAATGCACAACTATTTGTTCTAATTTTTGGTTGTCTTTTGACTTGTTTATTTCTAATCCAAGGGTATCTAACATTGTAATTTTTTGATATCTTTAGCTTGAACTTGGGTAAAGGCCATTTTATCACTCATTTAACTATATAAAAATATTTTATTAATAGTATAAATATTCAATATTAACAAAATGTACAATTTATTGAAATAAAAGCAAATAATAATAATTAAATATTGTTGAAAGGAGTTAAATACATGCAAAAAGTCAAAATAGAAAGTTCCAAATGACTATCAAATCCGAGGCTTGTGTGGAAGTACATTGAAGGAAAGTGATACAAAACAAACACAACCACGTAGAGATAAAAACATCAAAATAAAATATACAAATGATAACTTGAAAAAGTGAATTGTGAAGCAAATTCTTTTAAATATGAAAGTCTTGATATAAATAATACAAAACAAACACAACCCAGTAGAGATGAAAACATCAAAATAAAATATAAACATGATAACTTGAAAAATAAATACCGAATGTGTCCAATCTCCTACCTTACAACCATCGATATAGTCCGTGCACATCAACCCCAATGCCCTCGACACCTTAAACTATCCTAAAATGGGTGCCTATTCATGTAGTGTCTACAACATAAATATTCTCATGTTCATGTAATATATTCCTTGTAGGATCGTCAACCATTGAAAATGTCTTCAATTGCATTTTTGGTAATTAATTCCTTCCATATTAGTTATTCGGGGAGGAGGAAAATAATTTCTACCATCTTTCCTAATTCCCTTCTCATGGTTCATAATATTTTAACTTTATCCACGAAAAAAATGAGAATCCTTATATTTTCTTATATTAGAAGCCTCTATAAAACTTCATCCACTATTGAGGACTATATTCGATTGAATATCCATCATGTATTTTGTCAAGTTTTCTATGTGATTGGTGCGAGTCCCATTTTTTCATTTAAATGGTATTCCACAATTGACATGGATTAATCAAACGACATGAATGATGTGACAATGAAAATGGGGTGGTGGGTATGAACTATGAGATGCTCTAAATCCTTCATGTCACCCCTGTTTAATCCATTTCTAATTTGCGAGTTTTAAGTAATGGAGTCTTGTGAGCCTCTCAGGTATGTGATTCTTGGCTTCTAATTTCATTTGTGTATCTTTGACTTGTATTTTTGGAAGCTTATGAGATTAGGATTGGGGTTGTTTCCTTGTACGGTTTTTCACCGTGTTGTCCAAGATAGATTTTTATTTGTTTATGATGTAATAAATAATGAAATTACTTAGATATATTTTCATATCAACAACAATAAAACACCAAATAACACCAAAATAGAGAGAAATGATCACAATATGCAAGTAGAATGACTTAGCCAATTTGAGGGGGAAACCTCCAAACCATACAATAAGATTCAAGTGCTTAATATGATGATTATATACTAGTTAATAACTCCTATATATACCCTAATATTCTATGCAAAACACCAAGGATTACCTACCAAGCATATGAAAGCATACATAAAGTGCTATGATATGATAAGAGATTATGTTAGCCACAATTCGACCATACATATCCCAATATCATGACCTCATATTAAGGGAATAACATGAACTTCTCATTAAAAGAAACAATGATCCCCAATGTTGGTGATCTCTAGATGTTGTTATAAGAATGTTTCATCTTCCCATGTTATATCTTCAATGTCCAAATTATTCCTCTCTATCGATACTTTGTAATGACCCTTTTCTTCAAATTCTTAGCATATGTTTGTAGGATACCTTCGAGATCCAAAATAATGTGTCCCTCCTCATCAAGCTTAGGTAACACTAAATTGGAAGATATATTCTATATATTGACCTTCTTCAAGTAAGAAACATGGAAAAATAGATGTATTTTAGTTTTTCGAGGAAGCTCCAATTTATGCCACACTACTAATTTTTTTCAATACTTTATATGGGGAATAATATTTAAGTGAAAGATTGTTATATTTCTTATATTGTATCACTGATAGTTTCTTATATGGTTTTAATATCATAGAAACAAAGTCTACAACGTCGAAGCTTCTCTCACTACGGTGTTGGTCTACTTATTACTTCATGCATTTTTGTGTCATTGTTAAATTCTCTTTAAGGCTAGAGAGTACCTCTTGTTGGTGTTGAATGTGCTCTTCAAGTTATCTCACTTTAGGTTAAACCCTCAATTTTGAAGTGAGGAATAGTGGATAACAATGCATTACCAAAAACGCATAGTGGCCCTCATGTGTCCTAAATGTTGTTTTATGAATATCTTCATCACAAATTCTAATAGAAAATATAATTTAGTAAAATAAACACACTGTGTAGCTCATATAAAAAAATCTTAATGACATGGATATGAAACTTATATTTTAATGTGCATTTGTTGAGTTCCCTATAGTCTTGACACATGTGCTAACCTTAATCCTTTTTTTGTACCATCACCATTGGAGAAGAGTAAGCACTCTGATTATGGTGAATAATACATGTTTCCAAAATCTCCTATACCATCTTTCCAATCTCACTCTTTTTAAGGTATAATATTGGGTGGTTGGCTTCTTGGTACAAGCTTAATAGCATGATCATCATGTATTTTGGGAAGTGACCCTTCGATATATCCCAAAACAAATGAGTGTTCATTAATAATTGCTTGTAAATTTGATGGTGTAAAATATTTTGATGGTTGAGTTTCTAGTGAAAATAATTATGCCACAAACCCATTTGCATACTTATTAAGCATTTGATGAGAACTTTCCAAATGTGGAGCTTCTTCCTTCATCTCGTATAACTCAAAATTCTTCTCTTGAATCAAGCACATATGGGAGCTCATCTCAACAATTCACAAGGTAGTAAACCATTGGACCCTTAAAAAATGTTTGTTCCCATCATTGAAATGGTATACATGGGGCCCTCTAATAGATAATCTCCCACAGATAAATTAATCTTATGGAACTTTCCTAAACAACTAAATTTATCTCCATCTGCAACCATGACTTGAAAATTTGGGGCTGGGTAAATAAAGTAATTTAGGTGCAATGCCAACTTGTGATTGATGAAATTGTGAGTGCTACCAGTGTTAATAAACATTTTCACCCTTTGTTTCTTCACAAATATGACAACCTATTATCCAATTTTGCCCTCAGAAAAATTGACAAACGTGACTTGCACAAAGAAAAAATGAGGGATCGATTCGGCCAGGGAGATCACATTTCAGGATTGGTCGAATAGGTTAAAGAGGGTCGAGCACATTGCAGAGGAGTTCGGGAAATGAAGAAGCTCTGAAGTCTGAAATTCAGACTTCAAGGTGGGGTGTTTAGAGTTAGGCAGAAGCAAAATTCGGGGACTTGGTGGAAAGAAATGCGAAAAAGGGAGTTGAAAGTCTGAAACCCAAAGTTTGAAATTTGGACTTTAGGCTTTCAGATTTTGGATGTTTTAGATGCCAAATGGATAATCTAACCTTAAACCCAAGTCTCGAAACTTTGAAACTCAAACCGCAAAACCCAAAGTCCCGAACACAAGTCCTGAAACCCCAAAACCCGAAACCCGAAACCCGAAGTCTCGAAACCCCAAAGTCCCGAAACCTTGAAATCACAAAACCTAAATCCTTGAAAAGGAAAAGGTCTAAAACTCGAAGTTTGAATTTTGGACTTCGGAGTTTTGGAATTTCAAAACTTTTGCTCAAGTGATGAACAATGTCACGTGATATGGTTTCAGAGTTTGAACTCTCAAGCGAGACTTGATCAATGAACAATAACCCGAACTCCAAAATCAAAATGCCCAAAGTTCCAAATCCCAAAAGTTTGAAATTTCAGATTTTAGAGGTTGCGATGCAAGTTCGGAGTCCAAAAAACAGAGCCAACCACTCACATTTATTACAATATGGCACCCTCATCTTCAGATGGCCATAAATTTTGACTGGAAGCTCAGATTTGCACAAAATCGACTTTTGGAAAGCTCTCAGTGTCCTCTACACAATTTGACTAGTTTTCTTAATTTTAGTGAGACTAAGTATTTCAAAATGAAGAAATACAGTCCATCATTTTAGAGTGATGTTTCCAAATTTCTCACCTACCCAAATGATGAGGTATGGGCTTCCTTTCTTCTCCAACAAGGCAAAGTACATGGAGGCATGGGTTTTACAGTGGCATCCATCATTATTGCCAGTGATTTTAATGCATTTTAGGGTAGTTGAAGCAAGATTTTGAATTGCTTCTCTCTCCCTTCTCTCATTCTTCCTATATATTGTAAGGATGGGCTTGTTAAAAAGGCCGGGAAAACTTGTATATGCCCCTCCCTTATTTATTTTTGTAAGAGATTTGTGGAGATTTCAAACCTCCCTATTGAACATTGCAATGCAAAATCTATGCCTTTGGACCTAAATGTGATGTATTGTATCAACTTTGAGAGCAATAAAATTGGATCTATGGATGCTTCAAACCCTCTTCTGTGTTATATTGCAACTTTCTGATCTTTCATTGCATGCAAGGTTATTGTGTATGTTTGTTGTTTTCATTACAAGGTTTTGGTAGTGTTGTGTTTATTATGCAGGTTGTTCAACATCCTTCTTGGTGCATCACCTTCCCTTAGATTAGGTTTTGTGTTCATTCATTTTCTCTAACTCGTCTCCTTGGGAAAACATTAGATTAGTGTTAGATCTCGCAACTCTCTACAGGTTTGGAGTAGCTGGCACTAGGACAAAGGTTAGGAAGTCGGCCTTATCTCGGAGGGTTATCCCGATTGCAAAGTCCCACACTTCGGGATAACCGCATGTTTGTTGAATCACACTAATCGCCTCAACCATTCACTTATAAGCAATCAGGCATAATGCGATTACGCATTAACATAACCTTAAGGGCTTGTGGGGTGATAATACTTGAAATTACATGACAAGAAATGGTTGAGATTCTTCAACATCTATATCGACATCTCTTCCTCTTTAGTAAATGATTCATCCTCATATTCTTGCTCATTGGGCTCTTGAATGTAGAATAATTTATTTTCAATAAATTTCTATCCCTTGTTCCATTTTCTATCATAAGTGTAACATATACCCTTTTCTTGCTTCTTTTCAATTTTTTGAGGAGTCAATCGGAAAGGTTTGGAAAATGATTGTGTTGGAATTATACACTTCTTATGAGTAGTGAGTACCCTTTGTTTACCAAAATATATTTCCTATACCCGACGAGAAAATATCATGGATTATGATATCAAACTTGTATTAAGTAGGAAACCATGAAGTTGGATGTTATCCTTGAGGAAACCCAAGAAAAGATCATTTAAATGATCCTCTAAGATGTCATCCACACATAAGGATATATTTTGGAACTATTGAATATAATTATTTACCCTCCCCATTTGTCACAATTTTTCTACTAGCTAAAATATTTTTTCTGTAACACTATTATTGTAGTGTAGTTGAAGATCATCTATGAACATTAAACATGTAAAAGAAGAGCCTTCTTTTATTTTTCTCACACATCCATCTATACCAAATGAATCACTCGTTGAAGACATAAGGATGGTAATGCCACTTTCTATCCATGAGTAACTTGATGTACCTCAAAAAATATCCATTTGGTTGATCCATGTGACTGGGTCCTTACCATCAATTTTTCTCATCTCCACCTTTGGTATCATGTTTTTACCCCCTAAATTAGAACCGAATGAGTGATTGAAGCAGGGGCATCATTAAATGAAGCATTAAAGTCTCAAATTTTTTCCTTCTTGTCATGTTTATAAGCTATTGAAGTGTCTAAGAGGTCTTAGTGAGGCATAGGAGTCATTTAGAGTTGATGAGAAGTCTAGGAAATTTAAAATTTTCCTCATACTGTGTTTTCCCTCCAAAAGGGGATTTGAAATTAGTAATGCTTGTAAAATTGGAAAGTGACTTGTTAAGGATTGTAAAGGAAGGTAATTAAATGTTAGAGTAAGTGATGAGTCTAGTCATGACATTAGTGAGTCCTAGGGGTGAAAGAGTCATAAAATGACAAAAATGATGTAATAAAGCTATATTAGCTAAGATTGGGCATATGAGCCTAAGAGAGTTAGTTAGGATATGGGAGGAGTAAAAATATCAAATGAAGGTTGGTGAGGGATCATTCATTGAGGATGGAGGATGAAGAAAGGAATGTGGATGATGAACTATGAAATTTTGTATGAAAAATATGGTTAGATTGACATAACTCTTGTTTTTTTGGTTGAATCTCTTGTCTTCACTATTGAAAATCTAAGTTTTGTGCATATGTGGTTTGGAAAACTAATGAATGGTCTATGTGAACCTTGGTAGAGCATGCTTATGGTGGATTCTTAGCATTAGAACTTTGATTGTGCATCTTCTTGATTGATAAAGCTAAATTTGTGAAGGATTAACACCTTGTCCTGGTATAATAAGACTGTGAGTAACTTTTGACTGTGTTTGTAATTTTGAGGTGTGATCCAAATTTTTATTTCATATTGTGGTGTAAAGTGATTCAGTGGAATGTTATAAGATTGTAAGTGTAAGTTTCTCAATGCATGGGTGTAAAACTCTAACAGAGCAAGATTGAAACAATGGATTATAGTTAAAAGATAAGGTTGATTGGATCTTTTTACAAATAGATGTGCATTAGAGGTTGTATAAGATTATGCTCAGGTGATATAACTCTATCAATAAGGTAAAAGTGAAACCTTGGTGATACTCTGCTCCTAGTGTAAAACTGAGACTAAACCCCGATTTTATAAATCATGACAATTGAATTTAACATGGATATGGACGATTCTCAATTAATAAGATTTCACTATAGACATAGGAATGGAAGGAAGGCAGAAAAAATCTTATTGACCCATTTCTAGAGTTTGAAATTGATTCCAATGCTTGTTATGAAGTTTGCAAGTTTCTCGGGATAGAAATCCTTTCACAACTAGGGTTTGAGACTTAAAGTCTTAAAACTGGTCATTTTGATCCAAAATTTGGAAGGAAGCACAATGTTATGGTTAGTCAAAGGATTTTGAGAGAAAGTTAAAATTTCCTTGGTTAGATTTTCAGATACCAATGGGAGTCTTGTTGTAGAGACTATAACAACATTACAAGACCTAATAAAACCCTAAGGTTGTGTCATTTGTGGAACTTTGGATGAGGAAGCCATATTTAAAATTTGTGTAAATGAGAAAAGTATCTAATGGGTGTTATAATATGCATGGATTTATATGGGAAACCTCTTATATTGGAAAATAGGCTCAAGAAACAATAGGGGCATGGCTAGTTGTACCTAGTTAACTAGAAGAACAAATTTGGGGTTTGAAAGAGAAGTTGATTAAGACCAACTATGAAATTTGTCACACATCACCATGATCATAAAGGGTGTCAAAAGGTGTTGAAAATTTGTAATGCGTTGTCTTATATGATTGTATCCATGAGCCAATAAGAGGTACATTTCTTGAGAAGCCAATATGGAAATTTTGAGTGAAATCAAGGAGGTTGATGCCATTACACCATTTTGAAGGGCTTTAGTCAGTTTGATTAACATTGTGTGGAGTGTGTAATCAGGTATGAGGGTATGAAGGTGATAGTTAGGAGATAAAGGCCTAAAGTTGCTTGTTTTTTAGAAAGAATTAGGGAAGATGTGTAAAGGACTAGTTCAAGAAAGGTAAGAATGAGTGGAGTTGTATGAAATGTAGTTGCTCTCATAGACCATTTGACATTGTTAGAGCTTGGTGAACATGGTTTGGGTTTGATACAACCATCTAAAGTGGAAAAATACATATATTACAGGTTTGAACTTCTAAGACTAAGATAAATACCTCCAAAACAGGTAGTCATTTGAATTAAGGTAGTCTTATCTTAATTAGTGCATGCAACTTGTTTAGGAGCTTTGCACTAGTGATGTGGTTGTGATGAGTTGTGGTGTCACCTAGATTTCACCTCAAATCTGCGATCTACCCTATCCAAAAAAATTTCGTACTTTTAAAATAATGGGTCGCTTTTGTGTTTTTATTGCCTGAAAGTTCTTGTATTGCGTCAAGATAATCCCAAAGAGCCATATTAGCCTTTTTCACCAAATACCTAGATGCCCAAAGTTGTTATATTTTGTCGTCGGGATTTGTTTACGGGAAATTTGTATTTAATTATTTTGAGCCCCGTATGAGGCTATTTGCGCTCCGTTTTAACTCTGTTATGATTGGATATGTCATTACTCTTATGTACCATAAGGGTTTTAACTTGGAATAAGTTTTGGGCTTTATTTGTAACTTTTGGCAATTTTTCATGTTTTTGTGTTGTCCCATTTCGTTTTCTATGAAATTTCTCTAGAGCAATTCCTTCACGGGTAAGCTCGATTTTTGTCCGAGTAGTTGGAAAACATATACACACATTATGCCCGTGAGGAAGTCACCATCAAAGGTCCGGATCACCGGAAAAAGCGAGTTGTGCATGGAAAAGCCCCTGCGGGGATGGGCGCATTTTTGGAAAACAAAGGATTTAAGCTGCAATGGGAAAATAGAAGCCGCAGGCAGGGTGGGAATTTTATACCTGCCTAGCAGGGTACTTTTTCCCGTGTTATAAAATTCACTTAAGCTGCAGTGGGAAAGTTAGAGGCCACAGGCAGACAGGAATTTATTACCTACCTTGCAGGGTGAAAATTCCCATGATAAAATAAAAGGAAAGTGACTTAAGTGAAATCATGGGATTTTAGTGCCTGCCTTGCAGGGTAAATAATCCCATTGTCAAAGTCAAATCACTTAAGTGGATCATGGGATTTTGGTGCCTGCCTTGCAGGGTAAAGAATCCCATTGTGGAAAAATTCCTAAAAATAGAATTATATGTGCAAAAAAGTGCGCCCCCTTTGGTGAGATGATGGAAGACTTAAATTGATTATTTTAATTAATCTTTCCTCTCAAAAAGTGCGCCCAAGCTTGGAGGAAGTCAACAAGTCAAAGAGGAAATAAAAGAAAGGATTAAAAAGCATTAAATTTAATTTATTTAGTGGCTGCCCCCTTCCTCTCAAAAAGTGCGCCCCATTTAGGAGTTATTTAATGTTTTTAAAGGCATTAAAACATTAAATTAATTTCTATTTTCAGTGGCTATGGTCAAAGCACACTGTGAAGCTTAAGTGAAGTGATGTGTGAAGGATTAAATTGGATTAATTTAATTTATTGGATGACTGTCCTTAAACATGCTATTTTTAAAAGAGAAGAGCATGATTTTTAATTAATTAATTGCCTTTAATTGTTAGGGCAATTATTAATTATAGAATTGTGAGGGTTATATAAGCATGGGCAGCCATATGGGTGAATTATTTAATTCATAGGTAAAGAATTGCAGCCAAGAGGAAAAGTGCGCCCCCATTTGAAGAAGGATTTTGCTCAGGCAAGGTGGCAACAAGGCTAAAAGCTTCCCAGTGCCTAAAAATATATATGTGGATTTAAATATTCAAGATTTTGGATACAATTTGATAGTTTTTGGGTTTAAAATGTCCCAATTCGTGCCTAAAAATGTAATATGAAAAAACACAAAAATTTTATCATGTTAAATTTGACATCAAATGACCGTCACAGAAACCAAAACAGAAAGCAGAATGACGACCATACAAATGTCAAATTTAATTCGGTTATAACTTTTCTTGTAGTCACATTTTTCAGGAGTTTGAAATTGTTTTACATTTATGAGGGTTTCATCTTTTATTATTATAATTTTTATTTTATTTTAACATATCAAATTCCTTATATAAAATATAAGTATATATTTGTATATATATATATATATATATATATATATATTGTCTGATTTTAGTAAGAAGTATATGTAAAATAGATCTCTATATATATGAATATATATATGTTGGTCCATACATTTTAGTAAGAAGTATATGTAAAATGCAGATCTCTATATATATGAATATATATATATATATATATATATATATATATATATATGTTGGTCCCGATTTTAGTAAGAAGTATATGTGAAACAGATCTCTATATATATATATAATGGTCCTTATTTTTATAAAAGAAGTACATGTAGTGCTAATTTGGTCCTTATTTTCATAAAAGAGGTACATGTAGTGCTGATTTATATATATAATATATATGTATTAAGGCTTTGGAACTTATTTTTATAAGAAGATACACAGGTAAACCAGATTTATTTTGGAGTTAATAATAAAATATTTAATCACATTGTGATTTTAGTGACATTGTACAAGGCATAACAGTAGTAAAATTATACCAGAATTTGCTATAAAGTTAGAATGAGAAGAACTACATTACAATCACAATGATTCTACCATTTATAACAATAAGATGAACTCAAGGATTTCATATTTAATTGAAGGATAACCCACATCCATTATCATATTTCTTTCACTTTAAACAAGACACTCCAAGAAGGGGAAACAAGTGTATTTTCAACAACTATACTTGTAATTAAAGAAGAACAATTTCAGATTTTAGCCTGCAATAAGATGCAGTTTTCAAACAACAACTAGCATTCCATATGTAATACTACATGATAACAAATCATTGTTAAAACAATCCTTTCTTTGGAATAATTCTTTTCACTTAACATAGTTTAAACAAGAAGGAATTAACTTAAAAATGCAAGTACATAAGCCCTCCACTTAAAAGTGGAGACAACATGCCAAAATTTACAACATTTTTTTTTTTTTTACAATCACACCTGCAACTCCATTCCACAAATTTAAATATGCAACTTCAATTCTTCTCCATCTCCAATCACATTAACAAAGGAAGGGAGCTAGGCAACACTCACCTCCCAACCTTAACCCAATGAGAAGGTGAAGCCTACCTTCTCATTGGCCCCCAGCCCCAACAATGGAAGAATAAGGGGTGTTCACAACCATGGTAGCCCTCACAAGAAAATGGCTTCAATAATACAACACTCACACACAAAAAAAATCTGCAACAACAAAGAACAAAGACAATAAGAAAACCTTCAACAATACAATTACACATAGGCTCAAAGTTGAGCCAAAGGAGAAAAGAACATGGCATCCATCTCCTTATGCCTCCCAAGTGGGATAGGGGTCCACCCAAGCCTCCAAGTGCACTAACACAATTCACATACAACCCTTTTCTCTCCATATTGAAAGACAACAAAATAGTTTAATCCCCTTTTAACTCCACATAGGTGGATTCCCTTCCCACACTCCCTCCAAAAAGATCCTCACACACTCCCTTTTACCTCCACAAATGGCTCCATTTCCCTCTCCCTACACCATCCCTATGGCCAATTCTACCCCAATCCCTCACAAGATTTCATTCATACATACATTCACAACACAAACATAAACAAGAAATGCTAAAACACATAGTACAAGAGCCTACCTTGCCATTGATAACACCTTCAAACTTCAAGCAACCAAGCTCCAAGCCCTTTCCAATGCAAGCCAATTCCCATGCAAGATCTCCCAAAATCCTCAAGCAACCCCCAAAACATCTCAAAACTTCAATAAATAGAAAATGGTGGAGAGGATGGTGAGGTGGCTCCATGTAGGATGCCACTTCATTTCTCCTCATTCCACCTCACAAAGCCAAACACACAAATTCAAGGCTCCATTAATGGGAAGGTGAAGGTATCACACATTCACTTACACACACAATCCTTCATTCCACAATTCAAAAAACAATTTAGGGAATCAAGATAAGAGGTGGCATTAATTGCCTAATTTCCATCAAAACACATAATAGGGGCTTAATTTATCCCCTCATACCATAGGGTAGGTTGGTGGAAGATTTTAAGGAGTGTGGGACAAGTAAAACTTGTCCCACAAGTCTCCAAAAATGGGCTCAAATCCCAAATCCGAGTTTTGAAGATGGGGATGGCACACAAACCAAGATCACAATAAAATCCATCAAAAACATAAGGGAATTAAGGAATATCCCATACAATTATTGCCCCCATTTGCCACATCACACAATTAACATAAACCACAAAATTACTTAACTTAATCAAGGGAGCACACTAATAAGCACAAGAAAATAAGAAGACAACAAAATTTAATAAAACCACATAATCAACCATAGCAAAAAAATAGAAGGAAACATACAACATTCACACCCATGGTCACTTATGAGGTTGCTCCCCCTTGGAGACCTCCTAAAAACATGACAAGCAAACACGACGACACACACACACACATGGGTTGCCATGGTGACCACGTTGTAAACACACGATATTCTTCCATAGTTGGTCTTCCTAGTCCCCCTTTGTTTTGTGATTTCACTTCCTGCAAACAACCAAGACAATACCACCTTCGGCCTCAAGGCCATATCAATACGTCAAGAAACTAAACCAACATATATCATTTATCATATAACATCATCATACAACATAATTGCATCATTGTCATAGTTAACCAAACTCTATTCTAAACCAATTATTTACAATTACTAACCATCACAATTCTACTATATCCATTAGCATTTACTATCACCCTACGCTTTTGCATAATCATCTATCACAACTCATATTTTACAATAACCATGCATTTCACACATTTACTGTAACTTATACCTAGTTAGATGCATTCAACAACATACTACTTGATCACCTATTATCATCATATTATTAATAAATCATAACACCAATGTGCACACATGGTTAGTCCAATCATCTAAACATAGTCAGTCCACTGTCTGAATATCTATCAGATGTCAATATGTAAGCAAAATAACACTAAATCATCATCATGTACTGCAATATCTATCAATGTCCTCTATGAACCCATACAATCCATAATAAGAATCAAAAGCACAATGATAATCATAATGTCCATAATGTCTAACAATCTCAAATGGCTATCCAAAAACTATCATAGCAATGTCTGATTTTTGTCAAACCCATCTCAACAATCCCATTCCCAAACCCTTCAAAAAGAAACACATCAACAAAAAAAGGAAATTCCAATATAATAATATCCGTAGGACAAAATCATACCATATCTGGTTGGATATTCCACAAAGTCGAGGATAATGCCATAAATGTCTATGTAAACTAGTTTAATGTCAAGAAGACGAGCTTTGATCTTGAGGATGAGTTCTTTGAGTTTTGTCACAAGGCGGGGCCACACGATTATATTTTGTAATTGTTTTTGGGCTTGAAGTTGCTGCGGTGTTGCCTATTGAAATGTCGACAACTACAAAAGTCGGTGACCAAATTATTAATCACATAGTTTTTATTGGCAAACTAATATTAATATATAACTAGCAAAAACATCTATTGGTGCTTGTGGAAGCCGTGATAGGCACACACCTATTGTTTATAAAAGAAAATTAACATTAAAGTTCATTTAGTCTATTGGTGAAGTTGTTTTGCTCACATAGAGCCCATTAGGTATCAATCCTTATTGAGTGCAAGGGCCCTCGATGCCCCGACATGGAGAGTCAAGTGGTTGAGGCCACGATCATGCCTTGGGTAATTGTGACAACACTTGTGGATGTTGTTTACCCGCAATTTGCTTAGTTAAAGGAGATAACCGATTTAGATGTACACTCACTCAACTTTGTAATTTTCTATATGTTTACTCCAAAACATAGATGCCAAAATTCTATATAAATTAGTACCTAATGTAATTTTTTATCATTTAGTAAAAAATAACTTACAAAAACAATAAATCAAGCATACATATTGATATATACCACGAATGAATTTATACAATGTTGTCCAATTTAACTTGTAATCTTTCATATGAGAATGGGACATGTAAAATAGAGATTTGAATGTTGAGATTACTATTATAGATGAACTATATTTTACAAACCGAACATCTGTCAAAAGAACAAATTCAAAAATTGCTAATAATGATTTCCCCGATATCATTGACTTAATCATCCACTCTTATTTCTTTCATCATCCACTCTTAGTGTTATTCTTCACACATTTACCAAAATGTTTTTGAGATATCGAGAGTGAACCATTTCCCATATAATTGGTGAATATTCATGGTGGAGCTCATTCATGTGTCATGTTGTCATTGATCAAAAAGTAATTGACAACACCCCAATATTATTATTGATAAAAATAAATGGGCCTCCTCCTCCACTACCAATCACGGGTAACTTTGAGATGTGATGCACATTTTTCCCCTCCACAAAGCTCTCTACTATAGTATGGCCCACCCGACAATACACACTCACTCCTCTAAATCAAATGACGTGTCATAAAAATTAACAAGAAACAAGAAACAAAGAAACATATTCCATGAGTAAATTAACATGTTGGAATCACACTAGTACAAGTAGTCATCTCACATGACATGGATAGAGAGGGACATATGACTTGCATGCAAATTTACAAATCCTCTATAAAGTGTTTTCCCACACTAGATTCTCCTAGTGATTTGCACTTTTCTATTATGTAAACAATGATGTGGCAATTATTCGTTGGAATGAAATGAAATAAGCTTAATAGCACAATTATATCACTTGATTTAGTTGACATATAATACCACTTTCCTTAGTTGTTTTGCGTTATGTTTGAAAAATCTTAGGAAAAAGACTTCTTTCTTTCGTATCATTCGATGCCAAAACCAGAAAACCCAAACCCTTTGAGATCTCAAAGTCCACTGCTGAATGTTCACATTATCCATCAATTCATTCTTAAAAAATATTTATAATTTCTTGGATGGTGAAACACTTAAATGTATAATTACTACCTAATTTAATGTTTCTAAATTTAATCAGATCAACTTTCATGATTGAACAACTCTTTAATAAAACGTTCTATATTGCTACACTACTAACTAACAATGTTTCCACTTTAGATAAGAACCGTCGAATAATAATTATAATGTTGTTATTGTCAAGATGCACAATCCTCGAATCACTTGCGATAAAAATATCACACCCACATAAAATCCAAAAAATGTTAACTACAACTATAACATGAAAATTACTCGTTAATGTCAAATGATATATTCAACTCCTTTAAAAATGAAACCTGAGTATATTAACTATAAGAGATGCCCATCATTTGGTGATGTTAGAGACAAATTCAAACTCGTTGATCTATCCCCACAAAATCCTTTGACCCTTGATATTTTCATACATAACAACCTTGAAATTAACATCAAGTTTTGATCTGTAATTGTTTCCTAGGCTTCATACTTAATGAATCCTCCTGTTATAGGTTTTAATCCCTCGTGTGAAAATTATTCATTTCTTAATCATACTTGATTTGAGCCTTTACTCTCGATGGGTCACAATATATCACCCACATGTTGACATCAAATCTATTCTATTGTTGACTATCCAAGATCCACCTTATTTGTTATATTTGATAAGTGAGGCTCTATAGAGAGGTGGGAAATAATTCTTGACCTCCAAATATTCTAATTTAGAATTCTTTTATAGTTAGTTATAAACATTTTTCTTGACATAAGAATTATAAGAAAATGGAATGGAAATTTAGTGGCATGCCCTACAAAAGACATTGAAGATGTGTTGGAGGAGACACTACAATTGATCTTCTCAAGAAGATATTTTTGATTCATAAAATGAAGCCTTTCATTTAAAAAAATATCATTTATTAAAAATACAAAAAAATGACCATGATGATGCAAACATCACTTATTAAGAAAATCCACTTCTAAAGGCCTATTGGCCAAATATAAATGACCAATTTTTAAGGAGTCAAACTATTATTTTCCCACCCCCAATTAATTATTTCACGGTGTATTTGGTGATTCCTACACAACCTAGTTAATGGAGAATGGGGCACACAAGTGTAATGTTGATGTAATTTAGTTAATTAAAAACTTGAGCTTGTATGTTTGATGGTTGTAAGTGGTCACCCAATCCCGATTTCCACGCATTTCACAAATCAGGTGCTCACATGTACAAAACTAACTCCATTGTTGATTTCTTAACAGATATAGTTGTCAAAGAGAAAACCATTAATCTAATAGGGGAAATGCCTTCAACCTAATAATAATGTTAGTTTTAACCTTTTTTAGTAAATATTTTTGTGAATTTTCTAATTAATAGTATTTTTTTTTTTTTTTTTTGTGGATGGCTAGACAACACCTTTTACACCATCATACGTCTTGTTGGACCACAACTCATTTAATATTTTTCTCATATTTAAATATGAAGTGAAGCTAAAGATCAAGAGTTAAATACTTTAAATTCCATTCTCAACCTTGTGAAAAGAACATATAACTTTATGTGGGTAAAATTTAAATATAAACAATTTAGTTTTGTCTATATTCTCTTTAGTTTAAACACATGTTATTTTCTTTCATTTAGATATTTGAAAAAATAATTATCTTGGTATTGTAGTTAAGATCTAAATTTTTATTTTATTTTTGTTAAAATGATTGGTTATGTTTGAATAAATGTTGTAAAAAATCAAGGGTTAAATATATTAGATTCAATATAAATGAGGGACGATAATGTCTTTGACATAAAAGGGATTTGACATAACGATTAATTATTTGCGATGATCTTTGAGGTGTTCAATACTAAAAGTGGCACAACTTAAAATGTATGCTTTAGTAGGAGAAGTGTATATTGATGAGACATCTGGGTGTCAAACTTTCACTTGGATATATCTTTACCGCTTTTTGCATGTGGTGTATTGTTAAAAGCGGGTGAGTTAGTAGAAATATTCTAGAACATGTCAATAATTTACTTTTGCACACTCTAGTATACCATGCACATATGTTGAGATCCCGTTATTTACCCTTTTCATTTCTTGGAATACTTTTACAAAGAATAGAGTTCAATCTCATGGATAATGCAAAATTTGAATGACGATTTTAAAGTTGCATAAGAAATTTTGAGATGAATTACAGAGAGGAATGTTTGACTTGGGGTGGTAAGACATGTATTTAGAGGTAATGAAATTTTTCGGTGAGTATTTTAGAGTTGTAATATGAAATCCACGACCATGAGTACATCACTTTGATTTCCTCATGACAATTGTTAACTTTAAACATCTCAAAAGAAATCCTTCATTGTCAATACTTTTTCATGGACCGCTCTTGTGTGTTGATCAATAATTAATATAACGGTTTGCATTTTATTTTAAAGGCGAACATGGATAGGGTGTTAAGTATTATTATGAATCCTCGAAGGGATTCTATGTCATTGCCCTTTTGATCAACGACCTTACTTGAAATTACAATGTATTAGATTTTTTTGGGGCATGTTCCTTTATGTTAAAGTGATCCAGGATTTTGATCATAAATGAGCACATTAAACTATAAACATTAGACATTGTTATTGTTGAAAATCATGATGCTTTTCTAAAAGAATATTTAGTTTCTAAGCATTCTTGTATTAGTACTAAGGGTACTATTGTCATTGTAATCCTATTAATATTTTATAATAAACAAATCAATGAGTATCAACAAACACATATTTTTAATCAAAAGTTTTAAATAATTTTTTTCTTTGCACCTTTATTTTGCTGCCAATACTATTACGCCTTCTAGTTTTGACCAATCATTCAATTGCTATACATTTAACATATAATTTTAATTTTAAAACTATACATTCTACAACACTCCACTCTCTCTTCACCACACTTAACATGTCTATCTAACAAGTTAAATAAGGTGGTAAAAAGAGATAACAAGTTGATATTTATCGTTTGTAGCACCTTTTTGAATTCTAATAACATTTTATTTGAAATTTCATGAAATCATTGTATTTTTTCCTCATAGAATCAATTTTTGGACATATTTTTGTGAAGCCAAAATAAATTTTTCTCTCTAGGGAAAAAGGAAAATATATTTTGATGCAAGTTAACATGCCATTTTATCTTACCTTTAACTTCAAGTTTTTATGTTTGCTTTTTAGTTGTATTTCATGTTTTATATTAGGTATTATTTTATCAATCACTATTGCACGGGACAAATCTTTGCATACATGTGTGAGAAATGTATTCTATAATGAATGCAATGCATAGTTCCTTTTCTAATCAAAATAGTAATGTTCAAAAAAAGGTGAAAGGTTTAGGATTTGTTAAAGTTCATTTGGGTTTGATTATGTGGACAAGCATAAAGCTTTGAGGAACACTTGGATCCCCTCTAATCATGATGAGTTGTCAAGAGGTAAGCATTCTTATATTCATATTGTTATTTTGCCAAATTTATGGATGTTTTTACCTCGGTATATAATCTTCCACGATGTTTTTCATGAATTTTAGAGATTTTTTTTTTTTTGATTTTGTATTGTTATTATGGACACTTATGGATATTTGGGAAGGGGTGGTAACAATGGTAAACTTTGTAGAATCAAGTCATAGCTCATACTCATGCTAGCCATGATTAACTCCTTAGGATTTATAGGTAGACCAAAACTCTCAAGTTATAAATATTAAAGAAACAATACATAGTTAACTTATTTGAGGGATTCAAATATATATATTAATCTTATGGTCCTAGGTCCCATAGAGGGGCTATCCTAAGTTTTCTTAATATGTGTTGTCTGATGAAACTTTAGCAGCCTTTTCCTTGAAACATGGTCCTATTTTTCTCATTCTACACATTTTCGAAATAAAAAAATAAGCACACAATAATATTTTCGAAAGTTCAAATTTAAAAATTGTTAAGCTATTGTCATTCGACATTAAAATTCCTTAAAAGATCACTAGTGGGAAGTTCAATTTTCCAATCTACATTGCAAGTATCTTTCCACAAACCCTTTCCTAAATATTCAATGGCTTTGCATTTCAAGGAATATTTCTTTATTTGAAGTTTTCCACATCCCTCATTTTTGGATTTAGAAATTTGATACTTGGTTAATCTGGATGATTAAAATGACATGCTTAATTTGGAAAATTTATTATTATGATCAATTTTAAATGATGAAATTGGCATGCTTATTATCATTATGTGGAATTTTGATGATATGGACTAACTACCTTTTTGTTGACATGAGGTGAATGCAGATCATGTATACCCTCATTAAAAAGGAGAGGGAGGGCATCATCGGGAGAGGTTGGTAGATCATGATAACAAACTTGAAACTACGAAGGTAATTGAGAACCAACACACACCACAAGAAGGGGGTAGCATTTAGTTACTTATGTGATGCATGAATTCTTTATGTTATCTTGTATTTCGTCTATCCATTGATATTGATAGACAATGAGTGGATTATGCTTTGATGTGGCTAAATGCCACCAAAGATAACTTGACCATCATACATAGATCTTTAACGATGTTGTGAGTAATTGGTCTATTTTCTTTTTATAAGTAGTTATAATAATTGAATATGAGTTGGAAAACATAACAAAACCATGAATATGTTGTTGTGTGTTATGATCATTTGGTTTTAATGATGGATGGTTGGAAATTAAATTTTTTGTCTTTGATCTCGTTGACTTTGTGGTATAACGGGAAAAAGGGTCTAACATGGCATTGAGTTTTGTTTTGCCAAGGGGCATGTGAGATAAGTTATGATTATAAATTTTAATTTAATCCTAGTAAGATTATGATTTAAATACATAATGTTGATCACTTTGCATTAAATAAAACTTAGCCTTAATGCTAAAAAAATGGGAGATCATGAGCATTAAAGTTTTGCATTAAAATGAAACTTAGCTTTAATGCTAAGTAAATGGGAGATAAGTATTAGTTAGTGGTTTGAGGGAAATTCATGCAAAATCAATTAAAGATGGCTATTTTATTAAACATTAGGGATATGTGAGAAAAGTAAAGAGAAGGAAAATTTGTGGAAAGTTATTTGGGAGTTAAGTGGACTTAAGGTCTTGATACGTGGGTAGGAGAAGAGGGAGTAAAACATAAAGATGAGGAAAAATGGGAGGAGAACGGTTGTGGGAAATAAACTATTTCACTGGTTTTTGACTCTATGCACACATGGGTTTTTAATGGAATGGGAGGGATTGGAGCTTTGGTATTTTGGAAAATATGATTTGAATAAGAGTTCATAGGCAAGTGTTTTCTCTGGTTCTCTTGTTTTGATTAAAATATGAAGTTATAAAATATTGTTTTGGTTAAAAAGAAATGCATGAAAAAATACCCATTTTCTCGGGCTTATGTTTTGAAAATAAATTTGTGAGTTTTCTACCCTTTCGGGTATGCATTTGGTTGTGATTTTGGACTGCTACACTCTCTATTTATGCGGCATTATTGGTTTGTTATGTTTTGTTATTTTGAGGCAATGAAAATAGGGCATGCACATTTTTGGTATTTTAAATGTGTAAAATACCTACTAGGGTTTGCATGTTTTGGTGTTTTAAATATGAAAAATATTGGTTTGCATGTTTTGGTGTTTTAAATTAGACAAATGCTTTGCACGTTTTGGTGTTTTAAATGTGAAAAACAGCCTACACGTTTAAAATTATTTTTAAGAAGAAAAATACCCCAAATCTGGGTCTGCTCTTTTGGATTTATGGGTTGTGCTATGTTTGCATTCAAGTCAACTTTTTATCCTATTTTAATTCTGTGCTTTTTAAAGTTTTAAATTGTGCAAAAACGTTCCAAGGAAATCAAAAAATTTCAGTCTTTACTTTTTGGTCATTGTTTGTTAATAGAATAGTAGAGGAAATAGCCCATTATCGGGTTTGCACATTTTTGTATAAACACAAGGTTATATTCAAGATTCCTTGGTTGATCTATACCCAATTTGGGTCTGCTCATTTTGGATTTATTGGCTATGCTATGTTGTATTTAAGTCGTTTGTTTACAAAAGTTTTATTTTTTTTTCATTTGGTAATATATGTGTGTGTGTGTGTGTGTGTGTGTGTGTGTGTGTGTGTGTGTGTGTGTGTGTGTGTGTGTGTGTGTGTGTGTGTGTGTGTGTGTGTGTGTGTGTGTGTGTGTGTGTGTGTTGTTTACAAGAGGTCGATATGACACTCTTTATGGTCGCATAACTTATATGATGAATTGTGTTTTTATTAAATCAACATTGTTTTGGGTCTGCACTTTTAACATTATTTAGATGACATTAATGGTTGTATTTGGGTCGTTGTATTCCCAATATGGAAAAGGATAATTGCATATTTAAATTAAATAAACATTCTTTGTTAGTTTGGTTGCATACCTATTTTGGGACAACATAAAACTAGTTATTTAAGTGGGAACTCAAACTCATTCTGAACTTGCAAATTGAGAGGAAACAATGACTGAAATATGTAGAGAATGGAAATAAACCTGTTACAGATTGAGCAATAGTTTATTTTTTTAAAACAATGAAAGATAAGTGATTAGGTGAAATAGGTGGTTACGCCAAATGACTATTATAAAATATTACTTCTTGAGTTACTACTAAACTTTACCTTGCAGTAAATAAATTACAATGCTTGATTATTATCGTTGTTTTGATGATTTGGGCATGAGGTTAAAATATGATGTTTTGATGTTATCATTCGTAGAGAGAGACTTACGTTATCATGCTCGTAGCAAAGCTACAATCATGATAACATAAGTCCCCACCTTATTAAAACATATTAAAAGACATTTAATTGATAAACCAACATATGAATGATTTTGGGGAAAAATAGATTGTTAATTAATTGTTGTTTTGTGCATTGTTAAATGTGCTAAGGAATGTTGTTAAACATTAAACCAGAAATAAAATCCATAAGCTTATGTATGCATGCTATTACGTTATGAAAATCGTCATACATACATATGCTTACGGTGGGTTGTTTGCCTATGTTTTAAAAGAATCTAGAAACATGAATAGATGGTTGTTTTTCCTTTATGATTATGAAATCAAAACATATTGTAAATGCTTTAATGGAATGTTTTAAGATGATGATTATGGATTATGAAGTGGTGTACGAGATAGTTATGTTGTGAAGGATGGTCGATCGTATTTGTTTGTGCAATCTATATCATAAACTTGCATTAACATAGCTTGAAAACTTTGACCAAGTAATGTATCTAGATACATGCATTATTAGTTCACTTATCCTTATTCTGTACTAGTCAGGAATCATTTGATGGTATTGGTTTCCATGATCTAATGATGGGATGTATTTTTAGAATTTGGGTATATTACACATGGTTCTCAATTTACTATTCTTTGTTTATAGTTAATTATCTCAATTTTCCTTCCTCGTGAAGGGTTGGGCCCCTCTCGCTTGCGAGAGGTGTGCGGGGAACCGAAAGGTTCTCTGGTAGGAGAAGTAGCGCTCCGATGATGCTCTCCTTTGATACAGTTACACATTTGAGATAGACATGTACACATGAACTTCTAAAGAAGCTTTTGGAAAGAACAAATCATTGTTTCTTTTAATACTTGTACTAATTTGTAAATATGAAATTTTTACTTGAGACATGCATGTTGTCTCATACTTTGATATAAAATATGATGTAACTTTGATATTTATCATTGACTTATGAACTAATTGTTGGTCAGAATTTTGTAAGAATATTGTGAAAACAATGTATAAAGTTGTAAATGATAGTAAACCCGCTTCAAACTACTATTGAACTCTTGGAAATATGGTAACGAAGGATGATGTTTGATCTTTGGGTTAATTAGTAGTATCACTGTATAATTTAATTATATGTGTGGAAAATTATTTCTAAGTTAATCAAAGATGGTAGAATGTTTTGTATAAACAAAAATATATATTTCCACTTTTAAGCTTGTGATAACGTATGGGAACGTTACACGTTTTATGATTTTAACAAATTGTGTGAGACCACTTGCAATAAAAACAACGTAGTAATAGCTCCCTCCATGCGACCCTTGCTTAATGTGGTTCCAACATAAGTTTCTCTTTATGTAGTAAGTGAAATCACTAGAGAGGCCACACCATTACATTATGGTGGAAAATTTGTAGTATGCTTTATGGTATTAACTAATATCACATATTATGTGTTGTACGGAGAAACCTTAACAACCTTTTCCTTGAAACATGGTCCTACTTTTCTCATAATACACCATTTTCAGAAATAAAAAATAAGCACAAAATAATATTTTCAAAAGAAGTTTAAAAGCTGTAAGCTATTGCCATTTGGCATAAAAATTCCTGGAAAGATCACAAGTGGGAAATTCAATTTTCCAATCCACACTTCAAGTATCCTTCTACAAACCCTTTCTTAGATATTCACCTGCTTTGTATTTCAAGGAACATTTGTTTATTTTTAGTTTTATGATTTTAACAAGTCATGTGAGACCACTTGCAATAAAAACATTGAGCAATAACTCCCTCCATGAGACCCTTGCTTAATGTGGTTCCAACATAATTTTTTTCTTTGTTTAGTCGGTGAAATCACTAGAGAGGCTACACCATTACATTATGGTAGGAAATTTGTGTTATGCTTTATGGTGTTAGCTAATATCACATATGAAATTTCTATATGTTGTTACTCTTATATTCCATATCATCCTATTTTACACGACAATTTTTTTATTAAAAAATCTTAGGTTTTCACCCAATTTTGTGCTATCTAGCCATGGTTACATATTTACACTTTATGCTTGACAACAAATCATGATGATATTAAACTTGGTGGAGTTGATGTATTTCATAGACATGGTATAATTGTTGTTATAGGCTTGAGTGTAACTTTGTAGGTTCACATGTTTTTAGAGAAAATAGAGGGACATAAAGGTTTAGTTTTCCTATCCCTGGATAATACATTAGATATTGTAGCTAGTTGTGTCTTGTTTTTGATGGGTATTTTATCAAGTAAAAACCTAAACATGGTGGTTTTGATACTACCAAAAATATGCTTTTGCATGGACCGTGGTATAAAATTTGATGCCATTGGATATGCTCATGACAAAATGAAGAGGAAAACTTACCACAAAATGTAATATTTTTGTTTACGAGTTATTGAATTATTCAAATGTTCAACAATTTTTGTCATTGCCCTTGAGTGATTTTAATAATATTTATGGCATTATGCCCTGAACTAACTCTAAAATGTTCGCAATGCATAATTTTTGAACCAAACATCAAGTTTAAATTTCCATAAACTTTAATTCGTTCTTGTTCAACGAACTTTGATTATTTTGGTTTATTATATTTAAAATAATTATGTAAAATATCTGAAATCTAAAAACATTGTTTAGGTTTTTGTATTGGACAATTATGAATAAACATGTAATCTTCAATATGTGTTGAGGGCTCAAGTGTATGCTTTGCTCCAATGAGGTTGATCAATAACACTCACCTTATGTTAGAGCCTCACTTCTCAAAGCTCTAGGTCGCTGAGTATTCATTGATCCTCCGAATACCAAAAATAAACAAATTGTATATTCTTCACCACAAAACAAATATTTAAATAAGTAAAAATATTACTAATTTCAATAAAAACTCTTCACTAAAATAACACAATTCAAACAACTATTAAACAATTACATTTTGTTCCTACATCATATCCACCACCATATCGACCACCATCATTAAGTAGAGTTATAAAGAATTTTATTTTGACATTGAGTTTTAAAGAAAGTTAAAAAAACACAGGGTCATCTGTTAGAAGGGAGGCCATGTTAATGACACTGCTGCAGCCTTTGAAAACTGCAATGAAACTTTCATGGTCGAGAATATCAACTTTGGTGAGATGCAACCTCTCTTTGGATCCTTCCAATCCTTTGAGATGTTCATATTTGCCATCACCTGCACTTGTCAAACCCAATAAAACACAAACAATATTATATAATTGATAATCAATATTGAAGGAGGACAAATAATATGTGGTTAAGAATACTGACCAGGATTACGAACAAATCCTTTAACAGTGTATCCTTTGCTCAACAAAATCTTGACAAACCAAGAAGCAATGAATCCGCTTGGCCAATACTGCCATTTTGTCACACAACCTATTTTCTACTTCATTTCCATAAGTTGGGCAAAAACAACCTTCCGTGTGAGAATCATCCTTCCTAATCGCATTCATTGCTAAAACAATCACCCTGAATTTTTTTATAAATTATGTTAAAAAAATATTTTTCTCTCATATTAAGTATACAAATGCTCTAGAGAAGATTGCACTCAGATCTGAAAAGAAATTTACAAATTATGTTAAAAACTATTTTGCTGAAAAACCATTGCAATTGTGATGAAAATTTTGATGTTTTGTTCGTGTAGATTTAGTTGGATTCCTTTCATAAATTATTTTTACTTCTAAACATTTTAGATTTGCCCCATTTTTGGTTTGCCCCTTAAATTATAATTCACACTCACGTTAATTATGCGTTCAAGATATAGCCGATATAGTGAACCACAATGCCCTTCCCCTCCCTCAAACCTTTTTTAATCACCCTCATCATCTCCCTCTTTTCGTTTTCTCAATTTTCAAATCTTCGCCCCATCCCGCTTGAAGTTTCGAACGTACACTCCACATATGATTGCTAGTTAAAAACTCTTAGGCTTTCACCCAATTTTGTGCCATCTAAACATGGTTACATACTTGTACTTTATGCTTGTCAACAAATCATGATGATATTAAACTTGGTGGAGTTGACATATTTGATAGACATGTTGGTGTAATTGTTGTCATAGGCTTAAGTGTAACTTTGTAGGTTCGCATGTTTTTAGAGAAAATAGAGGGACATAAGATTTAGTTTTCCTATGCTTGAATAATATGTGGGATACTGTTGCTAGTTGTGTCTTTTTTTTTTTTTTGATGGGTATTTTCTCACGTAAAAACCTAAACATGGTGGTTTTGACACTACCAAAAATATGCTCTTGCGCATGATTGCATGTATAAAATTTGATGCCATTGGATATTGTAATGATCAAATGAAGAGGAAAACTTACCACAAAATGTAATATTTTTGTTGCTTAGTTATTTGAATGATTCAAATGTTTAACAATTTCTTGTCCTTGCCCTTGAGTGATTTTAATAATATTTATGGCATTATGCTAGAACTAACTTTAAGATGTTTGAAATGAATAATTTTTGAAATAAACATCAAGTTTTAAATTTCCATAAACTTTAATTAGTTCTTGTTCAACGAACTTTGAATATTTTTGTCTAGTATATTTAAAATTATTATGTAAAATATCCGAAATCTAAAATTATTGTTTAGGTTTTTGTATTGGATAATTATTAATAAACATGTAATCTTGAATATGTGGGGATCAATATACATTTGCTTCAAACAAGGTTTATCGGTGACACCGGCCTTATGTTAGAGTCTCACTTCTCAAAACTCTAGGTCGACAAGATTCGTTGATCCCTCTAGATTACCAAAAATAAACAAATTGAATAATCTTCATCACAAAACAAATATTTAAATAAGTAAAAATATTACTAATTTAAAAAAAAACCTCGACTAAAATAAAACAATTCAAACAACTATTAAACAATTACATATACATATACAACTAAATACTTATTGACAAATATACCAATAATATTTGTTTAAATACTTTTAGTTCTTCTTAATCAAATTTGTTACCACTCAAGAATTTCAATTGTTAATCACCATAAATCAATGATATTTATTTAAATACTTATAGTTCTTCCTCACCAAATTTGACTCATTTTTTCATTTATTAACCTATCTATTTACACTAGCCACATATTGGGGGCGATGGCTATTCTCTTGATAGGATGCACTATGCTCCATAAAATTTTGATGCACCCATCCGATGCCACGTGTCATGCATGTCCATACTTAATTTTTTTTTTGAATTTTTTGTTGTTAGTGTGATTTTCAACATTGTTGGAAAAACCATTCACTTGTGAGATTCAAACTGGGGACCCACTGTACACGATCGGATATTCCCACCAATCGAGTTCATAGATGCAACCATACAATATCAAATTGATATTTAAAAGAAATTTCGCCTATGATAAGACACATGATCACGGGACTCACCCATGCAGAGCATGTATGTCTTTTATAGGGGCAAGGTGCGGGGTGCATTCTATCGGGATAACAACCATCTGTCATACCACACCACACTATAACATAGTACAATTCAAAATTTGTCCCATAGACTATATTTCGCAGCCTCGTGGACGTTAAAATATCTTTTCTTTTCTATAGTCTCCGTTTTAATTTTATAGTGCTGAGACCATAGGACAATTCTTGATTTACCATAATATATGAGTGGGACATTTACACGCTGTCCAATCTTACAATACTGCGAGGGTAAGAACATTAGGACTCAAGTGCGAGAGTATTTGAAATGCGGTCCAATTCCTACCCAACGGCTATAAGATGGTCTATGGACAGGATTAATCGTAATCATTCGTACGGAAATCGTGTTCTTCGCTTGTTTCTGGGGCTTCCCCGCCTTAAATCGAATGTAATTAATATTACGGATCGCGTTCTTTGATTTTTTCGAGGTCGGCCCACCACCTTAAACTGGGTGTAATTAGTATTATGGTTTGCGGGAAGAAGCTTCATTTTCCTTACCGTTCTGCCGTAGCTAATTCATGTGTTTCGTTCTCCTTTTACAACCTACAATGTTTCGATCTTTTGAAATGCCATTCAGGGAAACGATCAGACGTATTTCTGGTTTTGGTAACACGAACATCTATTGTTAAGCCGCTATTCTGCAGGGCGCATTTGTGTTTTTGAAGTTAGAAATCATAAGTAACACATCTGTACACATCTAATTGTCCAAATGCGGGTAGCGGAAGGTCATTTCCATGAATTTGAGCCTTTGGAGAAACTGTTCGAGTTTCGTACGTTCGGTGATATGGGCTGTCCTGCCCTGCTGATTACGAATTGCCGTTCAGAGACATCATTTGTATTTTCCCGGAGCTCTATAGTCACACACCTGGATCATCAGTGTGCAGGCAGAAACACAAGGTGCCCTGATTCTGCCATTATTCCGCCCAACCCGCTGTGCAACTATTGTCGGTGCATTGGTAAGGAATTTATTCGAAAACCCTTTCAATTTTGTCCAGTCAGTATTACTAAATATTGATTCAAAGTTTCTGAAAGTATTTTAGTGTTAATTCACGTTATTTTTCATTAACTTTAAAGGTCGGAGTCATCCTTTGGTGTCAAAGCTCGAGTACCATTTAATCATATCCGCGCGAGAAATCGTCGAGCGGCTGGAATGAGGGCTTTACTCAATCGCCAGGACCGGCTCTCCAATATATTTGATATGCTTCAGGAATTCTTGACCGGCAGACTCATCTCTTGCAATGGCTTTGGACATTTCGTCTGTATTAATGTCTCAGAAAAAGCATCCAAATATGCCTCTGGAAGGGATATATAGACAGAATGTGCATTATGCTTTGACCCAGGTATTCTTCTTTTAACCTAAAGTTTTTGGTAATAATTGCTTGCTTGGGTTTCAAAATCCTTTAAGGTTTATGAGCCTAAACCCTATGAGGTTTATGAAGTAAGGTTCATGGTTTGAAATATTGCACGAGGAAGGACAAGTTATAATTATTTTTTTAAAATTTACTAACAGGAAGGTTAGTGTTTGCAGTTTTTTTGATTCCTTGATTGTTTTCTGCAAGGTAATTAACTTTTATGTTTAATTTATGATTATGCTCATATTATTCACTAGACAATAAAAGTTAAGGGTGATGTTTTGAGCATGTTAGAGTCATTGAACCCAGTGTAATTTTACCAGAACAAATGGATGATTATATCAGCAAAGTGAATTAAAATCCAGCTCCAAGATTGTCTGTTGACTTGATTTAGACTGTGCTTTGGTGCATAGAAGATGACATGGTTAATTTGCAAAATTTAGACCTGATTGATTTAGATTGTATTAATTTGCTGTATGGTGGATTTACTTAATTTAGATTATTTATGTGGAACATGTGGAAAATTTGAGGTTAGCTCTATTGGTTGACGATTGCTTTGCACAAACTGTTCCCTTTCACTAAAATGTAGGGTTTCTTTTAGGGTAATATTGTCTCGTAAGCAATAATAGCATCGTTAGAATTGTGTTGGGCACATGAATTCTTCGACAAATTTTTTCTGGTGGGTTCCTTGAGGTTGGGTTAATTCTTGAGATTGATTTCAATGGCTTATTAAGCGAGGCATCGTTATGAGTTTAAAAAGAAATTATATAATGGATTTTGTAATGAATAGGTGAAGGGCTTTACTAAAACTAGATCATGGCAAGGGCTTTACTAAAACTAGATCATGGCTCAAACATTTCTTTTATTGTCTTTGATATATGGGGCTGCAAGGACTTGTACAAAATTGTAATTCCAAGCTGCAGTAATTTAAATTAGCCATTGCTTCTAGTATCTTGCTATGCATTACTCATGTGTATGCATATATGCAAGTGTGATATTTAGATCAGTTATGTATAAGTCTCTTGACAGTGCCAATTTAAGTTTATTTGTTTGTTTTTGGTCACTGGAAATTCCTGTTCAGCAGTTATCAAAACTACTTCAAATGACTCTTACCTTGGAGATCTCTAGAATTTTAGATTTCATAGCTACCATGCCTATCTATGTTTTCTTTTTATCCAACATTGGATTATACTTTATAGCCAAGGCAAGGGAAAGAATTCTTCCAACATGGTTTCCTTTATAACTTTTTATCTTTGGCCCTGTCGGGGAATATTTTTCTAGATGCCCATGGTCTACGTAGTTTCAGATTGCTTCATGTTAATTTCTGAATCTGAATCAAGAATTCTGCAATGACCATTCCTTGGAATAAGTCCGCATTTGCTATCTAAAATCATCAGATTTATTTAGTTGTTTGTTTGGTTTAAAAAACCATTGTTTTCTGTCATGCCTCTTGATGGTCGAACAATCTAGACATTTCCCATGGAATCATTGTAGTTTTAAACGTCCCTGGTCCATATTTCTTATTCCATAAAATGGCATCCTTGCTATTTCACTACTTGGGGATGTGTAGGAGTTTTTCAACCACCCCATGTCCATTTCTTGATGGAATGTGGGAGTGTGTTTTCAAACCCATAGGATACATTTGTAGGGAACGCCTTTGAAGAATTTAACATGTAAAGACAAAAATATGGTAAGTATAAATTTCCACTCTTGGTTGTGGTTCATTTCTTAGTTTTTTCAACTTGTTGATGAACCCTTGTTTTGCCATGTTTTATCCTATGTGAAACCTTGTGTTACCATGATATCATTTTGCACTATGTATAATATTGATGTTTTATAATTAATACTTTACTATGTTTTGGAAGGAAATATTGTGCATATTCTTGTTATTGCTTCTTCAAATATGGCTTGAATGAACCTTTATGAGTATTAACAATGTATTTGGGAAAGCATATCTTGAGTCATCACAGGAGTTAACTACATACTAGCGCAGGACTTGCTTATGCACTAGCATAGGACTTGCGTTTGCATTAGCGCAGACTCGTTTAAATCACTAATTCGGACTCGCTTGAAAGGAGGAACTCACGCAAAAGAGTCGAATGGCTTGGATAGTTGAATGATGAGTTGATGTTGCTTTACACCAATTGACACAGTGATGGGAGCATTAAACATGTATTACTACCTCGACCTTCATGTGGATTAGGAGGTCCATGCAATTCCAACTTAACTCCAATTGCTTAAAGACGTGAAGCAAACAGACACTCACGGACTTATAATCATCATGATTATAGGGAATCAATTTAGGATCTACAATATCTTTTGACGTTGATTGACTTTGTCTCAAAAGAGTCAATTACGGGCCTCATCTGTAGTTAACAAGATTAATTCAATCCAAACACGACATAGATTAATCCTTCCACGATTGTAATTTCTTAAATAGTTAGTGTTGTTGTAGGTATCTTCTAGTTAAGTAGTTGTCATTTATTTCAAATAACTAGTCCTCTTTCAAGGAGACTAGGTATGCTCGAATATAAAAGAGCAAGTGTTGTAGGATTAAAAAGTTAGTTCGATTGATCATTGTAAAGGAATTTCTTTCAATCAATAAAGTGAGAATTCGGGGGAAAACTCTACTTGTGTGATTTGTAACTTTGAACCGAGATCGATAGGAGGGAGTAAGGCGACTCCTTCCGAACGTGAAGGGATAATTTCATGTTTATTTTCCTTCTATTATTTTGCATTCATTTGATTTATCAACATTTTATCGCTTTTAATACTTTTAATTCTGCATTCGTTAATCTTTGTTTTGCGAACCAACTTCATTTGTTTAAGGCACTTAGTATAGCATTTTGTTAACTTCATTATTAAATAAGTATCTTGAGAACAATTCCGATTGTTCCTTTGTTGCAAATAGCCATGGATGCCATCCTGGATTAACAAACATAAGATAACTAAAGTGCAGTACCAACAACACTCGTCACTTGTAGAAACAATTCTTTGGGTTATAATGGCGAGGAAATGTTTACAATTTCTATCTTGTTTTGTTGGATCTATTGTGCCAAAAACACCACATATTGTCATGAAACACTTGTTCAACTCCACAACAAGATCTATAGCATTAGAGACTTCGTGTTTAATCGGCTTTGCTTCCCACAACACATCTCATAGTAGATATGGCACCTATAAGTAAAATGCTCCTCCCTTCCATTCTATATGATTTAATGAGATATAGAATTTGTAAAAACCATAGATATTGCAGAGTCACATATGATAAATAAACGCTAAAGCACAAATTTGATGCAAGCAATAAGCTAATGAAAATTAAAACCCTAAGTGCAAGAGAGGGAATAGAAGACTTAGCTGATTTCACAATAAATCCCGAAGTGTTCTGGAATGGAAAATTGATAAACAGGAAGAGATTGTTGAATCGCACTCAAAAATTTTGTAATCTGCCCGAAATAGGTCGGACTAGGGCGCGTAGGCACTAGAGACCTCTGTTGGGCGAGAGCTCGGAAACTAATTCTTGTTGTGTCATAAGGTGGTTGCTAACCTTCACTATTAGTCGCCTGTATGTCAGACTTTGTCTGTAGAATTCACTAGTAACTCCGCAAAATAAATGACATCTTGCAAACCCCAAACTACATCAAATCCTAAAATGAACGATGAAAATGGGAAGTCGGATTAACCCCGATGGTCACCCGACAGAGTGAACTTACGACCGAGCGCTGCACTACATCTCAGACTCCATGTAGTTCTTGTGCGTGTGTAGAAATTGTGCCCTAGGAAGCTCTTGTGCAAGATGCACTTGATAGCAAGCAATAACTAGATGTAACAATGTAAGTAGATGTGTGGATGGAAAAATGAACTTCCCCTCCTATGCGTGTATGCAGAAAATGCAGTCCCTTGTCCCTTGAATGAAAGCTAGATGGATGCCTTGATGCTCTTAGAATGCCTTTGGATGCAACCTTAGGTGGTGATAGTAGATGCTTAGAGCTTGGTCCTTTATTTTGGTCACATAGCTTTGTATTTATATGATTCCCTTGTTTGAATTTTGTAATTGAAAACTAAAAGGATGATAGAAAATAAGATGCCCAAAAGATAAAAGAGGCCCTGAGGAGGCGAGTAAGATACAAAGAGGTTGGGGGCACCTAGAAGGACGCGGCACTAGCATCTTGGTTGGGCGTTGGTGTCCAGAGTCATGAAAGATAAAACAATAAAGTATCGATCTGGGCTATAGGGTGTGAAAGACCAGAAAGAAGACCAAAGACAAAACAAAAAGGCCAAAGATAGCTTTCAATTACTAGTTTTCTCGCTTAGGAATCATATGAATGCAAGTATGTGCTTATGACCTAGAAATGTACCCAAGTGCATGATTTTGTGTCTACACTATAAGAGTGGCGAGAAAATGAAAAGGACATTTTGAACGCGAAACAAAATATTTCAAACAAAGATATATAACAATCAAAGGCTATCTTGCATTATTGAGAATATATGTATATCATACAATAACCTTTTAATCAAGAATGAGGGTGAAAGATAAATCCAAAGGGGGGTGAAGTGAGGAATGCGCTCTAGAGTTGGCTCTGCTAGGGTTTCTTGCTCTCGATCTTTTCATTCCGTGGCCTTCCCGGGCTTTGCGGGATATTAATACCTTGTTTTTTTAGGGTTTTCCGCCCGTTGGGCGCCCTATATAATGACCTCTCCCTCGAGCCCGGTTGTTACAACCATGGCTGGAGATAGTGGAGCTCTGAACAATGACGCCGCCTGCAAAACGTCCTCGGAAGTTTGTCCCGAAAGTCTTTCACGAGGTAATGTTTCTCCTCTTGATGTGGTTTTACCTATTCCTGATTTTAATGCTGCTTGTAATTGGTTGGAACAATTCTGTCTCATTGGGTATTTTGTGGGTCGCATCCCCTCTGAAAGCATGCTCAAATCCTAGGTTAATACGGCCTGGACCCCTCATGGAGTCAGGCTTGAAAGCGTCCAAAACATGACCAAAGGTTTTTTCCTTTTTCACTTTTCTGACCCCGCCAATGCCCCTAGCATTTTAGCTCAACAAGCCACCCCGGTATGTTCCAAATTCCTTGTCCCGTCTCCATGGACCAAGGACGTTGTGGTTTCGAGTATGCTGCGCACTCAAAGTGGCGATCTGGGTAGAGTTTCCTGGCCCACCCTTGCCTTGCATGCATTTCTTACATTAGATCTCTTCGTCCATATGACGGGTGGTTTGCCTCGAACCAGAGCGGTTTTACCACGCTCGTCCACAGAAGCGTGTTTGCATTGAGGTAGACCTCTCTCGGGATTTGAAGGAATTTGTGGAAATCCAGATGGGAGACAAGTGTTACTCCCAGTGTATTATGTACATCAATTTGCCTAACACTTGCTTCATTGTTAGGCCTTTGATCATAAGATCAAGGATTGCCCTTTGTATGTTCCTCGCAATCGCCCAGTTGCAAAGCATCTTCTGAACCAGCCAAACCCCATAGGAGGAAGGTTGGCAAAAACAGTAGGGGCCGGGAAAATAAGAATAAAACTCAACAATCCAAGGCCTCTGGTTCAAATGGTCAGCGTGAGCCAACTGTTAAAGAACAACCCCATAGCCCGCAAGTTAAGGAGCCAACGCTGCTGCTAAGGAACCACCATCAAGCTGCCCGACTCGTCTTTCCAGGTTTCAAAGTACACCAAGACGCCCCCGTGGCCTCGGTTCTCATGGACCAGACAAATTTTGTTTATAATGTCACCATGCCGCAACCTTCGCCGTTGTTTTTAACAAACAACTCACAGGGCCCAACCAAAAGGCCCCGAAGTCCTCGCATCTCTCGGGACCATAGCAGGGTGTAGTGTGGACTCAACAGAAGAGGAGTATAATATTGCTTATGCCGAGTGGAAGAAAATCAACTTGCAGGATTTTTTGTAGCATAATACTGCTCAATTCTTGCAAAATCGACATGACACCTGGAAGGCTTGGATGTTTTTGACATGTCTTTTTGACCAACATCTTCCATGAATTGTCTATCTTGGAATGTTCGAGGTCTAATGAGACTCTTATTGTAAGTATGTTGTTCGTGAAAATCGGCAATGATTTGTCAATTTAGATGTTTTAATTTTGCGGAGGTGAAAATTACGAGGTTTTTCGATTCTGGTGGTTTGTAAATCTATTTGACTTTGACGGACTAGCCTTCAGTAGTAATCAAGAAGTGGGGCATGGGGGTTTAATGTCTCTTGACCAATGTCTTCCATGAATTGTCTATCTTGGAATGTTCGGGTCTAATAGACTCCTGTCGCAAGTATGTTGTTCGTGAAACTCGAAAAGATTTGCCAATTTAGATGTTTTGTTTTTGTAGGAGGTGAAAATTACAGGTTTTCAGTTACAGGTGGTTTGTAAATCCATCTCGCTTGATGCACCTAGCTTTACTCGAAGAATCATGAAGCGGGCGTGGGGTTTAATTTCCCTTTTTGCTCCCAAATGATGGCCCTTGTTGATTGATCATGGCATCGACCCCACCAATCGTGCCATATGGGTCCTATTTAATGTTGATGGCCGCCTTTTGGCCTCATTAATATATACGCCTCTAACGATGCGGCCGAAAGGGCCGATCTTTGGCGGTGGATAGCTTGCACAATTCTTGATGCTTATTGGGTCATAAGTGGTGATTTTAATATGGTTGAGTCACCCACTGACAAATGCGGCCACCTGCCGATGAGATGGACAACTAACGAAAGGGAGGCGTGGTTTCACATGCGCAATAAATTTGGGTTTTATGCATGACCCTAACTCTTCTCGCACTTTCACTTCGAAGCTTGGTATACTTGGTCCAATCTCTCCGAGGAGGATCCAGAGCAAATTACACATGTTGGTGGTCTATCACTTTGTTGAATGTCTCATACAAAATAATTGCCAAAGCTCGACTATATAGCTATGCAATATTCTCCCTCTCCGTGATTCAAACGGAACAAACTAGGTTTATTCAAATGGTGCTACATCCTGACACCATCATCACGGTTTGGGAAGGCATGGAATGGGCTCGCAGATCCAATCAATTTGCTATGTTCATTAAAATTGACTTTGAGAAGGCCTATGATTGGATCGAATGGGAGTTTATTCTTGCCATGCTTCAGGCCCTTGGTTTCGGCCCCATTTTCTTCCAATCTATCGGAATGCTTTTTTGTCGATGCCTCTACCCAACTTTTACTATTAATGGCCTCACTTTCTCTGAATCTTTTGGTTTATTTCATTCCATTCGGCAAGGGTGCCCATTAGCATTTGCGCTCTATGTGCTTGCGCTGAAGGTTTTGGGTATCTGCTAGCTCACGCTAAAACCTAAGGGCTCGTTAGGGGATATCACCGCCTTCTCATGCGAATCAGTTCAATTGCTTAATGGTCACTTCGCAGATGATTCCTTTCTCACACTCATTGAGGAAGAATCCAATATCCGCAATGCCATGCACTTTGCCTTGATATATTATGTGGAGGAAATGCAAAGTGTTATCGGCCGTCTTTCCTCCTAGAGCTTGCTTGGCTAACCTCCTTTGAACGGAAAACCCTTGTTCACAAAGTGAAATGTTTAAATTTCTAGGCATTCACTTTGCCTTCCAAGCTTCACCACTGTGTGGCAATATGTTATCCAACGGGTGGCCAAAAAGTTAGAGTATTGGATTACCAGACCGCTATCTCTGGCAGGTAAATTCCAGATATGTTCCAAAGTTCTGGCAGCCACTCACGTATCTATTTTTCATGTTAGGTTCCTTCCAAAGGCTCTATTCGAACCGGAAGAGCTCCTCAAAGTTTTTCTGCGGGCCAACACCTCTACCGACAAAGGTTTTCATCGAGTTTCTTGGGAAATTTGTTGCCTTCCTCCCACTTCGGGGCTTAGGCCTTATTGATATACATCGTCAAGGGTGGGCACTCGTGCCAAATGGATTGTTTGATGTATCACTGGCCAAGAAGCGTGGAAAGTGCTTTTGCGCCATGGCATCGAAAAGGATCGTCTTATGGTCGCCCGCATGTAAAGTTTCGGGGTTTGTTAATCTCCTTATTGCTCCAGTGCCTGTTAAAGTGGTTGGCACCTTTGTGCTCAAAATAATTTGGAAGGCTTGGGAATGCATCAAGCCATGGCTTCAATGGAAAGGTGACGAATTTCGTAATGGGCTTTCCATTAACCATCATTCCCTTTGGTGGTTGCCGATATTTCAGGCTCAGGATAAGTGTTTCGAGATATCCAAGGAATTCTATGCTCAAACTCTTTAAATGAGAAATATGCACTATCCAAGACTTTTACTCGTAGACACTCTCAACCCTCGGTTTTCTTGGCCTGAGCTTAAAGCTCAATTTTGGCTAACCAACCAGGATCAAGCTAAGTATCGGTGAAGTCCAAAATTCGGTCCCAAACCAAATGATGCACAAAATTCTGGTGCTTCCGCTCGCCCTTGGTGGACGGATTGGAAGTGGTACTACTCAACCAAGAAGGCTATCGTTGGCTTTCGCCTCATTTTCCCATGGTTGAAAAACTCAACACTCGATGGGGAATTCATTCCACTTCGTCTTCCTGGAGTCGATGATTTGACACTATCTGGTCTATCTGTGTGGAGCCAAAAATTGCTCACTTTCTCTGGTGTATTCTACACCAAGGCCTTCCCATAGGGTCTCGACTTGTTCAAATTGGGATCCTAGCTCCCAAGTGCCCTTTCTGTGGCCACTTGGAAACTTTGTTGCACCTCTTCGGTTTTTTCCGAAAGCACGGCTTGCGTGGAATCGATCCACTCATTTTCTTTACGCTCGAGAATGCATTACTTTACTCCTCATTGAATGTCCTTTTAGGAGATAACCCCAAACTTCTACCCATGTTCACCCAGATTTGGCATGTTTTCAGAGGGGAAATTTTGTTTTGGATATGGAAAGAAAGAAATGCTTTTTTCTTTGCTAATTTTAAAGTTGATCAACAATTTTTAGTGTATAACAAATCTATGGTTATCTCCAATGTGCTGCTGTAGATTCAAGTCCAGTGCAAACAAAGTTGCAGGTAGAAGTGGACCACCTTCGACTTGCTGCAAGGCCGCGGCTGGGGTGATGTCTCGTGCAACGCCACTCGGAATCTGTCGCCATCTCGACGCTCCTCACCGCATGGCCGTGGTGGTCGCCGAACCACTCCCAACGATGCTCCTTTAGCCGGGCTCGCCGCTCGCCATCTCGCCAACATCGGAGGAGTCATTCGCCACTAGCTCGCCAACAAGGCAGGGTTCCCGCCGCCAACCCGGGTTGGGCTCGCAGACGCCAACTTAGGTGGGGCTTGCTGCACGCCAACTCGGGTGGGGCTCACCTGTCCACCCCGAGCCGCGCACGTTGGATGGTTGGAATCGCCTTCGCCGCCACCGCTCCCTCGATAAATTTCCCCGCCTTTCCCTTGCCATCCCCACTTGGGAGGAAGCTAAAGAAGAAGATAATCCCCCTGGTTGGGACACTCCGAGACGCCTGCAAGGACCTCCTGTGCTTGGGTTGGCCGGATGATCATGATCCCCTTCTTTGGGAATGTTTGCTGCTGCTGCTTAGTTTTGTGTTTTGATGGACTCTGTGCGCTGCCTAGTTTATTTGTTTTTATCCTAGACTCGACCTAGTTTGCTTGTCATTTTGGGGCGTGCTCTCATACTTTGCCCGCTCTTTGAAAGCTATCTTGTATCTTATTACATTAATATAATATAAGATCTCTTTTCATAAAAAAAAGATAAATCCAAAATTTATATAAAATAGATTGATGATTCATGCTTTAAGCGAGGTAATTTGGATGGACAAAATGATTGGATCCGCCATTACTCCTTTACTAAAATCAAGTTTGCATGGTGTAAATATAATCGAAGATGACAATCTATTGTCATCACGGAGGGTCATCTTAGATCCTTGCTTCTTTGCTTTAAATTCACATTCCTATAATCGTTAATTGTAGGGCCCAATTTACGTGATTTAATCTTGAACATTGTTTAGAAGGTAAACTGTTTCATTTAGGACACGCCGATGAAATTTCAGCCTCACTTTGGCATTTCAATTTTTAGTATTTTACTTGTGTCAAATTCCAATGACATGACAAGACCAACTAATATGGATTCATATTTTTAGTATTTTACTTGTCTTAGATCCTTGCTTCTTGCTTTAAATTCACATTCCTATCATCGTTAATTTTAGTTTTACCTCTTTCTAATCCTTGGCTTGATTGTAGGGCCCAATTTCATGATTTAATCTTGAACATTGTTTAGAAGGTAAACTGTTTCATTTAGGACACGCTGATGAAATTTCAGCCTCACTTTGGCATTTCAATTTTTAGTATTTTACTTGTGTCAAATTCCAATGACATGACAAGACCAACTAATATGGATTCATATTCTTGACATTGTATCCTTGTTACTTTTATTTCAAGTGATGAGTAAAAACGATCTTAAGGTAAATTAATTAAACCTCTTATGGATTTTGGTATAAGTAAAAGGACTATTTTTGGCATAAGAAGAAACGCTATAGAATTTTGGAACACTAACAGAAAGGTATCATCCTATAGGGACTAACTTTATCATAGGATGTTGATTATGGAAGGCATGTCAATAATCTAAGGTAACCCCCATCATATATTCAATTGGTGTCAACACGAGTGCCTAAAGTCCCTTAAAACCTTTGTTAGTGGAGTGCCATCTCTCCCCTTTCCTTTCCCTCCTACATTTAAAGAGGCTCTTTGTTAGATAAGAACTTCCCTTCCCCCTTTCTTCGTCCCCAATTCCTACTCATGCTTTGTTTCTGCAATTCAGGCGTGAGTTGCCAATATGAGCTCATGTTCCATGTCTTTGTGTTATGCCATAGATAATAAAAAATAATTCCTTAATGGATGGAGCCATAACAAGGGACGTGAGCTTCTTATTCTTAGATCTATTGTAGCTATATATATATGGTTCCTATCGTTTACTAGATTGAACAAAGGCCCTAGATTGATCTCGATGGCACATTATGCAATATATTCAATCCATCTAAATAAGATTAGTACTCAATCCATGTCTTTGTGTTATGCCATAGATTATAAAAGATAATTCCTTAATGGATGGAGCCATAACAAGTGACGTGAGCTTCTTATTCTTAGATCTCTTGAGATGTGAGCTAAATCATAACAATGAATGTACAATGTGAGCTAAATCATGTATATATATATATAGTTCCTATCATTTACCAAAGATCAAAAAATGGCCCTACGTTGCATGATGTGCTAGGTCTTAGGCTCTCGTGGGTATTTACCCATAATTTGGAGGAATTTTCCCGATTTTCTTGAACCGGAAGAGCTCCTTCTTCGGGACGGTCGTGGGCAAGCGCAGATCTTGGGAATCACCCTCGACTTTAGATTATGACTCGATCTTGTACACAACAAAGAAACTTGATCTCTGTTACCTCCTGCCGAGTAACATACATCATCTTTGTATGCAATTAGCGATACCGACCCCACCATGCAGGTGGGAGTCTCCAGGAATGCTCCCGTGAACACCGTATTGCTTCTACCCAAACCTTAAGGAGGCCTCGCGGCTAATCTCCCCAGATCCTAAAGGATAGGGGCCAAGTGAAAGAGAAACTCTTCTAGCGGTGTGCCCGATGGGAAGGAATGTGTACTTGAATTATTGAATCCTCAAAGTGGTCTCCGAATTATGGAGCCATTTTAAAAATGGATCTCTTCTTAGTTAGAATGTAGATCTACGATACATAATTAGTTGGTTAAATGGAGACTAGCACATATTGAATTACGAAAAAGAGATGGAGGCAAGTAGTTGACACCTATGTGAGGGGGCAAATGAAAATTACATTCTAGAGTTTTCATGTGATCACCGTCTCTTACGTGAATGAAGCTTTGAGCCATTTCTACACCCCCTTTGCACAAGAAGTTCATGAAAAGATTGTGTTTTGGATTAAAATGTTGTTGATTGATCCAAAGGTGTTGGAGTGTCTCGGATGGGAGTAGTCACCTACCCATGTAGACGTGGCTGGGTTGGGTAAAGGGTTTTGATGGGTGAGATGAGAGTCTAGTCTAAGGGAATAATGGAAGAGGTAGAATCTAGAGAGGAACATCATGAAAGGTTGACTCAGGTTGTCATGCAGTATGAGTTCATCGCAAGTAGGGATTGGGAAAAAACCCAAGAGGCTATGTGTGTAGTGGGCACATCTATGAAGAGACATTTAGGTAGGTAGTGATGAGTGGGAGTGACAATTAGTAGGCTGCACCAAGAATATGGTAAAATAGTGTAGGATCAATCGATAATGATTGGAGAATAGAAGGGGCGCACTCAATTTAGTTCCCATATCATAGGTTGGTGCAGATCTGAACAACTAAGGAGATCTATGAGTGATTTAGATGAGTCATGCCATTTGGTAGAATCTAAGGTGGAGGCCAAGCAATTAGAATTAGATATGACTCTAGTTTGTCTTTGTGTAGTCTATTTGGAACCAAGAAAGACAAAATAATTCACAAATTTCACTTCCGGACAAAAATGGGTTTTAGAGGTGATCCGCACGGTGGTGTCTATGACTGATTATGCGGTGGACAATTACACACTTAGAGATAAGTAGTGTTTTGTAGAATGCGCAAACAAGATTAACTAGACTAATCTACCCAAACTCATTCGAAATAAGTCGAAGATTGATATGCTTTGAATAGGGACAATACATATGTGTATACTAGACTAGTAGGGTTAAGAGTGAAATCTCTTGTGATCAAAAGGAGAATGCATCATTCTTGACGATTTACTTAGACTAGCATGAACGATTATAAAATTACAGATGTGTTTGATGTTAGATACTTAGGGCATGCTAGCTATCTTCTTTTTGGTTTGTGTGTGTGGATTCTCTTGGTTTGTATGGATGCATAGATGCTCGAAGTGTGTGATTACAATGTGTATATTTAATGTATGATCACGTAATGGTAGTTACAATTGACAATGGTTGTAAGAGAAACAATTGCAAGGTCTTTCTTGACCGAGTAATGATTATGATTTGATGTATGGGATGTTAGTGAGATGCTTTGACATAATATTGACATGGAGTGTTCCACTTGGCATGCTTGGTGGCAATGGAGTCCGACAAGTGAGCGTTGAATGGTGGAGTCATGTATAGGTGTACAACAACATGTGGTATGCGGGAAGCAAGACATTAGTGTGTTGGCATATCGAGAAGTTGCAGTAATTTGCGTAGGTATGTGGCTATGTTGGGAGTTGGCGTAAGAATTCACAAGCAATGATTGCTTGGCGGGGAACAATGCAATATTGTGAACGATGAAGAAATGGAAACGAAATCTTGTCATTGTGTGAAGCAATATGCCAAGTTACTTCGACACTTAGTGAATAATGCTAAGTATTTGGCAAGGTGTGAGACAAGTGGGAGTTGTGTGGTATTTAACAATGAGTTGTGCTAATGTTACATGATTCCTCAAGGCATTTTCCATGTAGTGCCACAAAGATAAGGAGCTGAATTCCATAGGAGTGCGGAGGCTTGTGTGGCTGCGAATTGCTGCTAGGCTATATACGCAAAACATTCACCCCTTTTTAGAAGCAATATTCTCCATTGCATCTTTGATTAGCTATTGCCTAGTTTTATCAACATATTGCCCGACCTTGATCACGCGAAACAATTGATGTGTGTGATGGCCGGTGCATGTGTCATCACTTCGATAATCAAATCCTTATTATCCTTATTTACAAATCATAAGGATGTTGTGTTATTGTTGGCTTAACAAGTGGAGGGAAGTTAGGCTTAAGGAGATCTACGTTAAATACCAAGTGCGGAATGCCCAAATACATGGAAGATCCATAACAAAATATTTCTTACCAACTATGCGGAGAATGGTGTAAGTGTTGGAGTTGTGTGTTTAGACTAGGCTAGAAGTGGCCTTTTCCTAACTAGTCTGGTTGTGTTTGTGTTCGACTTAAAAGGGTTAAGCTTAAACTAGAGAGGTTTGTTTGGTGTTTGTTTTGTGAAGAATATTTGCATGTAGTATTGAGAATGCAAATTTTCCATCTCTAACTAACAATTTGTTTTCACAATACAACAAACCATTTGTTGTGAAACAAACTTTCCCAACTATTTATATTAGGTCTCCTTTTGTAAAATCAAGTTGGATATTATAACTACAAGGAGAGAGACTTGGATATGATTTTTGGTGTGTTGTGGTATAATGGCTTATTATTTGTGGTAATTGTTTGTGGATAAGATCCTCGGTGTGTGCAAATGTGAGTGTAGGAGTCCTTTGCAGGTTTGTGGCGACATTTAGCATGTTTGGAAGCAAGGTGAAAGGTTGTTAACGTGTCGATAAGTTACGAGGCGTTAAATACCAAGTGCGTAATGCCCAAATACAAGGAAGATCCATTACAAAATATTTCTTACCAACTATGTGGAGAATGGTGTAATCGTTGGAGTTGTGTGTTCACACTAGGCTAGAAGTGGCCTTTTTGTAACTAGTCCGGTTGTGTTTGTGTTCACACTTAAAAGGGTTAAGCTTAAATTAGAGAGGTTTGTTTGGTGGTTGTTTTGTGAAGAATATTTGCATGTAGTATCGAGAGTGCAAATTTTTCATCTCTAACTAACAATTTGTTTTCACAACACAACAACCCATTTGTTGTGAAATAAACTTTCCCAACTATTTATTCTCCTTTTGTAAAATCAAGTTGGACATTGTAAATACAAGGAGAGAGACTTGGATTTGATTTTTGGTGTGTTGTGTATAATGGCTTATTATTTGTGGTAATTGTTTGTGGATGAGATTCTAGTGTGTGCGAATGTGAGTGTAGGAGTCCTTCACAGGTTTGTGGCAACATTTAACATGTTTGGAAGCAAGATGAAAGGTTGTTAATGTGTCGATAATTTATGAGGCATGGCATAATGCTTTGAGCCATATGACTATTGTGTGGCATCGCACAAGTTGTGGATTAGTGTTGTGAGTTGGCACAAGACTACAAAAGTTGAGTGCTTGGCTATGAAGGATGCAATATTGCAGTAGTAGCGAGTGTTGCATTGAGATAGCGTAGGGTTGTAGAAGTTATGAGGGCTACAAAACAATGTTGTAAGGCAGGATTGTGAATTTGCAGAGAAATGCATGAAGGTAATGTGATAATTAGTGAATGGCAATAAGTGTTGGGCATAATTTATGAGACAAGTGGGAGTTCCGTGGTATTCAAAAATGGGTTGTAAAAATGTTGTCTGCAAGGTGTCACAAAGGCGAGGAGCCCAAATTTTGCTTGAGGAGTGAGGAGGCTTGTGTAGTTATGAGTTTCTACAAGGCAAATCAAATTGCGAGGTAGACTATGAGGCTACAAAGAGATCAAGAGTTCTTTTCAAGTGTTGCAAGACAAAGGGTGCTATAACGAAGGTAACAAATTGTACAATCATGCGAGTGGAATCAATCAAACATGTGGGTCCCATATAACTAAAATAGGTACTACGACTTGTAATGGAGCACTTAAACCCCTTTAAAGGAGGCGGCTTTGGTGGTGGATCTATGGGAAATCCACCAGCAAGCTCAGTATCAATGCACATATTAAAGACAAAGGTAAAATGGTATAGGACCCTTCATTGTTGATGTGTTGCATAGATGAATCTAGGGAGTAATCGGGATGGGGGAATTATCTGTGCTCCCACGTAAGGCCTTCATTCAACAAAATATTCACCAATCTTATCGCTGTCTACTAGGGGCTCTAGTTAGCTATCAATATAGTGTCATTGGCCTCAGATAGAAAGGAGACTCAAAATCAACATTGATCTTACTAAACATGGTAAGATCATCAATTAATGGTTCACAAGAGTTTATTTTCCCAAGTCAATCTCACAATTGGTGGATGGAACCCATTCTCCTCAAATTCAATGACATTTTGGTCTCTAGCCCACAAATAAAGCTCTAACATAAGACATGAAACTGCAACACCATAGTTGATAAAAGATGCAATCGATCGACCAAGATTTATAAGTGGGATGAGGAAATACATTGGAGAGGCAAACCTTCCACCTTTGATACGAGAAACCTTCACTAATCCGCAACTCTAACCATGACCTACGACTTAATCTTCTTTCATGTTTTAACCCGTGTCTTTTATGAGTACCTGAGACCAAAATAAAATGTTCTTTATCCGTGAACTAAAGGACTTGCAAATGACTCATTGAAGAGACATTGACACGTTGTTGTTAAAATGCCTATATTACTTCCACTTGCAAAACCATCGTCAAAGGCAGGGGGCATGATCTTTACTTGGCGACCGATGGCTACAAACCGCCTGTCGGTAAAAACCATCAATTATGCATCATCCCTTAAATGAATTTATGGTTATGTAATTACCCTCTACACATATCAACAATTTCATCACCATATAAGAAATATCAAGCCAATCCCCCAATGTTCCTTAGCCGTAGGAACCTCATGGTATGGGAACAAACCTCTACCCATATCCTTGGGTCCAATTCGTGAATCAAATCCCCCATGAGTGGGCTCAAAACTTTTCTTTGTCGAAAATTAGTAATGGTTTAGCTAGTAAAGCTCTAACATAAGACATGAAACTACAACACCATAGTTGATAAAAGATGCAATCAACCAAGATTTTATAAGTGGGATGAGGAAATACATTGGAGTGGCAAACCTTCCACCTTTGATCCGAGAAACCTTCACCAATCCGCAACTCTAACCGTGACCTACAACCTAATCTTCTTTCATGTTTTATCCCATTGCTTTTATGAGTACTGGAGACCAAAATAAAATGACCTTTATCCGTGCACTAAAGGACTTGCAAATGACTCATAATTGAAGAGACGCTGACACTTTGTTGTTAAAATACGTATATTACTTCCACTTGCAAAACCACCCTAAGCAGTGTAGGGCAAGATCTTTGCTTGGCGACCGATGGCTACAAAACTGCCCCTCGGTAAGAACCATCAATTATGCATCATCCCTTAAGGGAATTGATGGTTATGTAATTACCCTCCGCACATATCAACAATTTCATCACCATATAAGAAATATCAAAGCCAATCCCCCAATGTTCCTTTGCCACAGAACCTCATGGTATGGGAACAAACCTCACCCATATCCACGGTCCCAAATCGTGAATCAAATCCTCCATGAGTGGTCTCAAAACTTTTCTTTGTCGAAAATTAGTAATGGTTTAGATGGAATTTATACATCTACTCATTTAATAAATACACTTGAACAATCAGAGGACAAGAAATTGTAGACCATCTTTGTTAGCAAACAACTCATCATCAGTAAACAAAACATTGAGCGGTGTCTATGTCCTTAGGCCGCTACTCATCATATTTTGCATAGAATTCAGTTGCACTATCTTTTCCCGATGAACCTCAACGTACTTTTTCCAATCACTTGAATGGTGCTGGATTTTATGAAAATTCACGGTGTTAGAAACAATCTTGTCATCGAAGGCTCCTGCAAAAGAAGGGTAGAAGGTCTCTTGGAGGAGCAAGGAATCTCTTTGCCACTCATAGCATGGGAAAAAAATTACCACTTGGTACTTAATGGTAGCTAATTCTCTACCAACAAGTTAACTCCTCCCTAGTGGTATCCTTGATGATTGAAAAGTATTACGAAACTCTCTAGTCAACCAATATCCGGTGAATTATTTAAAACCACAACATTATTGCAAATAGTATGCTTGGGCAAGGTCTATGAGGGGTTAAGAGGGAAGGAGATATCCATAGCACGGTCATATGGAAGCCATGATATAATGAATAGTTGTGGTATGGCGCTACTTGTCAATCCCTTTCAAAAAGTGTTTTCTTTGGGTAGTTGTGCCATTGCAGCATTAGTATATCAAACAAGATCAAGATTTTCTAGCATCATGCCTAGGAAATTTTGGAAATTTACTTAGGGAGTGTTTGTGAAGCCTATCAAAATCCATCAATAGTCAAAATATCTCTATCGTCTAACATCATGCTAAGCCAAAATGATACAATAATATCCATGTATATAGTCAACAGTAATCAAAATCAAAATATAATAAGTGTCGAAGGGAAGTGGGCACTATAGTTAAGAATTATCTGAAAGAGCATTGGTGAACTAGATACCTCAGAGGAGCAATTATCTAAATAAGTAAATAAGCTCCGATAGGCTTCACAAACCAATTTGGCTTAAAAGCATTTGCAAATTGTTTCATCTCATCTCTGATAGGCTTCACAGACCAATTTGGCCTAAAAGCATTTGCAAATTGTTTCATCTCATCTCACACTGATTTCAATGGAAACATTGTACACATCTTGGGTTTTGCTAATGTTCATGACATTCATTCAATGTATACCACCCTCTGCTCAAATTGAAATCAGAGACACAACATCCATTGGGAAGGTGAGACCTTGTGTTTAGATAGGAGCAATACGAGAAAAGGAGATTGCAGAAATAGTGTGAGACACGGTTGCCACAATTTCTACAGTTCTTTTGATGAACTTTGCAATATGAGAAAAGGAGATTGCAGAAATAGTGTGAGACACAGTTGCCACAATTTCTACAGTTCTTTTGATGAACTTCCGTCAGAATTGTAGGATTTGCGAAGAGATGTCCTGGAAATTCCTATGATTTCTCTCAAGCCAAACCTACTGCAAAGCACGCCTAAGTTATGAGTTGGTTAAAGTCTTGTGGATATGAGCAAACTACATTTACAATCAACTTGGACTTATTTAGTAGCAAGACCTCTTCGTCAAACAAAGAGAAAAATATGTGCCACATGTATTTTAAAAAAGTACATGGCATGAGTGAATGAACCAACTTCTCTTCATCACCAAGGCATAATTTACAATTATATGGCCCTAAAATTCCCATCTTCATCAAATTATTGCTAGCAAGGATCCTAGTTAGGTAGAGAAGTCAAGAAAAGATATGAATTTTTGATCGTTCCTTAGATTCAATTTTTTCTGCCATGCTCTGTTGCCTCTGACTAATAATTAATGTTGAGTGTATTGATAATTACTCTTGACAGGATACTTATCATCACCTTTATAACCCCAACCTAACTCATCATCTTTAGTTGCAAAGCTTCAACAAGACTGGGGATGTCCCACAGCTAGTCCTTCTAGTCTTGTGGGTCAGCTACATTGATATCATGCTAATTTTAAGCGTAAAATCTAAAAAAGAAATTTTATTTTCATATATATCTACAGTTAAATATGATGGGTACCATTTTTACCCACCAGCCTAAAGTTCCATGTTGTCATCCCAAACTAGTGTTGTTTCAACACTGTTTACTGTTAGCCAACTCATTTCAACCATTGTCAAGGAAAGATTCTAATAGGTTGAACCTAGGGGACTCCTAATATTCAAGGCATTTAGATTCCATACATCATACCAAAAAACAACATGCTAACCAATCTTAATCGACCATGATAACCATGTTTAATCAAATTATGCTTTTGTTAATTGTTTATCAAATAAGGAAACTCTTGCCAATGAGTTGGTAATGAGAAAGCTGAGTGAGCTCAATACTTTATAAATACTCTGCCTCAAGCTTCTAATATTGGCAATGGTAAATGACACCACCTCCAATATAATTTTAGCAGCTAAAGCTTTATTATTATGGGGAGACTGGAAATTCCTTGACCATATTTCTTTTTGTAGATCTAGTTGATACTGCGAGACCATGTATGTTGACATGATAATAAAGAGTTTGAATTGTAAATTTTTGGCTCAAGTTTCATATTCTCTTTATCCACGAGGATGGGTACATATAGAGTGCTCGAAATTCCAAAAATGATGTGGAATTATTATTTAATTTCAAATAACACGATGGATCGAGAAAATTGCAACTTAAATACTTGATCCTGCTTCACCATTTGACACTTTTTCCTGTCCACATACCCTAAAACTGTAGGAAGCATCTGCACCCCATAATAATTATTTCATTTGGTACAGACTTAGAGGCAGCAAAAGCTGTAAAAGATAAAGAAACATACCATTCAAGATTGATTTAATTAGAGTGGTACGTCCTGCTTGAGTTAGCCATCTAAACTCTTTCCAAGCGACGTTCGTTAGAGGAGCAACAAAAATGGGAACTCGGAAATATTTAATAGGTAGGGATGCCTTTCTGAAAGGAAGTATTTCCAAGATATGTTGTTGGATCTGGAGATCAGCATGAAAAACATCACCTGAGATTTACTGGAAAGCAGTCTATTTGACTTGACAGTTGAATGTATGTTTCTAGACACCCTACTTTATGTTAACAACTACGACCTTCATTTCAGCAATGTGAATCGTACCATCCACAAATTGAAGGTATGACCTTCATTCAGCTATGTTATTCGTTGCATCGATAGATTGAAGGTGATACTCTTTCCACTGCTTTGGAAAAATTCACACCTGTTGATAGATTTATCCGCTTATAATGATTTAGCAACCTCTCAAGACACTTCGCAAGAATAACGAAGATGTATGGAGATAAGGGTGTCTCCTTGTTCAATACATTGTGAAGGCTGGAACAGATCTAGGAAGGAGAAACAAATATGAGGAATTCTGGAATATTTAATTTGTTGGGATAACAAAGAATTTCCATGATACACTGCTGGATTTGAAAATCGGTGTGAAAAGAACCACTTGAGATTTATCATCAATAGTCAATTATGTTAATGACTTCTTCCATGTTCACTTCACCCACTAAGCATTGTATCATCCAAAAATTGAGGCGAGAGTCGCTTACCACCTCTTTGGAAAACTTTATTCCCTAATTAGATTCACACCCCTATTTAGATTCATACACTTATAATTGGAGAGAAATAATTATGAGGAGGTAAGGAGATAAGGGGGTCTCTTTGTCTAATATCTCATGAAGCCTAGAATAGATTGGGCAGGGAGTCATCAATGAGGATAAAGAAGAAATCTGTGGAGAAACTATTGGCTGTCCATTCCACTTATTGCTGACTGAAATGAATGGACAACATCATCGTCTTCAAGAAGACACGATCCAATCGCTCATAGGCATTGGACATGTCAAGCCTTTTCCATTGAACAAACAACCTTGTGAGTTGCTACAATATTGCATAGGATTTGGCGTCCTGAAATAACCCCACTATTTATAAATAATTCCATTCAACAATGGATTACATCTTTTCACCATCAGTTTTGCAACAATCTTATAGGTAGTTTTACAAAGTGTAATGGGGTGGAAAACATATATAGTGTGAAAGCCTACTTCTTTGAGATTAAGGCCAAGAAAGTATTATTCAGAGGCCATAACAATTTTTGATATTGTCTATCTTTTGCGATATTAAGGAGATTCTCCTAGATTATTTCCCATAATTCTTGAAGAAATTCTAAAGGGAAACCATTGGGCCGCATTGCCTTATCGTTTTCTATGGAGAATGCAAAATCTCCTTAGGATTCTTTATAGAAATTAATGGGATCATTGAGGTTGGATTTTGATATTTAAAATATATCATAGGGATTCATAGGAAAATCTTAGGCTTTGCATATTATTATCTATTAATTTGTTCTAATAACATACCTAACATTGGGGCTTGTGGCCTTTCTATAGAGAATGCAAAATCTCCTATGGATTCTTTATAGAAATTAATTAGATCATCGAGGGTCATATTCTAATATTTCAAATGTATCATAGGGATTCGTTGGAGAATCTTAGGCTTTTCCTATTACTCTCTACATATCTACTCATCCATCGTTATTTCTCTGGCCCAAATCTTTAGTGGTGACTTTCAACAAAAGTGTTGTTTGAGACCACACACTTTCTTAGTCCAACTTATTTGACACTTGCAACATTTGTCCGATAATACATTTATGACCAACAACAGGGAAAAGAAAAAAATAAATGGCCTCTTTGCTTAAGAGAGTTGGTGGAGCTTGGGTTCTAATATAGGCAAGTATTCATTTGATCATCACTCAATACAAATCTCAACAATCTCAAGTATATGATGAAAGGACTTTGGAAATAGAGCCCTTTAATGTGTCGATCTAGAAATTTTTGAGTAGTTTTTATGGTTGAATGTGTTCTCTAAGGTACAACAATAGAATGTACCATACTAATGGTAGTATTTTCATTGTTTCAAGGATTTCGGTCATATCGCTGAATATTCCCGCAAGTACCACCTTTATACAAAAGTACTATCTACTAGGATAATGACAAATCGTGGGATGTTTTGGTCGCAAATGATGGCTATAAAAGGCCATCCCATGGCCACATATACAAAACAAGCATCACTACTAGTTAGTCCCTTCAATGTGTTTATCTAGAAATTATTGAGTAGTTTTATGCTTGAATGTGTTCTCTAAGGTATAAGAACAACAACAAAATCTACCGTACTAATGATAGTATTTTCATTGTTTCAAGGATTTGGGGTCATATTAGTGAATATTCCTGCAAGTACCACCTTTATAGAAAAATTACTAGGATAATGATAGTTAAGAGGAGCTTTTGGCTGCAAATGACGGCTATAAAAACCATCCCATAGCCACATGTACAAAACAAACATTACTACTAGCTAGTCCCTCAAAGTTTATAGAAGGCAATGCCACCCAAAGAACGGCTTCGTGATGGGCTCTTCCCTTGCGGTGCTATCCCGTGGATGGTAAAGAGGGATGAACATGGGCAATAGAGAAAGGAGTGTTGCCCCAATAATCCAAAAAGAGTTTGCAGATGGGCGAATTTGAGAGCCACTTTTCAATCTTGCTCTTGAATATGCAAAAATACATTGTAAATGATCATTGCTTTATTATAGGCTGAAAAATTAAAATAAACAACATAATTAGCAAAACTACCGCATTTCTTTAATTGAAAATAAAGAAAAGATATTTGTCTTTGAAAGTATACCGAATGGGAGAAAGAAGAAGGAGTATTGGCTAATACTCTAAGAGAATATTTTGCTAGAGGAAGATTTTTGGTCAAAAAGTTTGAAAAAATCATGAATCCAAGTGCAAGCTAGCCGGGCCTTTTGACAAAACGAAAACAAATGCATAATGGTTTCGAATGTCCATAAACGGACAATGTGGCGAAGGACACCTAAAAAATAAGGGGACTACCAAGGGCAAGCTTTGGTTTTAAAATGGCATTCCAAACTGTGTTAAATCTTTAGCTTCAATTGAAATCAATTGAATGCAAGGACTCATCGAGCATTTAGCTTGTTGGATGGGAAAACATGTGTTTAATAAAATTCATAACCTTCTTTGAGAAAGTAATTGCATTAAGTTGTATTAGGAAATCACTTCCATTCTTCCACTAGGATTGAGAGGACATGACACCAATTTTGTGAAGCATCTCATCAAAGATTGCCTCTAAAATCTCCTTGAAAGATCATAATCATTATTGCCTAGACGAAATTTGTTCTTGGTTTTAGGGCAAGAAAGTAACTTTTTAGTTTGGTTGTAGAAGGTATCAAGCACTATGCAGATCCCTCGTCTGAAAAGCTTGAGGAATGCACCCAAGGGGCATTGTTTTGAAAATTCATAACATGCAACCATCAAAATGAGTGTTGGTTGATCAAGAGCCTATCCTCGAAAGCCATCACCTTTCCATTTGAGCCAAGGTTTCATCTTTTCCTAGGATTTCCCATGTATGCTTTTGATAAAAAAATAGGCCAATCACCTTAACAAGAGCGTTGAGAATGACCCGATTGGGGAAATAGAGACCTTCTAAGTTTTTCAACGTTGTCCTTCGGGATTTACAATTTTTGTAGAAGAATTTTCCAAGCTTTTCGACTGGACTTGCTTGGATGATCCATTTAGCACATAAAGCGAGCTGCACCTTGGTGTCCACTCTCTAACATAGCAGCCCCCTACTTCCTTAATAAGACAACGAAATTCCCAAGGAACTTTGTGAAAGTCCTTCCTATATTTGGAAGTATCCCATATAAAGTATCTCAACAAATTTTGAAGATTTTTGTAAGAGGCGTGGGGTCACCCCTGTAAGAAGTGTCGTATACATGAGTGTAGCTGCATAGAACTTAGATTTTTTTGAAATTTAACAAAGAAGAGAGGGTCTTAGTGATCTAGTAGGCAGGCTTCTTCTCCACACATTCAGCAATAGATTGCCACAAAAGAGAAGGGAAGCTTGGAATGCAAAGGATGCACAAGAAGCGAAAAAAATGTTCATTTTGGAAAATCATTTTTAGCATTGGGTTCCTAACTTTTTTCCTATTATATGCTATGGCAAAAATTATTAAGACATTGCATACCATATTTGATATTGTTTTCCTCTTCAATAATGCTAAGGAAAATTAATTTGCAAAATGGGAGATGCCTTTGATAGGTCCCTGGATTTGAGTGTCCACCAAAAGATAATAAAAGACGTCAACAAGCAAATATAATGCAAGAGCTAAAGGAAGCCTTCTTTGAATAGAAAGCGAAATAAATCAAACCGCTTTGAGTTGCCATCCATTGATCGAGAAGAAAGTCGAAGCATCTATAAAAAGCATTTGAACTGCTTAAATAAAATTTGGACCAAACCAAGAGGCTTTTGATCATTAGCTAGAATGAATAGCCATTCAATCTAGTCAAGATTTCTCAAAGTCTATCTTGATGAACAAAGCTCGTTGAATAGATTGACGGCTCCATCATCCTAACCTAGACAACAATTATGTTGTGAAGGATGTATCTAAATTTAATGAAACTAGTTTGGTTCGAAACATTGAGTAGAGTGATATACTACCAATCGCATATAAGGTCGGGGTCCCCATCTTGAAAATGAACTTGATGTGTCCCTTATTGATAATTTGCCAAGGGATTTGGTTATGGGGGCTTCAAATACAAGCGGTAGAGGTCTTCTCCCACCATATCCAATAAAACGTTGTAAAATAGCATGAGAGGTTGTTCCAACCAAGGGCTTTACCATTGGCCATTTGACGATTGTTTCATACAAATATTAATGATCAAGATCCTTTTACAAGCAACTATTTGTGCTTGGGATAGTTTTCATGGAACCATTGACAAACATGTCAAAAAAGAGCTTGTTGCTCATGGGAAGAATTCCGGGCTTTGAACTTGATGTGGCCCCTATTGATAATCCTGGCCAAGGGATTTGGTTCTAAAGGATTTGAGATACATGCATAGAGGTCTTCTCCACCGTATCCCATAAAACCTAATAAAATTTTCATGTCAGTTTCCATTTGCGTGACCACTTCTTGCAAATATTCAATGGTCGATCTATTACAAGCAACACTTTGAGCTTGGGGTAGTTTGCATGGAAGACGAACATGCATTATAGAAGAGGTTGTTGTCGCTCATGGGAGAATCCCGCCTTTAAAACCCTCGATGATACCTTGGTGAATAAAAGTTTGCACCATGTTTGGAACGCCCATAAGGAATAATTGAGAAGAATGTTCAACTTTAAGTATATGGAATAATTCCTTAGAAAATATATCGCTAATCATAACCATTATAACTCATCCTTAATTTGGGCTCCACAAGTATTGAATGCATCTACAATTTGGAGGCATTACATGAGAGGCACCCCTTTATGTCGTGAAGTTTTATGAAAAGGTGATTTCACTTAGACGGCTAATGAGTGACTCAACTCCGTAGTGGTGGTGGAGTGACCATCGATGGATGCAAGCAAAGTAGCCATCGATGAATTGCACTTTTGAGTTTTGACGTGCCAAAATAGCCATTCAATATGGAATCAGATTGGTAGATGATCAAGAAGAAAATATTCAATAGTGTTTCAACTAGTAATTGAAAACAATTGGCAAAAAAGATAAGCACAAATGAGTGGAAATCATGACCTAATGTAAATGCTTAAAGATTCTATTCAAAATCCTCGCAGAGTTTTGACCATGTGTACCAAACACGATAATCATCATGACGTGAACAATTAGGGTCATAAAATCCATATTTTTCATGTACATCCGTACTTATTCGTGTTCCCCAACCTATTTGCTTCATATCCTTTTTAAAGAAGTTCAAAAAATGGTTGATGCTCGAATCATCTTTTCTATACATCACTCTACTTGGGTTTAGAACATTGTGCTTGTTTGAAGAACATTAGTGGAGATACAAATATGTGCGGACTTATGAAACTTGAATATGTTGGTTGGATTTTATGCATAGCTAAAACCTATGCTTGTAATGAGATAAATCTCCCTCATTTACCTGGTGAGGCTCCCGTGTAAGATTTCACACAATTATGTATTCTAATAATTATCTCAGTGGGTTTTATTTTAATCGCAAAGCTCATAACCATAGCTAAGCAATTCTGCAAGCAAAGTAAGCAACTTTAAAGAGATATTTTCATAAGGGGGAATAGTTGAATACGGAAAGGAGAAGAAGATGTGTAATCCAACCAATAGTTTACGAGTTGGTCTCATACACATAGATAAAACAAAAAGATCTCGTTGGTTGGATTTTATGCATAGCTAAAACCTATGCTGTAATGAGATAAATCTCCTCATTTACCGGTGAGGCTCCCGTGTAAGATTTCTATCAATTATGTATTCTAATAACTATCTCGTGAGTTTTACTTTAACTTCAAAGCTCATGAACCATAGCTAAGCAATTAGCAAATAAACAACCGTAAAGAGATATTTGCATAAGGGGAATAGTTGAATACGGAAAGAAGGAGAAGAAGATGTGTAATCCAACTAATAGTTTACAGAGTTGGTCTCATACACATAGATAAAACAAATAGATCTGTTGGTTAGATTTCCCGCATAGCTGAAAACCTAGGCAATCATGAGATAAATTTCCTTCATTTACCTAAGGTGAGGCTCCTCAGTATGATTTGTCAATATAATATGCTAGTATCTATTTTGGGGTTTTACTTTAACCATGGCTCATGAACCATAGCTGTATAGTTTTCAGAACAAGTAAGTAGTCATAAAGAAAAGAAATATTTAAAGAAGGAAATAATAAAACACAGAAAGAAATAGGGAAGATGTGCAACCCAATCAATAGATTACAGAGTTCATCGCATGCACATAGACATGATCAATAGATATTAATACTCAATATTTTTAAAAAGGCAACTTTTGAATCTAGATCTAAGATAACACAAAGTTTATAAATAGATCTAAGACAATAAGCTAGAAACAAAATGCACCGTGAGACAAAGTTCTCTGGAAATCTGCTCCTTTCTATTCCTTTGCTTCAACTAGCTATTAGGGATTTTAGCACAATGTCTGGAATACAAGAATGCTGCTTACAAATTCTGATCATTCTTAACCCGAAGGTTCTTCTTCTACTTATAGAATGTAGAAGGGAAAATACAAATGGGAAACTCAATTGAACTGGAACATAAACAAAAAGTAAAGATAACATCTGGCAATCATCCCCTCTAATTCCTCTTCAAGTGACATGCATCCGGGTCCATATTCAAACTTATACACATCTGTCACTTAACTAATAGAATCGTTCCACACAACTTAAAGTAATGGTTTCAAAACCAATAACTTTAAAGTTTTACAATTACATCCGGGAACGTGGAAAATAGAAGAAGAAAGAGTAGAAGAAGAAAGACACGCCAGCTGTAACATCTACATCTTCTTTTTGTTTTGATACTGAATATACTTGTCGAACATGTAATTCAACATCTTCCCATCCTGTCTTACTTAGCAACAACTTCCTTTTCTCGTCCCGAATCAAGTGAAACCTTCGTTCAATACCCTGATACACGCTTCCACATCCTCCAAGCTAGGCCCGAACTTCTCAATATCTGACTACAGTGCCACCAGTTTGCTGATGGAATTCATCATGAAAGGCCTAACAACTCCATCAATTCTCCCTTGCACCATCAGAAGAGACCCTTCCAGGGAATTAGGCACTTTGCTAGGAATGGTCCTTGTGTATGAAGTAACATTCCCGACCACTTCCTCATTAGTTAAAGTAATGACATTGTCTCAGTAAAGATGATGCCATACTCTCAAGTGCTTCGCATCCTTTTCAAAGATAATTCGAAGATTTCCAAACGAAAAGATACCGCAAACTCATGTCAAGCTTTCTCCTTCTCAACCCGATCCATCGGGCACAACCGTGCCCGCAATCAACACCTCTCTCAGCTTATTTATTTCGCCAAAGTACTCAAAGTTACTCTCAAAACCGTGTTCATATCTATCGTGTTTGTTACGTTGTTTTAGCTGATCTCGATGCATCTTTCATAACCTTTAGGCGGATCGGGCACCTCTCCGAGTCAGTATGGAAGCTTGACGAATGATCAGACCTTTCCATTTGTTGATAGCTTTAACTTGGTTACTTGCATCTTCCACTTCTGCATCATATGATCACTCACCGCTTTTGCCGAAATTGGTTGAGTTGAAGATTTAGCAACCTTGCAATGATCTTGCACAACCAAGATACACCGCTTCACGAGTTCAACTTTCTCCACCTTTTCTTTGTCAAGCCTCGAGGAATAGAGCATCTATCAATGTCTGCATATCTCGCTTTCCAATCCTTTTGTGGTGGCTTCCGACCTGATGGGTACTGCCATCAAGTATATCTCTTTCCGTGAGCTCATCCTCCTTCCTTCTCGCTTGAATTGACATCTCAAATAACTTCGCCCGACTCCTCAATGATCAACCTTGAAGTTACCTTAGCAACTTTAGGTTTTCTGTCTTTTCCGCCTAGATTCAGGAGCAGCTACAAGTCGTGTTCCTCCAAGTTGATTTCCTCTCTAGCCTCTGGAACCAACTGCGAAGCCAACCATTATGAGAAATTACTTCTTGGAGAATGAGAAGGTCATATAGTGTACCACTATCTCGCTCTCTAATTCCTCCATCCAAATCAAGCTGCTGTTGTTGTGGCTGCCATCCTCTGAATCATCCAAAGACAAAGCTCTTTCAAATTTTGCCATCTGCAATTTCCAACGTTTCTTCAGAAGAGGCGCTGAACGGAGTGGCTGAGGAGAAAAGATGAATGTTGCCGGATTCAACGGAGGAATGGCAAAGATCCTGCCGAGGTGCAATAAACAAGAAGTACTGCTTTTTTATTTCTCTTTATTCGACCGGAATTCTTTACAACTAGTGCAACCGAGATTTATTCGATTCGAGAGGATATGTTCAATGTATTGACATTGACTTAAGCTCCTTTCTCTTATAAAAGCACTGTAATGGATTCCTGCAATTAATTCTGACAAAGATGACAACCGAATATGAACACTGAATTTTAATTATAAAAATATGCATATATCAAGCCTCGCTGCCCTAAAATTTGATGTTTTGTTTGCATGCAAAGCAAGCATGAATTTAACCAACTTCACTGAGCACTGTACCACTATGCGATAATTAATCGAGACAAATCAAACTCCTTCAAACCTAGGCGCCAAACTTTCAAGAAGACTTCCATTAGTAAAAACACCTTCTTTAAGAGCAAAATTCCTCTTTAAATGGGGCACCAAAATTGCAGGTTGTACTTCCTTGCTAAAGAATTAATTAATTCATCCTTATGGCAGCCCATGCTTATATAACCCTTATCATTCTATGATTAATAATTGCCTTCCTATTCCCGGCATTTAATTAATTAATTAACATGCTTTTCTCTTCATTTAGGGCACCTATTTTGTGTGCATGCTCATGGCTGCCATTAAATAAATTAAATTTATTTAATTTTAGCTCTTTATTTCCAAATTCACTTAAGCTTCACAAAGGTGCTTTGACCTCATCCACTAAAAATAAGAATTAATTAGATCAATTCATACTTAAAAAGTATTATTCCTCTCCCAAGATGTGGGTCGCACTTTTTGATATGAAGGGGCTGCATTAAATAAATTATATTTATTTAATTTTAGAATTCTATTTCTAAATCCCTTTATCTCTTTCTTCTTTGTTGACTTTTCCTCATGCTTGGGCGCTAAATTTGGAGAAAGAATTAATTAATTAATACATTTAAAGTTGTCTATTATTCAAAAGGGGCGCACTTTTCGGCATAAGCCATTTCTATTTTTAAAAGCCAATTTTCAATGGGATTATTTACCTTGCACCAGTAGCTCCAAAAATCCTATGATCCACTTAAGTTGTTTGACTTTCATAATGAGATTATTTACCTGTGCAGGCAGTAAGAAAATCCCATCAATGCCTTAAGTGATTTTATTTTTATTTCACAATGGGAATTTTCATTCCTACAAGGCAAGTAAGAAATTCCGCCGCTTGCCTCTAATTTTTCCATTGTGACTTAAGTGACATTGCTTCCATGGGAAAAAGTACCTTCTTAGCAGTACAAAATTCCCACCCGCTACAAGTTGCTACAAAAATCCCATCAGAACTTTAAAATCTTCTTTTCCCAAAATGCGACTCACCTTAAGAAGCTTTTTTGTGCATGACTTCGTCTTTTTAGAGAGAACCCAGACTCCTGCGTGGCAAATTCCTTCTGGCATAACGTCCATAGATGATCTCCAGATACTCCAGGTGAAAAGAATCGACCAAACCGACAAAGGAATTGACCTAGAAAAATTTCACAAAAAAGAAAACGGAAAATACCAAAAATGCAAAACGTTGCCAGAAGTCACAGATAAAGCCCAGGATTCATTCCTGGTTAAAACCCTACTAGTATATGGGAATATTGACATGTAAGACCACAACAGATTAAACCGGAACACAATTTGCCTCAAACGGGGCTTAGAATAATTAAATACAAATTTCCGGCAGGCAAACCCCAGTGACAGAATATAACGATTTTGGGCATTTGGGTATTTGGCGAAATTGGCTAATATGACTCTCTGGGAATATCTTGACACAATAGAGACTTTCTGCAATAAAAACACAAAACAACCTATTATTTTAAAAGGACAAATTTTTTTAACATGGGGTAGTCTCGTATTTCACGAAATCTTGGGACACCAAGATTTGACAATACAAAATCAAAGTAAAGGAAAACGCTCTAATCTAAATCTTAGATAATGCAAAGTTTATCTAAAGATCTACACGTATAAGTAAAGCCAATGCACGGCCGACTACAAAGTTCTCCGAAATCTGCCTCTGCACAATTCCTCGATTTAAGTAAAAAGATATCAAGGGTTTCAAGACAAAGTGTGGAACTCAAGAATACAATTTAAAATTCCGTCCTCTAATCCGAGGTTCGTCTTCTACTTATAGTGTATAGAAGGAAATTACAAATAGGAAAGCAATAACTAAATCTGACACATCGTAAGATATAAAGAAAACAACTGATCTTTCCCCTAAATTTTTCTCTACAGACATGCATATGAAGACTAAATCAAAGCTTTGCATGTATCGCCACCTATTGTCAATTAAGGAAGCTTTTCCGAGACAACTATAAGTAATGGCTTTTAACCAATTACTTTAGTTTAACAATTTTGTTCGAAAATAAGGATAAGAGAGGGAAGGGAAGAAGAAAGAAAATATGCGGGCGAGTCATACTCTATACTTTTCTTTGTTTTGCTCCGAATATACTTGTCAAACAGGGACTCAATAGTTAGTCTTCCCATTTGCCTTAGTAACGCTTTCTTTCTGCGCTTCTAAAAGGGATGCATCAATCCTTTGACAAAGCAACAATGTTAGCCTTTACCTTCTCCAAACCAAGCCCATACCGCCATCAATATTTGCATGAAGCTTTACGAGTTAATCTCGCCATTGGATCTAACGTGAAAGGCATGACGGCTTCATCAATCTTTATCTGACAACCATAATAAATTTCTCACGGAAGTAGGCAACTCATCTAGAATGTTCTCTGGCACTTCCCCATCTCATTTTTGGTGTAGTTAAACTATCCTTTTCAAGATAAGCTTGAGGATATCCACGTGGAAGGAAACCTATCTCTAAGAATGCTTCTCCTTTTCTATCAATCCGTCAAGTACAATTTGCTCTACAATTAACACATCCTCATAATGAATGTATCTTAACTAAGATATCCAAATGACTTTCAACAACTATGTTCTCATCCTCTATCCTCGTCATTAGTTCCTTTAGCCGAGATAATGCCCTCGTGCATATTCTCCAAGCTAGTTATATTCTAATACTTGGTGAATACTTACACTTTCCATCGAGCAATAACTTTGACTCAAAATTCCCTAATCTTCAATTTCTTCAACCAAACGGCCATACATGCTCCTGCACTACCATGGACTGAGAAGAAGGTTTGGAAACCTTAGTGACGATCTCTCATAATGAGAGATTTGCATCTAAAGCCCGTCTTTTCTACCTTCTCCTTGTCAAGTTTAAGGAATAAAGCGTCTATCGAGTCCGTGTATTTTACTTTAATCCTTTCGTGGTGATTTTCCGAATGGTACTTTTGGTCACCGATATGTCCTGCAAAATTAGCTCTCCCTTCGCTTTCCTTCACCCAATTGATAATTCGGTGAACTTCTCATAGTCCCTTGAATTCTTCAATAACCGACCTTGAAGTTATTTTAGCAACTTTGGACGGCTTTGCCTTTACCTCCCAAGTTCATAAGCTTTGGTCTTCTTCTTCCAAGTTGATTTATTCTCTAGCCTCTAAACCGACTCCAGTGAGCCAACCAAGATGAGAAATTGCTTTTGGGGAATGAGAGAAGTCATCGAATGTACCACCATCTTATGCTCCAATTCCACTACATCCGAATTCACCACGAAAGTGTTATGGTTGCCCTCTTATGAATTGTCCAAAGACAATGCTCTTTCAAATTTTGCCATTTGTGCTTTCAACTTCTCCGTAGGGAGAGGTGAAGATCTGGGTGGCTGAGAGGAAAATACGAACGATGCTGGATTCAACGGTGGAATGATAATATCTTCCCGGGAATCTAGGGCTGCCTATAAAAGTGTCATGTGAATTGATGCCGGAGAAGCTTCGTTTGAAAGCCCTTCACCTTTGGCATAATAGATGTAGACTTATCCTTCTCTAATACCTGAGACTTCTTGTACACCTTGAGCTTCTCCGGTCTTCTGCTACTTTCACCTTCATGCTTTCTTTTGTTGGAATCCCCTGCAATGAAATTCCTTGTGATCCGGTTCATCAAAGCCTCGCTCTATGCAATAACCCTTTGTTAATAACCAATTTGAGGTGTTAACTTAAATGCAGGAAGACCTTTCTTCAATTGTCAACAACCGCCTACACTTTCCTGAAGAGTGCTCTATCTCCTCCCATTTGATGGTATGTGTCAAGTACCACATGCCCATCATCTGCTTGATTTCGTGTATCCGTAGCTAAACCATAGTTAGAAATTGCTTATGACTGATAAAAGACTGCTTCAAATCTCCCTTTCTTCGATTCAGATTCGCTCCGCACTTCATCCAAAAGTCATGAAGGAACATGTGAGTATTTTTGGGAGACTATCGTCTTTGCTATCCCATATGGGTTAGCATATGGATTTGCACGCATGCAAATGACATGCAACAGTGTGGGAACGAAGTCCCTCCTCAATGAAGGTGAGGCTGCCTTTATTGAAAACCAAAATTGTATTTACATCTGTACATTCAAAATTGTATGTGGGGGTGTTTTGGAACATCAATGGAAAGAAAAGTGAATGAAGGAGATGGAATGGAATGAAGGAAAGGAGTGAAATGGAATGAACTGAAAGAACATGCAAGAGTTAGGTAAAAACAGAGCCTAATATTGCATGAAGAGGAAAGATGAATAACCAACACAAATAAAACGGAGTTTGAGTTAGCCAAACAAGAACATGTAAAAGGGAACACACATGAGCAAGTAGATAATCAGAGCTTGATCACTTGTGAACTAGAACAACCGATTAATAATGTTGACAATAAGATCAAAGATAATATTTGCATGCAAGATTCAAACACCTAACATCTAATGAACATAAGAACATCAAATGTTACAAGAGACAATGAATGAGACACAAAGTTCGTATTTCATTAACTCCAAAATGTTTTTCACAAAAGAACACAAAGTTTCTTCTTGAAACAAAGCTTGCACAAAAGTATTTTCTTCTCCTCTCTCAAAGTCACCCTTACAAATGAGCCCCTGACTTCCTTTTATAACCCAAAAGTTGGTTACAAAGTAGTTAGGGTTTTAAATGCACATTAAATAGGGCACTTAAGTGACTTTGACTTTTTCAACCAACTTTTAAAAAGTGACTAAAAATAGAAACCACTTAAGTTAAAAATCATTTAAGGAAAAATACATAAATAAAAGAAATGGGTACATGTGGACCCCACTTAAATGACTTGGACGCACACATAGACATCCTAGTCAACAATGCGCCACCTAGATCAAGACACCTATGATCAATGCCTTATCCATTGGGCCAAGAGTCCGCCTATCCCGGTCGTACGAGAATGAACTCATTGACCGTGCTCCGCAATCCTCCAGATGACAAGAGAGTCGATCTTGAAACTTGAGCAATTCATACACCCCTCTCGTTTGAGCAACATCCTGGTATGAGCCAGTTCGTCTTCATTCGTATTCACACTCACAATTACACACAATTCTCCACATGCTCCGAATAGCCTTCCATGGTGAATTATTCATTTGTTGCGAGACCGTAGTCATTACGCCACCTTGGCTTGTCAGAATCCAACTCTTGATCTTTCGTCATTGAGAAGATCTTCCAAGAGCCAAAATTGCAATTCACTTCCTAGAGTTATGTCTTTTGTCTTTGTCACCATCTTGAAGTGTTGCCATTTTGATCCGCTCACGATTGTCCAATTCGAGAATGCTCCAACTTTAAGACTGGCCGATGAAGTATTGTGCCTGCTTGCTAACTAAGAGTTGACAGGACACACGCTTGAATGATGTGGCCTTGCTTGATGATCCACACAATTGTACTTATCATTGGTCTTGGTTTGTCGATGAATAGATCGGTACAATGATCAATTGAAAACAATTGATGTAGACAAGATTCTCCCATTATCGATCTCTGCCGATAACAATGGCTTTTAACTCCGAAGAGACATATGCCAATAACTACGACTTATACCGCATAATGAGGAAGTCAGAGGTTGCTTCAGCTTCGGAGCCGTTGGAGTTGAATCGCCACACTATGCAGGTTTCGTGGTGCATCCATGCAAGTGATGACCAATTCAGAACAAGTGTCAGGAAAATTGTGACTCGCCTTCGGTTGATATGCGATCGCAAAATCGACCTATGTTGATGTGTCCCAAGTTGGTATCGACGATGTTCTCATACTTTGAATGGAGCGTCGAGGTGAGTAGAATGCCTGGAACCTATACCGCAACATCATTTTGTTTGGGAATGACATGACTGTGATAGAAACGTGATTTCAGGCTATTACTTCCATCTTACAAAACTACAAATTGCCTGTAAAACTGCCCTGGGAAAAATAGCAAATCTTGTCCTGAGAAGTTCTCACTGCATGAGGAAGTATATTAAGGCACCACAAGTTTGCGTGTCAGAAGGTTTTTCCCCAATCAAATTCTTCAGTCAAATATTAAAGGTCAAAGTTGACTCTTCTGAAACTGCTAGGAAAATGCAAGTGTAAAACTGTGAAAATCCCGTTTGGTTTGAGCATGGGAAAAATAACAAACGTCACCCTGAGCATCTACAACTTGGCAAGGAAGCATATGAAGGTGGGAAGAACTGAACGAAACAATTATTTTCTCTTGAAGATCATCTGGGTTCAAAATATCAACTCTCGAAGTGAGTCACCTTGATAGGCTGAAAACTGCGTGCGCAATGAAATCATGCAAACTGCATTTTATTTGGCTTCGTGAAAAATATCAAACGAAGTGCTGTATATTTGAATTTTTGCAAATAAGTACATGAATGTGGTAAAATTCAAAAAACTTAAACCGTTTCTCTTGACGATCATCTGGGCTCGAAATATGGATTCTCAAAGTAGGCCTTCCGCCACACTGAAACCGCATGCGACAAAAACAAGGAAACTGGGTTTTCTCGGGTTCGTGAAAAATATCAAATGAGGTGCTGCACATTTGAAATTTGCAAAGGAGTACATGAAGTTGGGGAGAATTCAACGAATCAAACCTTTCTTCCCGACGATCATCCGACTTCGAGATATCGAGCTCCAAAGTTGATTACTTCAACGGATAGAATCCGCGTCACATTCTTTGCGCATCTATCGTTTTCTTCATTAAATTCATTTTTCTTTGTGCCGATATACATCAGTAATGCGTTTGAATGCGTGATATTTTTATCTGAGTGCTTGGAACGTGATTTCACGCTATGCGTTGAAATCTTTTTATTAACAGCTGCGTGTGAGCTTTTCTTCCCGACTGGGTGCGTTTATGCAAATGCGTGGGAGTTGTTTTCTTTCCTCCATGCGTGGCCTTCTTCCTCCTTGCTTGCTCTGCGTGGAAACTTGTTTATTTCTATGGCTGGCGTTTTTTCATTTGGGCTTGGTATTTTGGAAAACAAACTGCATTTTTATATTTCACTTTCCCCCTTATTGACAGCTTTTTGGAATTTCTTTTGCTTTAGCTTTGGACTGTCCCTTCAAACTGTACAGAGAAACTCCTCCTCTCCTTTTCTTGTAACTGTTGTTTTCCCTCTGCCAATGCGTGGGGAATTTCTTATCTTTTTTATTATTTTGGCTGTCTTTTCTCACTCTCCTCACGCGTGGGTCTGTTCTTTCCTTTGGCTTTGTTTTTTCTCTCAGACGTTGGAAACTGTTCTTGTTTTCTTTTTTCTTTCTGGAAAGCTGTGCTCTCTTTGATATTTGGCTGGTTTACCTCTTTCCTTTAGGCTGGATTAAAACTGTCCTGGAGAATGCGTGGAGGATGTTTGGGTAACAAATGATTAAAAACTTCCCCTGCCAATGCGTAGAAAGAGAATTTTTGTCTTTTTTGCTGTTGATTGCTTGAAACCTGCGTGGAAAAAACTGTCCTTCAAAAAAAAAAATAATCTTTCTTTGGCAGTTTTCCTTGGGCTTTCTTTCCTTTCTCCCAGGCCTTTCTTTGCTGGCTTTAAATTAATTTCCTTGTTTTTTTTAAAAAAACTTTCCTTTTTGCCATGCTGGGAGGAAAAATTTCTTTTGCCTTCTTCTATTTCGCAGGCGTGTGGACAGGCTGCGTGGAAAGGATTTGCTTTCTTTTTTATTTAAAAACTGCTTTATATTTCCCTGGCGCCTCCTCCCAAATGCGTGAAAAAGGAATTTTTTTTTTGTCTTCTTTAAAACATGTGCAGGTTTAGAACAAATGCCTCTTCTCTTCCTTGGCGCGTGGTAAAAAATCTGTTTTAATTCTCTTTGGACTGTCTTTCCTTCCCTCGACTGTGTGGAAACTTTGTCATTCAAATGAATTTGCTGTCCTTTTTCCTTCAGCTGGGCGCATGGATTTGAAAACAGTCTGCTGCTTGTTTTGCTTGTTCTTTCCTGAGCAATCTTCATGCGTGGATTTTCCTTTTGACTGTGCGAACTATTATTTCCTTGGATGCGTGTGTCGTATTGTGGGATATGACAAAATATTATGTCCTTCAGAGGAAATAAGAAGCAAAGCTTCGCACGACTTTTTCCAATGGGTTTGACGGAGGAAGTTATGGGATTAATCCAACTTCCTCTCTTCCCGGGTAGTGGGCTTAAGTGCCAGGGGGAAATGGGGAAAGCAACGGACAATTGCCAACGGGAATGGCAAAGTGGGTTGGCAATCCCCGTTCAATTTCCCCATGTGGGAAATTGGGGAATTTCTTGCCCGTTAGCCAATCCATGATTTGGCAATTGGTGGAGAAAATCCCACGTGCGGGAAAATGAAGAAGATTGCCAGGAAAGGGGAAATCCGGTTTGGGAAGCCAAATTGGCATTCCCGTAGTTGGAAGCGTAAGCTTACTTCCCCGCAATAAAAATTTGTCGAATGAACTTTTAATTTATATTTATTTAATTAAATACTTCAAGTTATTTAAAAATCAATTTTATCAAACAAGAAGCAATTAATTAATTAAATATTAATTAATTGTTTTAATGTATTTTAACGCGATTTAAAGCCTGGTGGGAAGAGTTCTTGCCCAAAAAGGACGAAATGACGATCACAAAAATGAGACGATCGCAACGAGGGCAATGAACCACGCAAAGTAACACTTTTCAAAATTTTCAATTTTTTCATTTTTTATTATTTTTAATAATTTTGCAAAGTCAAAATTAAAGTAGAAGAATCCATCGTTGACCACCCTATAATCTTTGAGCATTCAAGAACTCACAATTGCGGGAAGCACTCATAAATAAGATCTTTTGACAATATGCCCTTCTATCCAAGCTTGGAAAATATCCTCTTGAGAAGTCAGTTGCATATACAAGGTATGAAGTCATTTTGAAGTCAATGTCTCGCTCACACTTTGAAGTTTATCGTTGATGTTGTCACCGATGATCTCCACCAATTAATTATCAAATTAGCTCTGCTGATCTCAATGGTTCTCACAAAGGCATACATCCATGAGTGGAAGTTATTGGTATTGGCTTCCCCATTTATCCTGCAAAGCAATTTGGTGATATCATCAACTTCCTGCACAAGATTGGATCGTGGAAGAGTCCTCGGAAATTTCGATGGTGATGTTGCCTTCTTCATGTAGCTCGCTGTTCATTATATCCATGCAATCTGCTTTATGCTTTTCCCATCTGTTACCAACAACTTGCATGCTAATCGTAATCACCACTAGCCTTGCCGGAATTTTAAGGCAATAATTAATGAATCAGTGCATCCAACCCGATTATTGTTTTCCTCCTTGCAACATCTTAGACTATCCTAGAAAGAGGATGATAAGACCTTGCACACTCCATAACAAACTCAGGAAATTGAGCTGTGACTAGAAACGCTAAGCTTGAATGATCTCGCTGCTTTTTATTGCCCGCATAAGAGATGATCTACCAATGGCCTTGGATCTGTCAATCAAATCAGTGATAGGTTCAGGGCCCATGTTAGTATCATCAAATTCAAGAAGTCTGGAAGTAATGCATGATTCTACTTACCCTTCTCTTTCATCATGCTTCATCATGCCCGAATAATCTTTGTTTGAGTTCTTTTTTTTTTTTTTTTCGAAGATCTTGCAATTGATCAATTTGTGCAGATCCCGCACTTTCTTCCTCGATTCAAAAGATATATTCAATGTATCTCACATTGATTTTGACTTCTTTTCACCAATATGAGTACTGTGATGAATACGTGCAATCGATTCTGCACAAATATGGAGTCTATGGCATGAATACTCGAATTTTTGTCACCAAAATCTACTTATAAAGCCTCGCTGCCCTAAAATTTGAGACTTTGCTTGCATGCTAAATAAGATAAAATATTATTTAATTCACCTGGGCACTTATACCAACATGCAGATGCTCAATAATAAAATGAAAGCTTCTCCAACCGTAGGTGCCAAAACTGGAAGCTTCCCATCAATGAAAATATTCTTTAATGCAAATCACTCCTTCCCTTGGCGCCAAAATTCTCCACGGTGGCAAAGATGCTCCATTAAAAAGAATTAATTGTCTCCTCCTGATGGCGTCTCATGCTTATATAGCTAACTGCATGTTATTTTTAATAATTGCTTCTTCCTATTTTTGGCAATTATTAATAATAAGTTATGCTCTTTCTCTCAATTTGGGCGCCCAAGTTTGCATGCTTCTGCTTGTTTTTTATGCAATTATTTTATTTATTTTTAGCATGCTTTACTTAATGCTTTGACTTTCTTCCTATTTTTGGCGCCAATTTTAGCTAGGAATAAATAAAATAAATATTAATTAAAGCATGTATTTATGCCAAGGTGGGTCACATTTTTTGACTTGAAGGCATGCTAAAAATAAGAAGTCAAAGCAATGGGAATTTTTACCTTGCCAGGCAGCTCCAAAAATCCCATCCTTCACTTAAGTGATTTGTCTTTAATGATGGGAAAAAACAACCTTCAGGGTAGGCATAAAATTCCCACCTGCCTGCCACTACCAAAATTCCCATTGGCAGCTTAAAGCCTTCCTTCCAAAAAGTGCGACTTGCATAAAAAGAGATTCTTTCTTAAAATTCGACTTGCATGGGTGAATAAAACTTCCTTGATGGGAATTCTTACCCTTCTTGGACAGCTCTAAAATTCCCATTGGTACTTTAAGTGATTTATCTTTCATAATGGGAAAAAACAACCTTCCAGGCAGCATAAAATTCCCACTTGCCTGCCACCACCAAAATTCCCATTGGCAGCTTAAGTGATTTGACTTTAATGATGGGAAAAAACAACCTTCCAGGAAGGCATAAAATTCCCACCTGCCTGCCACTACCAAAATTCCCATTGCCAGCTTTAAAGCCATTCTTCCAAAAAGTGCGACTTGCATCCTAGAAGCTTATTTCATAAAGTGCGACTTGCATCCTTCCTTCTTTGTCAGAAATTAGCACTCCATGATTAATTTCTTCCTTTGTCTGAGGCCATGGTTGACTTCCAAAACTTCCAGCAATTAAACAAAGCATACGTAATCTAAGGAACGAATGAAGGGGAATTTAATGACAGATGAGTACAGAGAAAACCAAAAACAAACACAAAAGAAATAAATAAAAATGAAAAACATTGCCAAGTTGCAGACATTTGCTTTGCCGAATAACTAGTTAGTAAAAACTCATCCCTGGTGAATACCCTACTGAGAGGCGGGAATACTGGCATAAAAATCTTCAGCAGGGTTCAATTGCGGCACAATTTATTTATTTATTTATTAAATAAATAAAATAAAATTCTCTCAAACAAAACTTGGCGAAGAGATAAAATGAATTTTAAAGACGTGGGTATTTGGTTCGAAATTGGCTTATATGATTCACTGGGAATACTTTAGCGCAATGGAGACAACTACAGGGAATAAAAACCCAAAACGGCTCGTTACTTTGAAAATAACAAATTTTTTAAAAAGGGGTAATCCTGGATTTCGAGTGAAATCCGGGGACACGAGAATGTAAGTTCTCCAAGTAGTACAGTTCAAAAATGTTATCCATGGTTGATTGGTTTTCGCCTATAACTAGATGGAGGTGACAACTCCCGATCAACAAAAGACTGTGGTTCACCATTCTTGAGGAATGTTTGCATAAAGGAGGATGTAATTTGAGCTGTCAATGCCAAAGTGCATCTTTCTAGAGGGCAATGAACTTGGCCTTTCATGACATGATGAACAAAATCATAGTAATCCGCCTTGATGATGTAATTGTTTTCTCGAAAATATGGGAAGACTACTAATCACTTAGAGAAAGTGTTTCAAAGTGTTGGTAGGCTCACCTTTGAAATCAAGGCTGAATTTCCTTATGGGCAATGGAACGACAATTAGTGTGCCTAGACATGGAAGAGTGCCTTTGACGTGTTTTCAAGGCTCAAGTAAGTGTTTTCGATGGGAAGCAAATCTGCACCAATCGTGACAAAGGAAAGTAAGAGGAGGAAGGTGCACATGACACGCATTCTGAGCATAGTTAGAATTTCCTAAGGGAAGTAAAATATTGCCTCAACGATGAGTAAAAGGAGTGCCTAAACCGCACTTTTGACGGCAATTAGAAGTGATGTAGGGGAATTAATTACGAGCATAAGGTGGTTGGTATAAAAACCCTTGAGAGAAATTAGCGGACCAAAGAGAAAAGAGCATGATGCGTGTGAAAGCAAAATTGGAAAGGAAAGTATTTCAAAGAGTGTTGGGTTCATGTCATTTCGCTAAACCCTGAGAAGTAAGTCAATATTTAAGCTCACCTATGAAATCAAGGCTGAAGTTCTTGATGGGCAATGCAAGCACACTTAGTGCACACTTAGTGTGCCCGACAAGAAAGATCGCCTTTAGGGTGCTTTTATGGCCCAAGTACGACTTTTCAATGGGAAGCATATCTGCACTAGTCTTGACAAAGGAAAGAAATAGGAACAAGGTGTATAGGGTGCACATTTGGAGCATAGTTAAGTTCCTAAGGAAAAGTAAAATAACACGTCCACGCGATGATTAAAAGGAGTGCCTAACGTGTTGTTACGGAGGGGATGAGGATGTCGGAGGGGAATTAATTACGCACATAAGGTGGTTGATATGAACAACCTTGAGAGAAGTCAACGAAGGGGAGAAAGAAAATGAACATGATGTGTGCGAAGCGACCGGAAAGGAAAATATGCTATTTAATAAGGCTCTTCACAATCCAATCAATCCAAGAATAAAAAAGAGAGGAACTCACTTCTGCTCACCCCTAGAGCATGCTTTACATTTCCCAAAGCTTCGTATCCTAACTAAGAATAAAAAATATCCACCTCAAAAACATAAGATCCAAAGACTCCTCCTAAGCCATTTTGGTCTGTTATCGACATTATTGACATAATTAAGAACTTGTAGCTCTTTATAACGATCAGATTATTTCCTTCCTAAAAAGGAAGATCAATTTTTTTATTTTGAAGTCATTAAATCCTCATATAGGGAGTCCATGGCACATGAAGAGGAAGATAGGATCTAGAGAAAAAAAAGGAGATGGTGTGATCCGACCAATGTTTATAAGTTCTTTGCAGGCTTTGTTTCTTTAGAAGAGCTCTTTGAAAAGCATGACCGATTTATCTAGAGAAAACTCAGAAGAACCACCGCAAGGTTCAATCCATGTTGAAAGTTAAATATTGGATTTGAAGAGCAGCTTGGGTCGCCAACATTGGTAAATGTTGTTGACCGAAGAGAGAGGAAGGTTCTTCGCTCTCATTTAGATGTTCTTGCTTGGTCATATGCCGACCTTGAAGTTGGGTGTCAACCGTTGAGAGCTAAGATAATGACATTATAATCCCAAGGTAGCGGGCACTATTTTTGAAGAAGTTTAGGAAATGCTCAATGCTTGAAGAATCTTTCCTATCCATCACTCGCCTTGGATTGCCAACATTACGCCCAACCGGACGATGAGTGAAGAGATACGAATATATGTGGAATTTTGAAACTTAAATTAAACTTCACCTGTTTCTACCCTTAGAAGAAACAAAACTATAATCCCAAGATAACAAACACTTTTTTAAAAGAAGTTTAGGAAATACTCATGATCGAGTCATCTTGTATCTATCCCCGTACTTGATTGTCAACATTGTGTTTAACCAAAAGATAATTCGGGAGATATGGATACGTGTGGAATTTTGAAAATTGCATCAAACTTCACTTTAGGCTTAATTAACCCCTACCTATAATGGACCAAGTTCTCCAAATAGTCATAGGTTTAGAAATGTTATTTGGTGGGGTTTTCAGGTTATAACCAAATTGAGGTGACGATTTCCGATCAACACAAGACTGTTTAACACTCCTTGGGAATGTTTGCATCCAGAGGATGCCATTTCGGATCGTTAATGTGAGGCATTTTGACCATGTGAAGAGAGAAGTGTGAAATGATGAAGGATTGCCAATTGCTTCGACTAGAATGATTCCTAGAAGATGTGTTCCTAATTTCTCTACAAGATGCATATGCAGATTTAAGTGTTGAAAGCGCACAAGCCTATTGTGTTAAGCATTGCAACCGATGCATTTGGACATCCGACAAATATTTGATAATGGTATGCAGATTATTATTTTTCAGTAAAAGGAAGATAATTTCAGAAACCTATATATTGAAGTGAACAACTCCTCATATAGGTAGTGTACGGAACATGAAGAGGAGGAAGGAATCAAGAGAAAACCAAGGGGGTGGTGTGATATAATTGAATGGTGATAAGATTATGATGGGCCTTGTTTCCTTATAATAAATATTTGCCTAGCGTGACCAGGTTTGTCAAGAGTAAACTTCAAGAAGAACCATAGGTTCAGCCGACTTCAAAAAGATTAACATCAGATTTGAAGAGCAGTGTGACTCATAATCATTGGTAAATGCTGCTCACCAAAAGAGAGGCAAATGTTTGTAGCTCTCATATGAATATTCTTGCTCGATCATATACTAAATTGAAATAATATGTCAAGATAATGGAGATGCAACATTGCATACCCCTTAAGTTAGGTGTCAATCCTCATAAGAAGCAACAACATTATAACCCCGTAATAGCGGGCACTATTTTTGAAGATGTTCACAAAATGCTCGATGCTCAAATCATCTTTCCTATCCATCAATATATATATATATATATATATGTGTTGCTAACACTGTGTTTTCTAGAAGAAGATAGGGAAATTTAGATATGCATGTATTTCTTAATCTTGAATCAAGGTTCACTTAAGGATTATACGATACCTTTCATGGACCAAGTATGAGTGAATCAATACCTTTGTGAACCAAGTTCTCCAAAAAGGGTCACAAGTTCGAAAATGTTACCTATGCTTGATGGGTTTTAAGGATATAACCAAAGCGAAGGCATAATTCCGATCGATACAAGACCGTGTTCACCACTCCTTTAAGAATATTTGCATTCAATAGATGACAATTAAGCTCGTCATTCTGACGCAACTTTATGAGGGAAATGCACATGGCCATTCATGATGGAATGGTCCAACTTGTCAACTTAATCTGTTTTCTAGAAATCCACTTTGAAAGCACTTGGAGAAAGTATATTGAGGTGCTGGGCTCATAACATTTCCTTCAACCCCAAGAAGTTTGTCTTTGGAGTAACAAAATGAAAGCTCCTTGGCTATATTATGTCCAAGAAGAGGACAAAAATTAATCTAGAAATTGACTTTGCCCACTAGCAAGCATGGAGTTCACTCATTCTTCAGAAGGTGAATTTATTAATAAGGTTCATGCCCAACTTTACAAGACCGAGAAGGCATATCCAACATGATGAAAGATAAGTCTGCGCTTGAAATGGACAATACCTCAAAAATATGCCTTTATTTTTCTCTCTTAGAGCTAGGGGTTTCGGATTTTCCGTGGTTTTATGACCATTATAGCTCGCACCTTCGTAGATCTTGTGATAGTTTCTTCTTTCGGATCCGCTCCAATCAAACCTACAAGTATTTGCGTAGCTCGTGGTGTGATACTCATTTTTGCACAAGATGTTGTTCAAATATTGAGGATATAAACCTCATTCCATTTTAGAAATTGATTTCCCAAATTCGTGATGATAGGTTGGGTATGTTGATAACAGGGACGTAAGAGCAAACCCCAGGCTAAGGACTATTCAAAGTTTATTCAACAATTAGCCCATACAGACTTCCAAAAGAATCAAACTTCCTATATCTAGGCAAATATGTGGATTTAACGGTTGAATGCGCGAGAATTATGACTCTATGAAGAAAGAAGTGTGAATCGATGAACCATTACCTATTGCACTGGTTGTATAGTGATTCCTGTGATGATGTGTTTATAATTACTCTACAAGATGCATATATATATCTAAGCTTTGGAAGCACACAAACCTATTGGGATGAGTATCACAACCAATGCCTTCAAGGAATGAACTCATTTTAGCAAAAATCCGAGTTTCCCAAGAGGTTGCATCATTTAGATTTCAAAATAGATATATCTAATGTCATAACCTTTTTGAGCATAGTGGTCAGTAAATAAGACAACATGTGAGTTGCACCCATGGATGTTCTTGAACATAATCACGATTGGCAAGAACAAGGGTTCCTTGCTTAAGTAGATGACATAGATGGGGGCAACCCATTCTCACAAATACGTTTGAAAATGCACAAACCTATTTAAATGAGCATCACAACCAATGAGGCATGAACTCATTTTAGCTAAAATGAAGGGAGGTAGGAAAATCCAAGTTGCCTAAGATGTTGCATCGATTAGATTTCAATGATGATATATCTTATGTCATAAGCTTGTTGAATAAAGTAGTTGTAAATTAGAAAATAGCTTAGTTTTACCCATGGATGTTCTTCATCATAACCACAATTAGCAAGATCGAGGAATTCATCGAATGGGAATAGTCGTCAAGGATTCCTTGTATAAATATATGACATAAATAGAGATAACCCACTCTTACATAATCTCATGCTTGATATGCATCGCTATCCTACGACCTTTCTCGTGGCTTAACACAATATTGCAATGGCCTCGCTAAACTGAATTTTTGACGCACCGGGATTATCGCAGAGATGAAAATTTATCTTGCTAAACTCTATTCGGTGACACTATACCCAACTCACTATGGAGGAGAGTAAGACATTTGAATGGGGTCACTGATGCTTTTACCTTGTTCATTGTAAGAACATTTGAGAATAAAGAATCTTCGCAGAAAGGGTTGTACTCATAACACAGTTTGGGAGACGCTTTCTTACATTTTCCTAGGTTCTCTCATATAAGGGTCAAAGGTTTTGATGGACTACCAAATTTGCTTCCCAAGTATGTGCGAGACCATGTTTTCTTGAGTTAGCTATGTTGATAGTTGGTTATGGTACACAAGTTGGCTGCCGTTGAAGCACAAAATTGAGATACGTATCCCAATATACCTGTCATCACACATGTAGGACTTATGTGGATTCAAAAGGAATCATTGAGATATGAAATACTAACGATACACCCACATTATAGTAGAGATTCATTTGACATCAAGGTCTCCATGTCATCACACATGCAAGACTCGCTGTGGATTCAAAAGAAATTAGTAGAGATTCATTTGACATCAAGGTATCCGTGAAGATCTATTTGGGTTTTGTATATGCACATCTGCCAAACTATCAAGACTATTGGGCAAACCGTATGCATAAATACTATTAGAATCTAGACTATTTGAGAACAAGCCTTAAATAAATTGAGGCAATAAAAATATATAGGTACGAGAATGCATGGCCAATGATGGAACTGATTTGAGAAAGCCCATATATGTTAATAAGCTAATGTCAAGTCTACTTCCTTTCATAAACTAGTCACTTTCGTGAGGCCATTGATGCCGAAGAGCACAACTAGGTAGTAGTGGTGAGATCCTATGAGGTGGTTCAACCGTAAAGTCTCCTAGGTTACAAATTCTTGGGGTCGAAGGGATCCAAATCCCTCCAAAAGCCAAAGGACACCATCTCATGCATGCCCTAAGGGCCTTCAATATGAATATTACCGATTCACTCCACCCACAACAACCATAATAGGGAAAGAAGGAGATAATGAAGATCATGATCAAGGCAAGATGCCCAAGTGATTTTGTGTGTCATGCGCAAAATATTAAAATGAATTGTCGAAGAGGTCTAGATCAACAGACAAATAAGTCCATACATGCTTCTCTCCACATCCCATGGAAACTTTAGTCTTCATTGATAATACCAATCAACATTTCATGTCCTGCCGATTAGGGCATGACTCCACCGCCAATGCCTCTCCCCTACTTCTCATTTACTATTACATGACTCCATCGTTAAAGAAGCCTCTTCCTACAATTACTCCACCTTGATAGTTGAATCCACCTATTGGAACATATTCAGTATCGGAAGTGTAAATGGTGAGTGCTTAAGGTGAATATCCCTTCAAATGGATTAAGCTTTTAGTTTCCAAGGAAAAGAAGGTGTAAAATATTGAAGCTTGACGTCAACATAACGACAAAACTTCTTGAGATCCTTGTTCCAAAAAAATCCAAGCCTACAAGGGTAATAACCAAACCTTCAGTGCTCTACTTTTGCAATTGAATTTTGTTAGGGAGAAGAATGAGGGCAAGATGACATTGAAATATTATGAATATCAAAGAATTTCCCATGATAGAGTCTATTGTTAAAAGTGATGTGTATGAATGAAACTCACAAATCCCTTGCTAGATTCATTTAGTTCATTATTAGTAGAAAAAATAATTAAACACTTGAGGGTAAGAGTCGACATTTAGGTACCTTTGTCCAAGATCTCTAAGCCCATTTGGGAACTTCAACACCACTAGTTTCTTCTTCAATACATGTACACCCAAACAACTATCATAGTGTTAGGGGAGCTTAACTGCTTTTGGAAAAACAATCAAAGGTTTTGTAGAGTGGATATCGACAGATGGGCTAAAACTCATTGATGAGGACCTATGAGAAAATAAAAGCCGGAGGCCCTTCTAGCAAACATAAGCGGTGATAGTTCAATGGAATTCTTTGCAAGTTGATTATGTGGAGTCAAGCCTTACAAATGAGGACCTATTGATTATTGAGGGCATGTTGGTTTGTAAAGGAGTCAAACAGAAGTTGGAGCCCAAATTAAAAGGTAAGTTTATTGTGCAAATTCAGGATGACTTGGGTGCCGACTTCAAATATGAAAAACATGGCATGGAAGCTACATGATGATTATTGAGGAAGATTTGATGTCCCCAAACTCGTAGAGAGAGATCCTAAAGATGTCCTGGACTTTGGAATGCTATGGTTGTTCCTTTGCAGGTTTAGTTGTAGGTGTAGTCCTCATATCCTTGACTAGGCAATTTTTTCCATTTTCGTATGAGTTGTAATTCCCAAACAATTCTAATACAATTGATTATGAAGAAATGTTATTGAAAATTCAGGTTAGCAAATAAATGGGTGTGAATAAATTAAGAGCTATTGATGATGTCGAGTTGGTAGCTATGTCGTGAAAAAAAAAAATCACTTCATTAGGAATCATGGGTATGTGCCCCTCCTCCAGTACTCCCTTGGATACGTGCACTGCACGGATCCATATCCGATACGCCTGAAAATGTACCTGAACGTACTCGTATGTGTTCAGGACGTACCCCCAAGTTTTGGTGGCGGACTTTGTTAAAAAAGTTTTTCTGACTTGGTCAATGCACAAAAACAAACCCTAAACTCATAACTCAAGAAAAAGCCCTAGATGATTTTGAGGAATTCTTGCATGACACTCTTGTTAGCAGGATTGTCATGCAAGAATTTGATTTTGAGGAAATTCTAGATTATATATTCTAGATTATTTGTATTCATACTTGACACGATATTCATATATCATATGGCAGCCACATGATCAATCAAAATGTAATATTTTGAGCATATCGAATGTTTTGAACCTTGATCCTAGTACATATGGGTATGAATCCATCCCATAAGTACGGTACAAATACATCTTGACATACCGTACGCCTCATACGTATTTAGAGGTACCCCACTTTTTCGGCGGTGGGTTTTTTTTTCCAACTTGGTCAATTCACAAAAAAACAAACCCTAAACTCATAATTTAAGAAAAAAATCCCTAAACTCCTCTAAAATCTATAAAAAGATATTCAATGAAGTTCACGAAGAGCGGAGTGGTGCTAGTGGGAGTGTCATGAAAGAATGTGATTTTGAGGAAAATCTAGATGATATATTTTAGATTGTTTGTATTCATATCGACATGATATTCATATATCATATGTATGGCCGCCACATAATAGATGAAATTGTAAATTTTTAAGCATATTGACTATTTTGAACCATGATGCTACTATATATAATTTCTTTATTATATATGCACACGTACCCAAAACATATCGTACCTAAGGGTTTTTAAAAATCGACGTATCCACATACCAATCCCGCACCCATATCCAAACCCGTATCCCCGCAACGTAGGTTTTAGGTAAAGAATGATTTTCTAGACATTAGTGGAATAGGGTGTGGGATTGCAATGAAATTTTTGAAGCCTTCTCTCATTTATGTGGCTACCATTCTTGATTAGACCTTTGGTCCTCACTTGGCCCCCCTTTCATTCTCTTCTTCGCTTCTGTTGTTTTTCTCCCCCGCTTGCTCCTTTGCCCCCACATGTGGGGGCATTTAGCTTTGGGTTTCCCTTCTACTGTCTTTTCTCTTCTTTTTGGTTTTGGGAACTCGCTTTTGAGTTGTCCCCGCTTGCACTTTATATATTTTTGGGGTGCAGTCCCATTGACTGCTTTTGTGGTCATTCGTTGGGCATTAATATATTTATCTTATCTTATCTTATCTTATGGGATAAAAATGATAAGGATGATGTACTTGGTAGTATCTCCCTCTCATTAATTCCTCATTTTGTGTTTGAAAAGATAAATATACCTTCAAAATAATCTTCTGTCCTAGTGTTTTGGATAATCGAGACAATTGAAAAGTCTTTAGTGATGATCAACAAATCATTGCATTCTTTGAAAAGGTAGATGATTTTAAAACCCATATTTTGAAGTCAATGATTCCTCATACCAGAGTCCACGACATGTGGAGATTACGATTGACCGTGAGAAAACCGAAGGGATGGTGTTATCCAACCAAGGATGATAAGATGTCGAAGGGCTTTTTGTCTTTAAAAGAACTCTTTTACAAGGATGATCTATTTATGAAGAAGAAATTGTAATAAGAAAGCCAAGGTTTAGCCAAGTTCGAAAAGATAAACCATGATTTGAAAAGTGGCTCCTGTCTTGTCAACATTGGTAAATGTTGCTCACTAGAAGGGAGACCAAAGCTTGTAGCTCTCATATGGATATTAATTCTTGGTTATATATCGACGTGAAATTTTTCAATGCAAGGTATATGCAACATCACACTCCCTAAAACTTGTATTAGCCCCTACAAGTAAAAACAATGACATTATAATCCCAAGATAATAGGCATTATTTTTGAAGAATTTTAGAAAATGCTCGATGCTCGAATCATCTTTCCTATCCATCACTCTACTTGGATTTACAACATCAGTGCCCATCCGGAAGAATATCGGGGAGATACAAATATGTGTGGATTTATGAAACTTGATTGAAGCGTCACTTAAGGATAACTATCCCTTGCCTACCATAGATCAAGTTCTCCAAGTAGTCATAGGTTCAAAAATGTTATCTAGACTTGATGGGTTTTGAGTATATTACCAGATGGAGGTGGCAACTTGGGATCTACAAAAGACCGCGTTCACCATTCGTTGAGGAATGTTTGTATCAATGAGGATGCCATTTGGGCTTGTCAATGTAGGTGCAACTTTTCAAGGGCAATGGATTTGGCCTTTCATGATATGATGAACAAACTGAAAGTACTCTACCTTCATGACGTAATTGTTTTCTTAAAAATACGTGAAGACTACAATGAGCACTTGGAGAAAATATTTCAGAGGGTTGGGACGTCATTTCCGTAAACCCCAAGAAGCCATTCAAAATCGGGGCTCACCTTTGAGATCAAGGCTGATGTTCTTAATGGGTAATGGAACCACACGTGCAATGTGCGTAGACAAGGAAGAACAACTTTGGCGTGTTTTCAATGCTCAAGTAGGAGTTTCCAATGGGAAGCAAATTTTTCCTAGTCGTGACAATGAAACCCAAGAGGAACAAGGTACACGTGGTGCACATTTGGAGCGTAGTTGGAAGTTCCTAAGAGAAGTAAAATTTTACCTCATGCAAAGAGTAAAAGGAGTGCCTAAAGTGCGCTTTCGTAGCGCATGGGGAAGTATTGGGGAAAACCAATTGCACGCCCGGCTTGCTTGATATGAAATTCCTTGAGAGAAGTCAACAAAGGAGAGAGAAAAGGAGCACGACGTGTGTGAAAACGGTTTGAAACCTATTAACAAAGGTTCTTGATAATGCAATCCAATCTAAGAATAAAAATTTGGAGAAGAAGGTAAGTCCCTCTCCTCTAGATCATGCTATACAATGTCAAAAACTCTACCTCCTAATTAAGAATGACAAAAATTCACATCAAATGATAAGATGCGAAGACTCCCAATTGCCAATTTGGCTAACATTGATGTCATCGACATAATTAACAATTCGTAGTTCTTTAGTAAATATTAGTGGATTATTTCTTCAAAAAAGGAAGATAATTTTTTCTCTTTATACCATCTTCCACTTCACGTGTCGTGGAATCCCTATTTGAAGAATTGATGACTTCAAAGTAGAGCCTAGTTAGGAGGGTGATATGGAACTGTGGAATTCTATCTCGTCCCACCCTCTCACTTCAAGAATGCAACTCTCAAAAATTGTTTTCCAGTGCTCCCTAATATCATCAATTAGCTAGATGATTCTTTGTTACGATCACGATGGCTTTCCATCCCCTCTTCCTTCCTCTCCTCCCAACACACCCATCTATATCCACTCTTCCTATTCACTATCGTCAGAATACTCTCCTATTAGAATCGAGATAAGATTTGGTGTCACAGCCATGGGAAAATAAATCTTTGCTATCCATATTTTATATAATCTGGGCCAAACACTCCCACGCCCATAAAATTCTTGATATTGATGAAGCACTATAATCCGTCGAGGCAAAAGCCAAGGCTCGAGTCGTATAGATATAGACTAATAGACAACTCCTCCCCTACCCTATAGTAGAGGGTAGCAAAGTGGGAGGTAAAGGGGCAGGAGGGTCCTATCCTAGCGTTGTGTTCTTATCCCATCCTATCTACTCCTATCCGTGCCTATTGGGATCTCGCACAATTGGGATACTTTGTGCTAGACCAGTAATAGTTAATCACCCCTCCTCAACATACATTACTTGCTTGTTGAGCGCGCATTAGAATCTAGTAGAATGATAGAGTGATTCCTCTATATCTCTCGCTGAGCTCCCCTATCTATATATATATATAGATAAATGGAGATCAAGATATGGATAGATCCGGAACCTCGCCACTCATCTCTATCTATCTATATATATAGCATATATTTTGTAGAGAGATTAGTATTCTCAGTAGCCAACCTCAAACCATCATAAGTTTATGATTGGGTGGGGATAGGAATTAAAGACCAACCAGATTCGAGGTTGGCTAGTCGAGCATGCAACAATGGACATCGATGCCTAGATTTGTTTTGCAAAACACTTAGTAGAGCAATAAACATGACACATTCGGTCGACTATCTAATCTCCAGCTTGTTATGTCGAAACATCACTGCGGTTCCTTCTACTTCCAATATTTTTTTCTCTCCCATGAGACCAAGCGCTGACTATTAGTATGAATTATCAATTGAGGCGACTGGTGCACTCCCCTATGTGCAATATGGCCCAATGGCCTACTTACTATATAAAATTGTAACCCGGCCTCGGGCTTCCTTATATATAGATATGGCGATTTGGATTCAATTGCCATAGGAGAGTTTAGTTCATCAAGATTTGAGAAATCGGCCTTTACTCCCGCTCCGATCTTTATATATAACCGTTGCCTTACGCTTTCCAACCCCTCCGCCAAAGATACCGGGTTTGCGATAAGAGATCTATCTAGGCGATTGGGGTGTCCTGCTGGCTTATATGTATAGGGCCCCTCCTCGATCTATCCACATACGCCTTATATAGATATCAAAGATATAAAGGATCCTCGGGCAGCGAAGGATGCTCAATTTGAGACTGGAGGGCACACACACACACACACACACACACACACACACACACACACACACACAGAGACACACATATATATATAGACAAACCTCGCCCCCACCCTACCATATAGATCTATCGAGAGGAGGGGGAGGGACCCCTATCTAGAATCTCCCACGGCTATTCATTAATCTATGCTTATACGGCCCCATATAAGTAGATTAATCTATGCTTATAGCTGGAGTTGGCACCCCATATGATGGTGCTCGCTTCTAACATCTAGCATCTAACATTTAACATCTAGCATCTAGCATCTATAGTTGGCACTCGACCGAATAGACTAAAGGGCTTACTACACTACAAATATTGGGATTGGGTGGATGGATGGACAATGGCCCTTCTCTACTATCTATTTGCTATGATATGGATATGGAATTGGACTAGCCCAATGGCTATGATATGGATATGGAACCAGTGTGAATGCATGGACGTAATCTATGGAATATCGAAAATAGAATTAATCTCCAAGCCGAGTCTCTTGAGTCTCACCCCATATGGAACTTGGGCGAATGGATGGACCTAATCTATGGTATATCGAAGAATAGAATTTATCTCCAAGCTTAGTCTCCAAAGTCTCACCTCATCCATTATATACTAGTTTAGTCTCCGTGAGTCTCACCCCATCTTGATATGTCAATATTAGCTTAGTCTCCACTCAAATGAAGGAGAGAGTCAGTCTCCTTGATTTGATAGTTGAAGTTCTTCAAATACCTATATATGATAAATAGGGACATGAAAAGAAATGCCCTCTACTAGAACTAGAACTGTTGGCCTATGTATATAGATGTGATCAGATATAGGGTGTCTTGGTGCCCGTAAATGTCATGTTTAATTTCAAGCTAGGAAGCATGGATACGCCCAAGACCCCCTCGTATCCCCTTTGATACGTATCGGATACAGATACGGATACGTGCCTGATACGTACTGGATACATCAGATACGTCACGGATATGTACAGACGTATCCGGACGTATCCCGTACGTATCAGGCACGTATCCTGCAGTAAATATGTCTTTTTTAAGTTTTATTTCATTTTTTAAAGTTTTATTTCATTTTTAAGTAAATACGTATCCTGCAGTAAATATGAAATGTAAAATCTTAAGTATATTGTATGTTTTGAAAATTTGAACATGGATCCTAGTATATTTTTCAAATTTCAAGTTTTGTTCGTATTCATGTTGACATGATATTCGTATATCATATGTATGGCAGCCACATGATCAATAAAAATGCAAAGTCTTAAGTAACTGTATATTGAATGTTTTGAACATTGATTCAAGTTTTGTATTACTATTTCAGTTTTTTATGGACTAAAAAATGAGTAAAATGAGTAGATGTACATAAAAAATTATATATATATATTTTATTTTTTAATTTTTAATTTTTTAATATATATGTATGGACGTATCCAAGACGTATCGTATCCAAGGGTTTTTTAAAATTGACGTATCCGCGTATCGTATCCATATCCAAATCGATACTTGTATCCGTATCTTGGCAACATAGATTTCGTGCACCACTTTGTGAAATCCATGAATACATGTTAAAGCTTTTACTTGTCCTTTGTTGTTCTCACAACCTTTGCCAATATTTGATGTCGCTTCCTGAGCTTCGTGAGAATTGGTAATGCCGCTTCCTCGATCTCGCAAACCCTCGCCGATGTTTTACCTTAACATTCTGTTTTGTCTCTTACCAAGGTCAGTAGGTTTAATGGAGATGAAGTGGTGGACTTTAGTTCAAGATGATATGAGGGACTTAGCTTTTTTGTAGACTTGCTTCATGCAATTTGAAAATGCAAGTCCGTTCCCTGTTAGCGTGAGTAATGGAATATTCTCAAGCATCCGGGCCATCGGGTTTTCATCACAACATTGCACCTTTTGCAAAGTTGTAAAATGCAAATACACTCTTTAACCTTGCCGAGTAGAATATTCAAAGAATCTGGAGGTAGTAAACATAAGGACATAATTTCACTTTGCACTTTTACACCCTTACATTCTTGCAAGATGCAAAGTGCATTTACATCCTCGAGGCCCGAAAGAAAGAGGGTATGTGGCGCTCCGAGCGAACGGATGAGGATCACACTTCACACTATACGCATTCTTACATTTTTCGGTGCATGCAAAATGCAAATGTTTCTCTAAAACCCGTAGAGGAGGGACAAACGGCATCAACCCGGGGCTTGCGAGATAAAGACAGCTTAGCATTTTGCATCCTTACACTTTTGCAAGATGTAAGTTTGCCCCAAGGTATGATAAAGCAATTTGGTCAAAGGGGCACTTCGCGCAATAAAAGAAACATTGAGAAGATTTGCAAATTGCACTTTGCAGGCTTGCACCCATGTTAATTTGAGAATGCATTTGCGTCGCCAAAGCCTTCCAAAGGAGGATGCATCACACTATTATATAGATAAAAGCACCAAGGGTTGAAAATATAAACATAGAAAGAGAGAAAAGCTCCATGAGGCTATCTGAGTCATTAATGCAGTATGTGGTGGCATTATATAATCAAGTATCAAATGAAAGCTAACACTTTGTATTCAAAGCTACAATTTGTGGAAGTTTTTACAAAGTCATAAGCAAATTCAAGAGCTTGAACAATTCTTGTAGCTGAAACTATTGTTACAAAAATTCAAGGACTTTTGAGTTGGTTTCTTCCTCTCGATTGATTTGCATGAATTATTTTTCTCGTAAGTGCCCTAAATTACTTCTTTCTTTGTATTTTCACGATTGTGGGGTTTTGAAGTGAGCGATCGTACAGAGGTTTAATTCGGTTTGAAATGTAGGAAGGTTTTTCCCTTTTTGGCTTGAAAAACAAATTGTTTGAGGATGAAGATATTATTGAATTCTCCTGCACCACTTCTTGCATAACCTCTCCTTGTATAGGATAACAAGTACAGACTTGCTCAGGCAGATTTGGTTGAATTCAATCAAAGATCATGGGTTCCCTAAGAAATGATATGTTAAAGCGGATTGATAATTGTAGGATATCATTGGCCGTTTCCTTCCCTCCCTCCGCCCAATGCCTTGAATTTGTATGGGTGTGTGCGGGCTCTTGGAAGAAATGAGATGTTAAAGCAAATTAATAATTGTGGGATAACATTGGCCGCTTTCCTTCCCTCCTCCGCCCAATGCCTTGAACTTGTATGTGTGTGTGCACAAAATTATAATCGAGTAACCGTGGAGGTGAAGGATGAAAGCGGTGCCCTAGTGCTATCCCTAACTATAGACACATTTGATAGAATACTAGGTATCCCGAACTCACAAGTCTCGATGTCACTATTGAGAAGGCACAAGCACATTGGGAGGCTGATTCAATTCGATTGATCAAAATGTTAAATGAACACCGACAATCGGCTTGCAAAACCAAGAGCATCAACCTCTAAGGTACCAAGAAGTTGAATAATACCGACTTCATCAAAGATATTGGATATTGCATAACATTGCTTAATAGGGTTTTGGGAAAGATTATACGTATCACTACCAATATTGATGTGTTACTTCATCCCATTTATCGTATTAGATAAGCCTCAATTCAACGAGTAGAGCTAATTAGTTACAACATTCACAAAGAATTAGTAAGTGTTGTTGTCATTGCTAGGGGAGAGACTCCTAACATTGTAGAATTCTACATGACGTCCTACTTCGCTTACAACCTTGCATGCTTACGACTTTCACAGGATTAAGACAAGAAAAGGATGGTGTTTTCAAAGGGTATGATGTATACCCACAAATGAACTTGATGAATTATGTGGATCATGTTGAGTATTTTGTCATTGATGTCAAAGGTACAACATTAGTGTTGATGGAAATATTGAGGTTTGAATATTTGTTTAATATTCAACATTACAACATTAGTGTTCGTAAAATATTTATCCATGTCAAAATTAGTGTGATGTCAAAATTTGAATATTTTAATATTCAACATCACCAAGGAATCTTACGACACATGGCGAGAGATGTGTAAGAGATTTTATGACGCGTAAGAGATTCTATGGCAGCTTATGATGTGTAAGAGATTCTATGACAACTTATGACGCGTAAGAGATTCTATGACAACTTATGACGCGTAAAATATTTTATGACAGTTTATGACGCGTAAGAGATTCTATGATGCATAAGAGGAGTTACTCTTACATGTGTAAGAGAATATTGCTATTTGGAGAAAATATTTAATATTTGGAGCAAATTGGCCCATGGTATGGGCACATGGTTTTAGGGAAACCACAAGTGGTTTTTCCTCTCCTTCTTTCTATATAAGCAAGTGTTGTGTGCACATTTTTAGTAGAGTGAGAAAGAGAGCATTTTGCATGAGTGTGATATGTATGTGAGCTGATATTATAAATCTCTTAAGTGAGTATGAGTATGTGAGAGAGAGAATATAGAAGGAGAAATTATCATTGATTTGTATTGCAGATTTTTGGAGTGGGTGCTTGGTTGGGGATTGATCTTCGAGTCAGTTGCCTGCTTGAATAAGAAATTGCACAATCGCAGGTGTTTACATTCAAGGGCTGAATTGGTGTTTGGCTTGGAGATTGGTGTCTTCTGTGAGTGGGTGCTCACACTTTGTAAACACTATTTTTTTTGGCTGGATTTGGACAATAGATCCAAGCAGTCTCTTTTGGTGGATGTAGCCCACACTGGGTGAACCACGGTATATCTGGTGTTATGTGCATTTGATTTTTGTGTGTGCTCTCATTTTACTTTCAGATTTGAATATCTTGTTAAGTGTGAAAAAAAAATTAATAAGTTGGAGAAAAAGTTTTTATTGTCGAATACTGATTCACCCCCCCTCTCGGTATCTCGTGGTTCTAACAGATCGCTTAAGAAGGGTATTTGACACCTTCTTTGGCCATGCTATCCGCTTATTCCTACCGATTGACAGAATTGACACCTTCTTTGCCCATGCTATCTGTTTATTCTTACTTGACCGATAGTATGCAAGGTTGTCTTGTGAGGCGAAAAGAGTTATGATTGAATGGCGTTACTTTATACAAACTCCCCACATTCTCTTATATAAGGGTGAGTGGGCTCACATGTGCTCTCATGTTTCCTAGGCATGTGGATGATAAGTGGGTCCCTTTAGAGTTGGTTAAGAAGCTTGTGAATGTACACAAGATCCTTGCATCAAAACATAAAGCCACTTTTGATTTTCCCATTACTATCTGGAGGTATACCCGTCGTACTTTGGTTAAGGTCAAAGTTTTAGAAGTTGAGATGAACAGTTTCTAATCGACATATTTGCTCCATGACCAAACAATGATGTAAAATGGTTTGTCCATCAAGCTTTGGGAACTTTTTTTAGAACACAAGCCTCACTATGAGGACTATTAGATGGACGACGAGATGAAGAAGAGGTCGATTGAGAGACTACTCCTGAATGACCCTTGTGCAAGTTATTGATTATAAGGTTGCGATCGTGCCACAAGGATTGGTTGATGATGGTGATGTAGATAACAAGTTTTATGTTTAGAAGAATCTTACTTGGTCATCCCATTTTAAGTATAAACCGGGCTACTTTTGAGGAGAGATCCCCGCACAATAGGACAATAAATGTGATAAGAACTTTGAGGTGGTTATTGGATTAGAAGGTTGACATAAGTCAACAAAATACTATGGTCTTAAAAGAATACAGGGACAATGGGCTTGTGGATGATGTGCTACCCGAGTTTAGAAAGGAGACTGGTTGACTCATGGTTCCCCTCGTATATCTTTTTAGAAGCCTTTGTCCTCTCGTGCTAGGCATGAGCTAAGTGCCTATGCAAGTAGAGATTTTGACTTAATATTTTTGGCACCTCATTCTCACTTGTGGAGGAGTTCAAAAGGCTATGAAATCTGAATTTGAGATGTCGATTTGGGAAGAATGCAATATTTTTGTGTTTGAAATTACCCAAGAAGTTGTTGGTATATCTATCTCACAATCCAAATATGTTGAAAAGGTTTAATATGCAAGGTTGTAAATCGTTGGGCACTCTCTCTTGTTGTTGGGAGTAAATTGGTGAAGGAAGATGAAACTCCGCCTTGTAATGCCACTCTTTATAGATCTCTCGGTTGGGCAGTCTTATGTATCTAACATCTACTAGACCAGGACATTTTTTGTTTTTTGTAAATCTAGTTGCTAGATTCATGCAAGTGACCTCGAGAGTCTCATTAGTAGGCAAGCTAAAATGATCGAATTCTCATGGATATGTAAGTGGAACTAAATATTTTGGATTGTTTTATAAAGCTACTAATAATTTCAATGTTGTAGCCTACACGGAGATCAAAGCACAATATCCATTGGGCAATCCTCGGCTTGGATGATCAAACACATTGATATCCGGATATGCTTTCTTCTATGGAGTAAATCTTTGATTTCTTAGAAGATCAACTTGCAACTCACTTTAGCTTTATCTACAATCAAGCAAATATATAGCATCGCATCATCAACAAGCACACAAGCCATTTGGATGGCAAGGGGGAGAAGATTTGGGAATGGAAGTATGTAAATCAACACTTTTCAAGTCAAAGCTTTGAAAAAGTCTCCCCATGTCAATGAAAAAGTTTTCATCATAGCTAATTCAATCTCCCCTGATCGAAGATGCTTTGAATTTGAATCTATCCTTTGGAAGGGCCTTAGTAAAAATGTCTGCAAGTTGATCTTCAGATTGACAAAATTCAAAGTAAATGAATTGTTGTTGAACAAGATCCCGAATGAAATGATGTCGGATATCAATGTGTTTGCTCCTGCTATGGAAAACATGATTCTTTGTCATGGATATTGTGCTTTGATTGTCACAATAAATTTGAATGGGCTTACATACTTCCATTCCCAAATCTTCAAATAGTCTTGCCATCCAAATGGCTTGTGTGCTTGTTGATGATGCCGCTATATATTCTGCTTCAGCTGTAGATAAAGCTACAGTGAGTTGCTTTCTACTGCTCCAAGAAATGAGATTTACTCCATAGAAGAAAGCATATCCAGAGGTACTCTTTCGATCATCCAAGCTACCTGCCCAATCCGCATCTGTGTAGGCTACAACATTGAAATTATTAGTAGCTTTATAAAACAATCCAAAATATTTAGTTCCACTTACATATCTGAGAATTCTTTTAGCTGCCTGCCAATGAGACTCTCGAGGTTGTTGCATGAATCTAGCAACTAGACTTACAACAAACAAAATGTCTGGTCTAGTAGATGTTAGATACATAAGACTGCCAACCAGAGATCTATAAAGAGTGGCATTACAAGGTGGAGTTTCATCTTCCTTCATCAATTTACTCCCAACAACAAGAGGAGTGCCCACTGATTTACAACCTTGCATATTAAACCTTTTCAACATATTTTCAACATATTTGGATTGACAGATAGATATACCAACAACTTCTTGGGTAATTTCCAAACCCAAAAAATATTGCATTCTTCCCAAATCAGACATCTCAAATTCAGATTTCATAGCCTCTTTGAACTCCTCCACAAGTGAGAATGAGGTGCCCAAAAATATTAAGTCATCCACATATAAGCAAAGAATGATGAAATTTGATCCTACAATTTTTTTGTAAACAATACTCTCTGAAGAACATTTAACAAATCCATGATCAAGAAAATAGTTATCTATTCTAGAGTACCAAGCTCTCGGGGCTTGTTTAAGACCATAAAGAGCCCTTTTAAGCCTATAAACCTTATCTTCTTTTCCCCGAGCAATGAAACCTTGTGGCTGGTCCACATAAACTTCTTCCTTCAAATATCCATTTAAGAATGCAGATTTAACATCCATTTGATAAACTGTTAACTATAACTGAGATGCAATGGAAAGAAAGGTTCTTACAGTTTCCATTCTTGCTACCGGAGCAAATGTCTCCTCATAGTCAATGCCTTCTTGTTGCACATATCCTTTTGCAACTAACCGTGCTTTATATTTTGAAATACTTCCATCCATGTTGAATTTTATCTTGTAAATCCACTTTACTCCAACCGTTGATTTTCCATCAGGCAGATCAACTAACTCCCATGTATCATTCTTATTAATCTGAGACATTTCAGCATCCATGGCTTGCATCCATAGCTCATTAGTACAAGCTTCTTTAAAATTATAAGGTTCAACATGTGTAGAAGAAAGCAAAGCAAAATTATCATCAGCATACCTGGCTATCTCATATATTTCCTTCAAACTTCTTGTTTTTCCATGAGGGCTACATGGAGTCCTTACTTGGGTGTCAACATGAGAACTAGTTGATGAAGTAGAAGAGGATTCCTTTGATGGAGAAGTCCTTGAAGGTGACCCCATATTTGTTGCTGTAGAGGGCTGCACTGATTGAATACTATTATCAAGAATTAAATTTTCAATATGAGGAGTAATTATCTTATCTTCTCCTTCATTTTTAAAATAAACTCCCCCTTCATCAAAGATCACATCTCTACTAATATGAAACTTATTAGTAAGAGGATCATGACATCTATAAGCTTTACTTTCCTCTGAATATCCAATAAAAATGCATTTCATGATTTCTCATCTAACTTCTTTCTTTGTTGTTGAGGAATATGAACAAAACATGTAGACCCAAAAATTTTAGATGAGAAACATTTGGCTTTCTACAAAACCAAGTCTCATAAGGAGTAGAATTTTTACCATCTTTGTAGGACTTCTATTGAGAATATAAATAGCTGAATGCACTCCTTCTGCCCAATACATGTTTGGCAAGCACATTTCTTTCAACATACATCTGGTCATCTCTACAATAGTTTTGTTTTTCCTCTCCGCTACTCCATTTTGTTGAGGAGTATAAGTTGTAGTTAGCTCTTTTTAATGCCATGGGAGATGCAAAATTCTTTGAATGCATTAGAGGTGAATTCTCCACCTCGGTCAGTTCTTAAAACTTTCAAATAGAAACCTGATTCCTTCTCAACAAGTGCTTTAAATCTTTGAAAGCAACTAAAAGCTTGAGACTTCTCACTTAAGAAATAGACCCAAGACATCCTTGAAAAATCATCTACAAAGAGAAGAAAATATTTGTTCTTTCCAAGAGACAAAGTTTGCATGGGACCACAAATATCTGCATGTACTAAAGCCAAAGGCTCATGTGCTCTAAAATGATGATTAGGAAAACTTTCTCTATGTTGCTTCCCTATTACACAACCTTCACATACCTTTTTTTCTTGGCTTTATGAAAGATGGAAAACCTCTCACCAAGTTCTTCTTTTGTATGAACGAGAGAGATCCAAAATTAAGATGCCCAAACCTCTTGTGCCAAATCCAAGGATCATCAACAGATACCTTCAAACAAGCTACATCAGATTCCATTTTTAGCAAAAACATCCTATTATGTGTCATAGGAGCTTCAACAACTAGTCCATTGTTGTTAAAAATCTTACAAGACTTTCCTTCAAAAATAGTCTTGTAATTTTTAGTATTTAGTTTCCCTATGCTAATCAAGTTATGCTTTAAGCTTGAACAAACAAAGTGTCATGTACATACATAGTACTCCCATTCTTCATTTTTAAAGAAAGAACACCTTTTCCCATTACTTCTGCTTGATTATCATTACCAAAATTGACTTTCCCCTTCACACTCTCATCTAACTTTGCAAACAAACTTTTATTTCCAGTCATGTGATTTGAACAACCACTATCTAAATACCAAACAAAATCATCTTCAGCTTCAAAGCTATTTGATGTGAAAAACAAATTTTGAGATTTCTCACCTTCGTCTTTACTAAAATTTGCTTGGGAGGTGTTTCTTTTCTTTTTGAAACAATATTGTTCAATATGACCATCTTTACCACAATAGTTACAATGAAGGTGGCCTCTCCCAGGGTTGTTGCTTCTTCCTCTACCACGACCTCCTTTTCCATGAAATCTTCCATGGCCTCTACCTCCTCTATATGATGAGGAAAAAATAGAAGCCTCATTCATGGAAGATTGTTTTTCTTGTCATCAACCTTCAACTTGGTTTGGAGGGCTTGTTCCGGGGCTCCTCATTCCTTTTCAACCTGTTTTCATGTACTTGAAGGCTTCCAAATAAATCACTAAGAGTTAGTTGTGATAAATCCCTTGACTCTTCTATAGCAATGGTAATGGGATCAAAAATTTTAGGAAGACTTCTTAACACTTTTTCAACAACCCTCCTATCTTCAAGAGATTCACCATGGGCATGAATAGCATTCACAATATTTTGAACTCTAGTAATAAAAGCTTCAACACTTTCACTTTCTTTCATAGAAAGAGACTCAAAATCTCTTCTTAACATTTGGAGTTTGACAATTTTTACCTTGACGGAACCTTTGTAGGCCTTTTCCAAGGATTCCCAAGCATCATGTGACATCAAACACTCTGCAATCTTTGGAAATATTGAGATGTCAACTCCTGTTTGAAGAATGAACAGAGCTTTGGCATCTTTTTTTCTATTCTCCTTCAACTCTGTCTTTTGATCAGCAGACAAAAGATTATATGCGGCTTCATCAGCGGCTCTGAATAGCCTGAAGAAACAAGCATCCATAGTTCTTGTGAGATAAGCAGAGTTCTCATCTTCACACTCCAATACTCATAGTTCTCCCCACTGAAAAGAGGAATCTGATACTGCACAGTATTGTTAGTCTGGGCCATTATACTAGCTTGCAGCAGTCAAATAAACAACTTATATATGCAGCTCTGATACCAATTGAAAAACTGAACAGGGACTTAAATGAAATGAATTCACAACCCAAAAAGAACAGTTCCATAATGATAAAAAAATAAATTCACAACCCAACAAAGAACAGTTCCAGAATGATAAAAAAAAGAATTGATATTATATGATCAGGCAGAATAGCTACAAGAAAAATAGCATTCTATACAAAAGATTGAGATATACTCATAGAACAGAGACTCTCTATTTTTTATATTAAAAAAATACACAAATAGATGCGTACAAACAAATATCTGCTGTGTTGTTGTGTTCTACACCCAATCTAAACAGATATTTAAAGGAAATCAAAGACTCAGTTAAGCCTCTGTTTTTGATCTCAGGCAAAATTCAAGTTTGACAAAAAACTTAGTCATCATAGCTTTCAAGCTGCTACTCGAGTTTAAAAGGAGACTCACTTGGTTTCCCTCGATCTTTTAGGAAGCCTTTGTCTCTGTTAGAATTGCCTATGCAAGTGTTGATTCTCAAAAAAAAACGCTAAGGACATATCAAAGAAAACTCATCAATCCATTCCTCTAAAAGGGGGTGTGGAAAAGAAAAGATTAAAGAACAAGCTCTTCCCCCACATACATTGTTAAGAAATCTTGTTCTAAGGAACATTAATGAGGAAGAGGAGGCAAATGTTGCTCCTCTTATTAGGTGCAAGAGACAAAATATAACAACATATGTTGTGGAAGAGGTCCTACACAATCGTGGGGTTGATGCAAAAACAAGGAGCCCTCTTATGACACTTGAGGTACCAAATCTAACTCTCATGACCCAGTTTCAAGTACTTGCACTACATATGCAATTACCTGCTATGAGTGAAACTACAATGCTTGTGAGGAGCCCATCGTTGAAGTACAAAATATCTTGACTATCCCTCTGACCAAACTCCAATCATCTCACAACAGTAACTCCTATATTGCCTTTGCTACTCAAAATCTTATTTTATCATCCCAATGAGTTTTCTCGAGTAAAAAAACTTCACTATGTCCCTAGCCTATTCACTTAATTTCCTTTCTTTCAACACGTTTTTTGAAAAGGTTTGGTGCTCAAAATCCCAAGTGCACTTTGATTAGTGTGACATGCACCTCAAAAACACACTTGGGTTTTTCTCTGTATTTGATTTGGATTTTTTTGGAGGAACTCGTGGTTTTATGACCATTGTTGCTCACTTGTGAGTTCTTGAGACAAATTTTTCAACTTATTTATTTCGATCAAACCTACAAGTACTTGTAGAATCTGCGTGTTTGGTATTCATTTCGACACAAAAGTGATGTTCGAATATTAGAGTTTTGAATCTCACTCAACTCTAGAAATTGATTTTCCTTAAATTTGGGATAGAGAGATTTGTCAAGATAACAAGAACTTACGACTAAAACTCAAGGCTAAGGAGAAATCAGGGTTAGTTCAATCTAAGCTGATAACGGACTTCTAGAATCAGCAAAATTGTACATATCAATTTAAATGCATATTTAGTCACCTCGCATGGGTGAGGCACTATGACCTTGTGAAGAGAGAAGTGCGAACTCGATGAAGGATTACCGATTTCCCGACTAGAATGATTGCCTAGGCGAGCGATGCATTCAAAACTCCTCCATAAGATGCATTTGGAGATCTAAGTGTTTAAAACGCATTGGCATATTGGGATGAGCATCACAACCGATGCCTTTGGACAATTGACAAGTCTTGAATGTTGATATGTAGATATTATCCTTTTTGGAAAAGGTAGATAATTTTAGAAACCCATATTTTAAAGTCAACTTCTTGTATAGGTTGTCGATGGAACATGAAGAGTTTGAAGGAATCGAGACTAAAAAGAAGGGGTGGTGTGATATGACCTCAAGGGTGATAAGATTTTGAAGGGCCTTGTTTCTTATATTAAATCTTTGACCAACATGACCGGTTTATCCTGAGTATATTAATAAATGTTGCTCACCAAAATAGAGACGAATGTTCGTAGCTCTCATATGGGTTTTCTTCATTGGTCATACACATAATTGAAATGATATTTCAAGTTGAGGGAGATGCAACATTGTATACCCCTTTAAATGGGTGTAATTCCCTATAAGCATAAGCAAAGGCATTATAATCCCTTACTAGTGGCCACTATTTTTAAAGATGTGCGTAAAAATAGTTGATGCTCAAATCATCTTTCCTATCAACGAATCTTCTTGTGTTACTAACATTGTGCCCCTCGGGAAGAAGAGCAGGAGATATAGATATGTATGGATTTCTAAAACTTGAATCAAGCTTCACTTAAGGATAACTATACCTTTCGTGGACCAAACATGAATGATGTGGACCAAGTTCTCCAAGGGGTCATAGGTTCGAACATGTTACCTTTGCTCGATATGTTTTCGGATATAATCAAATTGAGGTAAAACAAAGCACTTCAATACAATACCGCATTCACCTTTCCTTTAGGAATATTTGCATTCAAGAGGATGCTATTTGGGCTTACCACTGCGAGTGTAACTTTCTAGAGGGAAATGTGCACGGTCTTTCATGACGTGATGAACAAAATATAACAATCTTACTTGATGACTTAATTGTTTTGTCAAAAATCCGAGAAACCTACTATGAGCACCAAGAAAGTATATCAAAGGTGTTGGGATCATGGCATTGGCCTAAACCCCAAGAAGTTATTCTTTGTGGTAATAGAAAGCAAACTCCTTTGTCATATTATGTATAATGAGGGGACAAAAATTGATCTTAAGAAGTTGGCAATTAAGAACATGACTCTCGCCACTAGCAAGCATTCAATTCACTCATTCTTTGGGAAGGTGAATTTATTAATAAGGTTTGTGCCCAACTTCATGGACTAACAAGGCATAACCAATATGATGAAAGACAAGGGCACCTTCATCCAATGGATCAAGGATGGGAAAGATGCTTTCATTGAGCTGAAAATCACCATAGTCAAGGCACCTTTGCTATGTTCCCAATCTTAAACAAGGTTTTTATCGAATGATTGGGGCATTGAATCTCTTATAGGCCTCCTATGTTGTGAATTAAAAAAACATGACAGTGGAAGAAGTACTCCTTAATTGAAAAATATGCCTATGCAATGGTTAAACTTGTAAAGTAGTTTCAGTTCTTTATTACTCATTGTCAAGTCCATATTGACGCGTGTGAAAGAGCTTAGATCTAAAGAGGTGGATGTATAGCCAAGGTATGAGAAAGGATGGGAAAGATGCTTTTGCCAAGTGTTGAAAACCACCATAGTCAAGGCACCTATTTCAGTATTCCTAATTTTAAACAAGGATTTCATCACCTACAATATGCATTAGAGCATACCCTATTAACCATTTGGGGTTCAAAAGAATGATTGGGAGTTGAATCTCTCATTGGCTTCCTACGTTGCAAATTAAAAATTCATGAGATCAAGTACTCCTCAATTGAAAAGTATGCTTATGCAATGGTTAAACTTGTAAAGTAGTTTCGGTTCTTTATTACTATGTTGTCAAGTCAATATTGACGCGAAAAGAGATAAGATCTAAAGGGGTGGATGGATAGCCGCAGACGAGAACACTAAGCTCATTCCGAGTCATGGACTATGCCAACTCGTTAGCTAGATTTTCTGCATAGCACAAAACCTAGGCAGTCATGAGATAAATCTCCCTCATTTAACCGGTGAGGCTCCCGTGTCAGATTTGTCAATAAAAATGTGTTATTATCTATTAGGGGTTTTACTTTAACCACTTAGTTCATGAACCATAACTAAGAAGTTCTGCAACAAGTAAGCAGCTTGTTCAAGAAAGGAAGTATTTTATAGAAGAAGGAAGTAAAGGAAATACAGAGAAGAAATGGGGAAGATGTGCATCCCAATTAGTAGATAGCAGAGCTAATTGCATGCACATAGAAGAAACTTAATAGATATGAACACACAAAATTATAAAACAAAGGCAACTTTAGATCCAGATCTAAAATAACACAAAGTTTATTAAGAGATCTAAGATTAAAAGCAAGAAACACAGTACATCATGACACAAAGTTCTCCAAAAACCTGCTCCTTTGTATTCCTTTGCTCCAAGTTGCTCTCAGGGGTTCAACACAAAGTCTAGAACACAAGATTGCTGCTTACAAATTCTGATCATTAACCCGAAGGTTCTTCTCCTACTTATAGAATGTAGGAGGGAAAGTACAAATGGGAAGTCTAACTCGAATCAAACATAAACAAGTAAAGAGGACATTTGACAATCATCCTCCACTAACTTCTCCTTAAGTGATACATGTATCACTTAACTAATAGAATGGTGCCACATGACTTTAAGTAATGGTTGTAAAACCAATAACTTAAAGCTTTACAATTTCATCCGGGAACATAGAAAGTAGAAGAAGAAAGAATATAAGAAGTCATGCCAGCTATAATGTTTATGTCTTCTTCTTGTTCTGATATTGGATATACTTGTTGAACATGTAATTCAACATCCTTCCATCTATTTTAGCCACTGCTTCTTTCTCTGTCCTGAACTGCAGCAACCCTTCATTCAACACTTTGATGCACGCTTCCACATCTTCCAAGTTCGGCCCAAACCTTGCAATGTCCGCCTGCAGCGCCACCAGTCTACTGATAGAATTCATTGTGAAAGGCTTGGTAGCTTTATCAATTCTCTTTTGTACCATTAGAAGAGAACCTTCCAGGGAATTAGGCACCTTAGTTGAGACGATCCGCATGTATGAAGTAACATTCCCATCCACTCTCTCCTCAGTGAAAGAAATGATACTGTCTGGTAAGTCTGATGTCTTACTCTCAAGTGTCTGCATCCTATTCAACAAAACTTTGCAGATTTCCAAACGGAAAGATACTGCAAACTCTAGTAAACTGCCCTTCTCGACTGATCCGTCCGGTACAACTGCTTCCGCAATCAATACATCTCCCGGCAGCTTGTTGATCTCGGCCAAAATACTCAGGTTACTCTCTGCAACTGTATTCATGCCTTCTATGTTCGCCATCAGTTGCTTCAGCTGATTTGCTGCATCATCCATAACCTTTAGGCGGGCTGGCACTTCTCCAAGTTGTACAAAAGCTTGACGAATAATCAAATCCTTCCATTCGTCAATAGCTTTTACTTGATTGCTTGCATCCTCCATTTCCTGCATAAGATGATCACTCACCTGCTCTGAAATGGGCTGAATGGAAGGTTTAACAACCTTGGCTATGATCTCACATAATTGAGATACTTGCTTCTACAACTCTTCTTTCTCCACCTTTTCACTATCAAGCCTAAGGAATAAAGCATCCATCAATGTCTGCGTGTCCTGCTTCAATCCTTCAGTGGTGGCTTGACCGAGGGGTACTTTGGTTACTGTCACATCCTCTGCCATGAGCTCCTCCTCTATCTTTCCTTCTACCGGAATTGATATCTCAGCAAACTTCTCTCCCGAATCCTTGATGATCAACCTAGAAGTTGCTTTGGCAACTTTAGGCCTTCTGTCTCTTCCGCCCAGATTCTGGAGTAGCTACAAGTCGTGCTCCTCTAAGTTCATCTCCATTCTCGCTTCTGGAACCAATTGTGAAGCCAACCATTCTCGAGAAGTTACTTCTCAAAGAATGAGGAGTCGTTGAGTGAACTACCATCTCCCGCACTGCATCCTCTCCATCAGAAAGTGCCACAATGTTATGGTTGTCATCTTTTGAATCATTCAAGGATAAAGCCCTTTTCGAATTCCGCCATCTGCAGCTTTAATGTATCCTTTGAACAGTGCGCCAACGAGTGGTGGTCGAGGGGAGAAGATGAATGTCACCGGATTCAAAGAGAGGCATGGAAGCATCCTTGCCGTGTGCAATAGTTGGTGAAGTACTAAATGCTGAGAAACCGGAGTTAAAGTCATGGTTGTAGAAGTGATCTTCTCCTTTGATTGAGATCTTCTATGTACTTTTAACTTCTCGGCTTTCGTGCTTTGCTTTCTCCTCCGTGCTTCCGCTTGAGGGAATCTCCCGCGCCGAAGTTCCCGTGACTTGATTCATCAATGCTTCATCAAGGCAATATCCCTTCGTCAACAACCAATTTGAAGTATTCACCAACACAGCTCCCGACCTTTCTTCAATTGTGTTGCAGCCTCCTACGTTATCCTACAGTATGGCTTTATCTCCTCCCATTTGATGGTAAGTGTCAAGCACCACATTCCCATCATCTTTAAGATCCGCAGGTATCCGCGCTAGTCCAAAGTTGAGCACTTGCTTTGCTGATAGTCTGCTGAAATCTCTCTTTCTAACCTCGTACTCACTTTTGCACTTCATCTAGAAATCTTCTAATGAAGGCACATGTGCGTACTCTTGGGAGATCGTCTTCTTGGCTACTCCAAATGGATCGAAGTTCAGCCGTGCAGGGAAGAATTCTTGCTCATACTTGGATAACATTTGCGCCTCCATCCCCGAGCTCTATGAATGCTAATGCAATTGTAATATCCCACAGTGATTGGGAAGAAGCCCGTAGACTTGTGCCACTTTGACTGAAGGTCGTGTAACTCCACAAGTTGCCTGCTCAGCTCCATGGCGATCAATCTATCATTCGGATACCTGGGCATCTTTATTGGTTCTCCAGAAAAGCCCGTAACCCTGAGGTATGTGAAATTTGCAAATTGAATGAATAGACTGCCAATCTTGGACACAGCTTCCCACACTTCCTTGCTTACCCTGTTGGCCTTCAAGTCTTTGTCTAGCCTGCAGATGAAATCATAGAAGAATTCATCGTTGACCACTTTGAAATCTTTCTTGCATGTGGGTACAGTAAGTTGCGGGTAGCACTTGAAAATGGGGTCCTTAGAAAGAACACCACATCTATCCAGCTTGGAAAATACGCCTTGTGAAGCTCACAAAGATACACCAAGTAGGAAGTCATTTTGAAGTGAAAGTTTGCTTCACGTTTCGGAGTTGCTCACCAATGTTGTTGCTAATAATTTCCGACCAATTGATTATAGAATCAACCTTGTTGACTTCAATGGTCCTGATGAAAGCATACATCCATGTACGGAAAGTGTAAGCATTCGCCTCGCCATTCATCCTGCATAGCAATTTGACAACATCATCTACCTCCTGCACCAAATTGGACCACGGAAGAGTTCTCGGAACTTTGAAGGAGATCTAGGCTTCTTCATGTATCGGCTATTCATTATGCTCACGCAATCAGCTCTATGCTTCTCCCACCTACTGCCAACATCCTGAAGACTAATGGAAGTCACCACCTTTCGCACTGGAATCTTCAAACAATAATTGATGAACTCTGCGTCCAAACGAATTATTGTCTTTCTCGTAGCATCACGCACTGATCTGGATGAAGGATGGTAAGATCTAGCGCACTCCATAACAAACTTTGAGTCAGTACATGGAAAAGCTGCAGCTCGGATAATTCCACTGATTTTAACCACACGCATGAGTGAAGTCTTTCCCGCTCTGGATCTATCAATCAAATCGGAAAGAGGTTCCGGGCCTAGATCTGTGTCTCCTTGTCTACAAGTTTGGAAGCGATGCATGACTCCATCGTGCTTTCTTTTTCGCTCTTTTCGCTATGGCTTTGTCTATCTTTGTCTAAATAATTCTTTTTTTCTTACTTGGCCGGATTTCTTCAAACTCGGTGCAGATCTCGGCAATTCTTCGATTCGGAGGATATATGCAATGTAGTGAACATTGATAAAAACTCCTTTTCCTTTGTAAAGCACCTTCAATGAATTCCTGCAATTTATTTACACAAAAATGGCCTCCTGAGCATGAATAGTGAATTTTAATTGTAAAAATCTGCACTTTTCAAGCCTGCTGCCCCAAAAATGGGTGTTTAATTTGCACATAAAGAGAGCATGAATCCTTTCAACAACACCTGAGCACTTGTAACACCTATGCAAACAATTATGTAGACAAAGATCCACCTCCTTCAAAGCATGCGCCAAATCTGAAGCTTTTAGGCTTGTTGTCACCTTGTCTGAGCAAAATCCTTTTTTGAAATGGGGGCGCATTTTTCCTCTTGGCTGCAATTGTTTACCTGTGAATTAAATAACTCACCCATATGGCTGCGCATGCTTATATAACCCTCACAATTCTATAATTAATAATTGCCCTAACAATTAAAGGCAATTAATTAATTAAAAATCATGCTTTTGTCTTTAAAAATAGCATGTTTTAGGACAACCATCCAATAAATTAAATTAATCCAATTTAATCCTTCACACTTCACTTCACTTAAGCTTCACAATGTGCCTTGACCATAGCCACTGAAAATAGAAATTAATTTAATGATTTAATGCCTTAAAAATCATTAAATATCTCCTAAATGGGGCGCACTTTTTGAAAGGAAGGGGGCAGCCATTAAATAAATTAAATTTAATGCATTTAATCCATTTCTTTTATTCCCCTTTTGACTTGTTGACTTCTTCCAAGCTTGGGCGCACTTTTTAGAAGAATAGATTAATTAAAATAATCACTTCAAGGCTGCCATCATCTCACCAAAGGGGGCACACTTTTTTGCACATATAATTCTATTTTTAAGAATTTTTCACAATGGGATTCTTTACCCTGCAAGGCAGGCACCAAAATCCCATGATCCACTTAAGTGATTTGACTTTGACAATGGGATTATTTACCTTGCAAGGCAGACACTAAAATCCCATGATTTCACTTAAGTCACTTTCCTTTTATTTTATCATGGGAATTTTTACCCCGTAAGGCGCATAATAAATTCCCACCGCCTACAAATTCTAACTTTCCTACTGCAACTTAAGTGAATTTTATAACACGGGAAAATTACCCCACCAGGCAAGTATAAAATTCCCACCTTGCCTGCTGCTTGTTATTTTCCCATTGCAACTTAAATCCTTTGTTTTCCAAAAATGTGCCCAACTCCGCAGGGGCTTTTCTGCACGACTTCGCTTTTCGCAGCGATCCGCACTCTCCGATGGCGACTTCCTCTGGGCATAATGTGCGTATATGTTCTCCAGCTGCTCCAGGCCAAAAATCGGGCTTACCTCGGCAAAGGAATTGTTCTAGAGAAATTTCACAGAAAACGAAACGGACAACACAAAAACGAAAATTGCCAAAAGTCACAAATAAAGCCCAAAACTTATTCCAAGTTAAAACCCTCTGGTACATAAGAGTAATGACATATTTGATCATAACAGAGTTAAAACGGAGCGCAAATAGCCTCATACGAGGCTCAAAATAATTAAATACAAATTTCCCGCAAACAAATCCCGACGACAAAATATAACAATTTTGGGCATCTGGGTATTTGGTGAAAAAGGTTAATATGGCTCTTTTGGAATATCTTGACGTAATACAAGAACTTTCAGAAATAAAAACACAAAACGACCCATTATTTTAAAAAGTATGAAAAAATTCAGATAGGTAGTCGCAGATTTCAGGATGAAATCAGGTGACACTACCAACTCGAGCAAAGAATGATCCTCGCTGAAGAGGGATACACCATATCACAAAGAAAAGATATGGCGTAAGAGTTTTCATTTGTCGCCTTCATGGGTTCTATAAATGAGTGTTTCTCGATAAAACTTATCTCCTAATCTATAAAGAATATTCCAGACATCTCAAGCTGTAATATAGAGAAGAGTGGTCAAACTTAGAGCCACTAGGAACATAATGTAGGACACACTCTTCAAGAAAGGCTTAGATGGTATCCTTTTGAGGTGCGGAGATAAGTAACAATAAAATTTTTCATTAGTTTTCTTCACGAGTGTTTTTTCGTATAAAACTTATCTCCTAATCTATGAAGAATATTCCAGACAGTGAGTGTTATATAGAGAAGAGTGGTTAAAATTAGAGCCACTAGGAACATATCTCGGGACACACTCTTCAAGAAGGGCTTAGATGCTATCCTTTTGAGGTGCAAAGATAAGAAACAAAAAAATTTATTGGTGGCTTTCCATGTCCAAGCCCATCGGGGCCATTTCTCTTCTAAGCGTGCGTATGGCAATAAATGTTGTAAGGGCTCACAATTATTGATCAATCTCTTCAAATATTTTCATGAATCACCCCTAGATTTGAAGCTTCTCAAGTAATTTTTTAGAATACCCATGCTAGCAGCCCTATCTGTTATGATGGTGGTTATTGAAGAATATTTTCAGCGATGTGGCTTTGCCTTCATCACAATTTTGAACCCACATTCTAGTGGAGGTTGTACACTTATTTTCACAGCTACCGACTATTTCACAAAGTTGTGGAGACTTTTCCAGTGAAGAAGACCACCTCGTAGTCTATGTGTTGTCTCATCAAGGAGAACATTCATGTCATATTTGGTACATGTTAGAAGATTGTAGACGGCAATGCCTCAAAAAGTGTCTTAGTTTTTCTCTTGGGAATATGGCTTTTGGCTTTTCTCGTGGTCTTATGACAATTGTGGCCTCACCTTTGTAAACATCCAAATAGTTTCTGCTTCTAAATCCGTTCAAATCAAACCCACAAGTACTCATGAAGGCTTTGGTGCAATACTCATATTTGCACAAGATGTTCAAATATCGGGATATAAATCTCACTCCTATCTGGAAATTGATTTCTCTAAAATAAGAGATAGAAATCTTGGTCATGTAATTTACAAGAATTTCGAGCAAAAACTCAATGCAGATAAAAACTTCCGTATAGCAAACTTATCCATTATTTTGCAAATGTATGCATTCGTGTTCAAATACATAAGGAATTATGACCTTATGAAATGAGAAGCACAAACATACGAAGGATTACCTATTATCTTGATGGATAGTGTTTTCCCAGACGATCCATATAGATATCCTCTACAAGATGCATATAGATATCTAAGCATTAAAGGTGCATAAACCTATTTGGATGAAGCATTACAACCAATGCCTTTAAGGAATGAACATATTTTAGCTAAAACAATGGGATACATGCAAATACAAGCAACCTAAGAGGTTGTATCAATTAGATTTGAATGAAGAGATATAATTAGATTTCAATGAAGATATATCATATGCCAAAGTGAATATGTATCAAAGAGTGGTCTTTAATAAATCAATAGGTGAGTTTGATCCATGGATATTCTTGATCATAATCACCATTAACAAGAACAAGGAATTCATCATCCTGGGGATGACCATCACAGCATTCCTTGCATAAGCAGATGTCGTGTATGGGGACAACGCACTCCTACTTAACGTCATACTTGATGTCCATTTGCCAACCTATGACCATCACAAATTCCTTGCATAAGTAGATGTCACAGATAGCGCTAACCCACTCCTACATAACCTCATACTTGATGTCCATTGCCAAACTATTGCCATTCCTTGGGTTAATGCCGAAAAACAATGGTCCGGCAAACTAAGTTTTGTTGCATCGAGTTAACACAAGATCAGAAATTGGTGCGCAAAGCCAAACTTGGTCGCACAATACCCAACTCACTATGAAGGAGAGTAAGACATTTAATGGGGTGAAGAATGCTTTTGCATTGTTCATGGTAAGAACATTTGAGATTAACTCGTAACGAGGATATCCACAAAATGGGTCGAACTAGTAACACACTTTGGGAGACATCTCATACATTTTAATGGGGTGAAGAATGCTTTTGCATTGTTCGTGGTAAGAACATTTGAGATTAACCCATAACGAGAATATCCACAAAACGGGTTGAACTTGTAACACACTTTGGGAGACGTTTCGTACATTTTACCAAGTTCTCTCATATCAGATCAAAGTTTTTGATGGAGTTGTTTATTTTCTCCCCAAGTATGTGCTAGACAATGTTTTCTCGGAGTGAGCTATGTTGATAGTAGGCGGTGGTGCACAAGTTGTGCCATTAAAGGCACAAAATTGCTATACATTTTCGGATACCCTTGTCATCGCACATGCAAAACTTGTATGGATTGAGAGAGAATCGTTGGAGATGTGGCATACTTAATAATGCACTCACATTAAAGAAGAGTTTATTTTGACATCAAGGTCTCCTAGGAGAGCCATTTGGATTCTTTATATGCACACGTGCAAACCATCAAGACCATTGGTTAGACTGCACACATAAATACAAAGTTCTTAGAAGAGACTACTTGAGAATCAAGCTTAAATAAATGGAGGAAATAATAATAAATGGGTATTATAAGGCATGACCGATGATGGATTTGATTTGATAGAGCCCATCTATGTTAATAAAGTGATGTCAAGGTGACTTGCCCCTATGAATTGGTGACTTTCGATGCCATTGATTCCGAAGTACGCAACAAGGTGGTAGTGGTAAGATCTATGAGGTGGTGAAACTGGAAAGTATCTTAGGTTTCAAATGCTTGGGGTCCAATGGATCCAAATCCTCTAAAAGCCAAAGGACACCATTCACGCATGCCCTAAGCACCTTCGATACCAATAGTATAGATTATCTCAACCCACAACTACAACAAGGAAAGAAGGAGAAACAAAAGATATTGATCAAGGAAAGATGCCTCGAGAGAACTTGTTGAACATGCCCGAAATATTGAAATGAAGGCTTGAAGAGGATGATATCAACACGCAAATAAGTCCATGGCTGATATACTTCTCGTCCACACCCCATGGACACTTTAGTCCTCATTGGTAATACCACTAAGTAGTCCATGACCATTGATACGGGGCATGATCATGTTCAAAATACACTTCAAATGTCTCTCTCCCCCGCAATTCATTCACCATAACAGACTCCATATCCGTAGAAATACTTCACTCAAATAGTAGACTACATCTACCGTAACACCTTTAGGGTTGGAGATTGAAAAAATTAATGCTTCATTTGAAAACCCGTTGAATAGGTGAAGTGTTTGGTCGCCAACGAAAAGAAGGTTGGAAAACTATTGAACCTTGACTTCAACAAAATAACAATTTTTTTTTTTGGATACAACCGCTCCTTAAAAAAGGGTGCTCTACTCTAGGAGTTGAAAAATATTGTCGGGGGTGAAGAATGAGGGCGAAATGATGCTAAAAGAAAATGAATATGAAGTAATTGTTGATGGTAGAATATATTGCTGAAAGTGATGTGCATGAAACTCAACAATCCCCCACTAGATTCATTGAGCCCATCATAGGAGCGAACAAAGAATTGAACTACCGGTAGCTAAGAATCGACACTTAATGGTCATGTTGTTAACTATGCCCATGTGGGAACTTCGAAAACACAAGTTGTTTCTTGAATACTTGTATACCCAAGAAACTATCATATCGATGGGGAACTTGACCATTTTGGCAAAACAACCAATGGTTTGTAGAGCGTATATCAACAAACTGGATAAACTTCATTGATGAGGTGATGAAGATATATGAGAAAACCAAATCCACAAAGGCCATTATGCTAATTGATAGATTAATGTCAAGCTTTACAAATTGATTTTGAGGATTAAGCCTTACAGGTGAAGATTTATTGTCTATCGAGGTATTGTTGGTCCGCAAAGGAGTATAAACGAAGAATGTACTACAATTGGAAGGTAAGTTTATTGTCGAAAATCAAATGACACATGTGCCGACATCCAATATGAAGAAATATGGCATGGAATGTACGTGATGATGATTGAGGAAGATTTGGATGTCCCCAAACTCGTAGAGGGAAATTGTAATGGTATTTAGACTCGGAATTCGATGGCAGCGAGTCCTTTGCATGTTCAAGTGTGGGTGTAGTCCTCAAATTCTCGACTATGGAGATTTTTTCATTTTCGTATAAGTTGCATAGCTTCCCAAAAATAGCAATACAATTAAGTATGAAGAATTGTTGTTAGGAATGAAGGTTACCGAGGAAATGGGCATAAATAAATTGAGAGCTCAAGGTGACGACGAGTTGGTTTTAAAGCGTAACAAACCAGTTCCAAGTAAAGAATAATTGCTAAGGCTAATGTACTAGTAGTATCTGTTATCTCAATTCTTCATCCCGTGTTTGATAAAGACAAATACACCATCAAAATGGTCTTCTGTCCTCGTGTTTTAGATAACTCGACAACCGAAAAGTCTTCAATGATGAGCAACAAACCATCGTATTCTTTGGAGAAGGTAGATCATTTAAGAAACCTATAATTTGAAGTCAATTTTTACTTATACCCTGTCCACCGCATGTGAAGAGTAAGATTAGATTGTAAAGAAAAAGAATGGAGAGGGTGTAATCTGATTGAAGGGTGATAAGATCTCGAAGGGCCTTTTTTTTTTATAAGAACTCTTTGATAAACATGACCAATTTATCAAGAGAAAATTGTTGCAAGAACCCCAAGGTTTATCAAACATGGAAAATATAAACGCTTGGACCGTAAGAGCGGCTCCATCTTGTCAATGTTGGTAAATGTTGCTCACTAGAAGGGAGACAAAGGTTGGTATTCTTGCTTGGTCGTATGCTGACTCAAAATATTCCAAGCAAAGGGAGATGCAACATGGATTACCCCCAAGTGGTTGTCAACCCCTACATGTAGAAGGAACAACATTATAATCCCAAGTTACTAGGCACAATTTTTGAAGAAGTTCATAAAATGCTCGATGCTTGTATCATCTTTCCTATTGATGGTTGTACTTGAATTTGCCACATTGATCCCATCTGAAAGAAAACTAATGAGATACAAATATATGTGGATTTTGAAACTTGAATGAAGCTTCACTTAAGGATAAGTATCCCTTACTTATGATAGACCAAGTTCTCCAAGTAGTCACAAGGTTAAAAATGTTATGTATGCTCGATGGGGTTTCGGTCTATAACGAGATGGAGGTGGAATTTTTGATCAACAATAGACTGTCTTTGTAGGAATATTTGCATAAGAGAAGATGCCATTTGGGCTTGTTAATGTATGCGTAACTTTTCAATAGGAAATGGACTTTGACTTTTGTGACGTGATGAACAAAATCATAGTAATCTATTTTGATGAAAGCATTTAGAGTGTTGGGTTCATGTCTTTTCATTAAACCCCAAGAAGTTAATCAAAATTTGGGCCCTATGAAAAATAGAATAGGAGGAGGTCCCGACACAATGCCGAGGAGCCGACAAATACAAGGCAATTATTGAGGATGAGGTGGCCTCGCAAAGAAAGCAAGTCGTTTTGGTGCTATGAATGTATAAGATGGAAGAGACCGTGAAGAGACTCCAAGAGATCTAGAAAGTAAGAGAAGAGAGGCCAACAGTAACCTACACTCCACACGAATAACCTACATTTTAGAAGAGAGGCCGTGAAGGTATGTAGTGAATAACCTACACTCCACACGATAACAATTGGACTTGCTGACTAGCCTCTCAACCAAGAGTGGATACCAAAGCACCCACAAATGAGGCTATTGTTATTGTACATTGTGATTATAATGAGACAAATGAACACGATGGTTCAACATGTGCTGAATTGATGATGGTGACACAATGTGCACAAGTACATAAATTGTTCCGGATAAAAAGATCATTGGGGTGAGAAAAGGAATGCTTCTTGGTTATAATATGTCTAGGAGGGGACACAAATTGATTTGGAAAAAGTCTATACGATCAAAAAGTTGACTGTCCCACTAGTAAGCCTAGCGTCACTCATTCTTTGGGAACGTGAATTTATTAAGATGTTTCAAGCCCAACTTTGTGGGTTCACTCCTTTGGGAATGTGAATTTATTAAGATGTTTCATGCCCAACTTTGTGGGTTCACTCATTCTTTGGGAACGTGAATTTATAAAGATGTTTCAAGCCCAACTTTGTGGGACTACCGAGGCATATTCAACATGATGAAAGGCAAGGGTGCCTTCAAATGGTTCAAGGATGGGAAAGATGCTTTTATAGAGCTAAAAACCACTATAGCCAAGGCACAAGTTTTGTATTCCAAGACTTCAAAAATGATTTCATCACATTCGCTTATGCATCAAAGCATACCCAATCAACCATCTTAGTACAAAATAATGATGAGGGAGGTGAAACTGATTTTTTTTGAAATCAAGTACTCCTCAATTGAAAAGTATACTTATGCAATGGCTAAACTGGTAAAGTAGTTTTGGTTTTATATTCTACAATCCAATATGATGGTGATGGCAGCTTACATTGTTGTCAAGTCCATCTTGACACAACAAGAGCTTGAATCTAAAGAGGTAGATGGATAGCCAAGGTACATGAACTCAACCTCAATATCAAGCCCACTAAGCTAATTTGCGGGTATCTCGCTATGCCAACTCATAACAAAGAATGATCCTGATGAAGAGTGTAATGTCCGCTTTTTTGGGACTCCAAGGAAACTATGAAAATCGGGAATAAACGTGCCACTTTTCAGATTTTTAGCAGGTTGTTAGTGATTGAAATAAACATGTAGAAACCCTTACTAGCTGCTAGAAAACCTTCTCCTAGGGCAGCGACCCCTTTGGAGACTTCAAGCTCGCTTTTGGGCCTTCAAACACTGCTGAAAATGCTATTTTTTGGTTTCTAAAATTATAATAAATGTCCAACAATCACATCATGCAAGAAAACTAATTTTGTAAGCTTGGAAGTAAGAGATCTGATTTTTAGTTGAAACCCTCAGACTGCAGAATTAATTAATTATTCCAAAACTGTAACTAACTTCCACGAGCTTGGAAAAATAGCAAAACACCACCAAAATTAATGAAACTTCAGAACTTGGCCTTTAAAAATATGAAGAATATTATTCCAACCTCAGAATCATGAAATTATTGCAAGTATTGAAATGCTCCCCTAGGTGGGTCGCTCCACTTAGAACAACCAATAAACATGTAAAGACTCTCCACAAAGTAGGTCGCTCCACCTCAAAATAGGCAATTATGCATGCACAATCAGAAATAGGGCAAAGATCCTTCAATTGTTGGCCAAATAACACCTTAGGGCAATTCGCCTAGGGCTGGAAATAAAGATTACAGTTGCGATAAAAGATCCCTCAAGGGGGTGGAGACTCCCGTGTTGAAGTCTTCCCTAGACTTGGTGAAGGGTTTCGTCCTCATACAAGACTCTCCAAGGGTTTTCGTCCTTAGGAGGGAGAGAGATGCTTCACAAGCAATCTTTCCAAAGAGATAATAGAATTCACATAATAATCAAATGGCCAAACAACCTCCTTTTATATCATAAGGGGTGCTACAATTCAATAATGGCCGACCTCATAAAGTACTTTAATAATCTTTTACAACTTGAGCCTACATGCTCACCAAATTAACTAACTAATTAATTAATTAAATTCCTCTATTGGAGTGCTTGGCTTCCCAATAGGAATACATCATAAAAATAAAACAACTCCTAAACTATCATCAAATATCTTCGAAACATTCCTCTTGCTCCAACCCTTAGTCCCACAAGGAAGAAATGGGATAAGGTCTTCAAGTGCGCTAGTCTCCAAAAAAGGGACATGACAAAGAGATTTGCAACGTACTCCCAAGAAAAGATATTTTAGAAGAGTTTTCATGGGTATTCTTCGTGGATTCAACAAATAAGTGTTACTCGACATCACCTATTTTGTAATCTATGGAGAATTTTCTAAACATCTTAGTGTAAAATCGAGAAGAGTGGTCAACCACGAGAGTTGTTAGGTACGTAATCTAGAACACACCCTTCAAGAAGGGCTTGAATGTTGTCCTTTTTAGGTGCATGGATAAGGAACGAATGAAGAAGTTATTGGAGGCTTTCCATGTCCAAACCTTCGGGGCCATTTTTCTTCACCGCTTAAGGCATAAAAGATTCTAAGGGATCGTTAATACCAGCTTGAATCTCCTCAAATATCCTTATGAATCAGTCCCTATATTTGAAACTTTTCAACAGCTTTATTAAAAGACCCAAGTTGGCAACACTATCTCTCTAGACGATGGTTATTGAAGAATTGTAATGTAAACCCGTATGAACACTTGCAATGCTGATTTATAACAAAGAACTAATAGAAGAAATAATAGACAAAACTGCAGATCTGAAATTTTATTCTAGAAAATGCGACTTGCCTTAGAGATTAATGGCACTCAAAACTGATCTAAACTTGATCAAACAATTACCAAAAATAACCAAAATTTATCATAGATGCATGAATGCCAAAAATATAAATTTTTGATCCAAGAAGAAGAGCTGGAAATTTTATTAAAGTCTGCAGAAAATCAGCTTATAGACATGGCTGGAAAAGAGGTTTCCAAAGCCCAAATCACATGCAAACAAGCTGGAATTGATCTCCAAAAATATATAAAAATCAGATCTGGAACAACCGTGCCCTAGGAAGCTCAGATTCCTCCCACAAGTGGGTCGCTCCTCTAGAAAACAAATGAAATGATATACAAAAAGATGATCCTCTCCCATGTGTGGCATGACCTCCTTTTATAATTGCAATTGGCAAATGAGCCCACACAAGGATCCAATCAGCTCGCTCCACTTGGTTACTTTATTTAATATTTTTATCCCCTTGCTTTATTTCCCTATATGGGTTGCATTTTCTCCTTAGGGGAAATAAAAATAAAGTGACCTTTTATTTTATTACTTTATCACTAATAAATAATTAAAGTGCTATTTCATAAAGTGCGTGGAGGCTATTAAAGTTTCATGGAGGAAAAATTCTCGTAATATTTGGTGTGCCTCAAAATATTGTAATATTTGGAGTAGGGTTTTGCAGCTTTACTCGTGGTTTTACGACCGCTATGGGTACACCTTCGTAGATACCGAGATAGTTTCTACTTCCAAATTTGTTCCAATCAAACCTACAAGTACTCATGTTGGTTGTGGTGTGGACCTCATTTTTGAACAAGATAATGGGAAAATATTGGGGATATAAACCTCACACCACTCTAGAAACTAATATCCTTGAAATTCGGTATCCAGAGCTTGGTCATGTAGATAACAAGAACTTCAAAGCGAGACTCAATGCCAGGGACTATTTAGTGTGTATTCAATACTTGATTGATATAATACTTCCGAAAGCATCAAACTTCCTCGCATCCGGGAAAATGTGCGGATTTAGCACCCGATTGAATAAGACATATTGAAGAGAGAAACACTTGGTTGGATAGTGATTACCTAGACGATGCGTCATAATTCCTCTACAAGATGCATATCAATATCTAAGCATTGAAAGCATACAAATCTATTTGGATGGGCATCACAACCAATTTCTTCAAGGCATGAACTCATTTTAACTATAACAAAGGGAGGCAGAAAATCCATGTTTCCCAAGAGTTTGCATCAATTAGATTTTAATGATGATATATCATATGTCGTAACCATATTGAAGAGAGAAACACTTGGTTGGATAGTGATTACCTAGACGATGCGTTCATAATTCCTCTACAAGATGCATATCATTATCTAAGCATTGAAAGCATACAAACCTATTTGGATGGGCATCACAACCAATTTCTTCAAGGCATGAACTCATTTTAACTATAACAAAGGGAGGCAGGAAAATCCATGTTTCCCAAGAGTTTGCATCAATTAGATTTTAATGATGATATATCATATGTCGTAACCATTTTGAATAAAGTGGTCATGAAAAGGACATGTAAGTTTCACACACGAATGTTCTTGATCATAATCACCATTAGCACGAACAAGGAATTATTTGACTCAGGGATGGTCATTAGGATTCCTCGCATAAACATGACGTTGTACTTGATGTCCATTGCTAGCCTACGACCTTTCTTTGGGCTTGAAATCGTAGAGAAATGGACCAGTAAACCAAAATTTGTCACACTACGGCTTAACACAGTATGGACGAAATTTAATTGCACTACCCTGAACTCACTATAGAGGAGAGAGACATTTTGACATTGTCGACGATGCTTTTACCATGTTCGTGGTAAGAACATTTGAAAATAACCACGCAATGTAAATCTCTGCAGAAGGGTCTGAGCTAGTAATACAGTTTAGGAGATGCTTCTTACATTTTCCTAGGTTCTTTGTATTTATGGTCAATGGTTTTGATGGAGTTCCATATTCCCCAACTATTTGCTTGATAATATTATCCTGAGTGAGCTATGGTGCTAGATAATAACAAGTGACGTTCAAGCATAAAACTGCGATACATTTTCCAAATCCCCTGTCATCACACATGCAGGATTTTTATGGATTTAGAAGGAATCTTTGGAGAAGAGAGACATTTTGACGTTGTCGACGATGCTTTTACCATGTTTGTGGTAAGAACATTTGAAAATAACGACACAATGTAAATCTTTGTAGAAGGGTCTGAGCTAGTAATACAATTTAGGAGATGCTTCATACATTTTCCCCGGTTCTTCATATTTATGGTCAATGGTTTTGATGGAGTTCCATATTGGCTCCCCAACTGTGTGCTAGATAATATTATCCCGAGTGAGCTATGGTGCTAGATAATAACAAATGCCGTTCAAGCATAAAACTACGATACATTTTCCAAATCCCCTGTCATCACACATGCAGGAATTTTATGGATTTAGAAGGAATCTTTGGAGATATAGCATAATAAACAATAAACTCACATTACATGATTTTTTTTTTTGACATCAAGGTCTTTGTGTAGAGCCATTTGGGTTTTGTATATCCACACATGCCAACCGTTGATAAGAAATGTGCAGACTACACGCATAAATACAAAGTTCCTAGTTGAGACTACTCGAGGGAAAGGAGAAATTGTATATCCTGCTGCAAGTTGTGGGACATGCCTAAAATGTTAGATTGCTGGCACTTTTTTTGGAGGAGTTCAAAAATGCTCGTTGCTTGAATCATCTTTTCTATCCACCACTCTATTTGGATTTACATTATTGTGCCCATTTGGAAGAGCAACAGGGAGATACAAGTATGTGTGGATTTATGAAACTTGAATGAAGCTTCACTTAAGGAATGCTATAATCCATACGTATCATAGATCAAGTTCTCCAAGTATTCATTGGCTCAAAAATGTTATCCATGTTTGATGTGTTTCATTCTATAACCAAATGGAGGTGGTAAATTTTGATCAACAAAAGGATGCATTCACTTTTCCTCTGGGAATGTTTGCATAAAGGAGGAATCCATTTGAGCCTTTCAATGCAGGGGCTACTTTCTAGAGGGAAATGGTCTTGTCCTTTCATGATGTGATGAACAAAATTGTTCTTTAAAAATTAAGCTTAAAAAAATGTTATCTATGCTCTATGTGTTTCAATGTATAACGAAATGGAGGTGGTAAATTTTGATCAACAAAGGTTGCATTCACCATACCCAAATGGAAATGGTCTTGTCCTTTCATGGCATGATGAACAAAATTATGCCTAAAAAATTAAGATTCAAAAATGTTATCTCGTACTTGATGTGTTTCACTATAACCAAGCGGAGGTAGTAAATTTTGATCAACAAAATGCTGCATTCACTATTCCTTGAGAAATGTTTGCATAAAGGAGGAATCCTTTAGGGCCTTTCAATGTAGGGTCAACTTTCTAGAGGGTCATGGTCTTGTCCTTACATGACGTCATGAACAAAATTATAATAATGTACTTTGATGACATAATAATTGTCCCAAAGAGATGGGAAGAGTACTATAATAACTTAGAGAAATTATTTTAGGGTTGTCGGGTTCATGTCCTTTCCCTATACCCCAAGAAGTCACCAAAATCTATGTTAAAGTTCACAATGGGCAATGGAACTGCACATAGTGTGGTTAGACAAGGAGGAGTGCCTTTGGCGTGTTTACAAGGCTCAAGACAAGATTTTTGTAATGTCCCTTTTAAGGGGGACTCAAGAAATGACCAAAAGCTGAAATGTAACTTAAAAATCAGATTAGTAAGCTGTCAGTAGATGACTGATATCAGCCCCGTAACCTGCAAATTAAACCCTTCAAAGGTGGGTTAAACCTTGTTAACACTCATTGAATCTTATTCCAAAAATATTAAGAAACCCTAAGAAAACACAATTTGTTGTTAGAAATCAGAATTGAGCTTGGAAATAATTAATTTTAGAAACCATTAACCGGCAAACTTTAACAAGCTTGGAAAAATAGTAAATCACCTCCAAAATTCACGAAACTTGGTATCTTGGGGTTTGAAAATATGCCAAATGCAAATATCGAATCAGCTTGCTTTCAAACATCCACCAAAACAATGCCAAACCTACCTTTCAAGCAATTCTCCCTCTTGAAATGCCCTAAAAACAATGTAAGATCACTTGAATATATATTCCGAAATTATTATTCAAGCTCAACAATCAATTGGTGAAGGAATTATAATTTTTGGAAGCCTAGGAATGCTGGAATGAATTTCCTTCAAACCCTAGTTGCAGAAATAAATAAATATTTTCAGATCTGATTATGCATGCCAAAACCCTCCAAATTTCAATGTAAAACCAGATTTCACCCTTATAAATTATATGCAATGAGATGATGTAATCCAAACACATAGAAGACCCTTGAATACTTCAAAACACCATTCAATGTTGGTTGCCCTTTTAGAACAGCCAAATAATGTACCAAATCACTCCACAAATGAGTCACTCCACTTTGAAGGAAGCCAATTTTGCATCAATAACAAAAGGAAAGCAATATCTTCAATATTTGACCCAAAGAGCTCCTTAGGGAAACTCGCCTAAGGCTGAAATTAAGATAACAACAGCAAAGAAATCCCTCAAGGGGGTGGAGACTCCCGTGTTGAAGTCTTCCCTAGACTTGGTGAAGGGTTTCGTCCTCACACAAGACTCTCCAAGGGTTTTTGTCCTTAGGAGAGGTAGAGAGATGCTTCACAAGCAATCTTTCCAAGAGATAATAGAATTCACATAAAAATCAAATGGCCAAGCAACCTCCTTTTATAACAATAAGGGGTGCTACATCATAACTTATGGCCAACCTTATAATAAGTACCTTTTAATTATCTAATTTGTATTTGGAGCCTACATGCTCAAAATACTTTATATTCTAATTAAATGAGTTCATCTATTGGAGCGCTTGGCTTCCCAATAGGAATACATGATAATAATGAAAATATCTATTTAGAAAATGTCATCCAAGTCTTCCCCTTGCTTCTTTCCTTAAACCCACGGGAGGAAAATGGGTTAAGGTCTTCAATTCCGCTAATCTCCAAAAAGGGACATGAATTTTTTAATAGGAAGCAAATCTGTGCTAGTCATGATAAAAGAAAGAGAAGCAAGGTGCACAAAATGCGCATTTGGAGCGTAGTTGGAATTTCATAAGAAAAAGTAAAATAACACCTTGTTTGACAAGTAAAAGGAGTTGTGAAAGTGCGTTTTGAACCCATGAATAATTGCTGAGGGGAACTAATTGTGTGTTTGACATGAAAAGCCTTGAGAGAAGTCGGTGAAAGAGAGAAAAAAAGCAAGACGATGTGTGCAAAAGCGCCTAGAAAGGAAAGTACGCTATTAAAAATGCTCTTCACAATCCAATTAATTTAAGATTAAAAAATAGGAGGTATCTCGCTCCCCTTAGAGCATGCTTTACATTTCCCAAAACTCTACTTCCTAACTAAGAATTACAAAAATCCACCTCACCACTTAAGATCTAAAGAATCATCTCACTAAGTTAGTTGACATCGACATAATTAACAACCGATGTGTCTTTAGTGATGATCAATAAATTATTTCCTTCATCAAACATTTATTTTGTAGTCATCAATTCCATATAGGGAGTCTATAGAGGGAAGATACGATAAAGAGGTAGTATGATGGAGATTGTGCAATCCTACTAAGTGGTGATAATTTTTTGAAGAGCATTGTTTCTTTAGAACTGTTCCAAAAGCATGGTCTATGTATCAAGAGGAAATTATAAGAACCACCGCAAGGCTGAGTTCGTTTCGAAGATAAACATTGGATCTAAGGAGTAGCCTTAGCTTTTCAACAATGGTAAATGCTGCTCGAGAGAAGAGAGACGAATGTTTGTAGCTCTCATTTAGATGTTCTTGTTTGGTCATCGCTGACTTGTCTTTCAAGCCAAGGGAGAATGCAACATTGCATACCCGTGAAGTCGGTGTCATCTCTTACATGTAGAAGCAACGAGATTATAATCCCAAGGTAGCAGAGTATTTTTGTTGAAGTTTAGGAAATGCTCGAAGTTTGAGTCATCTTTCCTATCCATGCATCTACTTGGAGTTCCAATATTATATTTGAAAGAAAACAAGTAGATATGGATATATGTGGATTTTCAAACTCGAATCAAGCATAAATTGTCTCAGCCCTACAAGCAGAAGCAACGATATTTTAATCCCAAGATAGCAGAGACTACTTTTAAAAAGTTTTAGGTAATGCTCGATGCTCGAGTCATCTTTGCTATGAATCCCTCTACTTGGATTACCAACATTGTGCCCAACTAGAAGATGAGTGGGGAGATACGAATGTGTGGATTTTTGGAAACTTGACTCAAGCTTCACTTTAGGGATCTATCCCCAAACTAATAATAGACCAATTCATCCAAAAGTCATAAGCTCAAAAATGTTGTCAATGTTTAGTGGGTTTTTAGGGTATAACCAAATTAAGGTGACAACCGCCGATGAACACAAGACCACATTCAAGTCTCTATGGGGAAGGTTTTCACACTGGAGGATGCTATTTGGGGTTGTAAATGTAGGGACAACTTTATAGAGGGCAATGGACTTGACATTTAATGACATGATGATAAATTTAGAGTAATCTAGAAATGTACTCAATTTTATTGAACCGTCGAAAAGCTCCAAAATTATGTTTAACATGATGCCCTTTATTCAATGTTCCTTTTTTCTAAAGGGTCAATTGTCAAAATCAAACTTGTGCCATCAAAATCCGAGCACATCTTTGAGATCGAGGTATACCAAAATTGAGGTAACAACTGCTAATCAACACAAGACCGCATCCAATTCTCCATGGGGAAGGCTTTCATCTGGAGGATGCTATTTGGAGTCGTAAATGCGGGCACAACTTTCTAGAGGGCAATGGACTTGACATTTAATGATGTGATGATAAAATTTAGAGTAATCTAGCAATTTACTCATTTTTTTTTAATCATTGAAAAGCTCCAAAATTGTGTTTAACATGTCCTTGATTCAATGTTCCTTTTTCTAAAGGGTCAATTGTCAAAAGCAAACTTATGCCATCAAAATATGAGCACATCTTTGAGATTGAGGTAGAATCTTGATGGGCGATAGAATCTGCGTCTTGTGACAAGGAAATTTTCAACTAGAAGCAAATATGTACTAACATTGAAAAATAATACGAGAGGAGCAAGGCAGACTTTGTGGATTGTAGGGGAAGTTCCTAAGGAGAAGTGAACTCACACCATATGCGATGAGTAAAAGTAGTGCTTAAAAGCACACTCGAGAGCTCATGTGGAATAGCAAGAGGGGAACTAAAAACGTGCCTTTTCATGCTAGATACAAAAGGCCTTGATAGAAATCATTGAAGGGGGAGAGAGAAAAGGCACACAAAGAGTGCCAAAGAGGCTAAAGAGAATTTTTGCTGAGGAAGACATGATGTGAGTGCCACATTGAAAGTCAAGCAAAGAAAATAAAGTGCGTAGAACATGATTTTGAGACAAATAAGGAAGTCCCACCAAAGTGTTAAAAGCATGTCATCCACACCCAAAGAGACCTAACCTTAAAAAATGTCTATTCTAAAAGGCTATATATAATTTTTGGTCCTTATCATCATTATAAAATGTGCCACAACTTTATTTCTCCTCTTGAGCCCTCCTTTGCTTGGAATTTTCCTTTCCATTGCAAAGATTTTTCCAGATCGCCTCTTTTTACCCCCTAGGGTTTATGTAAGTGTTTTGGTATCCCATCTTGACGAATAACAAAGTTGTGGGTGCTTACTATTGTTTTCCTAAAACTCCTGTGGTACCTCTTCTACTCAAAATCTCATTTTCTGAGCCTTCAAAGTTCTTTAAGAAAAACAAACTTCGCTGATTTCATAGAGTTTGGCGCTGAAAACTCCGAACACACTTTTTATGCGTGTCGTGCAATTCATAAATGTGTTCGCTTTTCTCTCTTAGAGTAGGTTTTATTGAGATTTCTCATGATTTTGTGAGAACTTTGGCTTCACCTTCTTAGATTCTAAGGAAATTTTTACCACAAGATACTTTCCACCCAAATCTGCAAGTTTTGGTGGAGGCAATTGTTTGATACCCATTTCAATACAACGTGATCAAATATCATGGATTTGAACCTCACTCCATTCTAGAAATTGAATTCTTTGAAGAGCTGGATACAAAGAATGGTCATGTAGATAACGTGAACTTCAAAGCACTACATATAAGATAACTATAAAGAGTGGTGGGAACAAAGCCAATAGGTGAGTTATACCTAAGTATATTCTTGTTCATAGTCACCATTAGCAAGAACAAGGAATTCATTGATCGTGGATGATTACAAGTGTTCCTTTGCATAAGCAATTGATAGAGTTGGAGATAACTCACTCCTAGATGACCTCATATCTAATGTGGTCCACTGCGAACTTACAACTACTTTTGGGGCTTAACATAGTAGGGAAATTAGGTTGGCTAAATAGAATTTTTCTAACTATCCCCGATTCATGTTTTACTGAGGGTAATGGATATTTCACGATGTTTGTGGTAAGAACATTTGAGAATGATGACGCCATGAGAATCTCCACGAAAAGGGCCAAATTTGTACCCTAGCTCGAGGGTGACTTCATATAGTTTCCCACGTTCTCTTTACGTTACGGTTAAAGGGTTTGATGGAGGTACATATTAGCTCCTCATGTATGAGCTAGACAAAGTACTCGTGATCGAGTTATAACAGCAATTGGCATGATGCACAAGCTATACCGCTTCTTAGCATATGGATTTTCAGGCATGGAAATGGCATGCAATAGTATGGGAACGGAGTCCTTCCTCGATGAAGGTGAGGTGGCTTTATTGAAAACCAAAACTGTATTTACACTTGTACATTCAAAATTGTATGTGGGGGTGTTTTGGAACATCAATGGAAAGAAAAGTGAATGAGGGAGATGGAATGGAATGAATGAATGGAAGGAACATGCTAAGGTAAAAGAAATATTGCATGGAGAAGAACAATAAATAACTAACACAAATAAAACAAAGTTTGCATTAGCTAAACGAGAATGAGTAAAAGGGAACACACGTGAGAAAGTAAATAATCGATTAATCATGGAACTAGAACAACATATTAATAATTAACACAAGATGAAAGATAATATTTGAGCAAGATTTAAACGCATCTAATGAAAATCAATGGAAAGAAAAGTGAGTGAGGGAGATGGAATGGAAGGAACATGTGAGGTAAGTAGATAATACTACAGGAGAAGAACTTAATAACACAATTAAAACAGAGTTTGCATCAGCTAAACGAGAATGAGTAAAAGGAACACACGTGAGTAAGTAGATAATCAAAGCTTAATCACTGTGAACTAGAACAACATATTAATAGCGTTTACAATAAGATCAAAGATAATATTTGCATGCAAGATTTAAACATCTAACATCTAATGAACATAAGAACATCAAATGTTATAAGAGATAATGAATGGGACACAAAGTTCATATTTCATTAACTCCAAATGTTTTCACAAAAGAACACAAAGTTTCTTCCTTGAAACAAAGCTTGCACACAAAAGTATTTTCTTCTCCTCTCTCAAAGTCACCTTTACAAATGAGCCCCTAACATTCTTTTATAACCCAAAAGTTGGTTACAAAGTAGTTAGGATTTTAAATGCACATTAAATAGGGCACTTAAGTGACTTTGACTTTTTCAACCAACTTTATTAAAAACAACTAAAAATAGAAATCTCATAAGTTTCCTCAAAAGTGAATTCAACAAAAACATCATTTAAAATACCACTTTCAAAACATTTGACAAAAACCAGTGCCTTATCCATTGGGGTGGGGGTCCGCCTATCTCAATCGTATGAGAAATGGACTCTCCCACCCATGAGAAAATATAGGAAATCATCCTACCATGTTGTTGGCAAAACAAGGATCCTGATTCTTTGCCAATTCAAAAGATTTGAGCTTTTGCAATGTCTAGTGCATCTTCTCTTCTTTCGGAAAAACAACTCGGGAGAAGACCAACCTCACAAAGTACCTGCATTTCGAGAATCTTACCTGGTATGGTATGCAAGTCTGCAAACTTTAGATTGGATCTCTTCACAAAGATGTTTGATTCTGAAACATTGATCCATAGAAGAAGTGGAAAAAACATCAACAGGAGTATACATTTCATGTATCAATTTTGTAAACTGCTCCACCAGATGTTGTACTGAATTCCTTTGGTTGTGTTCATTGATGAAGGTGCAAGGAATCTCTTCGATGAAGACTTGAATGGAAGAGAGTGCGGTATAGGCTTCATTATACAAACTATCAAACTGAATTACCAAGTCTTCTAGAATCATTTTCCTGGCCTTAGCATGATTTAACCATAGAATTCGTGTCATGCGATGATCAAACTCAAGTATCCCCTCTGAGGCTAAGAATGTAGATTCCATGCGAGCAAGATCCTGAAGACTTGGAAAAATCTGATCTAGTGTGATTAATTCTGTAATGAGGCACTCCTTGAATGGAAACACTGGATCAAGGTAGGCATAAATATTCTCAGATATTTTTATCACCTCAACAATTGTTTTCAACCCACCACTTTCTATCTCAGAAACCCATGACCTTAGAGTGTGCCCTAGAGTGATCACATCCTTCGATTGATTGAGAATTTCTTGATCCGATAGCCACCATCTCTGGAACAAGAAAAGAAGACTCAATTGGGTTGATCAAATGTTGAACATATGAAATCAACTGATTCTTTTCTTCCTTGAGTTGGGAAATTTGAGATTTGTATCTCTCCAACCTTTTAAGCACACTATTCATTGAATCCTTTGCCATAGCAACATCACTTTCAAAAGTGGTCTTACCAAGGGCTATCTTGGATACTTCATAGTCAGTGATTGTCATGTCCCCACGATCCTTCTCAGTAGTAGGAACTGCAATTTCTGCAAACTTATCTCCGCTATCATCAATCACTACTCTAGAGAAGACCTTAGGCTTTTTGGGCACAACTTTATTGGAGGGCGAAAGAGATTCCAAATCAATGTTGGCCACTTTGACCAATCTCTTTCTCTTTTTTATTTCAGAGTCAACCCAGGTTGGTGTTTCATTCATTAATTCGACACAAAAAAGTCGAGAACTGGAAGAAAAATCCTCTTTGCCTTTCTCATGACTAAAACCAGTAGGCAGTTGTTTTGTGGCTTCAATCCTTGGTGAAGTAGCATCTGCAACACATTCTTGATTATCCTCATGTTCTTGTGGAATACCCTTATCACCTGGATGTTCGGAAGAATTAGATATTTGTACCACTGGGATTTTCTTGGACTCTAGTGTATGACATTGATGATTTGGATCTTTGGTAGGCCTATTGGAACTCTCAATGATGTGAATAGATGAGTTTGGGGTAGAAATACCCGAAACACATTCTTTTCCTTCCCAAGAGGCACACTTTTACCGATCCTTGAGACACCACTTCTTTATTAGAGATAGGTTTGGGTAACCACTGACTTTGCCTCTAAGATGCATGTGATGATGTCAGTGGGGATTGATACAAAGAAGTTTGCACCACTTCTTTCTGTGTAAATCATCCTTTCGTTGGCAACCTTTGTATTTCTGACATATGTGCCTAAAATGGGAGAGGATTGGCTATCTGATTCTCATACCACATCATAGTCCTTTTTAACACAGGTTGATTCATGACATCTAGAGAAGTTTCATCTCCTCTACTCCAATCAATACTAGGGAGTGGAGTGAAAACTATTTGATCATAGGCAGGATCCATAAGATCAATCCCATTATCAACAAGGGTCAAGGAGGATCCCTCAATCTGTAATTTTCTATCTGAGCCAGTGTGAGATGAGAAAATTGTCGTCGTCTTACCTCCCTGTCATCCGCACATTCTGCCCAATAGTCTTCTATGTTTGCCTTGTGCTTATATCTTGCTCCTAGGGCTTTTTCCATGGATCCTTTAATATCGAATTGAGCCCTGCTTGTGAAAGGATGTATAGTTATGAGAGAAAATTATTTTTCCATAAGTTTTGCATTGTGGGAATTTGGACATTTGTATTCCCCAATCTGAATTGGGAAATGAATGCCTCCTTTGTGTTTATCCACCAGTAGACAATGGATTTTGAAAAGCTGACGTGAAAGTTCCATCAATGCTATTTTATCGCTGACATATTTAGGAAGTCTGTAAGGAGCTCCCACAAATCCATCAACTCGTATATAGGAGTAAGAGGGAAACTGGATAAACCAAGTTCCCCATTGTTTTATCACCACCTTGGCATCTTCTGAAAATCTTTCCTCTGGATTTCTCCTAAGTGACCGGATTATATAGAATAGGAAAGCATCGTTTACCCTCCGGAAATGGTGAGAACCGTTCTTGAACTCCAGCTATGGGTAAAAGTGAAAAACACTATTCTTGCTAGGACCCATTGTACCTCTAGTTGTTAGCCCTGAAAATATCCTCCTTCTTGCTACAACATAAATCAAATATGAGGTCATGTAAAAATGACCTGTCATCCTTACCTCAATCAATTGCTTATGGAGAGTATTGCTAACGATACTTGCCCAATCAATGAACATATTTGCATCAAGAATGATACAAATGAACTTGTACATCCAAGGATGAAAATTTCTAGCGAAGAAGGAAGACCAAAAACCTGCTTGAGGAGAGTAATCATATCTCCTATTTCTTCATGAAACTCTACCCAAAACAACTCTTTGGGAATTCTTGAAGTGTGAGTTTTTGGTTTGACCAACCAATTTTTATTAACCATCTTCGACCATCTCAAAGGATTTTCATCCCAAAATTGTTGTGTCGATTCTTGCGTGATGTCAATTTTCTTCATGAAGTGGCACTCTTAACAAATCTTCCATATGATCTGGAGAATTGAGCAGGAAAGGTTCATTTCTGTCATTAAAAATTCCCGATGCTCAGGATCATAATGTTCGGCACAAGCTAGGACAAATTCGGGGCATTGTATGGCAACTGGAAATGTTGCCGCTTGAGGTAAGCCGCAACGATAAAGCCTTTTTGAGAAAAATAGTCCTCCCTTCCCATCTTACCCTGTCACAGAATTGAACCATATCCACGTGACCCATATCGGTATCTAAAATATTATCATATACTGAATTTAAAGACGATCTTGGAACTAATCCTTGGTATGCATATTTTAGTGCCGACTTATTGAACGTTCACCCATTATGAATTTTTTTTTTCTTTTTTAAATGGAAAGCGAAAGGAAGACAATACATTGGAAAGGTGTCGGGTCTAAGTCTCCGGACCACCATCGTCGCAAGAATAATACAACTCTTTTTATTATATATATATATTTATTTAAAAAGAGATTTAGTGAATGCCGAATTCAAAATGACCATACAAAAATATTGAGGCAAAGCTCAAATCACCATCCAAAAAATAATACAATTTTAGATCATTTTTACACTTCTAGCAATGCGTTGAATCTTCGAAGCTCCTTATTATTATTTTTTAAAAATATTCACTGTGTGTGTGAATATCTCCTCTACCCTCGACGTGGAAAGTTTTGTCTTCTCAAGCATGTGTGCATTCTTATGAATTCTCTTTTTTAAAATAATAAAATAAAAAAATAAATCATGAGTAAACTTCACCATATTGTGCATGCGTGGATTTCTATTTTGGTTGTATTTTAATCTTGTTCCTCCTCTCAAAAATGCATGGAAACTTCCTTCACTTTGCTGCGTGGATTTCTTTTTATTTCTGTTTTGTTTCTCTTTGCAGGCTGCGTGGATCTCCCAACAGATGCGTGGAAATTATCTCCTCTCCTCAGGTTGTGTGTGGGTAAAAACAAACTGACTTTATTCCTCCTTAGAATGTGCAAGCAGATTTATTTTCTTCTTCTCAGGCTATGCGTGAATAAAAACAAACTTCATTCTCCCTTCCAAGCATGGCGTGGAAACTTGTCTTCAACCTCTATGCTGATCTTATTCCTCGTGGGTAGCGTATCATTCTTCTTGAACTGGACTGCATGGATTTATCCTCGGGCTTGCATGAAAATATTGTTCTCCTGCTGTGGAGGATCTTGACTGGCTTCCAGCTGCTGCACAAATCAACAACAAACAAAAACAAACTACCAGCTACGGGAAATTTCACCTTCTTTGCTGCATAAGGGATTCATTTGGGATTCCAGATCAATCCTTGCACGTGCATGAAATTGCCTTCTCCTTTGCAAGCGTGGACCTCAGAAACTTCTTGCTATTGCTTCCCTCCAGTGTATGATCTCCTAAACTCGTAATCCCGCAATGGAGACAACTACTTAGAACTCTCAAGGTTGCCTGGCTCTAGCTAATGCTCGTGCCAGGTTTCCGTGTGAAAGCCGGGTAGTGCCTGTAGAATAAGCTTTTCCTTCTTTTGGGCTCTGGATATCTGCAATATTTCTTTATTTCTCCTTCTTCCCAATTTCCTCTGCTTCTGCAACCTCTTGTAACCGTCTCCTCACCAATTCCCGGATGATAGAAGCAAAATTAAAATTGTCTAAAAAGAAAAATTGCTCCCAGACTTGCTCATGGAATTACGGCAATTGGAAGTAGAAGAAAATTGCCCCACTTGCACTTGCTCACGGCGATTCTGATAATTAATAAAAAAAAAGAAAAGTTCTTCCAAGTTTGTCGAACAACTTCTATGAGTATTAAATTAATATTTATTAATTAAAAACCCTAAAATTTAATAAATATTAATTTTATTAAATAACAGATAAATATTAATTAAATAATTAAAACACGGTTTGTGGCGTAATAGGAGAATGGCTCATTCAAAATATATGAAATGAAAGCCAGAATGACCATGAGAATAAAACGATTGTGATGAAGGATAAAAATTACGTGAAAGAACACTTATAAATTTTGTTAAAATTTTCACGCTTATTGATTTTGTGAAGTCAAAATCAGCTGACAACACTTCCCCCTTTTGTTCACCATCGTGGAGTCCATATCTTTGAAAGCCTTGTCCACCTACAAATACACAAAATTCCACCTAATGTCACATTTTCAAGGTCAAAAGTTCAAAAAGTGAGTGCTTCAGTGAAAATGCCTTCTAATAGGTCAATCCTAGAAAAAGAAGCTTACGCAAAATCTTAGAGCCCGACTTGGGCATAATGGAAAGTCTTTAAGACCCTTGCTCCCAAAAAGCTTACTCTACGACAAGGGTAACAACCAATCCTTTGGGTGTTCGATGTTTGGATTTGGAAAATCTTGTTGGGGAGAATGATATGGGCATGATAATGTTGAAATACTATGAATATCAAATAATACCCATGGGAGTGTCTATTGTTAAAAGTGATACACATTAAATTCAAAACCTAATGCTAGAGTTGTCAAACAAATAGCTGAACAACTTGAAGCCAATAATCGACACTTAGTTACTCTTGTCAACTATCTCTAAGCCCTTATTGCAAGCTTGGTAGCATCAATCGTCTCTCGATTACAATTATAGGGTATCAACCCTGCAACTATCATAGTGTTAGGGTAACAACCAATCCTTTGGGTGTTCAATGTTGGGATTTTGAAAATCTTGTTGGGAGAATGATATGGGCAAGATAATGTTGAAAGACTATGAATATCAAATAATACCCATGGAGAGTCTATTGTCACAAAAGGTGATACACATTAAATTCAAAACCTAATCAGAGTTGTTAAACAAATAGTTGAACAACTTGAAGCCAATAATCGACACTTAGTTACTCTTGTCAACTATCTCTAAGCCCTTATTGCAAGTTTGGCAAAGCATTAGTCATCTCTTGATTAGAATTATAGGGCCTCAACCTTGCAACTATCATAGTATTAGGGAACTTAACCAAAGTTTGGCAAAACAACCAAACCTTGCATAAGAGCATCTATCGGCGAATTGGATGAAATTATTTGATGAGTTGATGAAGACCTATGAGAACATAGAAGTCATGGAGGCCCTTAAGGAAAAATAGATAGTGTTGGCTAGATTTTCTGCATAGCATCAAACCTAGCGATCATGAGATGAATCTCCCTCATTTAACCGGTGAGGCTCCGTGTCAGATTGTAATTAAAAATGTGTTATTATCTATCGGGGGTTTTACTTTAACCACTTAGTTCATGAACCATAACTAAGTAGTTCTGCAGCAAGTAAACAACTGTTTAAGAAAGGAAAGTTATAGAAGAAAGAAGTAAAGAAATACAGAGAAGAAATGGGGAAGATGTGCATCCCAATTAGTAGATAGCAGAGCTAATTACATGCACATAGAAGAAACTTAATAGATATGAACACACAAAATTATAAAACAAAGGCAGCTCTAGATCTAGATCTAAAATAACACAAAGTTTATCAAGAGATCTAAGATTCAAAGCAAGAAACACAGTACACCGTGACACAAAGTTCTCCGGAAACCTGCTCCTTTGTATTCCTTTGCTCCAAGTTGCTTTCAGGAGTTCAGCACAAAGTCTAGAACTCAGGATTGCTGCTTACAAATTCTGATCGATCCTTAACCCGGAGGTTCTTCTCCTACTTATAGAATGTAGGAGGGAAAGTACAAATGGAAAACTTAAACTGAACTGAAACATAAACAACAAGTAACGATGACATTTGGCAATCATCCTCAACTATCTTCTCCTTAAGTGACACATGTATCACTTAACTAACAGAATGGTTCCACATGACTTCAAGTAATGGTTGCAAAACCAATAACTTAGAAGTTTTACAATTTCATTCGGGAACATAGAAAATAGAAGAAGAAAGAATAGAAGAAGTCATGCCAGCTGTAACATTTATGTCTTCTTCTTGTTCTGATATCGGATATACTTGTCGAACATGTAATTCAACATCTTTCCATCTGTTTTAGCCACTGCTTCCTTCTCTGTCCTGAATTGCAGCAACCCTTCATTCAACACTTTGCTGCACGCTTCCACCTCTTCCAAACTCGGCCCAAACCTCGCAATGTCTGCCTGCAGCGCCACCAGTCTACTGATAGAATTCATCGTGAAAGGCTTGGTAGCTTTATCAATTCTCTTTTGTACCATCAGAAGAGAATCTTCCAGGGAATTAGGCACCTTAGTCGAAACGATCCGCACGTATGAAGTAACACCTCCGTCCACTCTTTCCTCAGTGAAAGAAATGATACTGTCTGGTAAATCTGATGTTCTACTCTCAAGTGCCTGCATCCTCTTCAGCAAAACTCTGCAGATTTCCAAACGGAAAGATACTGCAAACTCTAGCTGCTTCCCCTTCTCGACTGATCCGTCTGGTACAATCTGTTCCGCAATCAATACATCTCTCGGCAGCTTGTTGATCTCGGCCAAAATACTCAGGTTACTCTCTGCAACTGTATTCATGCCTTCTATGTTTTCCATCAGTTGCTTTAGTTGATTTGCTGCATCGTTCATAACCTTTAGGCGGGCTGGCACTTCCCCAAGTTGTACAGAAGCTTGACGAATAATCAGATCCTTCCATTCGTCAATAGCCTTTACTTGATTGCTTGCGTCCTCCATTTCCTGCATAAGATGATCACTCACCTGCTCTGAAATGGGCTGAATGGAAGGTTTAGCAACCTTGGCTATGATCTCACATAATTGAGATACTTGCTTCTGCAGCTCTTCTTTCTCCGCCTTTTCACTGTCAAGCCTAAGGAATAAAGCGTCTATCAATGTCTGCGTGTCCTGCTTCAATCCTTCAGTGGTGGCTTGACCGAGTGGTACTTTGGTCACTGTCACATCTTCTGCCGTGAGCTCCTCTTCTATCTTTCCTTCTGCCGGAATTGATATCTCAGCAAACTTCTCTCCCGAATTCTCAATGATCAACCTAGAAGTTGCTTTAGCAACTTTAGGCCTTCTGTCTCTTCTGCTCAGATCCTGGAGTAGCTGCAAGTCGTGCTCCTCTAAGTTCATCTCCATTCTCACTTCTGGAACCAACTGCAAAGCCAACCATTCCGAGAAATTACTTCTCGGAGAGTGAGAAGTCGCTGAGTGCACTACCATCTCCCGCTCTGCATCCTCTCCGTCAGAAAGTGCCACAGTGTTATGGCTGCCATCCTCTGAATCATCCAAGGACAAAGCTCTTTCGAACTCTGCCATCTGCAGCTTCAACATCTCCTCTGGAACGGGTGATGAACGAAGTGGCTGAGGAGAGAAGACGAATGTCGCCGGATTCAATGAAGGCATGGAAGCGTCCTGCTGCTGCGGTGCAATAGTTGGTGAAGTACTGGGTACTGGAGAAGCCGGAGTCAAAGCTATGGTCGTAGAAGTGATCTTCTCTTTCTCTTGAGATCTTCTGTGTACTTTCAACTTCTCGGACCTTCTGCTGCTTTCTCCTTCATGCTTTCGCTTGAGGGAATCTCCTGCGCCGAAGTTGCCCGTGATTTGATTCATCAATGCTTCATCAAGGCAATATCCCTTCGTCAAGAAACTTGATTTGAAGTATTCACCAACACACTACTCGAACTTTCTTGATTGTGTTGCAACCTCCTATGTTATTCTGCAGTATGGCTTTATCTCCTCCCATTTGATGGTAAGTGTCAAGTACCACATTCCCATCATCTTTAAGATCCGCAGGTATCCGCGCTAGTCCAAAGTCGAACACTTGCTTTGCTGACAGCCTGCTGAAATCTCTCTTTCTAACCTCGTACTCACTTTTGCACTTCATCCAGAAATCTTCTAATGAAGGCACATGTGCGTACTGCTGGGAGATTGTCTTCCTGGCTACTCCAAATGGATCGAAGTTCAGCCGTGCAGGGAAGAACTCTTGCTCATACTCGGATAACATTTGTGCTTCCATCCCTCGAGCTCTGTGAATGCTAATGCAGCTGTAATATCCCACAGTGATTGGGAAGAAGCCCGTAGACTTGTGCCACTTTGACTGAAGGTCGTGTAACTCCACAAGTTGCCTGCTCAGCTCCATGGCGATCAATCTATCATTCGGATACCTGGGCATCTTTATTGGTTCTCCAGAAAAGCCCGTAACCCTGAGGTATGTGAAATCTGCAAATTGAATGAATAGACTTCCAATCTTGGACACGGCTTCCCACGCTTCCTTGCTTACCTGTTGGCCTTGAGTCTTTGTCAGCTGCGAGATGAAATCGTAGAAGAAGTCATCGTTGATCACTTTGAAGTCTTTCTCGCCTGTAGGTGCAGTAAGCTGCGGGTAGCACTCGAAAATGGGGTCCTTGGAAAGAACACCACATCTATCCAGCTTGGAAAAGACACCTTGTGAAGCTGCAGCATACACCAAGTATGAAGTCATCTTGAAGCTGAAAGTACGCTTCACGTTCAAGTTGCTCACCGATGTTCTTTGCTAATAATTTCCGACCCGATTGATTATAGAATCAACCTTGTTGATTTCATGGTCTGATGAAAGCATACATCCATGTACGGAAAGTGTAGGCATTCGCTTCGCCATTCATCTGCGCATAGATTTGACGACATCATCTATCTCCTGCACCAAATTGGACCGTGGAAGAGTTCTCGGGAACTTTGAAGGAGATCTAAGCTTCTTCATGTACATTATTCATGATGCTCACACAATCAACTCTATGCTTCTCCCATCTCTTTGTCGGCATCACGAATGCTAATAGAAGTCACCACCTTTAAATCTTGGAATCTTGAAACAATAATTGATGAACTCTGCGTCCCAAACGAATTATTGTCTTTCCCAAAGCATCACGTATTGATCTGGATGAAGGATGATAAGATCTAGCACACTCCATCACGAACTCTGGCAATTGGGCTGTACATGGAAAAGCTGCAGCTCGGATAATTCCACTGCTTTTGACCGCACGCATGAGTGAAGTCTTTCCCGCTCTGGATCTATCAATCAAATCGGCAAGAGGTTCCGGGCCTAGATCTGTGTCTCCTATGTCTGCAAGTTTGGAAGCAATGCATGACTCCATCGTGCTTTCTTTTTCATCTCCCTTCGCCATGGCTTTGTCTATCTTCGTCTGAATAATTCTTTTTCTCCTTACTTGGCCGGATTTCTTCAATACTGGTGCAGATCTGGACAATTCTTCAGATTCAGAGGATATTTGCAATGTATTGGACATTGATAAAAACTCCTTTTCTTTTGTAAAGCACCTATAATGAATTCCTGCAATTTATTCAGACAAAAATGGCCACCGGAGCATGAATAGTGAATTTAAATTATAAAAATCTGCACTTTTCAAGCCTGCTGCCCCAAAAATTGGTGTTTAATTTGCACATAAAGAGAGCATGAATCCTTTGATCAACACTGAGCTCTGTAACACTGTGTGGAAACAATTATGTAGACAAAGATCAACCTCCTCCAAAGCATGCGCCAAATTTGGAAGCTTTTAGCCTTGTTAGCACTTTGTTTGAACAAAATCCTTCCTTTAATGGGGCGCACTTTTCCACTTGGCTGCAATTCTTTACCTGTGATTTGAATAATTCACCCATATGGCTGCCCATGCTTATATAACCTTCACAATTCTATAATTAATAATTGCCCTAACAATTAAAGGCAATTAATTAATTAAAAATCATGTTTTTCTCTTTTAAAAATAACATGTTTAAGGACAACCATCCAATAAATTAAATTAATCCAATTTAATCCTTCACACATCACTTCACTTAAGCTTCACAGTGTGCTTTGACCATAGCCACTGAAAATAGAAATTAATTTAATGTTTTAATGCTTTAAAAAACATTAAATAATACCCAAATGGGGCGCACTTTTTGAGAGGAAGAGGGCAGCCATTAAATAAATTAATTTTAATGCTTTTAAATCCTTTCTTTTATTTCATCTTTGACTTGTTGACTTCCTCCAAGCTTGGGCGCACTTTTTGAGAGAATAGATTAATTAAAATAATCAATTTAAGGCTTTTATTCTCTCACCAAAGGGGGCGCACTTTTTTGCACATGTAATTCTATTTTTAAGAATTTTTTCATAATGGGATTCTTTACCTGCTGCAGGCGGGCATCAAAATCCCGTGATCCACTTAAATGATTTGACTTTGACGATGGGATTATTTACCTGCAAGGCGGGCTAAAATCCCATGATTTCACTTAAGTCACTTTCCTTTTATTATATCATGGGAATTTTTACCTGCAGGCGAGGCAATAAATTCCCACTGCTGCTGACCTCTATTTTCCCCACTTGCGGCTTAAGTGACTTTTATAACACGGGAAAAAGTACCTGCTTGGCGGTATAAAATTCCCACCACTGCTGCAGCTTATATTTTCCCATCGCGGCTTAAATCCTTTGTTTTCCAAAAATGCGCCCATCCCGCGAGGGCTTTTCCAGTGCACGACTTCGCTTTTTCCCGGTGATCCGGACCTCGATGGCGACTTCCTCACGGGCATAATGTGCGTATATGTTTTCCAGTTGCTCCAGCCAAAAATCGGGCTTACCGTGAAAGGAATTGCTCAGAGAAATTTCACGAGAAAGCGAAGCAGGACACCACAAAAACACGAAAAATTGCCAAAAGTTACAAATAAAGCCCAAAACTTAAAATAAGTTAAAACCCTTACGGCACATAGGAATAATAACATATTCGCTCATAATAGAGTTAAAAGAGCGCAAAATAGCCTCATACGGGGCTCAAAATAATTAAATACAAATTTTCCATGAGACAAATCCCGACGAATGAATAAAACAATTTTGGGCATCCGGGTATTTGGCGAAAAAGGCTAATATTAATATGGCTCTTTGGGATTATCTTGACACAATACAGAACTTTCGAGTGCAATAAAAACACAAAACTATCCATTATTTTAAAAGTATGAAAAAATTTCGGATAGGGTAGTCGCAGATTTCAAGGTGAAATCGAGTGACACTAGATAGCAAACATAGTAATTGGGATGTCTTAATGGGAGGCTCTATGACACCATTTTGAGGAGCCGATGAAGACATGTTGGTTCTTAAGGGTGTGTTTTCCATAAAGAAAACATTTTGTTCTAGTGGTATGAAAGTATAATATGGAAGAGGCGTTGAAGAAACTTGAAGAGAACTAGAAAGTAGGAGAAGAGAGTCTAACAAAAGTATGCATGAGCAAATGATCTCTTCATTGCAACTTTTTTTGAACAAGATGTCAAGGGATACATTCTACATCTGAAATTAAGGAGCATCTTTAGAAAATGGTAAGAGAATAGCTCGTCTAGATGTTTTTGATGTTGCTGCAAAGATTTTCCAAACTTTCATAAAATCCTGCTAGAGACCAAGAAGGTGGTAGATACCAAGATCAATCATTAAAGCAATTTGATAGTCGTTCACGAGAAGACCATTGTGATTACTTTCACGAGGTTTCAAATAAACAAGATGGCTAGGGATCCATTCACTCTCGAAAATAAGGACCACTTTTAGAAGATGGTAAAAGAAGAGCTTTTCGGTGTTGAAGTGTTTGAAGTGGAAAATCGATAATGATTCACTAGAGTTTCATAAAATGCTCCGGAGACTAGGAAGGTGGTAGATACCTGGATTGTGAGTACTTTTCACCGTGTTTCAAGCAAACAAAATTAAGAAGGTGAAGGAGAAATATAAAGGAGCGACCCAAGGACAAAGCGGTCCAAAGCAACCTCATAGTGGTTCTTTGTCGTTTGATTGGGCCTTGGAATGGGAAATCTTCTAATTTCAAATTACTTTTCCTAAATAGCTCCCAACTTAAACCACCTTTTATATTTGTAATATCGAGTAACTTTTGTTGAAAATAAAACAAAATAAAAGAGAATATGGAGAGCCATGCAAATGGCGGTTATATTCTACTATTATAAATAGGAGAAGTATCCATTATATGAGGGTTTTTTTATGTTTGAACTTGAAATTTTGTTTAAAAGGAAGAACAATAAACTTTGTGCTCATTCCCAATAAGAAATACAAGGATAATTTCCGAACTCAATCTCGTGAAAGTTCTTTGGTGATATCATTTTTTCTTATTTTAAATGTATGTCTTTATTTTCCAAAACTTTGTGTTTTGAAATTTCTTCGATGATATCATTTATTCTCATTCTAAATGCATGTCTTTCTTTTTCCTTTCTTGAATGCAAGGCTACTGCAAACATTACGGTGTTGGCTTTCTTATTATTAAATTTCCTAAACGAGTGTAGAATTTACATTTATTCATTTATATGCGCATCTGTTATTAGACTTTCTCTCCTTCATACTCTTGTACTTTTGAGTTAAATGCAAAAACAAAAATATTGTACATATTGTATTTATCCTTTTTAAGAATTTCCTTTGTTTTCTATTAAGGGAACCTTTCCCAATAATAGGGAGGTACTTTTTCCCTTCACTATTGCAAAACTATATTTTGCCATATACAAAATATTTTACAAACGATTTTTCTGCGCCCACGCCCGCTATGAAGCTCATTTTTTCCTTTTTGTGCAACCCACATAACTAACATTTTCTCGAAACAACTCTCAAGCGATGCTCCTATTTTAGAGGAAGGCGATGCTCCTTCAACAGTAAAACCCTTCAAGCTGGTGAAAATAAGATTTACTTGAACAAAAATAGATTAGAGGTAAGTTTTGACCCATTTATCAATTGTCAACATGAGTCTAGTTTTAATATTAGTTTTTAGAAAAGCAAATGAAAGATTCAGAAGTCAACAAGCACTCTATCCAACCCAAATATAATAGAACTAGAAGGTGGAACCATTGGAAACAGAAGGTCGTGGAGCTTAGGACGACTTTTTCTTCAAAGAAAAAACCCTTCAACCCGGTAGAATTAATATTTACTCAAACACAAATAGATTTGAGGGAACTTTGGGCCCCTTTTTCAATTTTCAACAGGGACTCGGGTTTTAATCTTACCTTTGAGAAAAGCAACATAACGACATAGAAGTCCCTAAACACTCTTTCTAGGCCATAAATTATAGGTGGTACCATGGTACACTTTGTAGCTTTGAAACTTTTAAGAACCAATTTTCCATGGGTTTGAAAATTTCAACACATGACAAGATATTACCTTGAGGGGCATCATTGACAACGAGAACAAATCGAGGTCCCTATACCCTAAACAAAATATTTGAGAGAAAAATTTGATCATCGAGACCGATTGGTGAAGTTCGGTAGAGGAAATCAACCCACCACCTCTCGACCAATGTCCGAAGGCATCCTAGCTTCTCCAAGTGTTATCATGTCTCAAAATCTCACGACCTTTTCTTTTATCTGTAGCGAGAAGACAAAACCCTTTTATGTCTCCATTTTTGCTGCAGTTTCAAGCTAACCTATTGTATTATAGATTGGAAAGCCTTCGATAATGTTACTTTTGCCAAATTTGTTCACGTCCTTGGGGTAACTCTCTTAAAGTCGTTTAAGAGATTCTTTGTCTGTGAAGACTAAGCATGTATCCGTGATCGGGTAAATCAAAGATGCTTGAGTGACTCTATCTCCTTATGCACAAAAGAGGGTTAAGATGAGCATATTGGTTATTCATATTGCAATCAGTTTTGGGTTGTTTGGAAGGAGTTTTGCAAGGATTCAAGAATAGAAATACAATTGGATTGGGCCCATGTGATGATCCCGATGAAGTTAAACAAAAATTGGAGTTCAAATTAAAAGGTAACTATATATTATGTAAAAATTGGATGGCCCGCATGCTGACATTGTGTATGTAGAAGTTATGCATTTGTAGAGGGAAATACTAATAATGTTTAGACTTTGGAATTCAATGGTAGCTTCCGCTCTCGTGTCCGATGGGGTAGTTCTCATATCCTTAACTAACAAGATGTTTCCATTTTCATATAAGTTGTATTTCCCAAACACTATTGATATGGATTAGTATGAGGCATTACTTGTTGAGAATGAAGGTTACCGTCGTCTCCCTCCTCTTTGCCTCTCAATGTGCTCATTAAGTATTGCTTTGATAGGATCTCTCATTTCCACTTGCGTTACTTGGGTTGTTTGAAGTGACAAAGAAGATAATCTAAAGGGTTGTGAGTCTTAACACCGAGCTTATGGTATTTTGACCTATTGAGTTTTGACATATAAGATTGAATAGAGCTTGCTTTGATACCACTGATCCGGATTGAGCCGCAACCCATTGGACAACACACTAATGATGGTGCTTAATGTGTTATAACAATCAACTCACGATGAAAGTGTTGTGTAAACAAACTAATTTTATTGCAAATTGAAATGTACACAAACTCCATAAAAGAGATGTATGCCTTGAGGTGCATTTCTTTATTCAAAACAAGATACTTTATAGCTAAATAATGTCCAAAAATGACCACAAAGTAGCTCAATGGGACTGTACCATACAATGCAATGAAGAAGCTACAAGGAACCCGAAACGGTCCTAAAAGATCAAGAAAAAAATAGAAAAAGCCCAGGGCCCGAAGCGACAGAGAGAATGCGAGAAAAAGAGGGAGTGTACAAAGAAGGAGAGGGGGTGGAGGGAGGATCCTCAACACCAACCCTCTCAACTCATCATCGAAGTCAGCCGGAAACATTTGGTGATGTGCTAATGTCTCGGTGTCAGTCTTTGGAAGAAGCCTGGAACACATATGCCTTGCGGAAAGTCTAGCTCTCTGATTAGGCCTGGTAAATTGCTGCCTATGGAGGGTGTCTCGAGTCGAGTCGATTCCGGATACCTCTAGTCTGGGAAGTAGCCCCCCTTGTCCTGACAGATCTTGTCTGGGTTCTCTATTGGGAACCCCACTTGATGCCCCTCTCACCGGGAGCATAGAAAAGTAGGAGGTGATTTGCTGAATAGTAGTCTCCTTGGAGGGGGATGGAGGATCCCATCACGAAGCTTAAAAGCTTCTTGTAAATAGAGGGCGAGACACCTCTGATCATAATATCTGAAGAACCTTGTGAAAGTTGGGCGTTCATGGAAAAGACAGTGAAACCTCCCTTTGATCTCATAGTAGATGGGGCACCTGAAAATGAAGTGTTCCTCTATCTCAATCTCCTGGAGGGAGCAAAGCTGGCAGATCCTCTCAGACCGGTCCAACTGGTGATCGCTCTCAACTCGAAGCCTGTGGGAGCCAACTCTGAACTGACCCAGAGATATGCGAAGAGCATGCATCCAATGGCGGGAGATATAGGTGGGACGAGTGATCAGTCCATTGTTGATCTCAAGGAAGTGATTGGCGTAGAAGGCCATTTTCGGACGTAGCTCACCCCGGGGGTTGGTCCAAGTGATCTGGATAAATTGTTTGTAGATGTCGTCCCTGATGATTCTGTGCAGGTCTTGCTTACTCGACAAAAGGTGTGTGGGAGCATCCATGGAGTAGCTAAATGGGGGGAGACGGTCCATGCGATCCCAAGTTATCTTAGAGAGGCGGAAACCCCGACATACCAAAGACGAGCATGACAACTATGGTCAGATAGAGCAATGGCCTCCGAAGAACGGTAGGCAAGATAGATGTACCTGTCTCTACCTGTGGAAGAATCTGACAGTCTTTGAATGCGGTGCAAGAGTGAGACGAGACCAAAGATGACCTCTAGTTTGAAAGGGTGAGCCCCAAACTCGGCAAGGATGATATTGTGGGGAATAGTTTCCTTACACTTGATGATCCGTCTGAGCATAAGGATCTGAACTCACTCAATAGCAACCCAATCCAACTCGAGAAGGGAGGGACCCCAAACCTCAAAACCATAGAGAACCGTGGGCCTCACAAGAGAATCAGAGAGGGACATCTTGGATAATGTGTCGTAGAAGTAGTGGAAGTACTTGTCTCTCAAGGATCACTAGGGAGCCATACCCCTTGTTGATGCGGGGTTGAATAGCCGGACGTAAACTGAAACGAGGTCCAGAGAAGAGAACTCCCAGATAAGTGTAGGAGCTGGTGATCTCCAGCTCCTCCCCCTATAGAAGAAATGGAAGTCCGAGGTCTTCAGGCCATTGAAAATCATAACCTTGGTTTTACCAAGGTTAATTGTCATTGTCTATGATCACAGAAGAGGGCTAAGGCATCCAATTGTCTCTGTAACCCCTCCGCAAAAGAAGCCAAAAGAACCACATTGTCTGCGAATAGAAGGATGTAGATCAAAACCTGGTGAAGAAGACAACCATCCCCGTCCTGAATATGGTCCTTGAGAAACTCCTCCAGCTCATCAATGTAAATACCAAACAGAGTAGGAGAGAGGGGGCAACCCTGCTTGACCCCAATGGTGCTCCTGATGAAGTTGGAAAGCCCAACAATAGTACGTAGGCGGCCCAAGACCTCCTCATATAACCGAGTGATGGCGGCAAGAAGGGTTTCAGAAATGCCAATGTCTTTAAGTTTGGAAAAGAGCTTCCCGTGGAATAGAGTCAAAGGCTTTCTCGAAAGTCCAAAAGCGTGGGAGAGTCTAGATGAACGATGACTTGCTTCCTCAAAGATAGCATGAAGGGTGAGAATGTGATCAATAGTCTAGTGAGCTGTCCAGAACCCTGCCTATCCCTTGGCCCTCCGCTAGTGTTGCTCTGTAAAACAAAAAGTTGCATGTGGAGAATTGTGGCATACAACTTCGAGAAGGTGTGACCCACCATAATCGTCTGTAGTTATTCGGATCAGAAGTAGGATCAGATTTATGAAAATGTTGAATAATATGGTGGGACAAAGACTTCGAAAAAACTAGTACACACCACCTAATTGAGAAGTTCTACCGAGATAGGCGACAATAGTTCTGATCCCATGCTTGAAAAACTCTGCTTGAGATGGCCTTCTTGACATTTGTGTAGGTGAAGATGTGGCAGGTAGAGGGTGGCGACATAACTTGAATATGGGGTTGACTGGGATATCATAGAGAATGGAAGTATGGGTAAACATAGTCTGGGCATCAATATCTAGAGGTAGAGGGGAGCGTCAAGGAATGATTGTACACCAAAAGTGTTTGGGGGAGTGCATAAGTGAGGTGCAGAGTTCCCTCCTCCTTCGGGCAATGAAGGTGCATTTTTTGTGACGAAGGAGATGCTGATAAGTATTTTTGAGGGAAGGGAAAGATGGGAGGCTTTGGGAAAAGTTGATGCGAATCTGGTGGTGAGGGTTTTTGCAGTCATCATTATACCATTGGTTCATGGGGTAGGTCCTCGTGCTACGGGGTTTGGAGGTGGAGTGGGGGTATGAGAGCAAGGATGACTCATGTATGAAAAAGGCAAGAAGGTCGTACATCCCACGAGGGAGCAGGGGTAAAATGGGGCAAGGGGGAAGAAGGCAGCGACAGAGATGAAAGGAGAAGGCAATGGGATCACCGTCGTCGAATCTCAGGGTGGTACATGAAGGGCAATGGGGAGGCTAGGGGTCTAGGGGTTAGTTTCCAAGGAAAAGGAAAAGTGGTGAACATAAGGAAGTAAGTCGGGGTAATCGTGACGTAATCAACCACACTCGCGCCACCACCGTGAGGTCAACATGTAAAAATTGGGAATTTGGGAAGCAAGATATGCCATTAAGGATCAACAAGTCATGGGATTCCCCCATCTGTAAAAGGTGTTGTCCATAAGTCGTCAAGGGCCCTATCACATCGTCTCGATTTTGTCTCAAGAACAATTGAACCCGGGTCCACCTCTGAGGTACAAAGAGTATCATCTGTCCTGTCATGCAGGGGAACTTGGGAGGTTTTGGTTCGTGCATTGAAGTCACCTAACAGGATGACCTCTCCAACTGTAGAGAACCGAGAGATGCCCGTAGAAAGGTCAGAAAAGGGGTCCCCGTCCGGTCCATTCTCAATAGCAAAAGAAGCAGGAGAGGGAAGTAACAAACTGCAATATAAATGTTCGGAAGAGGTGTGGGGTCCGTTTGACCTTGATCCAAAGGAAACAAACTCGTCATGAACTACAAAAATCCTGCTCCGAAGAGTGTCCCTGACTAAGCAAGCGACCCCGCCAGAGCCTCTAACCCCACTAGAGCTCCTAGTATCCGTCCTGCAAACCGAGAGCTAGTAGTACCCTCTAATATCCGGAGAGGACGAACAAGACTCGCATGAGTTTTTGTGACAAATAGGAGGTCCGAATGACCCAGTGCATCATGAAGAAGGCTAGGTGAAGACCAGTATGAATTGTTTCCATTCCAACAAGAAATGGAAATACCCCAGTTATGTTGCCTCTCCCAATGAGACCGTCATTTGGACCCGTGAACCCAACCGGGAGGGAAGGTGTCACGAACCACTGGCTTGAGATTCGAATCACATTCTATTTGCCTTTCCTGATGTCATGACTATCTCACGGGATTGTTTGAGTTCTGCCACCTGAGCTCTAGTGAGATCTTCATCAAGGAAGATCTTATTCGGGAGTGAGAATAGATTGCATTTAGACCTGGGGCCCGAAGCCCGTCTTATGTTGATTTGAAGTGAAGGAAGAGGGTTGAATCCAGACCATGCCATGCTCTATCAATTTGCACCTCCGACAGCCCCAACTTGTCTGTGATGAAATTTGTTGCGATGGCTAAGGATCACTTTGAGATTTAACTCTCTTGCCCGTCTATTTCTTTCTTCCACAAGTTTTACTGTGCATAATTTCTCTACAACCGTAATAGGCGATGTGTTACGGTCCTTTCCTTTCACTATTTTTGCCCATGAATCGATTGTTTCCTGAGATTTTCCTCTGTTGAGTTTGTATCTCTTTTTGTTTGTGCTTCAAATAAGGGATTTCAACATGTAATTGATCATTAGTACTGTAGGGGTGGCTTAGACCGTATCTCTACCTACCATGTAGGGGTGGCTGGACCAAATATATAAACTGCTAAAAATAGAATATGAAGGGTTTCGGATGGGAACCAAAAGGTCAACTTACATGGAGACAATTCACATCTATTTTAGGGATGGATTCAAAAAGACACAGTGAAAAAGAAACCGAAATATATCCTATTATTACTATTATTTTTTTAGTGTTCCTTGTTGGGTTCATATCTCCTAGCTTGTTGACCTAATTTTTGCTAATCTGTTGGATCTATTGGAAAGATGACGGAGTGAAATCGAAAAACGTTTCTACGATAATAGTCGATACTATGCTAACACTTTGGCTATCGTCGACAATTCAAAGGCCATAAATGCTCCCAACACCCCCAAAATGCAAAATACTAAAAGTTGTTAAAAACTACTAAAAATAGATTTTTCAGGAATTTCCAAAAATAGGTTTTTGAAAATTCCGTTCTAGATAGATTTACCACTTGCCAAGACCACTTTAACCAAGTATGTTTGTCGGTCAAGGTTTGGTCAAGGGTTCTTTATCACTTCAATAAGTTCCTTTTTCACAAAGTGCTAATTGATACACCAAACCTCTCGATATATCTCAGTAGGTATGTTGAAGTAGCTCACACTTCGAGATATACCCATTATACACTTTAGGTATGTTGAAGGTACGGAAGAGCATAATGGTACATTGTACCTAGGTAGTATGTAAAAATGATTCACTCTATCAATCACACCCGCTTAACAAGAAGTGCTTGTATGTTGGCATATAAACCCTATATACTCGGAGTATTCTTGCTTTCAAGATTTAAGTCAAGTGATAGTCGTGAATGGTTAGTTGAGGGAATATGAAAATGATTTTTTTCTTAATTTCTCTTTTGTTAATTATAGGGACAATGCCACGAGACGTTATTGCAGCTCTACTAAGCAATGAATGAAATTGTTTAATGGGGTGACATCATTCATAAGCACAAACTAGAGGCATTGCTAATATCAAGGCTACTATTTGTTTGGGTTACGGTTTTTTTTTACTTTTTTTTTTCAAAAATTATTTGCTATTAAACTGATTTTCCACTAAGAATATCGACATAGTTAAAAGTAGAAATAATAATAATAACCCTTAATGGAAATACCTCAAAAATATTGCTCCAAAATATTAATCATTTATGTTTTTCAAATTTTCCTCCAATCCAAAATTATATGCTTTTAAGTTTTGAGGATAAAATAAATTAACTTAGCATTTTGAAGGTTGTCCTCCCACATGGCTCTTATATCTTCAAAGCTACATATTTTTCACAAATGTCAGTGTAAAAGGCTATACCTAGTTGTATGTCTAACAACCAATGAAAAGAGTGCAATTTTGCTTAGCTAGAGCACCAATAATACAGGCATCTATGAATGTGACTGACTTTTATGATGTTCAGTGTGTCGTGGTACTCTTTCCTTGCATGAGGAGTGCTAATGGAAGTGGCACATATATGGAGGAAGAGTGATAGGTGGAGCAAGTAGATCAAACAGCCCAACAAAGGCCAACCATTTGGGCTTGTCAATGTTTGTGCAATGGACTTATCCTTTCATGATGCGATGAAAAAAACATAGGAATCTACCTTGATGACAACTATTTTCTCGAAAGATGGGAATAACACTATGAGCACATGCAAAATGTATTGCAAAGGTGTTGTACTCGTGGATTTCTCTAGACCCCAAGAAGTCTATCTTTGGGGTAATGGAAGCAAATCTCCTTGACCACATCTCGTCTAAGGGACGAAGATTGATCTAGAATGATCAAGGAAATCCGGAAGTTGACTTCATCCAAAACAAGCCTTAAGTTCACTCATTCTTTGGGAAATTGAATTCCCTAAGAATGTTCGAACCCGACATTACTGAACTAATAAGGTGTATAGGCTGCCTTCCTATGGAATAAGGAAGGGAATAATGTTGTTGGCTAGATTTTATGCACAACATAAAACCTAGGCAGTCATGAGATAAATCTCCCTCATTTAACGGTGAGGCTCCCGTGTAAGATGTTTATCTATTGTGCAAGGGTGAAACCTAATATCTATTTTCAGGGGTTTTACTTTAATTCCCTCAACCTATGAACCACAGGTGGGCAATTTTGCAGCAAGCAGCTGTGATGGGTTATTTGCAGAAGGGGAAGAAACAGAAGTAAGGAAAGGAGGATGTGTTGAATCAACCAATAGTTAACAGAGTTGGTCTCATCCACACAAATTAAATAAACAGATAAATCACAACATTCAACAGAATGGGAAAGAAATGACTTCTAACCTAGATCTGAGATAACACAAAGTTTATCTAAAACCTTTGAAAACAAGAGCTCAACAAAACGTTGTAGACGCAAAGTTCTCTAGAAATCTGCCTTTTATTCAATCCCAAGCCTTCACAACAATCACATCAAGGGTTCCAACACAAAGTCTGAAAACTCAAGAATTCTCTAATTACAAAAGCTCTTGCTAAAACAAGTTCTAATAAAACCAGTTGTGATCATTTAACCCGTGGGCTCTTCCTCTATTTATAGTGCAAAGACGAATTCTAGGAGAAATATTGCCAAATTTTTCCTTTATGGCTTCCACATGTGGCCACCTATTTCCAAGTAATTGACTTCTTCAAGTAACTTGAAGTAACGGCTTTTAAACCAATCACTTAAGTTTTACAATTTAATTGATTACTCAATTACTTTGTCGGAGAAAATAAGAGAAAGAAGAAGAAAGAGGAGAAGAAATTAGAAGAAAGTTGCTGCAACACTCCCAGTCTTGTTCTTCTTCCATACTTTGCATGTTGATCCAACTTGTATTGCACTTCTGCCTCATGAATGATACCCCTGCCTTGAATCTAAGAAGCTCTTTCTCCCATATGTTGTTCTTCTTCCATACTTTGCATGTTGATCTAACTCAGTATTGCACTTTTGCCTCATGAATGATACCCCTGCCTTGAATCCAAGAAGCTCTTTCTCCCATATGTTGTTCTTCTTCCATACTATGCATGCTGATCTAACTTGTATTGCACTTCTGCCTCATGAATGATACCCCTGCCTTGAATCTAAGAAGCTCTTTCTCCCATATGTTGTTGAATCTTTGCCTTTGATTCTCACCAAACTGGATCTGGAAGCATCTGACTGTGATTTGCTTGCGGGTGTTGCCTCTGACCTGTCTTCTCCTCTTATCCTTGAAGCTTTTGCAGTTCTTCTCAAGTATGTGCACGGTCTGATGTTTCAAGTAAATAATTCGAAAAAACTCATCACCCTTCATCGTCCATGAATAAACTTTCATCCGAGATCTTTCTCCCATATGTTGTTGAATCTTTGCCTTCGATTTTAACCAAACTGGATCTGGAAGCATCTGACTGTGATTTGATTGCGGTTGTTCCTCTGACCTATCTTCTCCTCTTATCCTTGAAGCTTTTGCAGTTCTTCTCAAGTATGTGCACCAGTGCAATGTTTGCCGTAAACAATTCAGACAAAACTCATCACCCTTCATCGTGCCTGAATCAACTTTCGTCTGAGATATTTTTTTAATTTCCACCAGAAGCCTTTGCAATTATGAGGGTGGATCTATTTGTGTAGAAGCTGCAATTGCTCCTCCTGATTCTGAAGATATATTCAATGTATCAGACATTGAATTTGCTTTCTTCTCACCAATATGGGCACAAGTGAAGTGTTCTTGCAAATAATTCAAACAAACATGGAGTCCATGGCATGAATGTCTAATTTCTTCACCAAAATTTGATTATAAAGCCTGCTGCCCTCTATTTTTAGACTTTGCTTGCATGCCAAACAAGCTAAAAATATTATTTTATTCACTGTGCACTCACATCAACATGCAGATAGCCAAAATAATAAAAAGAAGGCACTTCCAACCTTGGGCACCAAAACTGGATGCTTCCCGACAATTAAAAATATTTTTTAATGCTCACAACTTCAACCTTTGGCGCCAATATCCTCCAGGGCAGCATGCTCCACATAAAAGAATTAATTTCCCTCTACCTATGGTGTTCACTTCTTATATAGACAATTGCATGCTATTTTTACCAACTGCTTCTTATTTTTAGCAATTTCTAATAATAAATGTGCTTTTTCTCCTTATTTGGGGAAATCCATTTTAAAGCATGCAACTATGCCAAAGTGGGTCGCACTTTTTGGCTAGGAATTGTGGAAAAAACATGAGGGCAAGGAAGTGGAAATATTCACCCTTCCAAGCAGCCCCAAAATTTCCACTTTTCACTTAAGTGATTTAACTTGCTTTTGTGGAAAAAAACATGAGAGCAGCAGTGGAAAAATTCACTCTCCTTGACAAGTACAATTTTTCCATTTTCACTTAAACTTGCTTTTGTGGAAAAAACATAAGGAGCAGGAAGTGGAAAAATTCACCCTGCCTAGCAGGTACAATTTTTCATTTTCACTTAAGTGATTTGTGTTAATTTCTAACCTTCCAGGCAGCTTCAAAAAATGCGACTTGCTTTGGAATTGACTTCTCAAATTTGGCATGGAAACTCAAGGTAGCAGGCAGCTTAGAATCACGACTTGCATGAGCTTTCTTTCACGACTTGGACCAAAAATTCCATCTTTGGATCACTGTATGAATTCTGGATGATGGGGCAATTGAATTTATGACTCTGCATGGAGAAATCACCCATTTCTAGAAAGTGCGACTTGCTTCCAAACTGCTGCATTAAAAATTAGCACTTAAAAATAGTTTTCACTTTTGTCTGAGGCTATGAATGACTTCCAAAACCCCAGGCAATTGAACTGGTTAAGCAGAATGAAAGAAAAGACCAAGAGGAATTGCTAGACAGACCATGGAGAAAAACCGAAAACAAACACAAAAGAAATTAAAAATGAAAAACATGCCAGAAGTCGCAGACCATTGCTTGAAAATAACTTGCCAATTAACCAGTGTGTAAAACCCTTCTCTGTGGAATGCTCCATTCGGAGTAGAAAGTATCTCAAAAGTGCGAAATCCACGACAGGTTTAACTTCAATACGTCTTCATTTATTTAATAATTAAATAAATATAATGTTTTTAGAAAAACCTCGGTGAACGGATATAGTGAGCTTTGGCATGCGGGTATTTGTCGATTTTGGCTTTTATGACTCTTTGCGGATACCTTAGAGCAATGCATACAACTGCAGGCAAAACAAACACAAAACATGACCTATTACTTGAAAAGAACGAAATTTTTTAAAAGGTGTAGTCCCAGATTTCGGGTGAAATCTCGGGACACCAAATGCTTTTGAGGAGATAAGAAATGCTATAGCTAAGGTTCTTGTATGCCCAAGCTCAAAATGATTTCATCATCTATAGTTATGCATCAATGAATACCCACTCAGCCATCTTGGTACAAAATAATGATGAAGGAATTGATTCTCCTTATTGCAGGGTAAAATACAATTACATTAAGTACTTTTCAATTGAAAAACATGCCTATGTAGTGGTGAAAGCCATAAAGCAGGTTGGGTTCTATATTTTGAAATCCCATATCAAGCCCACTATGGTTGTCCGTGGATGCGGTCTATGCCAACTCATATCCAAGAATGATCATGATGAAAAGGGATGCATTGCATTGCAAAGAAAATGTATTTTAGAAGAGCTATTGTAGGAACTTTTAACGGGTTTTATAGATGCATTTCTTTGACATAACCTATTTCCTAAGTTGTAGAGATTGTACCGAACATGTTAGCGTAAAAGAGATAAGAGCGGTCAAGCTTTGAGCTTCCAAATATATAATATGGGAGAACACACTTGATCAAGAAGCACTTGGATGGGCTTTCTTTTGATGTGTGCGTGGATATGGAACAACAAAGGAAGTTATCAAAGGCTTTCCATGTACAAGTATGTGGGGGATTCAAAAGTCTAAGGGCTCACTATTATTTTTCACCCTATTTAAAGATGCTCATGAATTGGTTTTATATGTGAAGCTTGTTAGCAATTTCTAGGAAGTCCAAAGCTAGTAGTGCTACTTCACAAGTCCATTGTAATTTAAGAACCTTTTCAACTATGCGATTGGACTTCTTTGGAACTTTGAAAGCATAGTCTAGTGCAAGCGATACTCACATTCTCACACCCAATGACTATTTCACAAAGTTGATGGAGGCTTTTCTTGTAATTTGCACCACCTCGTAGGTAGTATGTAGTTTCATTGAGGAGAACATTCTCGTCGGATATAGCATGCATCAAAATATCGTAACACATAGTTTCTTAAATGTATCCTCGTCAAAGCACATGGTCTCTATTTTGGCTATCGAGATATCCCTAACATATGCTTTGAGTTCTACCTTCAAGGAAATGGACATGCTTATTCCATTAACAAGGACCTTGTTACTACTGCATCTACAAGTTTGTAGGTAACTAAAGATGGCATACAAAGTTGTATGACGCACTATGGGCATATTGGATCACTCCAAAATGGTGGGCTTTGGTATGTCATCTTTCCAATGTTCTATTAAATTAATGTCGATACACAATTTGTAAAGTGTACCTTGCAATTTCTCTTCATTCTTTTAGTGTATGCATCATCTAAGATCGGTATCAGAGCCACTAGTGCTCAAAGTGTTTGAAGTATAGGGAATACCTTCAAGTATGGTACAAATGATGAGGCTACTCAAGTATAGAGAGGGTTTTCATCAAAGTTGAAGAGGGTATTGTACATTCAAGTAATTTAAAGACACAAAAGTTATTAATGTGACCATATTTTTAAGACTGAGATCAATTCATTGTAGAATACATTTGTAGATGAGTACGTTAAGAACAAAGACAAGTTGTGGGATATAATTCAAGGACAGTTTGAAACAATGAAGGTATTTGTTTTTTTTACAATCCAATAAACATTTATCGTGAAAAATAGGGCATGATAGAAATGTATTTGCAGACGTGCGCCAAAAGATAGTCAAATACATTTGATGGTGAAAGTCTGATCTTGAATTTTGATCGAGTCAATTCCTATTTACTTCACAAGGAATGGAGACAAAAATGCAAGTGAATGAGTCCAGCTTTGGACAAATAAAAAGTACTCTTCTGCTTAAATCGAAGGGGAAGTGGAAAGGTAACCCTAAAGGGTCATCTTTTAAGTACCACTTGTGAAGTGTTATTGTTGTCATAATGTTAGGCATGTCAAGAAGGATTATTGAAGGTGACAATATGCTCTTTCCGAAGCGTAAAAAGTAGAACAATTGAGAAAATGTGGCAGCAAATGAAAATGAACAATATTTTTAAGAAGAGTATGTTCTCATGTCATCATGCTTGATGATATTGCTACTGTGTGGTGGTTATTTGCATGCAAATTTTTCACATGCTAAAAGGATTGGTATGTAAACTTTCATGGAAACTTAACTTTTTTTTTAATTCAATTGAATTGGGAGTTGAAAGGTAACGTGTAATAGAAGGGATAGGAGATGTTCACAATGTTTTTAATTAGAGAGTTGTTGATGGTGATTTGTTTTGGAGGTACATTGTTGTTTGTGCTGGTTTTGTCCGAAATGTAGATTTACCTCTTTAAATCTATTATTACCGAAACCATATTCATGATAGTTTTTTTCATCCTCTCAACTATTCCATTTTGAGGAGTGTGACTGAAAGATTTGTACAGAGTTTTTACAAAAACAAACACAATAAACTCACTTATTTTATTCGTATAATTTGTACAGAAGTTCTCCCGCATAATAGGATTCAACCTCAACATTAATCCGTAGATTTACTCGTCTAGTTCTATTATACGTGAGGTTATTTACAAACAACCTACATACACCTAAAAATATATTAACCCACGTAACCATGTGAGTGCTAATAATTCCTAACATTCCACCCCTTAGTGTAAACATGGGGAAATACTCCATCTTCAACCAAGCAAGATGCCGCTCCGTAGCCTACACATGGTCTTGATCCTCAACACTGATTGTGGGAACCACATCATCCATGAATAGGGGCCCATCAACCTATCCAGGTGAATACATGAATGGGGACTGTTCAACTAATTCACATCAACCATCAAGTCAATCGATTAAGAACACTTCCTGCCGCATAGTATCAATGGTACAAATCTCCACATCACAAGTGAAACATAAACACTTTGTACACACAGAACAAGGATGCTGATTTGTTCTTATTCATCACACACAAAGCAAACAAATGTCACTAAGCAAGATGAAATATCTCCTCGAGGTAGTGACGAACTTGAGGACATTGATTGTCCTCCTGCCTCCGTTGCCTCCATCCTCCAATATGATACTTTGCTAGATCAACAAAATGTGAAAGGGTCAATTACATGCCTAAATCAAACATCGGGTTCAACCAAAAATGTGTTCGTAAAGCCATTTTTTTTTATTTACAAATTTTTCAATGACACTTTACAAAAATGACTCAACTTTGACACTTCTAACAACATGAACTATGACATTTGATTTTGATGGAATATTGACATGGACAATGTTGACCTTGAAAATAATTATTCAAATAACGACTATTGACTATAGTCATAACTATTAAAAGGACTCCATTTGTCTAGTTGACAAAATAAATTTATGACCATTTATTAAATCCCTAGACTATATTTTTGAGATCTTTAGACTTCGATCTTATAACATTCAACTGAATGCATGACATTAAACTGAACTATTAAAACTCATTAACTACTTTAAAAAGATAGACACTGAAATAATAATTTCAATCTTCACAAACGACTCCAAGAGAGATGGTCGACGATGGAGATGGCTTACAATATTTGTCAATTGCTTTGTGACTTGATTTTTATAATACTTCAAACCAAAAACACACTGTTGTGTTGATTTCTGTGAGCTGTTACTTGACAATGAAATGATCCAGATCTGTTATTTTAGCATGAGTTTGAAGTTTTATTCATCGCCTATTGAGGAAATTTGTGATACCCAAAGACACGTGGAGACCATAAGCGGGACAAGTGTCAAAGCAAGTTGAATCTGATGCATGCACTCCAACGTTCATACTTCTCCTTGAATTAAAAACGATGTGTAAATTCTTCACCATCGCCGCTACGTATCGGGATGAGACAAAACCAATTCAAATGCAACAATCCTAATTGAATTCGTAGCGGATGTCATGCTGCGGATGGCGTAAGTGGAAGATGATCTGATTAGGATACATGACAACACGATTTGGTATTCTTTGTCTTTCACTCGCCTTGCGAGTTATCTTCAAGTCACTAGGGAAACCAGATGTAGCAAATGCTTATGTCACAAGCTTGGATCTGATTGTTAACGCAAGGAGATTGGTAATCCTAGATTTTGATTCCAGGTCCCATGAGTGCGTCGATAACACTAGCGCAGAGTGATTTGATGCATATGTGTAGCATGCCTAAATAATAAACTCAATCACTATATACCCATCACACGTTCAACATGGGAGATTGTTGGCTAGATTTTTTTGATAGCACAAAACCTAGGGAGTCATGAGATAAATCTCCCTCATTTAACCGGTGAGGCTCCGTGTCGATTTGTCAATTTAAAAATGTGTTATTATCTATCGGGGTTTTACTTTAACCACTTAGTTCATGAACCATAACTAAGAAGTTAAAGCAAGTAAGCGGATGTTCAAGAAAGGAAGTATTTTATAGAAGAAGGAAGTAAAGGAAATACAGAGAATAAATGGGGAAGATGTGCAATCCAATTAGTAGATAAGCAGAGCTAATTGCATGCACATAGAAGAAACTTAATAAATATGAACACACAAAATTATAAAAAAAAAGGTAGCTCTAGATCCGGATCTAAAATAACACAAAGTTTATTAAGAGATCTAAGATTAAAAGTAAGAAACACAAGATGCCGCGTGACACAAAGTTCTCCGAAACCTGCTCCTTTGTATTCCTTTGCTCCAAGTTGCTCTCAAGGGTTCGAAGACAAAGTCTATAACACAAGATTGCTTTGCTTAAATTCTCGATCCCTCCTTTACTTCCAAGGTTCTTCCTCTATTTATAGAATGTAGAGGGGCAATTACAAGTTGGAAGCTTTTAGTTGAACGCACATGTGGAAGTCGGAAAGAAACAATCTGAAATTTTCCTCCGGAATTCCTTTTTGCGTGACATGTATGATTTGCAACTGAAAATAGAACCTTCTACTTTGCACGTGCCACCTATCTCCAAGTAGTTGACTTCTTCAAGTAATGGCTTTTAAACCAATCACTTAAGTTGTATAATTGAATTGATCGCTCAATTACTTTGTCGGAGGAAAGAACGAAGAGGAAAGCTGACTTTGTCGGAGGAAAGAAGAAGGAAGAGGAAAGCTGACTTTGTCCTTTTTCATGTCTGCATGCAGCTGATTCAAACTGGATCTGAAAGCAGCTGGATCTAGAAACAAGCTGGAATTAGAAGCAGTTGAAATTGGAAGCAAGCTGGAATTTTTCCTTCGCATTGTCTTCTCTTTTATCCTTTGAAGCTTTTGCAGTTCTTCTATTGTACATGCATCAGTGCAAGGTTGGCCGTAGATAACTCATCATCCTTATTTTTAATTGCATATGAGCAATTAAAAATTCTGGAAAGCACTCAGGGTGAATGAAAATTCAATGAAGGCTTCAACTGGAAGATGAGAGCACATGCACAGGATCTTGGAAGGAATTTTCAATGCACTGACTTCTTCACGGGTTGTATTCGAAACAAGAGGATGAAGCCTTTGTGCTGGAAGCTTTTGCAACTATGAGATTTGGATCTGGATCTGCATATGGATTTGCATCTGCATCTGCATCTGGATATGGATTTGCACCTGCATAACAAACTTTGGCAACTGGGCTATGGATGGAAAAGCTGCAACTCAAATAATTCCACTGCTTTTAATCTGCACGCATGAGTGAAGTTTCTCCTACACGCATGAGTGAAGTCTTTCTGCTCTGGATTTGTCTATCAATTCAGCAAGAGGTTTCGAGCCTAGATCTGTGTCTCCAGTATCTGTAAATTTAGAAGTGATGCATGACTCCGTTGTGCTTTCTTTTTCATCTTCCTTCGCCATAGCTTTGTTTGTCTTTGTCTGAACAATTCTTTTTCTTCTTATTTGACTGGAATTCTTCAAAACTGGTGCAGATCTGGACAATTCTTCAGATTCGGAGGATATATGCAATGTATTGGACATTGATAAAAACTCCTTTTCCTTTGTAAAGCACCTGTAATGAATTCTTGCAATTTATTCAGACAAAAATGGCCACCGGAGCATGAATAGTGAATTTTAATTGTAAAAATATGCACTTTTCAAGCCTGCTGCCCCAAAAATTGGTGTTTAATTTGCACATAAAGAGAGCATGAATCCTTTCAACAACACCCGAGCTCCTGTAACACTGTGCGAAACAATTATGCGACAAAATCAACCTCCTTCAAAGCATGCGCCAAATTTGGAAGCTTTTAGCCTTGTGTCCACCTTGCACGAGCAAAATTCTTCTTGAATGGGGCGCACTTTTCCTCTTGGCTGCAATTCTTTACCCAGAATTAAATAATTCACCCATATGGCTGCCCATGCTTATATAACCCTCACAATTCTATAATTAATAATTGCCCTAACAATTAAAGGCAATTAATTAATTAAAAATCAAGCTATTCTTTTAAATATAGCATGTTTAAGGACATTCATCCAATCAATTAAATTAATTCAATTTAATCATCCACACTTCACTTCACTTAAGCTTCACGGTGTGCTTTGACCATAGCCACCGAAAATAGGAATTAATATAATCATTTAATAATTTGAAAGGTATTAATTCCTTCTCAAAGGGGCTGCATTAAATAAATTAAATTTATTTAATTTTGGAATTCTATTTCCAATTGATTTATTCCCCTTTGCTTTTGTTGACTTTTCCACAAGCTCAGTGTCAAAATTGGGTGAATAAATATTAACAAATATTTATTTAATGCATTATTATTCACCCAAGGTGGGTCGCTTTTTGCATAATAGAATTCTATTTTTAAGAATTTGTGACAATGGGATTTTTACCTGTGAAGGCAGCCCCGAAATCCCATGATCCACTTAAGTGATTTGACTTTGACAATGGGATTATTTACCTGCAAGTGACGCAATAAAATCCTTGATTTCACTTAAGTCACTTTCCTTTTATTTTATCATGGGAATTTTTACCTAAAGGCGATAATAAATCCTGCTTGTGCGACCTCTAAGTTTCCCACTGCAGCTGAAGTGAATTTTATATCACAGGAAAAAGTACCTGCAAGGCAGGCAATAAAATCCCACTTGCCTTTGCTTCTATTTTTTCCATTGCAGCTTAAATCCTTTGTTTTTCAAAAATGCGTTCATCCCCGCAGGGGCTTTTCTGTGCATGACTTCACTTTTTCCCAGTGATCCAGACCTCCGATGGTGACTTCCTCCGAGCATAACGTGCGTCTATGTTTTCCAGCTGCTCCAGGCCAAAAATCGGACTTACTCGGCAAAGGAATTGTTCTAGAGAAATTTCACAGAAAACAAAACGGGAAAACACAAAAACACGAAAAATTGCCAAAAGTTACAAATAAAGCCCAAAACTCATTCCTTGTTAAAATCCTTCTGGTACAAGGGAATAATGATATGTTCGATCATAACAGAGTTAAAATGGAGCGCAAATAGCCTCATACGGGGCTCAAAATAATTAAATACAAATTTCCCAAATGCTTGAGATAAATCCCGACATGAGAATATAACAATTTTGGTCATCTAGGTATTTGGCGAAAAGGCTAATATGGGCTCTTTGGGAATATCTGGATGCAATACAAGAACTTTTAGGCAATAAAAACACAAAATGACCCATTATTTTAAAAGTACGAAATTTTTTCGGATAGGGTAGTCATGCAGATTTCAGGATGAAATCTGGAGGACACTGAGAGATATATTGCTAAATATTGGCGAGTGATGAACTCGGATCTGAATCCCTTTCTAAACACCATTACACGATTTTTATTTTATCAAACCAAAGGGAATAATTCAAAGCTCCATTACAGGCATAAGACTAGCATCTCTCTCGATACCGGATGAAAGACTCGAGTACAAAGTTTTAAAAAAACATACACAATAAACACACTTATTTTATTCGTATAATATTTGGTCAAGAGATACTTAGAAAGAAAGTTCTCCCACATAATAGGATTCAACCTCAACAATAATCCCTACATTTACTTGCATGTTTCTATTATATGTGAGGTTGTTTACAAATAACCTTACATACACCTAAAAATATATTAACACACATAACCATGTGAGTGCTAACAATGACATTGTGTTTTATCCCATTTTTCTTGAGATAGGATTCAAACACCTTTGAAGTGTACTCATAACCATTATCAGTCGTTAGTGTCCCAATGCAGTTTGAGCTTCATTTTCCACCATAGCTCAATACTTTGAAACCTTTTGAAGGTCTCAGAGTTTTGTTTGAGGAAATAGATTCATGTCTTTTTGTTGAAGTGGTCGATGAACAACATGTACTTGTGACCACCTGCCAAAATTGAAAGGAACGTAATTCAGTGCAGTGGAGCAACTACAACTTTTGTTAGTTTTCCATTTTGACTTCGAAAAAGGGCCTCGAGTGTTTATTCAAAATACAAGCTTCACACTTCTCATATTTTTGTAGGCGATTGGCCACCCCTTCGACGCCATTCTTTTGCAACGCACAAATGCAGTCATGATTGGTGGAGTGCCCAAGACTCGCATGCCAAAACATACTTGGAGACGTCTTCAACGAGATTAGAAAAATTCAATGAAACGATGCCTCACCCCTGAGTTTTATTAATTTTTCATCCTCACATTTAGTCAATACAACTGCATTGTCACATTTTCTTTTGATACATATTGTCTATATTAATGAAGTTCCCTTGTTGAAAAATGAGCACTAATGACAACATGTTTCTCTTCAATTGAGGAAGGTAGATGACATTTTAAAGAATGAAATCTAGAAGCCCTAGACACTTGAGTCGACTGTTTCCTTCGGTGGTGCAAACTTGATCTATCCGCTAGATATATTGGACCACAACCTTCCTCATGAAAATCCTCAAGTCATATGTTGAGTGACAGCGATGTTAAGGACCCAAGCATCATGCCATGCTGAATTCATTGACACATTGTTTGCTTCCTCATCTGTAGTTTAGAGCACATATTCACTTGTGAATTAAGTAGGGTTTGGTTCTTTGGTGTGCTTCTTTTCTTGTTTTTGTTTGCGATAAGCTTTAATCTTCTCCAATGAAGTTTTACATTCTTGTGCCTCATACCTTTTCTTCCACATCTGTAAAAGAAATCGTGTTTGTCATTTTTCTTTTGCCCATTGTTATTGTTATTTTTACTTTGTTGACTCTTATCTCTCAATTTTTTTTTACCGATTTCATTTTTGGAAAACGTAGGCCATGGAGGAAGAACCCATGAAAGAATTACCTCCTACTGAATTTGTTTTTCTCTCAAAGTCCTCTATTTTGACCATCTTTTCTCTTTTGGCCATATTTTCAACCAATTGATCAAAAATTAGAGTCTTCAACTGATTCCTCTCTTGCAAAGACTCCAAGTAGGTTGAGTAAGTAGGACGAATGACATTGATGAAAGAAGCCATATATATGTCAACTTGTGGACCAATGGCTTATATATCATGCTTGATTGCATGAATTTCCTAGGCCAAACTCATGACATCACCATTCTTCAACTCAAGATTGAACAATTTTAACTTTAATCATATGAATTGCATCTTTGAGTGAGAATCATACAACAACTTATTGAATTCTTTCCATGGAGTATCACGCCCTTGAATGTGATGAAATACTTCAGTATCAACAAAGAACCTCATTAAGGCCAATGTTTTCAATTTCTTTTGCTTCTTTTGCATCGAGTAGGTGGTGTAGGCTTTATGTCCCCGTTGCAAATATCAAACCATAGATCATTAAAGAAAAATGTGTTTATCCACTTGCTTGAGACCACTCTAACCCCAGTATACTTGTCGATCAATGTTGTGCCAAGATTTTATCGAAGTCTTTTTATACTAGGTAAATCGACGGGTTCTTTATCACTCTAACATGTTCGTTTTCGATACACCACTGATCGATAAATCATACCTCCGAATATACCTGTCCTTGTTATATACCCAATAATACATGGAAGACACCATTTCTATACCCATTGCTACGTGAAAGAGGTGTTGTTGGCTAGATTTTTTGCACAGCTAAAAACCTAGGCAGTCATGAGATAAATCTCCCTCATTTACCGGTGAGGCTCCCATGTAAGATGTTTATCAATTTAGTGGGTATGAATCCTAATAACTATTTGTGGGGTTTTACTTTAATCACAAAGCTCATGAACCATAGCTAAGCAATTCTGCAGCAAGTAAGCAATTGTTTATGAAGTATTTTCAGAAGGGGGAAATAATGGAATTTGGGAAAGAAGGAAGGAAGATGTGTGATTCAACCAATAGTTCTCAGAGTTGGTCTCATACATAGATTAAATAAACAAATAGATCTCACAATATTCAAAAGTAAAGGAAAAGAATAGCTTCTAACCTAAATCTCAGATAACACAAAGTTTATCTAAAAATTCAAATAGAAGCAAGAAGCAAAGCACCGTAGACACAAAGTTCTCCGTAAATTTGTCTTTTATTCAATTCCCCAACTTTCACAGAAATAACATCAAGGGTTACAACACAAAGTCTGAAAACTCGAGAATGCTCTAGCAAAATTGTGATCAACAAGTTCTGATCCTTAAACCCGTAGGCTCTTCCTCTATTTATAGTGCATAGAGGGCAATTACAAATAGGAAGCTTTTAATTGAACTCACACATGCGGAAGGTATAAAGGAAACAACTGACAACCTTTCCCCTAGAGTTCCTCTTTGCATGACATGCATCTGAAGACTAAATCAATGCCCTGCATGTCTGCCACATATTCCCAAGTAATTGACTTTTTCTAGTAACTTGAAGTAATGGCTTTTAAACCAATTACCTAAGTTTTACAATTTAATTGATCACTCAATCACTTTGTCGGAGAAAATAAGAGAAAGAAGAAGAAATTATTCCAGCTGCAACACTTCATTCTTGCCCTTGATCTGTCCATTAATCCGATGATAGACACGTGCCCCATGTCTGTATCATTAACTTCAGCATGCCTGGACACTATGCATGGTTCTGCTGGATTACCCTTGTCATCACCCTTCATTCTGTCTGAATCTGCTTCTGTCTGAGACTTCCCTTTTCCACCTTTGTGTGAAGCTTTTGTAGTTGTGAAATCTGGATCTCTCTGTGTAGAAGTTGTAATTGCTTCCTCTGATTCTGAAGATATATTCAATGTATTAGACATTGAATTTGCCTTCTTTTCACCAATATGAGCACCAATGAAGTATTCCTGCAAATAATTCAGACCAACATAGAATCCATGGCATGAATGCCCAATTTCTTCACCAAAATTTGATTATAAAGCTTGTTGCCCTATATTTTTAGACTTTGCTTGCATGCCAAGCAAGCTAAAAATATTATTTTATTCACTTGTGCACTCACATCAACATGTAGATAGCCAGAATAATAAAAAGAAAGCCTTTCCAACCCTAGGTGCCAAAACTAGATGCTTCCCGACAATTAAAAATATTTTTATAATGCTAACAACTTCTCCCTTTGGCGCCAACCTTTCCCGGAAATAATAAAAATAAATATCTTTTGTTGGACCCCTAGAATATTGGCCAAGTATGAAGGCGCATAGGCGTGCAGGGTCCCAGTTATGAAAAGGCGCGCAAGGCAAAAGCGCAAGAGAACGGTTTACGGAAGCACATTACACGCGTGACGCGCGAAAGGAGGCTCGGACTTAGTCAATTTGAGCGCCCATGACGAACATGTGAAAAGCATGATTAGTTGCACGTGGATTAGGCTAGCCAAGGAAAGAGCATGCCTTGGATGGAATATTCTAGAAGAACATCATGAGATAAAGTGGAAAGCCCAGGCCTGGAGAAGCATGCTCGCATGGACCACATTCGACACTTGGCACCAGATCCGAGGACGCCGAAAGGCGAGTTGGCAATGTAGGAGAATTATAAATACAAATGCTGCGGAGTAAAAGATATACAAGTACGAGATATAGCGGGTTAGAGAGTGAGTGGAACTCTGCAGAATACTCATGAGTGGATATTTGTATCCGGAAAGAATGTACTAAACATGGAGTTGTAATTTTTATTTTTTTTAGCTTAGTTACATACGTCCAAAGGATATGCATGATCATGCGAGTCCGCTTTACGTGACACTCTATAATGAATCAATGAATATAATGAGGTTACTCGTTACAAATAAGCATGGATATCAATGGTTTTAATGCATATTTCTCTCATATGAGTTCTCTTTTCCTTTCATGCTTATGTATGAATGCTTGTATAATTCTTTCCTGTCATAATGCATGTTGGATTCTCATTAAAGTACTTAGTCTAAGGTGACTGCAAGGATTTAGAGGTCGCTCGAGCCCTACGATCCTTGTATGTTTCAACCTCCCTCATAAAAACTCTTACACTAATCATAAATGATGCTTCCTCTAAACTCACATAAAAGAGAGACTCGATATCCGCGCGTGCCTCGGGTGAGCGCCGAGCTTCATTGAGTGATAGGCCGGCGGGCATGGGGTTCCTTCCTTTGTGATGGGAGTAAAAATGACTACATCTTTTAAGGCATGCGGTTTTGCAAAAGTGGGTCGCACTTTTGGCTACAAGTTATGTGAAAAATAAGAAGGCAAGCGAAGTGGGAATTTTTACAAAGTTTTTTTGTTTTTGAGATTTATGTTGAATGATAGATGCAAATGGGTAATAGAGGGAAGGGAAGTGAAAAATGAATGTTTCCATATTTCTCCCCATGAGTTTAGAGGCTTTTCCAATGGCCGGTTAAACCATTCTCGAGCGCCAGGTATGGGAGCTTGGGTGGAGAAAGATGGCGAGATATCACTGGCAGAAAAGGAGAGGAAGAGAGACGACTCAAGTATAGTGAAGCATGTGAAAGGGAGATTGCTTTAGGCGACGCGAGGTTACTAGTGTAAGGGATCTATGGAGACAGACGTTGTGGGAAGGAGTTGAGGTTCACGCAGAGGACGTGGAACCTGAGAAGTCTATGCTACCCCATCTTGGCAAGCGTGAGGGAGACCCCTTCGGCTTCTAGTGAGAGTTCGTCACATGGAGAAAGGAGAGTCGTTGGCACATATCTGAACCCACCCAGTGACCAAGCCCTGGCGCTTGGTTTTCCTGAACCAGGAAGAAGTGTTATTGACCCAGTTGATATCGGTGGAAGAGATAGATCCACGCCTAGGAGATACAATTTTACAGTCCCTTCTTCTATGGCTGCACATATTCCAGTATTTGGAGGAGTCTTTGGACAAGGAGCAAGTGTACAATCTTTCGGTCTTGCATCAGGGAGTGACGCGGGACACAATAGTGGGAGCAGAGCGCTATCACAGACCATCGACGCAGCCTTGCGATTCGGTGGGACCGTGGGGGCACTTGCACAGCTCCTACAGCCCTATTGGACCAAAGTGGTTCCGTGGATCCGTGGCTCAGGGGCATAGGTCCAGTGGACTTGATGGATCGGGCGATGGAGGAAACACCGAAGGAACCAAGGCTTTGGCCCAGAGGACAAGGACCCAGCCACCACTTCAAGTATTCTTTGAAATGTCTTTGCATTTACCAGACATGAGTGGCATTGACGATGCTGCGGATCATGTTCACGAGTGTGAACTGCTATGGCGCGCGAAGGGTATCACGACCCCGAATGAAAAGCTAGTTAGTTTGTAACCATGTTGCAAGGGTGCGCGCATAGTTGGTATAGGAAGTATGACCCTCATCAAATGGTGGTGGACTATACTTGCCTTAAAGAAAGCATTCCTAGCAGAGTTCCACATTCCTGAGTTTAAGCGAAGAGCATCGCGCTTTGAAGGAGATTCAACAAGGAATGACACAGAGAGTGTGCGGGAGTATGATGCACGCTTTAAAACTCTCTTGTGTAAATTATCATATGATATTCATCCTTCTCAGCATGCACAGTAGTTTGTTGGAGGATTGATCACCCCTTTTAGAAGGGCCTTGTCTCATAAAACTTTTATAAACCCACGCGAAGCATTGGAAGTTGCCTTGCGCACCGAGGTTGTTGGTAGTATTGATACTGGCATTAGCCCGTTCTTGGAGGCTCAGATTGCTGCTATGGTAAAGTAGTTGGAAAAATTATTTGCGAACACAGCCCATGAGACTCGCAGTGGTTTGTGGTGCATAGATTGTGAAGTAAACGGACACGTTAAGGATAATTACCCTCGAGGATGGTACGCGCTTTGACAGTGGATTGTGAAATTTGTCATGGGGACCATGATGCAAGTAGATGTCCCTTGCTGTAGCACGCGATCAGGAAGAATGTATCTTGTTATTGCAAAATTTGCACCTCTACAACCCATGATAAGTAAGGATCATTGAGGATCATTGATCAGATCCATGAGGCCATTGATCATGGGGTGCGCCAAACCAGCATTGCCAGTGGTTCCAAGGATAATGATCACCATTATGAGGAGCGCGCAGAAGGAGGTGCACGTGGAAGAGGTTTTCGAGGAGGATTCCGTGGTCGAGGTAACTGCGGAGGAGGAAGGAGTGAGTTCTCGCACGGAACATGTTTCAACTGTGGATCTACAGAACATTACAAGCATGAGTGCCCGGACCTATTGCAGTGCTCATGGTGCGGAAAGAAGCATAAGTATGAGGAGTGCCCGGAATTGTTTGAGCATATGAATCAACAATGGTCAATATTAAGAAGGCAGACATACAGTGGATGCCCCGGTAACACGGGATGAAGGTTTGGAGCTTGTCTTGGTAACAACAAGGGCAGAAGCCACGCGCGCGAGAGAGGTACCAAGACAAAAAACCCTGGTTTCCGAGAGGGAGGTAGTTCATGGAAAGTATCCGGACCTCACGCATCAAAAGGAGTTATATCAAGACACCATGGATGTTATTCAAAGCTTACAAGGGGAGATCTAATGTTTAAAGGTGCAATCCAGGAGGGAGGAACAAGGAGAGTCGAGGCACAAAAGGATGACCTGGATGAGGTCAAGGAGGTGTGTAAAATGCTAAGGTAGGAGAATATCATTCCCTTGCTAGGATCCTAGTTGAGAGAGAAGGTACCACGCGCCGGAGAAGAGTGCGAGAGACAAGTCTTGCACGCGAACCTTCCCCTCTCAGCCTTGACTATGACAAGGAGATTATGTTGAATGCAGTTGTAGATGGATGGCTCCTTAGCAATATCCTCATTGACACAGCGCAGAGGTTAATGTTCTGACTTTGGATGCATGGCATCAAATGGGAAGACCTGCATTACAGCCATCTTCGAATGTGTTGTATATGGAAAACAAGACTAAGGCAATGCCCATCGGTGTCTTGAAGGATGCAGCTATTACTATCCAAGGAGCCAAGTTTATTGGGGACTTCGAAGTCTCTGCACTCGCCTAGGCGGACAATTTCCCAAAGACTACTTGGGCGTCCCTTAGTGTTATAGAAACAATGCGGACCTTCGGTTTAACAAAGGGTACATCAGCTTTGAGAACAAGGAGGAACGGGTCATTACCCCGGTTGATGGGAGGTCGACACCCTTTATTGAACCATTGGGAGAAGAAGTTGTGGACAAGATTTATGTGTGCTCAATCAAAGACCCTGAGATGATACACCCTACTAACGGGTTATCCAGGTTTGAAGATGCCCGACCGGTGAGTGATACCACCCATCGGCATGTGACAATTGGGTGCATGGAACTTACAAATTAATGGGATGGCAGTTGAGAGGGTCGGTGACCAAGGTAACAAAGGTGCGCATGGTTACGTGCCTGGAGGAAAAGAACTACCCAAGTATTCAGGAGGAGCCTTCCCTGAGATCTTTTTGTAGGAGGTAGAAGCTCAATGGAAGGATGAGAAGGAACAAAGGGAGATGTTAAGTTATGTCTTGCTTAGCACAAAGAGCTCGGTGGTGGGCCACACATCAACAGAGCCTTTTAGAATGGCGTGAGGTAAGAATTGCTCTCTCCGCGATTTCTCTAGGAGCAATGTACCCACCATCATCAAGGAGTACCATGGGAAGGAGCCCGCCTCTTTCCATATCCGAGAGTGAACGGTGCGAGAGAAGGTGCGTAAGGGAAGCTTTGCCACCATCCCTCCGGGTGCACAAGTTGTATTCTACATCAGGGGTTGCGCGCGCATGGTACATTCATTTGGAGACACGCGCGCACAAGGACAAGGAATTGGCAAGAGCTCAGTGGCTAACCTTATTCAAACCTTTGAATATCGGAGTACCAAGCCATCGGTTGATAAGGCCTTACGCAGGTATCAAGCGACTTACCATGGGGATAGTGCCGTAACGGAAGATAGGCCGTTGGAATTACTATGTGAACCAGGATTGGAGGCGCATTTTTAAGAAGAAGAGGAAGCAAAGAGTTACAACTTTGGCGCGCGTGTTTGGAAAAAGAGAAGGAAAGTTGGTATATGTGATTGATGGAGAGGAATCGGAAAGCTTAGATGTTAGCAGTCAGCAGGGGATGCACGAGGTAGTGGATAGCGTGCAGATGCTCGCGCACGTACCTACCACAAGCCTTTAAAGATGAAGAAAGTTAACATCGGTTCGAAGAAGAACCTAAGGAAGCTACTATTTGGGATTACCGGATAGAGAAGCAAGTATTGAAGATCATTGATCCATTGCGTGAATTTGAGGATTTATTCCCGCATTACGGGTATCATGAGCTCAAAGGCATTCACCATTCCTTGGGGAGATGAAGATAAAATTGAAGGACGGTGCACGCCCGGTTAGGAAAAGGCCCTACCGGATGAATCCTAACTTGCGCGTGAAGGTCAAGGAGGAGATAGACAAAATGATGGATCATTGAGGCAATGGAATAATCGGAGTGGATAAGTCCATGGTAATCAAATCATCGAAGGATGGGCGGATTAGAATTTGTGTGGATTATAGGGAATTGAACGCAGTTTGTGTCATTGATCCATTTCCGACCCCCTTCACTGAAGAAATTTTGGAAGGAGTCACTAGGCGCGAAATCTATTCCTTTATAGATGGATTTTCAATGTACCACCAAGTCCGGATTGCAAAGGAAGACCAGGAGAAGACAACTTTCGCACCGAGTGGGGAAGTTTTGCATATATAGTCATGCTCTTTGGGTTGAAGAATGCACCACTATCTTTTCGCGCATAGTAGTGCAAGCATTCCGTGACTTCATCCATAAATTTCTTCAGGTCTATTTGGATGATCGGACAAAGTATATGGTCTGGTGAAAGACCATTGTGACAATTTGAGGTTAATGTTTGAGAGGTGTAGGCAGTTGAGGATATCCCTCAACATTAAGAAATGTGTGTTTGCTACACCCTTTGGGACTTTATTGGGGCATATCATATGTAAGGAGGGCTTGCTGGTAGATCCTGCTAAGGTTGTAGTTATTGTGGGGTTAAGGGAGCCTACTAGCCAGAGCGCAGTGCGTGGATTCCTTGGGCATGTGGGCTATTACAGAAAATTCATTAAGGGATATGCCAAGATCGCCGCGCCATTAGAGGAGTTGCTTAGACATGTAAGTGCCTTCCATCCATTGGGAGAGGGCGCAGCAAGAGGGCGTTTGATACATTAAAAGATAGGCTTATTACCACGCCTATTTTATGGTTTCCTTCTTGGGACAAGCCCTTTCATGTTCATGTAGATGCCTCAGGGGACCGCCATTAGAGCAAAGTGTTTGCACAAACCAGTGTGAAGGGATTGTTGATCATCCTCTCTGTTTGCAAGCGTGAAGTCGACACCAAAGCAAGTGTAAAATTATACCACAACCGAGCGCAGGCATTGTCAATGATCTACGTGCTCTTCAAGTTTAGACAAAGATTTGTTGGCAACACCCTTTGTGTTCTACACCGACCAAATGGCATTGAATTATTTAGTGAACAAGCCTGTTCTACAAGGGCGCATATGTTGATGGGTATTGTTGTTTCAAGAGTTTAAATTCACTATTGTAGTGAAGCCTGGAAAAAACAATTGTGGGCCTCGATCATCCACAAGAATTGATTCAGGGGAGGACGCGCAGAATATTGAGGAAGCAATGCTAGACGCGCAACTGTTTAGGTTGCGGCGCGCACCCTCGGATTTGGAAGAGATTGCAATATTTTTAAAGAAAGGTGTGGCGCTGGATGGAATGAAGACATTGGAAAAGAAGCAATTAGCCATACGTGCCACGCCCTACATGTTATTCAAAGGAGACTTATACAAATTGGGACGTGATAAAGTTTTGTGCGAGATGTGTCTTAGAGCATGAGCGCTGGCCATCATGGAGGAAGCACACGGAAGAAGTGCAGTTGGGCATTATGCAGTGATGCCACTGCGCGCAAAATAATAATGGCAGGTTTGTGGTGGGAAACCTTATACAAGGATTGTAGAGACTATTGTAAAGCCTATGACCATTATTAGCGCATTAACAAACCAGGGAGGAGAGATGAGATGCCTTTGCGCCCTATTCCTAGCGAAGTCTTTTAAAAAGTGGGCGATAGACTTTGTAGGACCTATTGCACCAGCAACACATAGGATTGGGTCATGTTATGTCATCACTTGCACGGATTATCTCACAAGGTGGGTAGAAGCAGCCCCGACTAAAGATTGCATGGCAGAAACAACAAATGAGAGGTCTTGTGGGAAAACATTATCACGAGGTATGAATGCCCTTTGAGTTTGACCAGTGATAGGGGTACGCATTTCTTGAATGAGACCGTGAGGATCCTGTTATCTGAATTCATGGTGGCTCATCACAAGACTACGCCCTATCACCCACAAGCAAATGGAACCGTGGAAGCATTCAACAAGATACTGAGTCATACCTTGACCAAAATTTGTGATGTCGGAAGACTTGATTGGGATGACAAAGTATCGGCAATATTATGGGCTTAAAGGACAATGTATAAAAGACTAAATAAAGCCATGCATTTTCAATTGGTGTTCGACGCCCATTAAGTGTTTTTGCTAGTTGAATTTATGTTGCCTTCTCTGCGAATAGCGCGCGCATGAGGATTAGCCAATGAACAAGCATTGGAAGAAAGAATTGATGAGTTAATGAAATTGGATGAGAGACGATCACTTGCCCGATGGAGCCAAACAAAAAAAGGCAAAGCAAAAGGCTTGGCATGATCGCCATATTAGAAACAAGAAGTTTGAGGTTGGGCAGATGGTGTTATTATATGATTCTAAGTTTCTGCGCCATCCTAGGAAGTTGAAAGTCCATTAGTTGGGTCCTTACACAATCTCGTACATCCTTGATTCGGGCGCGTGCCAATTACAAGTGACTGGATGGGACGAAGTTGCTGGACACTTCAATGGGAGTAGGTTGAAGCCCTACTATAAATAAGTCTTCTTGGTGTGTGTAAATAAGGTAGTTTTGCCGGTTATTTCAGGAGTTTGCTTTATGCATTTTCCCCTTTCTTGTGTTTCCCTTTCGCGTTGTTTTGTTTTGTGCCCAGGCGCCGTAACTTTATTACTATTTTTGAAGAATTTGTGAGTGCGCACAGAGGACCGCGCATTGCTTTAAGTGTGTGGTGGACAAAAGTGAGGAAGCACGTAATTAAAGTACCGAGGAAGTTGTGTTGAAAAGCCTTGTTGAGTAGCCGGGTTGAAAGAGGTATATAAAGAGAAAGATGGAAGAATGGTTGGTGCCAAGGTAAAACTACTTGTAGATTCCACGTACTAAGGAGGAAAAAGCACATTTAAAGCAACATGAGGTAGGCGAGAGCAAGAATTAAGACATAAGAAGTGCCTTCAGCGCGGGTTACGCGTGTGCAAGAGTCTCCTATTAGGTTGGATTGGTTGCGCGCCAAAAGGTTGGAGGAGTTTTCGCAAGTTGGGCGCGTAAGTGAAGGCACCGAAGAGAGGCTTTGTTTGAAAAAGCCGCATTAAATGAACAAAGTATGGTGGTAGGTGAAGTAGCATTTAATGTTCAGAAAAGAGAAAACTATAAGTAAAGGGTCGGGGCACTCTCATTTTTACTTTGCGAAATAGAGGAGTTGGAGATATAAGCGAGTTCTATAAACTAGGCCTTTCTAGATTCGATCGAGTAAAGGAAGATCTGTGAGATTAAAGCAACAGGTTTGAGTTTGCGAACTGAAGGGGTTACACTGGGCGTGGAAAGAGTGAAGAGGCGTTGTCTTGTGAAGATTTTCATCTCAATAAGGGTTCGACAAACTAGGGCACGGGTTCGATAAGAGGATTGGAAGAAGTAAGACAGAGTAACAAGGAGAGAATAGGAGTGATAAAAATACCTCGACGATGGCACCCAAGAAAAGAAAGGACAAAGCCAAGGCTAAGCAACCAACCCATGGTAGACACAAATGAAGAGTGGTATGCAAAGATGCAATACCGGCATGGGGTGATGATGGGGAAGGAATGGGAATCCCACTTAAGAAGTGTACCTGTTAGTGACTATAATCACCACACGAACACAATAGAAAAAGAAATGGTGTTGGAATTAGTACGCCCCACCAACAAACAAACACCTGAGGGTTTGCCTATATATGATGATGACGTTAAGGTTAAAATGGAGAAGGCAGGGTTGTTGCAACTCTATGAGTTGCCTTATTTTGGAAAGCCAGAGTGCCTGTACCAGTGGTTGATGTCATGGGTGCATGAAGATTACTTCCACTTTGCAGGGCGCAAGATGCGCATGACTCCCTAGCTGATTTCACAATTTACAGGCCTCATATGTGAGGGAGATAGCCTAGAAGATGACCTTAGCGACAAGGAGGCCATTCAAGAGACCATCACCAAGTATGCCTGCAAGAAGGGGTCACGATACTATGACATTTCAGACATCAAGGACCCTGTAATGAAAATGGCTACACATTTGCCGAATAAGCCGAATGGCCAGGAGAGGTGGACGCAGGTCAACAAACCTTGGCTACATGTCCGGGAAGATTGAAGATTGCAAGTGGAGGGAACCATACACAACCTATCTGGATACATTGTATTTACAGAGATTGGGGTGCCCGATGCACTGACAAATTTGTATCGAGTACCCGTCGCCGAGGATCCTTCGCTTGCGAAGAGGTTTGAAAAATATGCTCGCGATAAATGACAAAGACACCCACAAGGTGAGGTCAAGAAATGGTACACGCACCTTATAACCGCGTTCGGGCAGTGGAGAATCCCTTAACTCCCAAAGCCACCGAGGGTGAAGCCGACCGCGGTTTATCAACACTCTTGCTAGGCAGATTCAAGAGTTGATAGACAAGTCATGGAGCCCTCGGTGCAAGCTTCCCTTCACGTTCACCGCTCAAGTACTTCCAAGTGGGGGTGAACAGTTTTAAAGAGTCAAAAGAAGTGAGACTGGAGCTGGGTAGTCTTGACCGGGAACATAAGGAGATGAGGAAGAAGCTGAATTATCCCGGCGGCAAGTACGCATACGTGGAAAAGTATTGTGTCGTACGAGATTCAAATGACAAGGCCGATGACGCTACCCATCACTGGAGGTCGCGATGCGCATGTACTTGCACATAAGGCCAAAGTTCAAGAAGGGTGCATATCTGGAGAATGAAGTCTCCATACCTGAAGACCCCTTGGGGAAGAAGAAGCCAACGTCCAAGAAAAGAGGGAGAGGAGAAGAAGAAGCACCAATTGTGCAGACTACTTAAACAGTGAGCATGCCATCCACAAGCGCTAAGCCAAGCACTTACATACGGAGAAAGAAGTCTCCAGGTGAAGGAGAAGATGCCAGAGGTAGAGGCACCTAGACAACCCATCTCCAAGGAAGAGGATAAAGAGGATAAGGCCGAATCCCCGATCGGGAGCCACCTCCCGGAAAAAGCGAGAGGTGGATAAGGAAGTTGACTCGGAGGTAACCAACAACTTGGAAAAATACTTGGGAGAGAGAGAAGATGAGAGTGAGGGAGATGACGGCAAGGAAGAAGAGGCAGAGAAAGACTAGGAGCCACATGTGTTTAGCGTCTACGACTCAGAAGAGGAGAGTGGAGATGAGAAGCAGGAGTTTGTATTCGTGTGGCGCAAGGGCGCAGGATGAGGAGGACACCGAAGACATGAAGGAGGATGAGGAGGTTGCCAGGGAGAAACAGGGAGCCATAAGTTTTACGAAGGAGCAGATTACTGAGGTGGCTGAAAGAGAAGCACAAAAATGCTCGAAGTCCTAGTAGACCAAGAGTTGGAGCGCAGCGCAGACATAGTGTTGAAGGAAGGGAAGGAGGAGAACATCGAAAAAGAGCATGACAGCCTGGGAGGCCCCGCCCTGACAGCAAGCTTCCGCAAAGGCGTGTGCTCGGGCAAAAGAACTCTAGATGCGAACAGAGATAGGTAATGGGCTATGTTGATGACACAAGGAAGGTGTTACGTGCACGATTCTAGAGCACCGTACCCACGGAAAGGCTCATAGCCATGGGGTCTTTTGAGAAGGACGACGCGTACCCCAGAACCAAGAAGATGCTCTCTTGGGCGTTCGAGTCCCACATTGATGAGCCAGACTTCGAAGTCTGCCAAGGAGTGCTCATCACATTGCCAGAATCTAAGGGGGTCAATCCCTTAGTGAATGCTCAGGAGCTCTCGGACGAGCAAGCTGCAATGCACTGAACAAGGTCGCGGTCGAGACCGAGGCTAGATTATTCGCATGCAACGACAGGATCAGAGTGTTGGAGGTGAAGTTAGGAGAGAAGGAAGAAGAACTGACGGAGAAGGCCAAGAGCTTGAAACAGAAGAACTGATCAGTGCACAGTTAAGGTGCGAGTTGAAGGAAGAGAAGGTAAAGGTGTAGGAAGTTTACAAGAAAATAGAGTCTATCAAAGGCGCCATCCTCCCCGAAGCATCCGAACTTAGCACCACTCGCACAAAAGTACCCATCCCTCCTAGAGTGTATAAAAGATCTAATGCACATCATCACTATGGAGAGATGACCCCTTGCCCTAGAATCTGCGAAGAAGTGGCGCGCGCACTTGAAAGAGGACAGTTGAAGGTGGTAGCGCTCATTGCTGAGTACAACCAAGTACTCGCGGAGGTTAAGATCGCTGCCCAATCTACGGAGGTCGCATATGATACATGCACAGACAAAGATAAGGTGGCGAGCTCCTTGGTCGCCACACTTGAATCAGAACTAAAAGAATTCCAAGAAAAGAACAAGGGGAACAGGGTGGAGAGGGACAAGGTTTTGGCCGAAGTAGAGAAGAAATCGAGAGCACCGAGGCTTTAAGGAGCTCAATTAAGGCCCGACTAAAGGAACTATACCCCGAGATCACTAGAAGGATGGATAAACTCGACGACTGGTCAAAGAGAGGGAGCAGATTGTGGACATTTTGGGCAACCAGGAGTTGGCTTTGAGTTTTGATGAAGTGAGTGCCCTATTGGGCGACCTCTGCTAGAAGCACTCAAGGAAGGATTTTCCTAGCTTGTTGAATTGATGTCACCCCTAGCCATTCTTCATTCTTTCCCCGATTCTTTCATTCCTTATTCTTTTTGTAAAGTGTACGACTATTCATTGGTTCCTTAGACAGCGAGGCATCTTGGTCAAGTATAATGTTTCCGAGGATGGAGAACAGGCGTAGTGTGGGGTGATGTTGGACCCTTGGAATATCTGCCAAGTATGAAGGCGCATAGGCACGCATTGAGGTCCCAAAGATGAAAAGGCGCGCAAGGCAAAAGCGCGCAAGAGAAAGGTTTAATGAAGCACATAGCACGTGCGCGCAAAGGAGGCTCGGAGCTTAGTCAATTTGAGCACCCGAGGGCGTAACACGTGAAAAGCGTGATCGGTTGCAGCGTGGATAAGATGCCGCCAGCTAGTCGCCCAGGAAAGAGCATGCCTTGGATGGAATCTTCTAGAATAACATCATGAGATAAAATGGAAAGCCCAAGCCTGGAGAAGCATGCTCACATGGACCACATTCGACACTTGGCACCCGATTTGAGGACGCTGGAAGGCGAGTTGGCAGTGTAGGAGAATTCTAAATACAAGTGCCTGCGGAGTAAAAGATATACAAGTACGAGGTATAGTGGGTTAGAGAGTGAGCGGAACTCTGTAGAATTACTGTGAGTGGATATTTGTATTCAAGAAAGAATGTACTAAGCATGGAGTTGTAATTTTTATTTTTCTGTTAGCTTAGTTACATACGTCCAGTGATATGCATGATTGCGGTCTGCTCTCTGTGACACTCTGTAATGAATCAATGAATATAATGAGGTTACTTATTATAAATAGACATGGATATCAATGGTTTTAATGCATATTTCTCTCATATGAGTTCTCTTTCCTTTCATGCTATGTATGAATGCTTGTATAATTCTTTATGTCATAATTCATGTTCTGGATTTTGTTAAAGTACTTAGTCTAAGGTGAGCCCATGGTCCTTGTAGTTTCAACCTCATCTAGAGGCCGTTCACATAAAGAGACTATGGTCCTCGTATGTTTCAACCTCCCTCCTAAAAACTCTTACACTAATCATAAATGATGCTTCACACTAAACTCACATAAAAATGGGTAGAGGGAGAGTGACTCCGTATCCGCGAGTGCCCATTGTGAGCGCATTGTATTCCATTACCAACAATGGATGATATAATCGGCACAGCGGTTATGGAAGAGAGGTTGGGACGCCAGGGAAGTCTCTTAGTTAAAGTGCCACATAGCTCTTTTGAAGATGACAAACAATATCTGGAACGCCTCTTGACAGTCCATCACAACCACCAAGGAAGATTCGTACCCTTAGAAAGAAAACGCCACTAAGCGATAGGTCTGAGATGCACCAAAGACCATCAGAAGCGTATGTTAGAGACTATTGAGAGCCATTCTACAATAAAACACCACATTGGGAGGCTACAACAACGCCATACATAGAGGATGACAAATGAATGTTTATACAACCAATGAGATGGAATGATTGATAATTATGTGATTGTTCACAGTCTTTCAAATGGTAACTTACCAATCCAAAAGTATAATTTAAAAAGGGGAATAAAAAAAAGGATTTTCTTTTGTCTTTTTAGTTGACCTGAGCTCAGGTCTGTGCTCGACACCAATGTCAGGACAGGAAAAATGAACTATGAAAAAGATAATGACAAGAAAGAAAATGTGCAAAGAAATTTTAGTATTATTATTCAGCATAAACAAACGACAACATTACAAGTATAAAGCCATTGGAATGGCTGTTACATTTCATATTTACCATGATTGTTCATATTCTTGAGAGGACTATTCAACTACTTACGAGAGCTCTTCAAGTTACAACTACAGATAAAGCATCTCCTAAATAACACCTAGGATTATCTAATATTATGTACAATAATATTACAAGCCTAAAGAGTTTTCGCACTCCATTATGTATTCACTGTTTTTCTAGTAAAAGTGATCCTAACACCACCTAAATCTCCCCATACATCAGTGTTTTTAATTTCCATTTTTCCTTCATGGTCTGTAGGCATTGTGGAATACACAGTTATCTTAATTTCTAAATCTTTACAAAAAAAAATCTTTGTTCTATGCTGTTAATGTAACTTGGTAGTTTCATTCTTATATGCTTGGGATAGGATTGGGTATATATTTGTGAGTGCAAACTGACACTTTGTTGACAATATTGCCTTTTTTTTGGTCACATAAAGAATATACATTGCTTTATTTGTGGCGTCCTAAGATTAGAAACATTTGGTTGCACTCTCGCGATATTCTGATTGGTCTTCCTCAGAATCTGTGCTACTACACTTTTGGTATTAGGATTTCGCTATTCTAAATTGTATATCCCAGAATCTATGCCACTATAACACTGTTAACAAACTCATTCACAAGTCTTATGCAAGGCTACACTCATGCACAATACTCACCGCATTCTTGATCATGCAACATCCATTTGGCATGGATGTACAATCCATTATCCTCTCTCATGCATAGGAATTTTGGTGTCCCTTGAGAAGGAAGCATGGGTATACATACATCGTTCATCTTAGGTTTGGAGTATAGGGATGTCTTATACAACCATTTTCATCCACAGGAATACATATCATCTTTTAAACTAGGATACAAGACTCTATATTGATTTTTAAAACTAAATGAGATTTGCTACTGTAATAGTTTTCCATTGCACTATCTATAACTCAGCTTGGTCTACAAGCTAGATGACTGTGGTATCCCAACAGATTTCAAGTGTCCAAGTGTATCCAACCATCCACAATATAGGTAAATCAGATAGGAAGTGTAAGTCTCTTTCTATTCACAGGGGTTCCCTATTCTCAGGCTTATTGTCTATTATACACCTATGTGCCATACGTTATTCCTTTTAATTGAATAGAAAGTGCATTATCCTACAAGTATTACACACAGAAATGTGTTTTGGTTTTTCTACTGTAATAGTTTTCCATTACATTATCTATAAGTTATAAGTTGGTCGCTGTACAAACTAGATGACTGGTGGTGTCGAAGGCGATCGAAGGCTGTTTCAAGCGTCTCTACTTACATTCGGGACTTTAACCTCCCCTTCGGTTAATTATGGGATTTAAATTAAACGGATAGTTTTGTAGGGAGTCCCTGACTCGATACTATCTATGGTGCACCCAAATAAGGCAAAGGACTTCTAAGATTTATTTAGCATACATGAGTTCAATGTAATAAAACTTAAGTCTTAAATCTTTGAAAGTAACACAAGTATCTCAAAATGTAGGAACCGATTCCCTAAGTTGCTTTCTTGTCTTCTACGTACGTGCAATTAAAGGTGACATAGACAACTGCACAAAGCCCTTCTAATTTTTTCTAGGAATACATTGTTGATTAACTCGTCTTATCAATGTAATTCAAATAGTTTAGAAATACCGATTAATTGTTTCATTAGTTGCTACTATATTACGTACATAGTATTTTCCCCCATTTATCAAGCAATTCCTTTTGGTTTTCTAAGGCCACATAGGTCTTGAAAGTTATTGATTAAATTCTCTACCAAACTGCACCATTATCTTACAATTCGACTGAATTTATTTTAATAATCTTAAATTTGTTAGCAATAATCGAGTTCTCATTGATAGAATTACATTGAGAAGAAATAATTAATTTTTTCATTCACAATTGTAACCTACATAATCAAGTTATATATGTTCTCTCTAGCACAAGTAAACCTTCGAGATGATGCTCCAATTTGACTTGTTTTTGTCTTTTTATCGGGTTGGAGACAAAATTCAAGGTGTATCTCATTATACAAACAATCTATTAATCAAATGATCAGTTCCTTAGCAACTCTCCTATTTCTCCCACAACTTTCAAGATTGTCTTGATCGCATGTAACACTTCACTTTGCTCAAGTTTTCTTTTGCTTGCTTGATGTGTTCACTTGCATGCTCCCTCTTCCCATCATCTTTGTGTCTATGTGGACACTCAAAAGCACAATGCCCTTTTGTAAGCCTAGTTTTGTGACTACACACCCTCTAGTCACTTGTCTCCATCACTTTGCATAACCATCTCTTCACAAAATATTTGAATCTCATTCCGTTTAAGAAATTAAGTTCAATTTGAAGTAGTAGGAATCATGACCCATCCTTCTAATTGAAAGGATCATATTAGTCCCATCTTAGGATCCCTATGCGAAAGATAAAGACCACGTATTGACTTTCGTCATCGGATACTCGCTACCCCTTCCCATAGCCATCCTAAGCTACCACGCTTAGGATTCATTGAAAAGAACGACGGTTCCGGATATCTATTCTTCATCTACAAACTAGTTACCTATTTAGGACAAGTAAATAAGTTCATCGTTATAATATAATTCATTGGAGTATCAAAATGCGAAACTCGTCCATCGGTGAAGCACAAGAGTCTTTCTACAAGGTGGAATCTTATCGAAGGGTTTCGGACACCTCGGAAAAGTTAAGAGGTTGATCAAAGGTGAAAGTGGAGTACATTGGATCTTGCTCATGGTCCATGTGTTAGATTTTATCAACTCATTATGTACCCCGATGGCAACTCAGCTTACTTCGTCGTACAGATGAAGCATGGGAAAAAGAGGAAAGTGGACTGAAAAGGAAAATTGGAAGTGAATCGGGTTTTGAAACTAGAGGAATGGACTCATATAAGGTTTCCCCTCAAACTTGATGTCATGTTCTCGGGCCGGAAAACCCACTCCTTAGTCTATTTTCACGTTTTGTATGATGAAATCAACACAACCAATCAACTTTGAGCTGAGGTTTGGAGTTTAGATGTCTCTTGTCCCTTTTTCCCGTGGTGCAGGGGGACATAGGGGACACCATAGTGCGATCTCCCTTTGAGTGTTATGTTTTGTCACTTAAATGACAATTTAAGGTGTTAGAAACATGTTATCAACTCACCATAAGTTTGATTTTGACCACTTTTATATGAAAGATAGACACATGGTGGCCTTTTGGAGTTGTAATGTCCTTTGTTCCTTTGTCCCAATAGTTAAGGGGACATGGGGGATACAAAAGTGCGCTCCCCCTATGGAGGTAACTTTTTATCACTTAAAAGTGACAACTTGAGTGTTTGGGAGGTGTTAACGCATTTTGGAGAGGTTGATGTTCCTTCATCCCTTTTTTGCTATTTTATAGGGTGCAACCACACCTCTAAGGAAAATAAATTTGAAAGTGGGAAAATCTTTGTAATTCAACACTTAACCATTTTTTAGCCTCATTTGTATAATTTTCTCTCCTCCATAGCTGATGGTATGTTGTTATGTTGCCAAAAATTCTTCAGACATCCTCCATGCCAAAACCCTTTTTGCTCATATCTCCCAAACCCCATGACCATTTGCCATGAGGTATTAATCTAGTAGCTTCGTTGCAAAAACACCTTTAAAAGAGTATTTGCATGCCTCTATTGGAGTATTTCCATGCCTCTATTGATGCTCTGTATCATTTTTATAGCCATTTGAAATATTCAACCATAAAAACTTATTTTTTCGAGATCTACAAAAACTCAGCTATTGAAATCCTTTGAAATTTGGAACAAAGTATCACATTGCAAAAGGGAAACTTTTGAGACCACTTTTGTTCCATTCCGACATCAGGAATACCTATTTCTCAAAATAGTAAGCCTTCCTAAGCCTCACTATCTCTAAATAGGAATTTTTTAAACAGTTCATTTTCAAAGTTGTCATTCGCCTTTGAACATCAGGGAAATTCAAAAGTGCTAAATTAAGCAACTGATAACTAAAATGGAATTGCAAAATAAGGCTTACTAAAAATAGTAACTATCGGGATATAGGTGAACTACAATACAATTATGGCAATCCTCATTCCGAATAGTCTTTCTTAATGCTTGCAAATCCCCACCTGTAATAGTGTGGTCATCATCATTCAGGAGCTTGCCTCATAGGAATGTACTTGGACAAGTTCGTACTTGCAAAGGATCGACAATGGAATTTGTGTCTTAGGCGAACGAAAGTCCTCTTGGTTCCCGAAAATTTGAAGCATTCTTCCTTCGGTCTCTCTCCTTCACCCATCTCATATTAGAGGATTTGGTCTTGCACTTCATTGTGAGTCACAGGTCACGATGGTGATTTGGTGACAGGATCACCAAGATAACCCCGTGCGAGCAAGTTGTCTTATTGTGCACACCAGGTGCATCAAATGCAAAAAAGATCAAAGAGAAATGGCAGTGTTTCAGAGATTGAAAGGTTGGTTCAAGTGGAAGAAGGATTTTCTCTTGGCTTCAGTGTTACTTGATCGGGCTATGGAAGTTGATGATTCAGATGAGTCCCTAAAGAGGAGATTTGTGAAAGACTGAGTGCACTAGGAGGCTTCATCATGGTGTCACCCAGATTTCACCCTGAAATCTACGACTACCCTATCCAAAAAAATTTTCATACTTTTAAAATAATGGGTCGTTTTGTATTTTTATTGCACGAAAGTTCTCGTATTGCATCAAGATAATCCGAAAGAGCCATATTAGCCTTTTTCGCCAAATACCCAGATGCCCAAAGTTATATTCTGTCATCGTGGGATTTGTCTGCAGGAAAATTTGTATTTAATCATTTTGAGCCCGTATGAGGCTATTTGCGCCTCCTTTAACTCGTTATGATCGAATATGTCATTACTCTTATGTACTGCAAGGGTTTTAACTTGGAATAAGTTTTGGGCTTTATTTGTGACTTTTGACAATTTTTCGTGCTTTTGTGTTGTCCCGCTTTTGTTTTCTCGTGAAATTTCTCTAGAGCAATTAATTTCTATTTTCAGTGGCTATGATTGAATTAATTTAATTTATCGATGGTTGTCCTTAAACATGCTATTTTTAAAAGAGAAAAACATGATTTTTAATTAATTAATTGTCTTTAATTGTTAGGGCAATTATTAATTATAGAATTGTGAAGGTTATATAAGCATGGGCAGCCATATGGGTGAATTATTCAAATCACAGTAAAGAATTGCAGCCAAGTGGAAAAGTGCGCCCCATTAGAAGAAGGATTTTGCTCAAACAAGGTGACAACAAGGCTAAAAGCTTCCAGATTTGGCGCATGCTTTGAAGGAGGTTGATCTTTGTCTGCATAATTGTTTGCACAGGTGTTACAGGTGCTCAGGTGTTGTTGAAAGGATTCATGCTCTCTTTATGTGCAAATTAAACACCAATTTTTGGGGCAGCAGCTTGAAAAGTGCAGATTTTTACAATTAAAATTCACTATTCATGCTCCGGTGGCCATTTTTGTCTGAATAAATTGCAGAATTCATTACAGGTGCTTTACAAAGGAAAAGGAGCTTTTATCAATGTCCAATACATTGCATATATCCTCCGAATCTAAAGAATTGTCCAGATCTGCACCAATTTTGAAGAAATCCGGCCAAGTAAGAAGAAAAAGAATTATTCAGACAAAGATAGACAAAGCCATGGCGAAGAGAGATGAAAAAGAAAGCACGATGGAGTCATGCATTGCTTCCAAACTTGCATACATAGGAGACACAGATCTAGGCCCGAACCTCTTTCCGATTTGATTGATAGATCCAGAGCGGAAAGACTTCACTCATGCGTGCGGTTAAAAGCAGTGGAATTATCCGAGCTGCAGCTTTTCCATGTACAACCCAATTGCGAGTTTTGTGATGGAGTGTGCTAGATCTTATCATCCTTCATCCAGATCAGTGTGTGATGCTTCGAAAAGACAATAATTCGCTTTGACGCAGAGTTCATCAATTATTGTTCAAGATTCCAAAGGTGAAAGGTGGTGACTTCCATTAGCATTCAGATGCCGATAGAGAGGGAGAAGCATAGAGCCGATTGCGTGAGCATAATGAATAAATTGATACATGAAGAAGCCTAGATCTCCTTCAAAGTTCCCGAGAACTCTTCCACGGTCCAATTTGGTGCAGGAGGTAGATGATGTCATCAAATTGCTATGCAGGATGAATGGCGAAGCGAATGCCTACACTTTCCATACATGGATGTATGCTTTCATCAGGACCATTGAAATCAACAAGGTTGATTCTATAATCAATTGGTCGGAAATTATTAGCAACAACATCGGTGAGCAACTCCGGAACGTGAAGCGTACTTTCAGCTTCAAGATGACTTCATACTTGGTGTATGCTGCAGCTTCACAAGGCGTCTTTTCCAAGCTGGATAGATGTGGTGTTCTTTCCAAGGACCCCATTTTCGAGTGCTACCCACAGCTTACTGCACCTGCATGCGAGAAAGACTTCAAAGTGATCAACGATGACTTCTTCTACGATTTCATCTGCAGGCTAGACAAAGACTTGAAGGCCAACAGGGTAAGCAAGGAAGCGTGGGAAGCCGTGTCCAAGATTGGCAGTCTATTCATTCAATTTGCAGATTTCACATACCTCAGGGTTACGGGCTTTTCTGGAGAACCAATAAAGATGCCCAGGTATCCGAATGATAGATTGATCGCCATGGAGCTGAGCAGGTAACTTGTGGAGTTACACGACCTTCAGTCAAAGCGGCACAAGTCTACGGGCTTCTTCCCAATCACTGTGGGATATTACAACTGCATTAGCATTCATAGAGCTCGAGGGATGGAGGCGCAAATGTTATCCGAGTATGAGCAAGAGTTCTTCCCTGCACGGCTAAACTTCGATCCATTTGGAGTAGCCAGGAAGACAATCTCCCAGGAGTACGCACATGTGCCTTCATTAGAAGATTTCTGGATGAAGTGCAAAAGTGAGTACGAGGTTAGAAAGAGAGATTTCAGCAAGCTATCAGCAAAGCAAGTGTTCGACTTTGGACTAGCGCGATACTCGCGGATCTTAAAGATGATGGGAATGTGGTACTTGACACTTACCATCAAATGGGAGGAGATAAAGCCATACCGCAAAATAACATAGAGAGGCTCACAACACAATCAAGAAAGGTCGAGGAGTGTGTTGGTGAATACTTCAAACTGGTCATTGACGAAGGGATATTGCCTTGATGAAGCATCGATGAATCAAGTCACGGCAACTTCGCAGAGATTCCCTCAAGCGAAAGCACGAGGAAAAAGCAAAGCAGGAAAGTCGAGAAGTTGAAAGTGCATAGAAGATCTCAATCCAAGGAGAAGATCACTTCTACGACCATGACTTTAACTCCGCTTTCTCCAAAGACTCCAATACTTCACCAACTATTGCACCGCAGCAGCAGGATGCTTCCATGCCTCCACTGAATCCAGCGACATTCATCTTCTCCCCACCACTTCGCTCAAAGCCTGCTCCAGAGGATACGCTGTCAAGCAGCAGATGGCGGAATTCGAAAGGCTTTGTCCTCGATGACTCAAGATGGCAGCCATAACACTGTGGCACTTTCTGACGGAGAGGATGCAGAGCGGAAGATGGTAGTACACTCAGCGACTTCAGCGACTTCTCATTCTCCGAGAAGTAACTTCTCGGAATGGTTGGCTTCGCAGCTTGGTTCCGTGCAAGAATGGAGATGAACTTAGAGGAGCACGACTGCAGCCTACTCCGCATCTGGGCGAAAGAGACAGAAGGCCTAAAGTTGCCAAAGCAACTTCTAGGTTGATCATCGAGGATTCGGGAGAGAAGTTTGCTGAGATATCAATTCCGGCAGAAGGAAAGATAGAGGAGGAGCTCACGGCAGAGATGTGACAAGACCAAAGTACCCCTCGTCAAGCCACCACCGAAGGATCAAGCAGACACGCAGATATCGATGGATGCTTTATTCCTTAGGCTTGATAAAGTGAAAAGGCGAGAAAGAAGAGCTGCAGAAGCAAGTATCTCAATTATGTGAGATCATAGCCAAGGTTGCTAAACCTTCCATTCAAATTTATTTCAGAGCAGGTGAGTGATCATCTTATGCAGGAAATGGAGGACGCAAGCAATCAAGTAAAGGCTATTGACGAATGGAAGGATCTGATTATTCGTCAAGCTTCTGTACAACTTGGGGAAGTGCCAGCCCGCCTAAAGGTTATGAACGATGCAAAGAAATCAACTAAAGCAACCGATGGCAAACATAGAAGGCATGAATACAATACAATACGCAGAGAGTAACCTCGAGTATTTTGGCCGAGATCAACAAGTCACGGAGATGTATTGATCATGGAATGATTGTACTGATGGATCATCGAGAAGGGGAAGCAACTAGAGTTTGCGCAGATCTTCCGCTTGGAAATCTGCAGAGTTTTGTCAAGAGGATGCAGCACTTGAGAGTAGACATCGATTTACTGCATAAAGTGTCATTTCTTTCACCGAGGAGAAGAGTGGACGGAATGTCACTTCATACGTGGGATCGCCTCAACTAACTAAGTGCCTAATTCCCTGGAAGGTTCTCTTCTGATGGTACAAAAGAGAATTGATAAAGCTACCAAGCCTTTCACGATGAATTCTATCAGTAGACTGGTGGCGCTGCAGGCAGACATTGCAAGGTTTGGGCCGAGCTTGGAAGATGTGGAAGCGTGCATCAAAGTGTCAATGAAGGGTCACTGCAATTCGGAGATAGAGAAAGAAGCAAAGCTAAAACAGATGGAAGGATGTTGAATTACATGTTCGACAAGTATATCCGATATCAGAACAAGAAGAAGACATAAATGTTACAGCTGGCATGACTTCTTCTATTTTTCTTCTTCTATTTTCTATGTTCCCGGATGAAATTGTAAAACTTCTAAGTTATTGGTTTTGCAACCATTACTTAAAGTCATGTGGAACCATTCTATTAGTTAAGTGATACATGTGTCACTTAAGGAGAAGATAGTTGAGGATGATTGCCAAATGTCATCTTTACTTGTTGTTTATGTTTCAGTTCAGTTTGAGTTTTCCATTTGTACTTTCCCTCCTACATTCTATAAGTAGGAGAAGAACCTCCGGGTTAATGATCGATCAGAATTTGTAAGCAAGCAATCTTGTGTTCTAGACTTTGTGCTTGAACCCCGAGAGCAACTTGGAGCAAAGGAATACAAAGGAGCAGGTTTCCGGAGAACTTTGTGTCACTTGGATGTACTTGTTTTCTTGCTTTTAATCTTAGATCTCTTAATAAACTTTGTGTTATTTTAGATCTAGATCTAGAGCTGCCTTTGTTTTATAATTCTGTGTGTTCATATCTATTAAGTTTCTTCTATGTGCATGCAATTAGCTCTGCTATCTACTAATTGGGATGCACATCTTCCCCATTTCTTCTTTGTATTTCCTTTACTTCTTCTTCTATAAAATACTTCCTTTCTTAAACAACTGCTTACTTGCTGCAGAACTTCTTAGTTATGGTTCATGAACTAAGTGGTTAAAGTAAAACCCCTGATAGATAATAACACATTTTTATTGACAAATCTGACACGGAGCCTCACCGGTTAAATGAGGGAGATTTATCTCATGACTACCTAGGTTTGATGCTATGCAAAAAATCTAGCCAACAATTTCACTACTGGGAAACAACTAAGTGGAGAAGCAACAAAAGCTTTTCATTGAAGATGTAAGTGTTTTCATACAAACTCAACCAGACCTGCGAGCTTGATTTCCATTTTCACCCGATTTCGTGAAGGCACAAGGAAGGACTCGATCATTTCTTGTGATCAAGATGGAGCAATTCAAAATGAATTCATCCTCCTCAATGATTAAGAAGCCATATTCTCCAGTCTCTCACAGGAAGAGAAGTGCAATCAAAGATCCTATCTTTCGTATTCAAGATAATCCAGCTTTACTGGAATTATCCATCAAGTCTATCAAGTCTACAAAGGATGAGGCGTGCTCAAGTCATGAATGGCGCACTTTGTAAGCTCCATGGGAGCATCTTTTGGACCTCCGAACTTTGCTCACCTATGCATGAACCGCCAAAGGATCAGAAAGAATTTTCCGAAATTCTTTGGAGATGGAAAGTAAAACCTGGATGATCATTTTGAGGCAGCCTTCTTCATATCCTTGTGCTTGCCATTATAGCAGAGCAACAAGATGTCTCAGAAATTAGGCTCTTCAAAGACTCTACATGACTTGTCAATGGTTCATCATCTATCTAGCTTCTTTGCTTTTAACTTGGAAAATATGCGTGAGCAATTCAAGAAAAGATTCAAGCTTGAAGAGGATGCTTAAAACCTCGTTGATCACTTTTGACACATTGGTTGAAGAAAGAGCCAGCTTCAGAACATATGGGGGACTTTAAGACCCAGGTTCCAAAGGATTTTGTATAAAATTCCCACTTCTTTGGTTGAAATGCGACCTATCCCATGTGACTCAAAAGACGTTTTTTCAAAATGCTCTATAATGCTAAAGTTGGATATCGCCTAATTTGAAGGGAAAGACCGTAAATCTGCATGAAGCACAAAATGCTCCTTGTGAGGTTGAGTTGATATGATCATGGCTGATGAAAACTCATACAACCATCTCACAAAGGTGATGGTGCTTCTTCAATTTTCATCTCCTTTGAACATTGTGCTTCAATGGCTAATGACATGGCTAGTAGATTTTGAAAAAGTAGATCTCTCAATAATGTAACCCCTCATGAATAGCTCTTACAATCCTATGGACCTTTAATGGTCAAAAACAAAAATCAAAATCAAAGTAACTTGAAATGTAAAACGATTGACAAATTGCAAATGAAGCTGAACAAAAAACTTAAAACTTATGAAGAGGATCTCGGCATTGATGAATCATTCGATGATGAAGACTTTTCTATAGATCATCCAACTCAATATTAGCAGCCAACAAGGCTCTAAATCTTATTTATGGCTAATTATTTCTTTTGAAGATTTTGATGGTCACACTTACTTCACCCGATCCTCAAGGCACAAGGAAGGACCAATGATCGAATATGCAAATGAAAGCGTGTTTTTTGAGCCTTATATTCTTTCCTCGCACACTCTGGTTTTGGTTCAGGAATCTTCAAGTTCAATGTTAAATCTATCCTTACTCAGGCAAGAGTTAGGATTGTTGATTTAGGCAATGGGTGAAGAAAGGTTCTGTAATATGATTTAATATTAAACCAACAAAGCTGGTTCGAAAGAGGTCACATGGAGATTAATGATGGAGAACAAAACATTAGTGTCTGGAGAAGATCAAGATGGAGAGAGATGGAGATTTTCTGCAAAAATTTTTGAGATCTCATTAGAAGAATGGTACATTAACATTCTTAGACTTCTATAATATGGATTTATATTTGAATGTCGACTTTCAAAAAAGAGAAACGAACCATCAAGGAATCTAAATCTTAAGATTTTATTCTTTGGAATAATGGTTTTAAGATGTTAATTCAGATAGGTCAGTTTTCACAAAGGGTCGATAAAGCTTCAGATACGGAATCTGAATTAATGCATTAAATTCAGTAAGCTTCTTTATACAGCTTGAGACTTGATCCTAAGGCTTTGCGGTTCATTTCTCAAATTCAGTCATTGCTTCACCCATCCTCAAAGCAAGGTATTCTTGGGCCCACCCTTTTTCAAAGGTGCAAGATCTTGTAACTCTGGGTAGTAAACTCGTCAGCATGAACTTACATTTTGTTTCTTCGGTAAAATTCCTGCATTACCTCTAAAACTCGTTGTGATTGAAGAACCTTTCCAACAAGAGGGGGAATGGATTTTATTGGTATCTTACTCCCGGCTCCGGTGATGATGAACACCATTATATTCTAATAGTTACTTGATTATTTCGATGAAGGGTAAACTATTCCACCAAATGAAGAATGCCACTTATCAGAATGTGCAATTTTATAAAAGAAAATATTATTGTCGTTTGGCGTGCCCAAAGAAAATTGTAAGTAGGGACAACGCTCCGAATCTTTCTTCTAAGGAGTTGGTGAGAATTCGGCTACACTTATGGGATCCAAATGAAAGTTCATTTCTCAACACTACTATCCACAAGGGAATGGTCATGAGTTGAATCTTAATAAAAACTTGGTAACTATCGAGTGCTTGCAACCATGGTTCCCATCAAAGGACTTGGCATAAAAATTGTTTGATGCATTATGATGATAGATCACACCAAAAAGGCGATAGGCATGTCCCCATTTCAGCCAACAGAGGTGAAGGCTAGACACATACTTGAGCTACAAATTATTACCTTGTGAATTCAAGCAAATCAAGCTTGTCCATGTTAATTCTAAGACTTCTTGGAGAATTCCACTTTCACAAGATTTATTGATAAAAAAAGAATTATGTGTTATAGATCAATTTCTTCTCTTACAAACTCAAGTTGCTTATGTTCCGAAGTGTAGATTATTTATTGTTAGCATCATAAGGAAGGAAAATCATTTTTGAAGAAAGGCTGGCTAGGGAAAGAAAGTTTGAAGTCAATGACTTAGGTCCTTTTATGGACAAAGAAGAGAAGACAAAAGGCATGCATGGAAAGTTTGATTCACTATGGAAAGGGCCTTTTGTGATTAAAATCACCTATTAATTAGATCAAATGTTGGAGACTACTTTTCATTCTTGCTCATCGTGATGGAGTCAATTGTCGTTTCCCCTTTGATGGCAATTCTAGAAAAGGAAGTTTTGGACATGGAAATGCGAGAAGCTCCATTCTCGGTAAAACTTGTATGTACATAAATAAATATTTGTTTGTTTTTCCTTGTTTTGTTTTGTTTTTGTTGTGTTGTGTTTCTTCTTTGCCATACCCCTGCCAAAGGACATAGATACTTGATCAACCAGAATGCTTTTCTCATCTTTCCCTTTAATCATTTTGTTTTAAAAAAAAGATGTCCACAGACGGAGCCGATCGAGTCACCCAAATTTCACCCTAAATCTGTGATACCCTATCCTAAATTTTTTTCGTACTTTTAAAATAATGGGTCGCTTTTGTGTTTTTATTGCCTGAAAGTTCTCGTATTAAGTCAAGATAATCCCAAAGAGCCATATTAGCCTTTTTTTCGCCAAATACCCAGATGCCCAAAGTTATATTACGTCAGCTCGAGGATTTGTCTCATGGGAAAATTTGTATTTAATTATTTTGAGCCCCGTACGAGGCTATTTGCGCTCCGCTTTAGCTCCATTATGATCGAATATGTCATTACTCTTATGTACCATAGGGTTTTAACTTGGAATAAGTTTTGGGCTTTATTTGTGACTTTTGACAATTTTTCGTGTTTTTGTGTTGTCCCGTTTCGTTTTCTGTGAAATTTCTCTAGAGCAATTCCTTTTAGCGGGTAAGCCCGATTTTGGGTCCTGGAGCAGATGGAAAACATATACGCACATTATGCCCTGTTGGCTAGATTTTTGCATAGCATCAAACCTAGTGCAATCATGAGATAAATCTCCTCATTTAATCGGTGAGGCTCCCGTGTCGATTTGTCAATATAAATGTGTTATTATCTATCGTGGGTTTTACTTTAACCACTTAGTTCATGAACCATAACTAAGAAGTTCTGCAGCAAGTAAGCAGCTGTTTAAGAAAGGAAAATTATAGAAGAAGGAAGTAAAGGAATTACAGAGAAGAAATGGGGAAGATGTGCATCCCAATTAGTAGATAGCAGAGCTAATTACATGCACATAGAAGAAACTTAATAGATATGAACACACAGAATTATAAAGCAAAGGCAGCTCTAGATCCAGATCTAAAATAACACAAAGTTTACTTAAAAGATCTAAGATTTAAAAGCAAGAAACACAGTACACCGTGACACAAAGTTCTCCGGAAACCTGCTTCTTTGTATTCCTCTGCTACAAGTTGCTCTCAGGGGTTCAACACAAAGTCTAAAACACAAGATTGTTGCTTACAAATTCTGATCGATCATTAACCCAAAGGTTCTTCTCCTACTTATAGAATGTAGGAGGGAAAGTACAAATAGAAGACTCAAACTGAACTAAAGTATGAACAAGTAAAGATGACATTTGGCAATCATCCTCAACTAACTTCTTCTTAAGTGACACATGTATCACTTAACTAATAGAATGGTTCCACATGACTTCAAGTAATGGTTGTAAAACCAATAACTTAGAAGTTTTACAATTTCATCCGGGAACATAGAAAATAGAAGAAGAAAGAATAGAAGTCATGCCAGCTGTAATGTTTACATCTTCTTCTTGTTCTGATATCTCGATATATTTGTCGAACATATAATTCAAAGATCCTTCCATCTGCTTTTAGCCACTGCTTCCTTCTCTCGTCCCGAATCGGGCAAGCTGCAGCAACCCTTCATTCAACACCTTCTCTGCATGGTTCATAACCTTTAGAAGAGCCGGCACTTCCCCAAGTTGCAGTACGAAGCTTGACGAATAATCAGATCCTTCCATTTGTCAATAGCCTTTACTTGATTGCTTGCATCTTCCATTTCCTGCATAAGATGATCACTCACCTGCTCTGAAATGGGCTGAATGGAAGGTTTAGCAACCTTGGCTATGATCTCATATAATTGAGATATTTGCTTCTGCAACTCTTCTTTCTCTGCCTTTTCACCGCAAGCCTTTGGAAACAAAGCATCCATCAATGTATGTGTGTCCTGCTTCAATCCTTCAGTGGTAGCTTGACCGAGTGGTATTTTGGTCACCGTCACATCTTCTGCCGTGAGCTTCTCTTCTATCTTTCCTTCCGCCGGAATTGATATCTCAGCAAACTTCTCTCCCGAATCCTTGATGATCAACCTAGAAGTTGCTTTAGCAACTTTAGGCCTTCTGTCTCTTCTGCTCAGATCCTGAAGTAGCTGCAAGTCATGCTCCTCTAAGTTCATCTCTACTCTTGCTTCCGGAACCAACTGCAAAGCTAACCATTCCGAGAAGTTACTTCTCGGGAGTAAGAAGTCGCTGAGTGCACTACCATCTCCCGCTCTGCATCCTCTCCGTCAGAAAGTGCCACAGTGTCATGGCTGCCATCTTCTGAAACATCCAAGGACAAAGCTCTTTCAAACTCCGTCATCTGCAGCTTCAACATCTCCTCTGGAACGGGTGATGAACGAAGTGGCTGCGGAGAGAAAACGAACGTCGCCGGATTCAATGAAGGCATGGAAGCATCCTGCTGCTGCGGTGCAATAGTTGGTGATCTTCTGGGTACTGGAGAAGTCGGAGTCAAAGCTATGGTCGTAGAAGTGGTCTTCTCTTTCTCTTGAGATCTTCTGTGTACTTTCAACTTCTCGACCTTTTGCTGCTTTCTCCTTCATGCTTTCGTTTGAGGGAATCTCCTACGCCGAAGTTGCCCGTGATTTGATTCATCAATACTTCATCAAGGCAATATCCCTTCGTCAGCAGCCACTTCGAAGTATTCACCAACACAGCTCCAGATCTTTCTTCAATTGAATGGCAACCTCCAATGTTATCCTGCAATATAGCTTTATCTCCTCCCATTTGATGGTAAGTGTCAAGTACCACATTCCCATCATCTTTAAGATCCGCAGGTATCCGCGCTAGTCCAAAGTCAAACACTTTCTTTCATTGATAGCCTTGCTGAAATCTTTCCTTCTAACCTCGTACTCACTCACTTCGCACTTCATCCGTAAATCTTCTAACGAAGGCACATGTGCGTACTCCTGGGAGATTGTCTTCCTGGCTACTCCAAATGGATCGAAGTTAAGCCGTGCAGGGAAGAACTCTTGCTCATACTCGGATAACATTTGCGCTTCCATCCCTCGAGCTCTGTGAATGCTGATGCAACTGTAATATCCCACTGTGTGTGCCGTTTCGACTGAAGGTCGTGTAACTCCACAAGTTGCCTGCTCAGCTCCATGGCGATCAATCTATCACTTGGATACCTGGGCATCTTTATTGGTTCTCCAGAAAAGCCCGTAACCCTGAGGTATGTGAAATCTGCAAACTGGATGAATAAACTGCCAATCTTGGACACTGCTTCCCACGCTTCCTTGCTTACCCTGTGAGTCTTCAAGTCTTTGTCTAGCCTGCAGATGAAATCGTAGAAGTCATCGTTGATCACTTTGAAGTCCTTCTCGCACGCAGGTACAGTAAGCTGTGGGTAGCACTCGAAAATGGGGTCCTTGGAAAGAACACCACATCTATCCAGCTTGGAAAAGACACCCTGTGAAGCTGCAGCATACACCAAGTATGAAGTCATCTTGAAGCTGAAAAGTACGCTTCACGTTCCGGTTGCTCACCGATGTTGCTACTAATAATTTCCGAAATTGATTATAAAATCAACCTTGTTGATTTCAATGGTTCTCGATGAAAGCATACATCCATGTACGGAAAGTGTAGGCATTCGCTTGGCCATTCAACCCGCATAGCAATTTGACTACATCATCTCGCCTCCCGCACCAAATCGGACCTTGGAAGAGTTCTCGGAAACTTTGAAGGGGATCTAGGCTTCTTCATGAACCGGCTGTTCATTATGCTCACGCAATCAGCTCTATGTTTCTCCCATCTACTGTCAGCATCCTGAATGCTAATAGAAGTCACCACCTTTCGCACTGGAATCTTCAGACAATAATTGATGAACTCCGCATCCAAACGAATTATCGTCTTTCCCGCAACATCACGCACTGATCTGGATGAAGGATGATAAGATCTAGCACACTCCATCACGAACTCTGGCAATTGGGCTGTACATGGGAAAGCTGCAGCTCGGATAATTCCGCTACTTTTGACCGCACGCATGAGTGAAGTCTTTCCCGCTCTGGATCTATCAATCAAATCAGAAAGAGGTTCTGGGCCTAGATCCGTGTCTCCTATGTCTGCAAGTTTGGAAGCGATGCATGAATCCATCGTGCTCTCTTTTTCATCTCCTTTCGCCATGGCTTTGTCTATCTTTGTCTGAATAATTCTTTTTCTTCTAACTTGGCCGGATTTCTTCAATACTGGTGCAGATCTAGACAATTCTTCAAATTCAGAGGATATTTGCAATGTATTGGACATTGATAAAAACTCCTTTTCTTTTAAAGCACCTGTAATGAGTTCCTGCAATTTATTCGAGACAAAAATGGCCACCGGAGCATGAATAGTGAATTTAAATTATAAAAATCTGCGCTTTTCAAGCCCGCTTGCCCCAAAAAAATGGTGTTTAATTTGCACATAAAGAGAGCATGAATCCATTCAATCAACACCTGAGCTCCTGTAACACCTGTGAAAACAACTATGCAAACAAAGATCAACCTCCTCCAAAGCATGCGCCAAATCTGGAAGCTTTTAGCCTTGTTAGCACTTTGTCTGAACAAAATCCTTCCTCTAATGGGGGTGCACTTTTCCTCCTGGCTGTAATTCTTTACCTGTGAATTAAATTATTCACCCATATGGCTGCCCATGCTTATATAACCTTCACAATTCTATAATTAATAATTGCCCTAACAATTAAAGGCAATTAATTAATTAAAAATCATGCTTTTCTCTTTTAAAAATAGCATGTTTAAGGACAACCATCCAATAAATTAAATTAATCCAATTTAATCCTTCACACAACACTTCACTCAAGCTCCACAGTGTGCTTTGACCATAGCCACTGAAAATAGAAATTAATTTAATGTTTTAATGCCTTAAAAAACATTAAATAATACCCAAATGGGGCGCACTTTTTGAGAGGAAGAGGGCAGCCATTAAATAAATTAAATTTAATGCATTTAATCCCTTTCTTTTATTCCATCTTTGACTTTTTGACCTCCTCCAAGCTTGGGCGCACTTTTTGAGAGGAAAGATTAATTAAAATAATCAAATTTAATCCTTTTATTCTCTCACCAAAGGGGGCGCACTTTTTTGCACATGTAATTCTATTTTTAAGAATTTTTTCATAATGAGATTCTTTACCTGCTAGCGAGCACCAAAATCTCGTGATCCACTTAAGTGATTTGACTTTGACAATGGGATTATTTACCCCGCAAGCGAAGTGGCACTAAAATCCCATGATTTCACTTAAGTCACTTTCTTTTTATTATATCATGAGAATTTTTACCTGCAAGGCGAACAATAAATTCCCACACTGCGCCTGCAAATATATTTTTCCCACTGTAGCTTAAGTGATTTTTATAACACGGGAAAAAGTACCTGCTTGGCGTATAAAATTCCCACCCACCGCCTGCGGCTTATGTTTTCCAAAAATGCGCCCATCCCACAGAGCTTTTCTGTGCATGACTTAGCTTTTTCCCAGTGATCCGGACCTTCGATGACGACTTCCTCCGGGCATAATGTGTGTGTATGTTTTCCAGCTGCTCCAGGCCAAAAATCGGGCTTACCCGGCGAGGGAATTGCTCCAGAGAAATTTCACAGAAAACAAAACGGGACACCACAAAAACACGAAAAATTGCCAAAAGTTACAAATAAAGCCCAAAACTTAAAATAAGTTAAAATCCTTCTGGCACATAGGAATAATAACATATTCGCTCATAATAGAGTTTAAACGAGCCAAATAGCCTCATACGGGCTCAAAATAATTAAATACAAATTTCCCATGAGATAAATCCAGCGATTAATAAAACAATTTTGGGCATCTGGGTATTTGGCGAAAAGGGCTAATATGGTTCTTTGGGATTATCTTGACGCAATACAAGAACTTTCAGGCAATAAAAACAACAAACGACCCGTTATTTTAAAAGTACGAAAAATTTCGGATAGGGTAGTCACAAATTTCGTGTGAAATCAGTGACACCATGCCCGAGGAAGTCGCCATCGGAGGTCCGGATCACCGGAAAAAAGCAAATTCGTGCGTGAAAAAGCTCCTGTGAGGATAGGCGCATTTTGGAAAACAAAGGATTTAAGCTACATGGGAAAAATAGAAGCCACAAGTAGGGCGGGAATTTTATACCTTCCTAGTAGGGTACTTTTTCCCGTGTTATAAAATTCACTTAAGGCTGCAAAGGGAAAGTTAGAGGCCATGCAGGTGTGGGAATTTATTACACGCCTTTACAGGTGAAAATTCTCATGATAAAATAAAAGGAAAGTGACTTAAGTGAAATCATGGGATTTTAGTGCACTGCTTGCGAGGTAAATAATCCCATTGTCAAAGTCAAATCACTTAAGTGGATCATGGGATTTTGGTGCCTGCCTTGCAGGGTAAAGAATCTCATTGTGGAAAAATTCCTAAAAATAGAATTATATGTGCAAAAAGTGCGCCCCCTTTGGTGAGATGATGGAAGACTTAAATTGATTATTTTAATTAATCTTTCCTCTCAAAAAGTGCGCCCAAGCTTGGAGGAAGTCAACAAGTCAAAGAGGAAATAAAAGAAAGGATTAAAAAATATTTAATTTAATTTATTTAGTGGTCATTTTATCCTTCCTCTCAAAAAAGTGCGCCCCATTTAGGAGTTATTTAATGTTTTTAAAGGCATTAAAACATCAAATTAATTTCTATTTTAAGTGGCTATGATCAAAGCACACTTTGTGAAGCTTAAGTGATGTGTGAAGGATTAAATTGGATTAATTTAATTTATTGGATCATTGTCTTTAAACATGCTATTTTTAAAAGAGAAAAAACATGATTTTTAATTAATTAATTGTCTTTAATTGTTAGGGCAATTATTAATTATAGAATTGTGAAGGTTATATAAGCATGGGCAGCCATATGGGTGAATTATTCAAATCACAGGTAAAGAATTGCAGCCAAGTGGAAAAGTGCGCCCCCATTAGAAGAAGGATTTTGCTCAGACAAGGTGACAACAAGGCTAAAAGCTTCCAGATTTGGCGCATGCTTTGAAGGAGGTTGATCTTTGTCTGCATAATTGTTTGCATATGTGTTACAGGTGCTCAGGTGTTGTTGAAAGGATTCATGCTCTCTTTATGTGCAAATTAAACACCAATTTTTGGGCAAGCAGGCTTGAAAAGTGCAGATTTTTACAATTAAAATTCACTATTCATTCTCCGGTGGCCATTTTTGTCTGAATAAATTGCAGGAATTCAATATAGGTGCTTTACAAAGGAAAAGGAGCTTTTATCAATGTCCAATACATTGCATATATCCTTTGAATATGAAGAATTGTCGGATCAAAGACCAATTTTGAAGAAATCCGGCCAAGTAAGAAGAAAAGAATTGAGACGGAGAATTATTTAGGCGAAGATAGATGAAAAAAAAGCCATGGAGTCATGCATTGCTTCCAAACTTGAGACATAGGAGACACGAGATCTAGGCTCGGAACCTCTTGCCGATTTGATTAAGCATCTGAAGCGGAAAGACTTCACTCATGCGTGCGGTTAAAAGCAAAGGAATTATCCGAGCTGCAGCTTTTCCATGCACACCCAATTGCGAGTTCATGGAGTGTGCTAGATTCTATCATCCTTCATCCAGATCGGTGCGTGATGCTTGAGAAAGACAATAATTCATTTGGACGTAGAGTTCATCAATTATTGTTTGAAGATTCCAAATCACGAAAGGTGGTGACTTCTATTAGCATTCGGGATGCTGACAGTAGATGGAAGAAGCATAGAGTTGATTGCGTGAGCATAATGAATAGCTGATTCATGAAGAAGCCTAGATATCCTTCAAAGTTCCCAAGAACTCTTCCACGGTCCAATTTGGTGCAGAAGGTAGATGATGTCGTCAAATTGCTATGCAAGATGAATGGCAAGCGAATGCCTACACTTTTCGTACATGGATGTATGCTTTTCATCAGGACCATTGAAATCAACAAGGTTGATTCTATAATCAATTAATCGGATATTATTAGCAACAACATCGATGAGCAACTCCGGAACGTGAAGCGTACTTTTAGCTTCAAGATGACTTCATACTTGGTGTTTCTTGCTGTGTAGCTTCATAAGGCGTCTTTTCCAAGCTAGATAGATGTGGTGTTTATTCCAAGGACCCCATTTTCGAGTGCTACCCGCATGACTTACTTTGCACTTGCATGCGAAAAGACTTCAAAGTGATCAACGATGACTTCTACGATTTCATTTGCGTGGCTAGACAAAGACTTGAAGGCCAATAGGGTAAGCAAGGAAGTTTGGGAAGCTGTGTCTAAGATTGGCAGTCTATTCATTTAATTTGTAGATTTCACATACCTCAGGGTTACGGGTTTTTCTGGAGAACCAATAAAGATGCCCAGGTATCCGAATGATAGATTGATCGCCATGGAGTTGAAAGAGCAACTTGTGGAGTTACACAACCTTCAGTCAAAGTGGCACAAGTCTATGGGCTTCTTCCCAATCATTGTGGGATATTACAGCTGCATTAGCATTCATAGAGCTCGGGGATGGAAGCACAAATGTTATCCGAGTATGAGCAAGAGTTCTTCCCTGCATGGCTGAACTTCGATCCATTTGGAGTAGCTAGGAATACGATCTCCCAGAGTACGCACATGTGCCTTCATTAAAGATTTACGGATGAAGTGTAAAAGTGAGTACTAGGTTAGAAAAAAGATTTCAGCGGCTATCGGCCAAACAAGTGTTCGACTTTGGACTAGCGTGGATACTTGAGGATCTTAAAGATGATGGGAATGTGGTACTTGACACTTACCATCATATGGGAGGAGATAAAGCCATACTTTGCGAGAATAACATAGCAGGCATGCAACACAATTGAAGAAAAGTCGGGAGTTGTGTTGGTGAATACTTCAAACTGGTTGCTGACGAAGGGATATTGCCTTGATGAAGCATTGATGAATCAAGTCACGGGAAACTTTGGCGCAGGAGATTCCCTCAAGCGAAAGCACGGAGGAGAAAGCAGCAGGAAAGTCGAGAAGTTGAAAGTGCATAGAAGATCTCAATCCAAGGAGAGGATCACTTCTACGACCATGACTTTAACTCCGGTTTCTCCAGTACCCAATACTTCACCAACTATTGCACCGCAGCAGCAGGATGCTTCCATGCCTCCACTGAATCCAGCGACATTCATCTTCTCCCCTCAGCCACTTCGTTCAGCGCCTGTTCCAGAGGATACGTTGAAGCTGCAGATGGCGGAATTCGAAAGGGCTTTGTCCTTGGATGACTCAGAAGATGGCAGCCATAACACTGTGGCACTTTCTGACGGAGAGGATGCAGAGCGGAAGATGGTAGTACACTCAGCGACTTCTCATTCTCCGAAAAGTAACTTCTCGGAATGGTTGGCTTCGCAGTTGGTTCCAGAAGCGAGAATGGAGATGAACTTAGAGGAGCACAACTTGCAGCTACTCCAGAATCTGAGCAGAAGAGACAGAAGGCCTAAAGTTGCCAAAGCAACTTCTAGGTTGATCATCAATGATTTTGAGAGAAGTTTCTTTGAGATATCAATTCCGGAAAAAGGAAAGATAGAGGAGGAGCTAACGGTAGAAGATGTGTGATGACCAAAGTACCCTCGGTCAAGCCACCACCGAAGGATTGAAGCAGGACACGCAGACATTGGTAGATGCTTTATTCCTTAGGCTTGACAGTGAAAAGGCGGAAAAAGAAGAGCTGCAGAAGCAAGTGTCTCAATTATGTGAGATCATAGCCAAGGTTGCTAAACATTCCATTCAGCTCATTTAAGAGCAGATGAGTGAACATCTTATTCAGGAAATGGAGGATGCAAGCAATCAAGTAAAGGCTATTGACGAATGGAAGGATTTGATTATTCGTCAAGCTTCTGTACAACTTGGGGAAGTGCCAGCCCGCCTAAAGGTTATGAACGATGCAGCAAATCAACTAAAGCAACTGATGGCAAACATAGAAGGCATGAATACAGTTGCAGAGAGTAACCTGAGTATTTTGGCCGAGATCAACAAGCTGCTAGGAGATGTATTGATTGTGGAACAGATTGTACTAGATGGATCAGTCGAGAAGGGGAAGCAACTAGAGTTTGCAGTATCTTTCCGTTTGGAAATCTACAGAGTTTTGCTGAAGAGGATGCAGGCACTTGAGAGTAGAACATCAGATTTACCAGACAATGTCATTTCTTTCACTGAAGAGATAATGGACGGGAATGTCACTTCATACGTGCGGATCGTCTCAACTAAGGTGCCTAATTCCTAGAAGATTATCTTCTGATGGTACAAAAGAGAATTGATAAAGCTACCAAGCCTTTTACGATGAATTCTATCAGTAGACTGGTGGCGCTGACGGACATTGCAAGGTTTGGGCCGAGCTTGGAAGATGTGGAATCATGCATCAAAGTGTTGAATGAAGGGTTGCTGCAATTTAGGACAGAGAAAGAAGCAGTGGCTAAAACAGATGGAGGGATGTTGAATTACATGTTCGACAAGTATATCCGATATCAGAACAAGAAGAAGACATAAATGTTACAGCTGGCATGACTTCTATTTCTTTCTTCTTCTATTTTCTATGTTCCCGGATGAAATTGTAAAACTTCTAAGTTATTGGTTTTGCAACCATTACTTAAAGTCATGTGGAACCATTCTATTAGTTAAGTGATACATGTGTCACTTAAGGAGAAGATAGTTGAGGATGATTGTCAAATGTCATCATTACTTGTTTATGTTTCAGTTCAGTTTGAGTTTTCCATTTGTACTTTCCCTCCTACATTCTATAAGTAGGAGAAGAACCTCTAGGTTAATGATCGATCGAAATTTGTAAGCAGCAACCTGTGTTCTAGACTTCGTCTTTGAACCCTTGAGAGCAACTTGGAGCAAAGGAATACAAAAGAGCGGAGTTTACGGAGAACTTTGTGTCACGGTGTCTTGTGTTTCTTGCTTTGAATCTTAGAGCTCTTGATAAACTTGGTGTTATTTTAGATCTAGATCTAGAGCTGCCTTTGTTTTATAATTCTGTGTTCATATCTATTAAGTTTCTTCTATGTGCATGCAATTAGCTCTGCTTTATCTACTAATTGGGATGCACATCTTCCCCATTTCTTCTCTGTATTTCCTTTACTTCTTTCTTCTATAAAATACTTCTTTTCTTGAGCAATTTGCTTACTTGTTTTTGCAAAACTTCTTAGTTATGGTTCATGAACTAAGTGGTTAAAGTAAAACCCCTTATAGATAATAAAACATTTTTATTGACAAATCGACGATTACGGAGCCTCACCGGTTAAATGAGGGAGATTTATCTCATGATTGCCTAGGTTTGATGCTATGCGAGAAAATCTAGCCAACACATCAAGTTCGAGAAAGTGGTCCAAGGATCGGAGTTCACCTGGAGTAGGTTTCTACCAAGTAACTTAGAGTTTCTTCATCCTTCTTCATTCATCATCTCTTCTCTCTCCGTTCGCTCTCTCTACTTTCTAATTCTCCATTCTCCATTGTAAATTGTACTTTATGGCTCTTTTGTCCTATTCAATTAAGCGACTATTGTAATTTTTCTTTGTAAAAGTCCCTTTTCATTAATAAGAAGGGGACTTATTTTCCTTTCTAAGAGAAATGTGAAAGGTCACAAATGTTGGGACTATGAAAGGTCATGTGGGGGTAGATAAAGAGACGGATTGAAACATGTTTAGTGGAGTATCATTGTGTGATCCTTAGTCGAAAGGCTATCCACAATGGTTAGAGTGGTGTATATATTTCTTGTATTTAATAAATGGAGCTGCACCCTTCCTAAGCAAAGGGACCTCGTCCCATAGCATTGGGTAAAACCACTATTTTGCCCTTGTGACAAATTATTTCGCCAACAAATACCTGACCTTGACTTTGACTACATCAATATGTCTAGAAAAACTATACAACACTTTGTTGTAGGCATTTTAGATGTATAGAAAATTATCATCCCAGGTTTGCGGGCTTGCATTTTTTAAATGCACAACAAATAAACAAGTATGTGGTTTAAAACTTATGTTTGTCCTTCTATTTGTGGATTGGTCTAATTATTTATTCATCATTTCCCATAATGCATGCAAGAAATGGTGACAAATTTAAGGCTGCGATCGGAACACGATGTAGATGTTGCTAGTAGTAAAGCGAAGCAAACATGGATAAAGAATGAGCATGCTTTTTCATGCGCGTTGATGTTATTTTTTCAAGCAATCATGATGGTCTTCTTTGAAAACCCATCCACTCCAATGAACAAAAAAGTTTATAAAGCTTTGTCATAGATAGTCTAGTGATCAAATTGTTGGTGATAGACAATGTAACTGAGTTTGGAGGAGGAGATGGTTATTCCTATTGTTTGCCTCATAAATCGTGTTTAACATATCCCATGCTTTCTCGGGAACTGACGGAACAGTTCCTCTGGGCCTCTTGTTTGCCGCATAAGCGATCCGACCGAGTGGGAGGAGTTGTGGGTTTTACTTGGACGGAGTGGATAAGGCGAGAACACCAGGAACAATTCCCACGTTCATCCAGTTTGCCGACTAGCCGGTTCATCCATATCCAACACAAAATGCATTAAAGTGGACTGTAGCTGCCCGAAGGAACCCTGTCATGATTTTCCGTAGCTCCCGAACCTCGAGAGGGCCATAACTTTCGCCCTATAATTTCAAATTTCATAAACTTGGACTCGTTGGAAAGGTCTCATCATGTATAAGTTAGGTGGGTCAAAAATGGGAAATACATTTTCAACATTAAAGATGCGGTTCTAGGTAGCTCAACCACCAAATTTGATGAGGTATGGTGTCTATTTTCAGACATTCAATGCATGATGTTGGTGGTTGAAGGTGGAAATCCGAGTTTCCCTCTCGGAATGTTGGTGCATCATCCTTCAAGTTTTACATGTGTATTTTGAGTTGTAGGCCTCATATTTGGACCTTTGCAGGGTGATTCTTGCCTTCTTCCTTCATTATAATGGATTGTGCATCTCTTTAAAGCAATAAAATTCATGTTTTATGGTTATCCTTTACCCTAGCTTGTGTTTATTGCATTATCTTACCTCTTCATCTACTTGCACGTATATCGTGCATGTTTATGTCTCTCTTGCAGGGTTTATTTTTGTTATGCTCCATGGAAATGAGAGTTTGAATGTTGTTTTGGACTTGTGGCACTCATGTCTGCTCTCTCTTCCTTCATCCTCCTCTCATTTCCACTCATCTGAGAGTGTCTTTCTCCTTCTTCTTGGTGTTATCACCTCTCTTTAGCTTAGGATTTCCTCTTTTCATGTATCTCTCTCTTTCCTTGGTCTCTTGGATTAGTAGATTAAGATTAGTTAGTTGCATTCCCGAGTAGTAGTTAGCATCGGGAATAGGTAGAAGAACCTTCTCTGGAGGTTTATCTCAAGTAGCAAGTCTCACAACTTAATCCCATGTTATCCAAAAACACCGATTGTTTGTCCATTCATTTATGACAATTCGGATGATGTTGTTTTTTGGTGATAACAATTTTGTTATGCCAGTGGGACATCCTAAGATTTTCTTGTGAATTTCAGCCTTTTGGAATAACACATTATTGCACTCCAAGCACTATATTTACTGTTTCCATGTAGAAGAGTGTCTAATTCTTATGAGTAGGATCCAAACAAGGTCAAGAACAATGGAAGAATCAGTCGATTAGTTGTAGTTGTCACCAAGAAGAAGAAGAAGAGGTAGATTAGTTCAAAGATCACCATCTCCACCAAGCAGAGCACTCAAAAGTATCCCTTTATTCACTAGTGAAAACCATACTACCCCATTTTTACTTCCATAACATCGCTAATGTTTTTTCAGTCCATTTTATTACTTCATCATTTAAAGGAAAGCTCTTCAATGGTATAGAAGTTTGAGATTTGCTTCAATTCACAATTGGGATCAACTTGGCACAAGCATTCTCAATCGTTTAGGACAAATCATATCACTGTCTTTGATAGAGCGATTGTGACAACAACAAAGAGATCCGAAATCAACAGATGGCTAATTTTAACATTAGATTTCAGAGGACTTGGGACAAAATTCCTCAAGTGGTAAGACCTACACCCCAATATGCATTTCTTTATTATCTAAAGGCTTTGAACAATGATATTTCAGTCATGATTCAATCTATGGGGGTAGAACATTACCGATGTTTATGACATTGCTATTAGAGCTTAGAATAACCTTATTCAAGCTGGGAAACTTGCTCCTAGACCTCCAATGCTTATATTCCCAGAGATTAAGACACCTACTCCCCATCATACTCTGAATTAGCCCTATTCCATTTTCAAGAAGCCAAAGTTTTAGTCAAGGCATCTACTTCGTTAAACTCTTCTACCGAATTGCAAGAAGTAATGAAACAATTGAATTTTTTTGGGAATGAGTTAGTATCCATTAAAAGGCAACAAACCCATCATTTTAGACCTTATCAACTTCCATACCAACCTAAAACATCCCCTTATCAACGAAACAAATATCTTCCTTCCAAGTTCCTCATAGTCAAAATCGGTTTCTCTCTGCCAAGACCATTTCAACCATATAACCCAAATGTGGCTAGTTCATCCAAAGCCTTGGTTCCTGTTCAAAATAACCTTGTACAAGATTATGAGTGGTGTTTCCTTGTCATCTTCCACACAACCAAGCAACATGCCCCAATGGCATTACTGAACCAAGCTTTGATGGTGCAAAGTGCATTTTTCCGCAAGATACACCTATGGAGGAAATGAGTTGGTATCCATTAAAAGGCAACAAACCCAAAATTTCAGACCTTATCAACCTCCATACCAACCTAACAAGTCCCCTTATCAACCAAACAAATCTTCCTTCCAAGTTGTTCCTTAGAGTCGGAATCAATTTCTCTCTGCAAGACCATTTCAACTTTGTAACCCAAATGTGGCTAGTTCATCCAAAGCCTTGGTTCCCGTTCAAAATAACCTTGTGCAATATTATGAGTGGTGTTTCCCTTGTCATCTTCCACACAACCAAGAAACATGCCCCAATGGCATTCTAAACCAAGCTTTGATGGTGCAAAGTGCATTTGTTCCTCAAGATACACCTATAGAGGAAAATCAACAACAGATAGTCACTCAAGAGACACCACCAAGTGATACTTCACTTGTAAATTGGCAAATGGATGACTTTTGTGGAATAAATCAGACCTTTCCTCAAGGTGTGGCTACAATACTAGATCTAAGAAGAGGGCTATGGAAGAGGGTAGTCAGCAAATGCATGTCCTTCCCAACCTTCTTTGACACTCCAAGAGGTGACAATTCAAACGTAGCTCCAAATGTACAAAATCAGCTTAGAGGGCCTTCCACACCGATTCAAATGCAAGAAAAGGTTGTTGCAAGTAAGACACGATGAGAGATAACTCATCTCCCTTCAACATCCTTGAACAGATGAAGAAAACTAATGTGAGCATATCAACGTGGCAATTTTTAGCATTTTTGGGACAGAGGGATCTCTTGCAAACAACTATGTCCAACCTTTCTATTCCAAGTGAGCCCTCCAAGGAACAAGAAAAGTTCGTACTAATTCCATACAACAGAAGGAAAAACAACCAAACAAAAATCTGAAATCTCCTCCCTTTTATGTATCCTTGATCATCGGAAATCATTTAGTTCACAATTGTATGATTGATTCCGAAGCAAATAGTTATGTCATGCCTAAGCGATTGTAGACCACGAGACCTCAAATTTGAGCATCATTCTAAGGGAGTCTTGCAGTTGGACGGGACAGCAGTGAAGGCTGTTAGGGTTATCAAAGGTTTAAGCCTCACATTGCATGCATGCCCCAACTTTTCTATTCCCCAAGATATATTCATAATTGATCTACCTCCGCTCTTTGCTCTATGTCGTACAAAGACTTCACTACCAAAATTGGAGGATATCTATCAGCTAACTGGTCTCATATGTTCTTCAGAACCAGGTATGGCACTAAGGCTACTATTAAGTTTGAACCAATTTCCACATACCATATAGAACCTTATGTGCCTAGCCCCATCAATACAAATTGTACCATCTTTGATCAAGAAGATTGTCCAAATACTCAAGATGCAGATACTCAGATTGAAGGCATTCTTGATTTTCTACTTGATGAATGGGGAAATGAATGCCATGGTTTTGACCCATATCAATAGATTGAAGAAGTTGGTCTTAGTATTTATTGCTTGCATGAGGAGAATTCGCCTCTTCCTAGTATTTTGAAATCAAAGATTGAAGAGGAAGATGGCATTTGACAAATGTTCTTTGATGGATCAAGAGGTAGATAAGGAGCTCGAGGAGGTGTAGTCCTTGTGTCTCCTATTGGCATTAAGTATTACTCTTTCAGATTTCAGTTTAGCTATATAAACAACACAACGGAATATGAGTCCCTCATCCATGATGTGCAGTGGGCAAGGAAGAAGAAAATCAAATAATTGCAGACCTTTAGAGATAGTGAACTGCTTGTAAACTAAGTAAGAGGATCAAATGCAGCAAATAATTACTTGCTAAAAGCTTACAAGCATAGAGTATGGGATCTTATGAAAGATTTTGAAGCTTTCAATATTCATGCCATTCCAAGAAAAGAGAATGAAGTTCTTGTGAGACTAGTTGCAGTTGGAGCAAAGTTTGACGTTGTTGAGAGCATTAAGAGAGGTAAAGTGCAACCACACATCGAGGGGTAGGGATGCCTGCTATACAGACAATAACACCAATTGACAAGTGTCGAAGAACGATCAATGATTGTCAATTTTATTCAAGAGGAGGCTGATTTTTCTTCAAGAAATCAAGATAAGTTGGAGAAGAAATATGGAGACCAAGTTGTTCAACTCAGATCAAATAAGCTGCCCAAGGGCCTAGTGACCTTGGAATCCATTTTCAACCCCAATGACCAGTTTAGAAAATAAAAGGCAAACATAACGGTCAAGGGTGAAGATTCGAACCCATCTCAGTTGGTGAAGGCAAATTGCTTCAAATTGGTAAGGTAAGCACTCCACAAGAAAAACATGATTTTGTAGAACTTTGTCAAGAATTTGTTGATATTTTTGCATGGAGCTATGAAGACCTTAGAGGTTTTGATCCTAGTTTAGCTCAACACACCATTGAGTTGGATTCAACTGCCAAGCCTATTAGACAAAAACAAAGACCTATTAATCCACATATTGAGCCCCTGATGAAGAAGGAATTGAACAAGTTGATTAAGGAAACATCATTTTTCCCATCAAGCATTCATCTTGGGTTGCTAATCTAGTTCTAGTGTGGAAAAGGAATGGAGAAATCAAATTGTGTGTTGATTTTAGGGATTACCCATTGTCTTCTATGGAACAAATCTTGCAGAGACATATAGCAAGTTTAGAAAGGTTTTCCCTTCTGGACGGTCACTCCGGCTACAATCGGATCATGGTTAAGGAGGAAGATCAATTCAAGAGAGCTTTTAGCACAAAATGGGTATTCCTACAAACAAATGGCCTTTGATTTATCCAATGCAGAGCAACTTTTCAAAGAGCCATGGATATGGCATTCAAGGGACTGATCAACAACATTGTTCTTGTGTATCTCGATGATATCATAGTGTTCTCCAAGAATGCAACTGATCATCTTCTCCATTTAGACAAGTATTTGAGAGGTGTAGATAGTTTGGAGTTTCTCTCAACCCAAAGAAATGCATCTTCCTAGCTCATGAAGGTAAACTCCTTGGCCATATTGTTTCTAAAGAAGGGTTAACCATTGATCCAAAGAGAGTTAATGCCATCCTTGCATTGTCATTGCCCAGTCATAAGAAGGCACTCCAAAGCTTCTTAGGAAGAATCAACTTTGTCAGACGGTTTGTCCCAAATTTTGCCAACCTTGTCAAGCCATTGACACGATTTTTGAAGAAGAGCATGGTCTTCAAATGGACCACTGAGGGAAAAAACAACTTTGAAGCCATAAAGCAAGCAATAACATAGGCCCCAACTCTCATTAATCCTGATTTTACAAAATATTTCACCTTGTATGCTTTTAGTGGCATTGAGACAATATCTCCATATTGGTGCAATTGAATGAAGAAGGCTTGGAACAACTTGTTGCATTTTTCAGCCAAAGTCTAGAAGATTATGAGGTGAGGTATTCATTTATTGAGAAACATGTATTGGAGAACCAAGTTTAATGACAAATTTCAAGAACATAATCTAGACCCAAAAGAAATGGAGAACCTGGGAAAAACTTTAATAATCAAGGAAAATAATAAGTTTTTTCAGGAAGAACAATCTTTAGGGGTGGAGCAGAACAACACAAGAAATTCAAAGTAGATGCCAATATAAAAATGGGAAGGAAATCCAATCAGCTTAAGATTCAACAGGAAGGACAAAAGTTGAGTAATTGAAGCCTTCTCAATGAAGATAATAACATGGAATATTAGAGGTTTGAAGGGTTCTCCTTCAAAGTTTCAGGAGATTAAAAGAATGATTGCAAAACAACCATCAATGGTTAGTATTCAGGAAACAAAAGCATCCATGAACCTCATGTCCACAATGGCAGAGAATATGTGGCCCAGATCCCAACATATCTCTATTAATTCCTCTTGGGGCTTCTGGAGGTCAAATTATTCTTTGGGATCCACGGTCAATTTCTGTTCTCAACTCATGTGCTTTGAAAGGAATGATCTGTTGTTTACATGCCCATAACAAAGAGGAAAATCAGCAATCCTGGTTTGTAATGTATATGCTCCTACTTCTATAGAAGAAAAGCGACAACAAAGGAAAGGTATGGACTATATAATTCGGTCTTTCCCTCATCTACCGCTCATTTTTGGAGGAGATTTTAATACTATTCTAAACCTGTCTAAAAAACAAGGGGGTAAGACTCACTTGGATGCTAGTTCAAATGAGTTAAACCAGTTCATATGTAATGTCCCTCTTTCTCGAATAGTCCGGTCAAAGACCTTTGGCCTGTTTTGTCTACCCGACGGCCAAAGGGTGTTTTCAAGGGTGACTTTGGTTTATTATTTTTATTATATGGTGCTCAAAATAAAGTAGAATATCATTAAAACACATAATGAATTAATAGACTGTTTGAGTGACTTTGACTTAGGAAAGTGCATTCAGATAAATTAATAAATTATTTAAATTGCCTTCCTAGCCAAAAATGCGACTTGTTTGGGTAATGGTCAATTAAACCCAAAAATGCGACTTGCTTAGTGAAGCAAAATAATTAATTAAATATTAATTATATGGTTTTAGCCAAAAAGTGCGACTTGCATCTTTGGAGGAGTTTTGGCTATATGGGGAAAATTTGCTTAGTGAAGCAAAATAATTAATTAAATATTAATTATATGGTTTTAGCCAAAAAGTGTGACTTGCATCTTTGGAGGAGTTTTGGCTATATGGGGAAAAATGCGACTTGGGGAAGGAAGGGCATTCAGATAATCATTATTTTTACCCGGCGATTAGCACTGAGCTTTGTGGACAAAATCCAAGGACAAAACCCTCTGGATTATTCCTCTTGCGGACAAAAACCCCGGGAGCAAAGCGATGAGAGAAGCTTCAATTCGGGAATCTTCATTGTTTAACTTTACAGTTATTCATCATTCCAACGATTTTAAAGAAAAGAATAAAAATTGCAACGGTGGGCATTTGTATAACTTCTAGAGGGGCGACTTCTTCTACGAGTTTTTATTGTTGTATCAGAGGTATTCTTCATGATAGATATTTATTGTAATTCCCAGCAGCAAATATATCAAATCGATTAGGGTTTGAATCATTTATAGTGGGTTTTTGGACAATCTTTATTATTAAATCTATCTGCAGATTTATATTTGTATTGTCATAATATTTAGCATCAGAAATCATTATTAAATACATGGCTGAAATGTTTATGAAGAAATTTGCCTGTTAAACCCTAAGCACCTTTTACGTATTCACTTGGATTGCGGGGTTTTGTCTTATTTAATTTATCTATGCAGTTTTAGTGTGGTGTTCTATGAATTCCTTTGATGTTATCAGTTCAGATTTGAGCCAGAGCAATATTTAAAAAGAAAAAAAAAAAAAAAAAAAAGTATTCAGGCAAAAACGGGTTTGGGATCTTTCAGTGGTATCAGAGCAGTGTATCCTCCCAGCCTGTGTGGGAAGGAAGCAGAGAGTGTATTAAAACAGAAATCAGCTTTGAATGCAGCACAGAGAGGATGGTCCACATAGATACTACACCCACAGACGAGCACGACTCGAAGCTGGTATTGCAAGAGGTGACAGAATGGAATATTTGGGTGAGAGACCTGAGAGTCCTCGAGAGGAACATGAAGATCCAGATAGGGATTTCATTCAGGATATGGCAGCCACGCAGAGGCAATTATTACAGACCATGGAGCGCATGGGCACTACTTTGGACAGGTTGGCACTAGATAGGCCGTGGGACAGCACGGCAAGAGGAACAGATCCGTATCAGTTGCCGGTGAATTACATGAGGATAATAGTAGATCACCTTCAGAGCTTGGGAGTGTTAGGGGATCGCCACGCCGTGAGCGAGGCATACTCATACAGGTGAGAGGAGACCTACACGGACTGTTGATAGGCCTATGTAGCCTAACTTCCTACCTAGAGGTGACCCACCAGAGATTGAGGGATGACTGGAAGACGCAGCTTTTCCGGATACTATTATGGCAGTCAGCGATGAGTGGAGGAGTTTGCCGCAGCATGTGAGGGATGTATTTCCCCTCCCACAGTTTTGTGCTCAGAGGAGAGACAACATGAGGGTTGGATAGGACAGAGGCCTAGAGCACAGCAGAACAGGGATTTGCAACAGGTTACCAATAAGGTAACCCTCTCCACTTTTGATGGTAGTGGAAAGATCAGTGCTAGGGCTTGGATTCACAAGCTCGACACCTATCTTACCCTCAAATCCATGAGGGAGCAAGAGGCCATACAGTTCGCTACATTACACCTTGAGGGGGTAGCTTATGATTGGTGGCACCATGGGTTAGTTACACAGGGTCATGAGCTTCTACGGTCATACAGGGATTTCAGCGAGAGGTTGATTGCGAGATTTGATCGCAATGATGTAGAGTTGTATTACAAGGACTTGGCACAGCTCCGACAGAGTGGACACATTGATTCATACATCAATGAATTTCAGCGGATCGCAATTATGGTTCCAGAGATGCCTGAGAAGAGGGTGGTGATGTTATTTATAGAGGGCCTTCATGACAGGATGAGAGGATTGGTCAAGGCTCTTAAGCCTAGGACATTGCATGATGCTATCTAGATAGCATTAGATTAGGACACATCCCCCACTTCTTATCAGCCCAATAAGAAGTTTCTCACGAGCTCCAGGCCATTTCAACGCTCTACCACTCCGTAGAAGAGTGCACCACCTCCTAAGGTGGATCAGGAGACTTGTAATGAGTTAAGGAGAAAGAAGCTTTGCTTTCATTACAAAGATCATTAGGAGCCTGGACATCGTTGCCTTGGTAAAGGCAAGGTGCATCTCATTGAGGTGATTTCAGACGGGGAGGATGATCACTCGCCAGATACAGATGCAGAGGATGAGGGCGGTGACCATGATGCACAGGGGGAGCAGCCCCAAATAGAGCTTGGTGAGAGTGAGGCATTGGATTCATCCGATGTTACTATTGCTACACTCTCAGGAGTTCCTAGGTACCATCCCTTTCGGCTGAAGGGAGTGCTTAAGGGACAACGGATTGTTTGTCTGGTTGACAGTGGAGCTACACACAACTTCATTGATGAGGGGTTGGCTGCGAAGCGAGGATTACAGGTTGAGGAATTTGAGGGGTTTAGTGTACGGGTGGCAGATGGATTTGCTATTAGTTGCACTAAGAGGATTCCACGGCTTAGTATTCAGATGGGGGACTACACATTGACCGATGACTTCTATGTTATTGGTATTGGTGAGATTGATACAATATTGGTTATTCAGTGGTTACAATCCCTTGGCAGATATGTGCAGGATTTCTAGAGGATGGAGTTGAAGTTTATGGTGGATAAGAAGAAGATTGTGCTTTGGGCTCTTTCTGACGGTGGGCCTAGAGTTGTTTCAACACGCAGGATGGAGTCTATAGTCAGACATGGAGAGGTTGCATGGGCAGCCCAGTGTTTCATTTCATCCAAATCTTCTTCAAACAGTGAGCAGCCTTTTCACATTGACATCCAGTCCATATTGGATAAGCACGGCCTAGTGTTTGGTGACATTCCTCTAGGTAGACCACTAGATAGAGGGTTTGAGCATGTTATAGAGCTTGAGGAGGGTGCTAAACCCGTGATGACTACACCTTATCGCCATCCTAAGACATACAAGGATGAGATAGAGAAGGCCATTAGAGAGCTCTTGGAGATGGGACACATCTGTCCTAGTTCTAGTCCCTTTGCTTCTTCAGTTGTTTTGGTGAAGAAGGATGGGACCATGAGGATGTGCATTGACTATCGTGCACTGAACAAGAAAACCATCAAGAACAGGTATCCCATTCCTCGCATTGATGAGCTGTTAGATGAGCTGCATGGATCTATTTACTTTTCGAAGATTGATCTTCGATCAGGCTACCACCAGATTCGAGTTCGGGATGAGGATATTCATAAGATATCCTTCAAGTGTTTCTACGGGCACTATGAGCTCTTGGTGATGCCGTTTGGACTCACTAATGCCCCTGCTACATTTCAGTCATGTATGAACCATCTCTTCAACAGGCAATTGAGGCAGTTTGTGTTGGTATTTTTTGATGATATTCTTATTTATAGCAGGACATGGGATGATCATTTGAGGCATCTTGATGAGGTACTTAGCATAATGGAGACTCAGTCTTTGTTTGCTAAGATGTCCAAATGTGAATTTGGACTTACGGAGATATTGTATCTTGGGCACGTCATTGGGGCCAATGGGGTCAAGGTCCATCGGGAGAAGATACAGGCGATGCAGGATTGGCCACCACTAGGAATATCTAACTTACAAGGATTCTTGGGGTTATGTGGTTACTACAGGAGGTTTGTGAAGGGTTATTCTCAGCTGGTAGCTCCATTGATAGATCTTACATGGAAGGGTGCATTTAGTTGGTCAGATGAGGCACAGGTAGTATTTGAGAGGCTCAAGGTAATTATGAGTACTTGTCCAGTTTTGGCTCTTCCAGATTTCTCACGGCCCTTCATTTTAGAGTGTGATGCTTCGGGATTGGGAATTGGTGCAGTTCTCATGCAGGATCGCCATCCTATTGCCTTTGAGAGCCGAAGTTGAGAGATAATGAGAGACTGTATTCCACCTACGATAAAGAGATGCTTGCCATTATGCGTGCTCTGGAAAAGTTTAGACAAAGATTTGGTAGGTGGAAAATTCGTGGTGAGAACCGACCACAACAGCTTGAAATATTTCTGGAACAAAGGAACTCAATGAGAGAGGCAACAAAAATGGGTTAGTAGGATCCAAGCATATGATTTTAACATTATGTCAAGGGGACGAAGAATGTAGTGGTTGATGCACTTTCCAGAAACCCCATCTCGCTGCCCTATGTTCTTTGAGCGAGATTTGGGTAGATTGGAAAAATCAACTGTTAGTTGAGTATTCCAAAAACACTTGGGCATGTGATATTATGGATGGAAAAATTTAGGATGGCCAGTATAAGGTAATAGCTGATTTGATTTTGTATAAGGGCAGAATTTACCTAGTTCCTGAATCTGAGCTTAAGGAGAAGATTATGCATGCTTTCCATGATGCACCACTTGCAGGACATCCAGGGTATTTTAAAACATACAAGCAGATTAGAGAGAGATTCTCCTGGAAGGGTCTCAAGGATGATGTCTTGTGCCATGTCCGTGAGTGTATGACTTGTCAGCAGAACAAGTCAGAGCATACTTTCCCAGCAGGTTTGCTACAGCCATTGCCTATTCCGGAGCAGAAGTGGGAAAGTATTTTGATGGATTTCATTACAGGTCTTCCGTGGTGCAAGGGAATGATCGCATTTATGCAGTAGTGGATCGGTTGACAAAATATGCAGACTTTTTCGTTGTCCCTACCAGCTTTAAGGCACCTCATGTGGCTGATTTGTTCTTCCGTCAGATATTCAGGTTGTATGGACTTCCAAGAACATAGTCAGTGATCGGGATAGCAGGTTTATGAGTATATTTTGGCAGGAGCTTTTCCGTTTGGTTCACACTGAGTTGACTCCTAGCACTAGTTATCACCCTCAGACGGATGGGCAGACAGAGATTGTGAACAAGTGGATAGAGGGTTATCTTCGTAACTATGTTGCAGGGCAGCAGAAGGCATGGGTAAAGTTGCTATATTTATGTGAGTATTGCTATAACACCACTTACCATATGTCTATTGGTATGACTCCATTCCGAGCATTGTATGGATATGATGCGAGATCTTTTGTTGATATGGCGTTTGGGGACAGTAGAGCTCCCAAGGCTCAAGAGAGTTTACAGGATAGTCAGGAAATCCTTAAGGTACTTAAGGAAAATATTCAACGGGCACAAAATCAGCAGAAGATGTATGCAGATAGGCACAGAGTGGAGAGATCATTTGAGGTAGGAGACATGGTTTTTCTATGACTTCAGCCTTACAGACAGAGTACTCTCAAGAAGAGTGGGGCTGAAAAGCTCAAGCCGCGATTCTATGGGCCATACAGGGTGTTGAGGAGAGTTGGTGAAGTGGCATACGAGCTAGAGTTGCCTTCTGAGAGTAAGATACACAATGTTTTTCATGTATCTTGCTTGAAAAAGGCCTTGGGGCAGAACATTATTTCTTCTACAGAGTTACCACCCTTGGATGAGGAAGGGAGATTGGACTTAGTGCCAGAGGAGATTTTGGACAGCCGAGAGAGGAGGCTGAGGAATAGAGTTATTCGGGAGTTCCTGGTGAGGTGGAAAGAGTTACCTGAGGAGGATGCTACATGGGAGGGTGAGACTATATTACAGCATCCAACTCTACAGATTTTGGGTCAAGCAATCTCGGAAGGAGGAGGCGCGTAATGTCCCTCTTTCTCGAATAGTCCGGTCGAAGACCTTTGGCCTGTTTTGTCTACCCGATGGCCAAAGGGTGTTTTCAAGGGTGACTTCGGTTTATTATTTTTATTATATGGTGCTCAAAATAAAGTAAAATATCATTAAAGCACATATAATGAATTAATAGACTGTTTGAGTGACTTTGACTTAGGAAAGTGCATTTAAATAAATTAATAAATTATTTAAATTGCCTTCCTAGCCAAAAATGCAACTTGTTTGGGTAATGGTCAATTAAACCCAAAAATGCGACTTGCTTAATGCTCTAAAACAATTATTGTTTACCCAAAAATGCGACTTGCTTGGGTAATCTTCATTGTTTACACAGGTTATTCATCATTCCAGCAGTTTCAGAGAAAAGAATAAATTGCAGCAGTGGGCATTTGTACAACTTCCAAAGTGGGGCGACTTCTTCTATAGTTGTTTATTGTTGTATCAGAGGTATTCTTCATGATAGATATTTATTGTAATTCCCAACAGCAAATATATCAAATCGATTAGGGTTTGAATCATTTACAGTGGGTTTTTGGATAATCTTTATTATTAAATCTATCTACAAATTTATATTTGTATTGCCGTAATATTTAGCATCAGAAATCATTATTAAATACACGGCTGAAATGTTTATGAAGAAATCTGCCTATTAAACCCTAGGCACCTTTTCTGTATTCACCCGTATTTCGGGGTTTTGCTTTATTTAATTTATCTATACATTTTTAGTGTGGTGTTCTACGAATTCCTTTGATGTTATCAGTTGATTTGAGCTCAGCAATATTTTTTTAAAAAAGTATTCGGGCAAAAACGGGTTTGGGATCTTTCAATGGTATCTCCCTCATCTACCACTTATTTTTGGAGGAGATTTTAATACTATTCTAAACCTGTTATGAAAAACAAGGGGTAAGACTCACTTGGATGCTAGTTCAAATGAGTTAAACCAATTCATACAGTCTCATAATCTAGTAGATGTGCCTACTGAAAATGGGATAATGACATGGACCAACAGAAGACAAGGACACCATTGTATTCTCGAAAGGCTGGACCGTTTTCTTATTTCGGAAGAATGGTGGCTAAATGGAGATGCTCCTAAAGCATGGATTCTTGATAATAATGCGGATCTGACCATTGGCCGGTATGTTTGCAAATAGGCAAAACTCTTCATGTCAAAACTCCTTTCAGATTCCAGCTAATGTGGCTTCGTCATGCTTGATATCCATGACCTTGTTAGGCAATGGTGGATGGAAGGAAGTCCTCGGCATGGAACAAATATGTTTAAATTTGTCAAAAAGCTGAAATACCTCAAGGTCCAACTTAATGTTGGATTCGCCAATGAGAACCTACAAAATCATCATCCTCGAGCTGATTAGTGTCAACTTCACGATCTTCTTCATTCATCTCCACGTTGTTTAAAGAGCAGCTTCAATTGCTAATCTTTAGGAACCCAGAATGTCTGCGGTTCCGGTTGTTGAAATTCCGAGCAGGGGAAGTGTTGTTTCCCTGAGCCATTTGAGTCATTTGTTTCTTTATCTGCAACATCTCATTTGCTAACTTTTGCAGCAATGAATCAGAAGTAGTAGCAGAGGATGAACTTTCAGCTCTAGAAGTGTTGCTCTTTATCTTTCCAGCCATGATGAGGTCATCTTCAATTTCAACCGCCATATTTTGGGCTGCTAACAAATCACATGGGACATGCTCTTCGTAGTTGATAGCTTACTTCAGGAAGTAAAGCATTGATGAAGAATACCTTTTGATTCTCATCATTCAGAGAAGTAGAAGCCGGAATTTTGTATAGTAATCTTTAGAATTTTGCAATAAAATCCCGCATGTGCTCATGTGGTTCCTTCTTCAGTTGAGTCAGTTGGGTTATCAAGGTGCTAGAATCTGCAACTGGTTTGAATCTTTTTAGGAACACATCCCGCATAGTAGCTCAGTTGGTTATGGTGCCAAGAGCTAGCCGGTACAACCATTCTCCAGCCAAGTCATGCAAAGTTTCTATGAAGAGCCGGACAGATACATCTTAATGTTCGACTACAAGCACTCCACAGGATATGAAAAACACAGCCAAGTGGTCATCTGGATTCTGCTTTCCATCTCCAAAGAATTTTAGAAAATTCTTTCTCGTCCCTTTAGGTAGATCATGCATAGGAGTAACAGATTCAAAGGTCCAAAGGCTGCACCCCATGGAACAGGCGCTGCAGGGGCAAGTGGTTGATTCTACATCATGAAAGGAGCACGTTTTATCCTTGTGTAGACTTGGTGAATAATTCCAGCCACCGAATTGTGCTCAAGATGATTCGGATCTAGATGAGTCTACACTCTCCTTCCTAATGAGAGACTAGATCTATGGCTTCTAACTTGAGGAGGAGGATTGAAATTGAATTGCTCCTACGATCAAGAAATGATCATGTCCTTCCTTGCGCATTCATAGATCGGGTGAATGGACGTTCAACCAAAATGATATTTGTATGGAAAACACTCGATCTTTAAGAGATTAGATTTGATTTGCAAAGATAGTTGTTTCCCAAATAGAAGTCGCAAAAATTGTTGGCTAGATTTTCTGCATAGCTGAAAACCTAGGCAGTCATGAGATAAATCTCCCTCATTTACCGGTGAGGCTCCCATGTCAAATTTGTCAATAAAATATGCTAGTATCGATATGGGGTTTTACTTTAACCATTCAACTCATGAACCATAGCTGTATAGTTTTGACAAGTAAGTAAGCGATTTTTTAAAGAAAAAAGAAATATTTATAGAAGAAGGAAATAATAAAACACAGGGAAGAAATAGGGAAGATGTGTAACCCAACCAATAGATAACAGTTGATTGCATGCACATAGAAGAAACCAATAGATATCAACACACAAATTATAAGCAAAGGCAACTTCAGATCTAGATCTAAAATAACACAAAGTTTATAAGTAGATCTGAGATTAAAAGCTAGAAACACAATGCACCGTGACACAAAGTTCTCTGGAAATCTGCTCCTTTATATTCCTTTGCTTCAAATGGCTATCAGGGGTTTTAGCACAAAGTCTGGAACACAAGAATGTTGCTTACAAATTCTATCCTTAACCCAAGGTTCTTCCTCTACTTATAGAATGTAGAGGGCAATTACAAGTCGGAAGTTTTTAGTTGAACTGGCACATGTGGAAGTGGTAAAGGAAACAACTAACAATCTCCCTCCTAGAATTCCTCTTTGCATGACATGCATGATTTGCAACTGAAGATAGAACCTTCTATTTTGCATGTCTACCACCTATCTCCAAGTAGTTGACTTCTTCAAGTAATGGCTTTTAAACCAATCACTTAAGTTTTATAATTTAATTGATCGCTCAATTACTTTGTCGGAGGAAAGAAAAAAGAAGAGAGGAAAGCTACAGTCTTGTTCTTTTTTCATATTCTGCATGCAATTGATTCTTTTGCCCTTGATTCTCACCATACTAGATCTAAGGATCTAGAAGCGGCTGGATCTGGAATTTTGCTTACGGGTGTTGCCTTTGCCTTGTCTTCCCTTTTATCCTTGAAGCTTTTGCAGTTCTTCTCTCTACATGCATGCATCAGTGCAATGTTTGCCGTAAATAACTCATCATTTTTATTTTTAATTGCATATGAGCAATTAAAAATTCTGGAAAGCACTCTGGTGAATGCAAATTCAATGAAGGCTTCAATTGGAAGATTAGGAGCACATGCACAAAATCCTGGAAGGAATTCTCCATGCACTGACTTCTACACGGGTTGCATCAGAAACAAGAGGATGAATTTTTGCCGGAAGCCTTTGCAATTATAACATCTAGATCTGGATGTGTGCCTCCGATGTCAGCAAATCTGGAAGTAATGCGTGATTCCGCTGAGCTTTCTCGTTCATCCCGCTTTGCCATGACTGGAGCAATCTTTGTTTGAGCAATTTTTTCTCTTTATTTGGCCAAAATTCTTCACAACTGGTGCAGATCTGATATTTCTTCAGATTCGGAGGATATATTCAATGTATTGGACATTGATTTAAGCTCCCTTTCTCTTATAAAAGCACCTGTAATGAATTCCTGCAATTAATTCAGACAAAGATGGCAACCGGAACATGAACACTGGATTTTAATTATAAAAATCTGCATATATCAAGTCTGCTTGCCCCAAAATTTGATGTTTTATTTGCATGCAAAGCAAGCATGAATTTTACCAACTTCACCTGAGCACCTGTATCACTTATGCAGACAATTATTCAGACACAAATCAAGCTCCTTCAAACCTAGGCGCCAAATTTGGAAGCTTTCAGCATTAATTACACCTTCTTTTGAGCAAAATTCCTCTCCAAATGGGGCGCACTTTTTGTCTGGGCTGCACTTCTCTACTTTTGAATTAATTAATTCATCCTTATGGCAGCCCCTGCTTATATAATCCTCATAATTCTATAATTAATTAATGCCTCTCCTATTCCTGGCAATTAATTAATTATTTAATAAGTTTTACTCTTCAAATGGGGCACTATTTTGTGCATGCTCATGGCTGCCATTAAATAAATTAAATTTATTTAATTTTAGCCTTCTACTTCCAGTTAACTTAAGCCTCACAGTATGCTTTGACCTTAGCCACTGAAAATAGGAATTAATTAAATCAATTAATACTTTAAAAAGTATTATTCCTCTCCCAAATGGGGCACACTTTTTGACATGAAGGGGCTGCATTAAATAAATAATATTTATTTAATTTTAGAACTTCTAATTCTGACTTCCTTTATCCACTTTCCCTTTGTTGACTTTTCCACAAGCCTGGGCGCCAAAATTGGAGAAGAAATTAATTAATTTAATGCATTTAAAGTTGCCCTTCTTTCCCTAAAGGGGTCGCACTTTTTTGGCATGAGCAATTTCTATTTTTAAAAGTCAATTGACAATGGGATTATTTACCCTGCAAGGCAGCTCCGAAAATCCCATGATCCACTTAAGTTGTTTGACTTTCATAATGGGATTATTTACCCTGCAAGGCAGGTAATAAAATCCCATCAATGCCTTAAGTGATTTTTCTTTTATTTCACAATGGGAATTTTTACCTTGCAAGGCAGGTAAGAAATTCCGCTATTGCCTCTAATTTTCCCATTGTGACTTAAGTGGCATTGCTTCCATGGGAAAAAGTACCCTGCTAGGCAGGTACAAAATTCCCACCTGCCTGCTGCTTCCAAAAATCCCATGATTCACTTCAAACCCTCTTTTTCCAAAAATGTGGCCAGTTTAGAAGAAGCTTTTTTGTGCACAATTTGTATTTTCGAGAGAGAACTAGACCTCTGTGGCAAATTCCTTATGGCATAACGTGCATAGATGATCTCCAGATACTCCGGGCCAAGAATCGAGACCAAATCGCAAAGGAATTGACCTAGAGAAATTTCACAAAAACGAAACAGAAAACACCAAAAACACAAAACGTTGCCAGAAGTCACAAATAAAGCCCAAAATCCATTCCTGGTTAAAACCCTACTGGTATATGGGAATATTGACATGTACGATCACAACAGGGTTAAACCGGAGCACAATTTGCCTCAAACGGGGCTCAAAATAATTAAATACAAATTTCTGCATGCAGTAAACCCCACAGAGAATAATATAACAATTTTGGGCATCTGGGTATTTGGCGAAATTGGCTAATATGACTCTCTGGGAATATCTTGACACAATACAAACACTTTCTAGCAATAAAAACACAAAACGACCCATTATTTTAAAAGAACAAAAAAATTTTATATGGGGTAGTCTCAGATTTCAGGGTGAAATCTGGGACACCATTAGCTCCGTCTATGGACATCTTTGCCTCTGTCAAAAATGACATGAGCAAAGGTGAGATCCCAACATCTCTGGTTTCGTGTCTTGTCCATTGGGTTCGGGGTCAGGAAAACAAAAAAAACACAAAAAAAAAGAAAAGGAAAGAAAACAACAAAGTTTTATTTATATACATACAAGTTTTACCCTGCTTTTACATTTTTACCCTTTCTTTTTCAATTCCTGAACAACTTCAGATGCTTCCCGTTTAAAGGAAATGGTAACTCAATTCCATCCCGGTAGGCAAGGAAGAAAGTGTCCATTCTGGCATCTCTTTTGATCACGAAGGGCCCTTTCCAGAGTGAATCAGATTTGTCATGCATGCCCTTCGGTTCATGTCTCATGTCCCACCAGAGTACCCAGTCTCCGATCTCGAACAAATGCATTTCCTCCGGGATGGATCAAGATAAACCATTACATACAGACAAATATTCAGCCTTGGGGTAATGAGACACAATGGATTGGCCTATGAGGATAGAGCAAGAAGATCAGAACCTGTTGAACAAAATCCTGGCAGGAAGATCTCTTCTATTTTCAGCTGATCCTGATGAACTTGGATGGGGAGGTAGCTCTTCAGGGAAATATGATGTAGCTTCTGGATATGCATCCCTCATTATAAGTTGCACTCATCCTCAAAAAGCCTTGTTTCAACGTATATGGCAGCCAGAGATATGGCCTAAGGTAAGTTTCTTCTTGTGGCTTATCATTCATCAAGGATTTTAACTGGAGATAGGCTCCAAAAAAGAGGTTTCAGAGGACCTTTTAGATGTGCACTTTGTACTCAAGATGAGGAAACATTGGATCATCTTTTCTTTCAATGCCCATGGGTTTCTATATTGTGGACACAATTGACTCGGTTGTTTAAACTTCAATGGAATAGTTTGGGATCCCTTGTTAATGATACTTGGAAGAAAGCAATTCCCAAAGGACAAAATTTGATCCTAGTTGTTTGGAGTGGTATTTTTACTTCTTCTCTGGAACACGTGGAAAGAGCGGAATTATAGAATATTTCACAAACTAGCAGAGAAGTTATATATGTTTGGGAAAAAAAAAGCAACTTGACAGAAAGCATCAAACATAAGGTTTCTCTACTTGATCAACCCTCTCAAGAATGGGAGCATATTTTCCAACAACTTTCTTTGGATCCTAAGGAAGCCACCATGCCTCGCTTTCACAAGAAAAAGATAGTAGCAAATGATACTCAAGTGCAAGATGGAAGACTTATGATGGGGTGATAAATACAGATGGAGCTTCTAGGGGTAATCCTGGAAGAACAGCCCGTATGGGAGGGATTGGCTCGTAAGAGAAGGAGAAGTTCATTTCCTATTTGCTGAAAACTTGGGAATCTCTACCAATAATGTGGCTGAAATCAAAGCTATCCGTAGAGGAATAACAGCTATTAAAATAGGCTAGCCAAAGGTCGAATCAATTCGAGATCATGATGAACTTATTGAGTGATTCTAGTAATGGATATCCTCCATAGTGGAGAATTGCTAAGGAGGTTTGTGAAATAAGAAATCTACAGCAAAAGGTTCAAGAAATTCAGTTTACCCACATCCCCAGATAGAAGAACAAGGTTGCAGATGGATTGGCAAATTGGGCTCTTGACAACAAGGATATCCTTTGCTATGGGTCACCTCCTCTATGGTGGTCAACTAAGATTCAAGAAGAAATCAGGAAAATCACAAACCTTGACTCTTATCAATGAATCTTCTTATTGTTATTTTTGTTTATAATGCTAGAGATATGGCTAATAGCTTCCATGCTTGGCATGGTAGAGTATATAATTCAAGATTTATAACAATATAATGGGTGAGTGTTTTCTTTTTTTAAAAAATAAGAAGCTTGAAGAAGTTCGTGACATTTGGTATCCAACAGCAAGATCCATCTACTAGTGTTAAAGACTTCATTTTGAACAAGGATTTGAATGAGAAAGGTAATTAATTTGGATAACCAAAGTAATGGAGTATGATATTGACATCAAGGTGACTAAGCTGGTCAGAGGCAAGGGATTGTGTGAACAACTAGTTTCAAACCAACATATTGATGAAGAAGCCATCCTCGTGCTTCAACATGATCAAAGCTACTAACCAATGTCTTACCTACCCTTGTTGGACTCATGATGTAATCAACTTTCTCCAAATAGGCCAATTCCCCCAAGGTTTAAGCAAATCCAAAATGTGTGTATATCAAAAGGAGGTATTTTAGACTTGAGGCCATTTCTTTTGTGCTTATTGATGGATTTCGGTTTCGAAAAGATGTGAATGGTGTTCTCTTGAGATGCATTAAGATTGATCAGATAGAGAAAGTGTTGCATGAGTTCACAATAAATTAGAAAGCGAGAGGTCACTTCTCTCCAAAAAATACCGCAAAGAAATTAGAAAGTCGGGATCATGAAAGTTGGTTACTATAAGGCTTAACCCTTTAAATGATTGGTATGTATGGATTAAGAGATGCAAAAATGTGCATTCTTTACAGGAAAATAAAGGTTAGCAACCCTTCCACTCACTCCATCTCGGTAGATTAGTCATTCATGCATGGGGATTGGACTTCATTGGAGTGATCAACCCACATTCAAACTTGGGTCATAAGCCACTATGTATTTCACCAAATGGACAGAAGCAATTGCACTGAAGGAGGCAAATGAGGCTAGCATTTTGGACTTCTATAAAGGTATTGTGACCAGATTTGGTGTTCCTTCCACAATCATTTCCGATAATGCTCTAGCTTTCCTTGGCACAAAAATCTTTGATTGGGCTATTAAGAATGGTATATATTTGAGCACCTCCTCAAACTATTACCCCCAAGGTGGGCAAGTTCTAGTCCATCAACAAGACTTTTTTATCATAAGGAGGACTTTGGATGAGAATCAGGACTGGCATGCGATATTAAATCACATTGTGGGCTGAAAATCTCCCAAAGATCATCATCTCTCCTATTGGTTTATGGTAAAGAAGCAAGGCTGCCAATATCCATTGAATTACCATGATTTAGAAGATTATTAAACTATTGGAATTTTCTCGAGTTTGAAGCCTTGGAAGTCATGTATTGAAAAGCCCATATCTAGAAGAATTGAAAAATCAAGCGGTCTTGCAAAATATAGAGAGATCAAGCTCAAGTCAAGAAGTGTTTTGACAAGAAAGCAAATGAAGCTAATTCAGAGTTTCCATGAAGGAGATCTAGTCCTAAAGTGGGATGCCCTAGAACAAAGTTTAATTTGCAGATCGCTAAACTAGACATGCACTCAAATTGTGATCTGATGTTGAGTGGCCCCTACACGATTTCAAGGCGTAAGACAAAGAATGCTTTCCAATGATCAAAATTGGATGGAGGAGCTACAAATCCCAGTCAATGGGATGTATCTCAAGCATTGTTATTGAAGGAAACACTCTCCCATGTATATAGTGTTTGGGTTAATAGTGTTTCACATTATTAATCATAATTATTATATGTAAATGTAATATTTATAATATTACATTAATATGAGGATGTAAATGAGTTGTTATAAACAACTCATATATTAGAGTTCGCATATAGTTTTGTTATACCCATGAATATTATTCAGGATATTTGTTATAACACCTCTACTAATATATCGGAGGTTGTTTTCTATTTGTATGGCTATATAATAGCATGTGTAATGTTTTCATATTGTGTTGAATAGAATATCTTTTGTTGTGTTAAATATGGTGCTCTGCTCACATTTAGTATTTAGTTCCAAATTCCTCAAGCGCTTTGACTCATTTTCTTCTTGAAGTAGTGTAGTTTCTTTTCCCTAAGTTGCAGAGGGTTTCATGGAGGACTCAAAGAAATGTATCAAGAGATTGTGTGTTGAGCACAAAATAATATCTTGAGAGGGGGTGAATCAGTATTATGATATTATTTCAAACTTCAATACTTAAACTTAGATCTATAATCACGAGCAATGTGAATATATCAAATCAATCAAAGAACACAAAACTTAATGCAAGTAGACACAAATATACGTGGAAACCCTTTCGGGAGAAAACCACGGAGAAACTTCTTTCTTTATATATATTTCTCAAAATTTGTAGGCACCAACCCTACTGGAGACACCAATCCCCAAATTACAGTTTTGTAGGCACCAACCTACAGGAGCACCCACCCCTTTTGCTAAGCACCAACTCAGCAAGAGACACCGATCTCTTCGAATATGAAGGCACCAACCTTCCTTACAAAATTTGCTTTCCACTTTTGAACTTGTTGCTTCCTCAACGAATAATGGAAAATTCTTCTTCTTACTTTCAGATTTGCTGTTCTAAAATTCTGCCCTTACGCTTCCTCTTCTTCTTCTTTTTCCTTAAGATATTCAACTTGAATCCATGCTTAATAAGTCTCATATGAATCTTCTTATATAGCCTTTCGTACCTTTTCGAAAAGACACATCGTTCCAACCGACACAACCTTTCCATTAACACAACTTAATTAAGTGCATTAGTCGGCTAAAACCAAAAAATAATTAATGCAGCCCATAATTATTAAATGCACATTAATCAATGCAATTAACCACTTGATAGGAGCGCTGCCCCTCCTTAGACAAATCACTGTTATCATTAAATCGCTGCCAGCCATCATTAAATCTTCTTTTTCACCATAAAACATTGCATATGAACACCTTAAAATGCGGATATCTCTCTCTTATGTATAGTTGTGTATATCTCGCTTATACCATGATAATCCTCATGCAAAAACGCTTCTTTTCATGTATTTAAACTTTCGTTTTCTACCCTTCTATACTGCTGGTTATTTCCATTACTTTCTACCATTTCTGTCAATAATTCCATTACTTTCTGACAAATTTCCGTTTACCAGTTCAGCACCTCTTTTGACATCAATGACAATATTTCCAACAATCTCCCCCTTTGTCATTGATGGCAACCCCAAAAATAATCTCCTCTTCTGCAGCTTCCTCTTGCCGTAGCTCCCCCTTACTACCATTCTCCCCCTTTGACATCAATGGCAAAGGGTCATCCTAGGAGCTGAAAAATTTGCAAAGTTTTAGCTCCCCCTTAACCAGTGCTACCCTTGACTCTTCAATGTAAAGATGTAAAAGAAATTACTCCCAGCTTATGCCGTAGATATTCAAATGTCTCCTTTGGAAGTGGCTTAGTGAAAATATTTGCTATCTGTTCGGATGTAGCGACATACTCCAACTTTACCTGTTTCTCTGCCACCTGCTCTCTTAAGAAGTGATATCTTATGGGAATGTGCTTTGTTCTGGAATGCATAACCGGATTCTTTGAAATACTTATTGCACTGGTATTATCACATAATATGGAGATGGGATGATCATACTCTACTTTGATATCCTTCAAGGTCTGCTTCATCCATAAAATTTGCGTGCAACATAGTACCGCTGCTATATACTCTGCTTCTGCTGTGGATAGGGATACAAAATTTTGCTTCTTACTTAGCCAAGATACCAGGCTGTTTCCAAGAAAAAATGCTCCTCCGCTTGTACTTTTTCTGTCATCTACACATCCTGCCCAATCTGAATCTGTATAAGCTGTCAATGTGAAATCTTTTCCTTTTGGATACCACAACCCGTATTCCATAGTTCCCTTTAGATATCTGAATATGCGTTTTACAACTTGCACATGTGTTTCTTTCGGCCCTACTTGAAAACGTGCCACCATACCCACTGCTTGCATAATATCTGGTCTGGATGTTGTCACATATAATAAACTCCCAATCATTGATCTATAGAGAGATTGATCAGCATCTGGAGATTCGTCATCTTTGCTTAACTTGGTTCCGGTGATCATCGGTGTGCTGACAGGTGCACACTCCTCCATACCAAACTTTTTCAACATTTCCTTCACATACTTGGTTTGGGATATAAATATTCCTTTATTAGATTGAGAAATTTGCAATCCAAGGAAAAAGGATAACTCACCCAACATAGACATTTCAAATTCCTTTTGCATGTCTTCTGCAAATTTTCTAGACATTTCTTCATTGTCTCCTCCAAAGATTATGTCATCCACATATACAACCACAATTAACTGGTGTTCATCTTTAGTTTTGATGTAAAGATTACTGTCAGCATGTCCTCTCTTGAATCCTTGGTCCTGTAGATGTTGATCAAGCCTTGAGTACCATGCTCTAGGGGCTTGTTTTAATCCATACAATGCCTTTTTCAACCTACACACATAATCTTCATTTTCTGATAATAGGAACCCTTCAGGCTGTTCTATGTAAACCTCCTCTTCTAAATTCCCATTTAAAAAGGCTGATTTGACATCCATTTGGTAGACTTTGAAATTTTTAAACACTGCGAAAGCAAGGAACATTCTGATTGCTTCTAGTCTGGCAACCGGAGCAAAAGTCTCTTCAAAATCAACACCTTCCACTTGAGCATACCCTTTGCATACCAATCTTGCCTTATTTCGAGTGACTTGACCATCTTCATTTAGTTTGTTTCAAATACCCACTTAGTGCCAATCACATTCTGACTCTTTGGTCTGGGAACCAGTTCCCAAGTTTCATTTTTCTCAATTTGATCTAATTCTTCTTCCATCGCCTTCAACCAATGTTTATCATGTCTTGCTTCTAAAAAGTTCTTAGGTTCTACCTTAGATAGCAGAGAAAAATACCCTTGCTCAGAAGCATTTGTAATTCTTCTTCTAGTTTGAACCCCGGTATCAAGTTCTCCAATAATCTGACTTTCATCATGATTTTTCTGAACGAAGCGAGATGGCGTCTTGGTATCATTGCCTTTCTGATTTACTCCACTCTTTAATATCTTCTTCTTCCTCTTGTTCTTCTTTCACAAGACTTAGTATTTCTAAAGACTCTTCTGAATTTTCTTTTGTCTTTAGATCCAAACCCTCATCCACTCTGACACTTGCACTTTCTATGATAGTCCGCAACCTCTTGTTATAACATCTGAAGGCTTTACTTTTAGTGGAGTACCCAAGAAAAATCCCTTCATCGGATCTTGAATCAAATTTGCCTAAGTCCTCTTCGGTTCTTTTAATGAAACATCTACTCCCAAATACCTTAAAATATTTGACCGAGGCTGGTCTTCCTTTCCATAATTCATATGGAGTTTTGTCATGGTTAACTCTAATTTGCACTCTATCCAAAATATAAACGGCAGTACTTACCGCTTCTTTCCAGAATCTATCTGATAGCTTAGATTCATTCAGCATTGTTTGGGCCATCTCTTGAATGGTTTTGTTCTTCCTTTCTACTACTCCATTTTGTTGTGGAGTTCTTGCAGCTGAGTATTGTCTTTTAATTCCATGGTCTTCACAATATTCAATAAATTCATTTGACATGAATTCACCTCCACGATCTGACCTTAGACATTTTATCTTCAGCCCTGTTTCATTTTCTACTAATGCCTTGAAAGCTTTGAACTTTCCAAATGCTTCAGATTTTTCTTTCAAAAATGCTACCCATGTCATTCTAGTGTAGTCATCAATGAGTAACATAAAATAACTCTCACCTTGAATACTTTTCGTTCTGGTAGGTCCACACAAATCCGTGTGAATTAGCTCCAATGGTTTGGTGGATGAATACTCCTTTGTTTTGAATCTTGTTCTGGTCTGCTTCCCAAGCTGGCACTGCTTGCATAGAGTACTCGAAGGCTTTGTTATTTTAGGCATGTCCCGTACGGCCTGCTTATTGCTTATCTTCACAAGATTATCAAAATTTATATGTCCCATCCTTCTATGCCATAGCCAACTCTCCTCAACTTGACTTAGGCAACATTTTTCTTCTTTTATTTCTCCGAGCATATATAGATTATTTGCAGTTCGGTGGCAATCTACAATTAGTTCTCTTGTATCTGCTTTCCTTATTTCACATCCTTCGGCATAGAACTTAAGAGTGTGTCCCTGATCACACATTTGACTCACACTCAAGAGGTTATGTTTTAATCCTTCAACATACAAAACATTCTCTGTTTTTGTTTTTCCATTATCCAAACTCAGCGTACCTTTGCCAACGATCTTCGTTGTAGCATTATCACCAAATTTTACTGTACCTTCATTTACTTTCTTTAAGGAGAGAAACTTACTTTTATCACCAGTCATATGTCTTGAACATCCGCTATCAATGTACCACTGCTGTCCTTCATCTCGAGCATGAAAAGTTGTTTGAACGAGCATGGATTTTTCTTTGTCTAGCCCATCTTTCTCCTGCTTCCTTGTCCAGGATTTCGTAGCCTCCCTTTTCTTTGTATCTAAAGGCTTTGTCTTTTGATCTTGTCTCGAGTCAAACACACTTCTACAAAAGCATGCTATATGTCCATAATTATTGCACTTGTAGTAGATAATGGCTTCCTCGTTATAATAGGATAGTGGAGCAAACGAATTATAGTTCATATTCAACACTCTATGAGCAGATTTTGGTTTGTTCCAGGCTTCATTATCTCTCATTCACTTTCTACACTCTATCTTTTTATGCCCATATATATTGCAATAAAAACAATAACCATGAAAGGAACTTTCGAACCTGTTCATATTCCTATGTCGTGGAGTAAATGGTCTTTTGATGTCGTTCTCTTTAACACCTTCCTTATGGATGGAACTGGTCTTCCTTGTGGATGGAACTAGTCTTCGTAGTTTCCTCTTCCTTTCGCTTTTATTCTTCGTAGGTGCATTTAGAATTTCTGCATAACTTTTTGCCTTTTCTAAACCTTTCTTCTCCGAATCTCAATGGAATTTGAAGCTTTCTCTAGTTTTTCTTCATATCCGAGTCCTGATTTGTTGGATGGTGATCTTTGATTTTCTAGAATCTCATCTAGAACCTTAGTACTCTTTTCAAATTTCAAGTTGTTCATTAGTTTGGTATTTACCTTTTCTAAGTCTTTTCTCATCGCAACAATCTCTGACTCACGCTTTTCACATTCTTCTTGTTTCACCTTGAGCTGACTTCTCAACCCTTCCTCAATTCTCTTTGCTTCTTCAATCTGGGTCTTCAGGTCAATGATTAGATTCTTTGATTCTTCAAGACTCTGTGCTAACTTAGCTTCGAAAGATTGATTTTGTTCTTCATATTTCTGGAGCTGAAGTCTTTGCTTCTGATTCCTCTTTTTGAGTGCTTTTATTTCACCCAACGCACAAATGAGTTCTTCTTCGAGGTTTACCTCACCTTCTTCTTCTATGTCCTCGATTCCTTCCAAATCAACTTTGCTAGTTGATGAACCTTCTTCTATAGCCATAAACAATGTTTCTTCATCATCACTGTCTGAATCACTTATTCCGCTTTCTTCGGATGAGCTGCTACCTCTTTTTGAATATAGACTCTTCTTTTGCTTTTCAAATCTTTTCTTGCCTCTACTTTGCTTGAATTCTCTTTTGAACTTGGGCTTGCTTTCTTCATCTTCGCTATCTTCCTTCTCTGGGCATTTAGCTGCAAAATGACCAATTTTACCACAGTTAAAACATTTAAATGGTAACTTACCTTTGTATCTCCCGGATCCTTTCTTTAGCTTTCGAATGAATAAAGCTTCCTTTTCATCTTCTTCGTTGTTTGATTCATCATTCGCTTCAGATTCCTTGATTGCCTTTTTCTTCGAGACTTTGAATGCGGCTTCCTTCTTTGCTGGTTTATTAGACTCGGTCCTCATTTCATAAGCCGTCAGTATTCCATGTAGTTCGTCCATGCTTAGCTTGTCAAGATCCTTCATTTCTTCGATGGCAGACACCTTAGCATCAAATCTTAATGGTAAAGATCTTAAGACCTTCTGGACGATCACAGGTTCCTCAATCTTTTCTCCAAGCCCTCTTATGGCGTTGACAACTTCATCCACCCGCAGAAGATAAGCTGCAACATCTTCCTCATCCTTCATTTTTAGGCTCTCAAATTTTCTCCTATGGGTTTGAAGCTTAGCTTTTCTGACCTTATCATCACCTTCATATATTGTTCGAAGTTTATCCCATATTTCCTTTGCCGTGTCACATTGCATTACTTTGACAAATTCGGACTCTGACAGACCACACAAGATTACATTCATCGCCTTGGCATTGTTTTCAAAAGCCTTCTTACCGGCTTGGTCTGTTGGCGAGTTGATGGAATGATATATCCGACCGCTACTGATTGCCAAATATCAAACCCTAGTGCCATCAGATAGGTTCTCATTCTTACGCTCCAAAATGCATAGTTTGTTCCATCAAACAACGGAGCCTTGTTCGAGGAAAAACCTTCTTATGCTTGACTAGCCATATGTAATCCTGAGATGTACCTTCCAATCATTAGATTGTTCTGAAAGGAACTGCTCGATACCAATTGTTGAGCACAAAATAATACTGAGAGGGGGGGTGAATCAATATTATGATATTATTTCAAACTTCAATACTTAAACTTAGATCTATAATCACAAGCAATGTGAATATATCAAATCAATCAAAGAACACAAAACTTAATGCAAGTAGACACAGATATACGTGGAAACCCTTTCGGGAGAAAACCACGGAGAAACTTCTTTCTTTATATATATTTCAAAAAATTTTGTAGGCACCAACCTACTAGAGACACCAATCCCCAAATTACGGTTTGTAGGCACCAACCTACGGGAGCACCCACCCCTTTTGCTAAGCACCAACTCAAAATGAGTACTTTTAGACAATTTGGTTAGCACACTTGCTTTTAATATAGGCCCTACACATGGCTTTCTTGGGGTTGCGGCTTAATTTATGACTTTTATTCTTTTCAAAACAAAGCTGAAAATCTCAAAATGCCTCGGTGACCCACCTCTCCTCTTTTGCTAAGAACCAACTCAGCAAGAGACACCGATCTCTTCGAATATGAAGGCACCAACCTTCCTTACAAAATTTGCTTTCCACTTTTGAACTTGTTGTTTCCTCAACGAATAATGGAAAATTCTTCTTACTTTTAGATTTGTTGTTCTAAAATTCTGCCCTTACGCTTCCTCTTCTTCTTCTTTTTCCTTAAGATATTCAACTTGAATCCATGCTTAATAAGTCTCATATGAATCTTCTTATATAGCCTTTCATACCTTTTCGAAAAGACACATCATTCCAACCAACACAACCTTTCCATTAACACAACTTAATTAAGTGCATTAGTCGGCTAAAACCAAAAAATAATTAATGCAGCCCATAATTATTAAATGCACATTAATCAATGCAATTAACCACTTGATAGGAGCGTTGCCCCTCCTTAGAAAAATCATTGTTATCATTAAATCGCGCCAACCATCATTAAATCTTCTTTTTTACCATAAAACATTGCATATGAACACCTTAAAATGCGGATATCTCTCTCTTATGTATAGTTGTGTATATCTCACTTATACCATGATAATCCTCATGCAAAAACGCTTCTTTTCATGTATTTAAACTTTTGTTTTCTACCCTTCTATACTGCTGGTTATTTCCGTTACTTTCTACCATTTCCGTCAATGATTCCATTACTTTATAACAGATTTTCGTTTACCAGTTCAGCACCTCTTTTGACATCAATGACAATATTTCCAACATTGTGGTGGAATTTCAAATTCAAGACAGTTTTCCACTATCATTAAAAATTTCTAGAACAATCTTTATAATGAGAATGATCAATTCAAGCATGATAAGTTAGGTTCAGTCCAGGCAATACTTCAGCAGATTCATGGGTGAGAGATTAAATTTTCAAATTAATTTTCATTTTATCAAGTTTTTTTATCAAGTGACTTCTTGCTAATGGATGCTTCAAGGCCACTGATCCCTTCATCTGGGAGGCAAATAGCCTCATTTAGTCACCAAATTGTTATCTAAAATATCTTCTCCTAAGGCTATTTTGATAACTTATGTTTTCATTTGGACTTGGACAAAATAAACTAACCAAAAGTGGAAGAAATCAGTGATGGGACATCCATTTCCTCCCTCCAAAGCACCCTTATTTCCATACTTAGCCAAATTTTGAATGAAATGGGACAAAACACAATCAAAATGGCCAAATCGCCTTTGGTGGAATGGGATGAATTGTTCCTCTGTTCCTTTTGTTCCCCGCATTGCCGCATCTGTTCCTTATGACTTGAAGCAGATAAATTGGGTCTCTTAGGAACCGATGGAACTGTTCCTTCAGGATTCTTGTTCACCGCATAAGCAATCCGACTGATTGGGAGTTGTAGGTTTGAGTCAGACGAAGTGGATAAGGTGGGTACAAATGGAATAGATGGAACTGTTCCACAGTTACACCCCAAACCCGATTCTCCACCCACACACAAAGTTGCGGCCAAATCAGTTAAGTTTGATCCGGCAGGAACACCAGGAATAGTTCCCACGTTCCTCCAGTTCACCGACCAGCCAGTTCCTCCACACCCAACACAAAATGCATTAAAGCGGACTTTAGTAGCCCACAGGGAACCCTGTCATGATTCTCCCAAACTTCTAAACTTCAGAGGGCCATAACTTTCCCCCTGTAGCTCCTAATTTCACAAACCTAGACTCATTGGAAAGGTCTCATCATGTTTGGTGATGTTAGGTGGGTGGAAAAGGGGAAATACAGTCCCAACATTAAAGATGCAGTTCCAGGTAGCTCAACCACCAAATTTTATGAGGTATGGTGCTCATTCTTTCTCTTACAAGCAAAGTATCATGGGGAAATGGCTTTGTTAGGGTGCCCATGCCTATTTTTAGATATTCAATGCATGATGTTGGTGGTTGAAGGTGGAAATCCGAGTTTCCCTCTTTTTCCCCTCCTTCTCTTTCCCATCTTCTATATATTGTAAAATGATGCTCATTTGTAAAGGTTGGACCCTCTTGAAATGTTTGGTGCATCATCCCTTTAAATGTTGCATGTTTATTTTGAGTTGTAGGCCTCGAGATCCGGACCTTTACAGGGGGACTCTTGCCTTCTTCCTACATTGTAAATGTAGACTGTGCATCTCTTTGAAGCAATAGAATTCATGTTTTGTGGTTATTCTCTAACTTTGGCTTGTGTTTATTGTATTGTCTTGCCTCTTCATCTAGTTGTAGGTATATTGTGCATGTTTATTCTCCTCTTGCAGGGTTTATTTCTATTGTGCTCCACGGAAATGAGAGTTTGAATGTTGTTTTATACTATGGCACTCATGTCCTGCCCTCTCTTCCTTTATCCTCCTTCCATTTCAACTTATCTCGAGAGTATCTTTTCCCTCTTCTTGGTGTTATCACCTCTGTTTAGCTTAAGGATTTCCCTTTTCATGCATCTCTCTCTTCCCCTGGTCCCTTGGAGTGGTAGATTAGGATTAGTTAGTTGCATTCCCAAAAGTAGGAGTAGATTAGCATTAGGAATAGATAGAGGAACCATCTTTCTCTAGGAGGTTTGTCTTAAGTAGAAAGTCCCACAACTTGGAGACAATCTCATGTTACCCAAAACCATTGATTGCTCATCCATTCATTTATAACAAATCGTAGGATGGTTTTTTTGTGATAATAGGTTTCTTATCACTCCAAAAGGTTCCCCTTCTATATACCATTAGTTCGATATACAAACCTATTTAGATATGCACTTTTCCTATATACCAGTCAATACATGGAAGAAGTTTGTCTTGTCAATCTACCCAACGGTATGTGACAAATATGTTAACACACGTGAGAGCAAAGTGGTACAGGTACTTATACAAGATGCGTGAAAGAGACTTTTCCTATCTTGACACTTGTTGAGAATTCTATTCTTGTACGTTGGCGTAACTTTCCTATATATTTATATTTTCCAAGTATCAAGATTTATATGCTACATTGCATTAGTGGTGAATGACTAATGAGAGGGAATGATTTGTGAACAAAATTTGTGATTCTTATTTCTCCCTTTCAATTTAAAGGGACAATGTTCGAGATGTTGTTGTTGTAGCTATATTAGGTGATGGATGAAATAGTTCAAGCGTAATGGAATTATCCGTAAACATGAACTAGAGGCCTCACTAATATCAACGCTATGAATGTGTACAATGCACCGATTTTTATATGCTTAAGTTTTCTAATTTATACAATTTTATATATAATGTTTTAATGAAATTTCAATTAAAGTTGCAAAATTTCAGCTTCTATGGATGCATTGTTTGTGAGAAATCAGTTAATGGCTTTTAAGGTAAAAATTAAAAAATTTAACCATAGTTTTGTATCTCAAGAACTATAGGGGCTATAAAAAAATTCTTCAAAAGGGTTTTATTTTAGGAAGGATTGCAAATATTTTACCATAAAGTATCTCAATTTTGTTTGATATGAAATTAGCTTGAACTTTCGGGGTAAGAAACAAAAACATTATAAAAAAAAATTCTAGGAGGTGTTTTTCAAAAATTCTTTTTACCGTATGAAAGAGGGCTCTAAGGAAATTATGTGGCTAAGTTTCAGATTTTGGCTCATCCCGGTTTTCTATATGCATATTAATTGGCTTTTCAAAGATTACAGGCATAGTTCGCATATTCGTATTCAAATACTCGGTAGACCCAAAAAAATTTGACTCGGCAAAAACTTGGCAAGACTCTGTGAATACTCAGGAATACTTGGCAACTTAAAAAATACACAAATTTCTTTAAAAAACATAAATTTTAAGCAAAATATAACTAAAAAATGTATCAAATGAGTCCATAAAATGTTAGAGAAATGTTTTCTATTAGATTTGAATACAAATACAATACAAAATCGCATCATCATGCGAATACAACAAATTGTTGATAATTGCTATGAATTTATATCATTGAAAAATATAAATCGTAATTTTATATCATTCTTTATGATGTCATTGAAAATATCATCATAAATTTCATATATATTCAAGTTACAATATACAATAAGTTACATTTCCCTCTTCCTTGCTCTAGAGAAATATTGGGGTCTAGTGCCTCTACTAGTAGGGTCTAGTGCTTCTACTAGTCCCCACACTCACCGCTCTCCCTCGCTTCTCCTAGAAGGCTGCGACTCGACTCCAACCTGGTAATAGATGGTGGTGGATCCTCTGTGCATGTTGAGATCACCTCCAAATATATCATCCAATCCAATATCTCATGCTAGTGCTTCTCTCCTAGCTTTCCTCTCAAGAGAAGTAATCCCATCCTCTTTGTACGCAGTATTTCCTCTTCTTTCCCACTCCACTCGTTGTTTGGATCTATCTCATCCAAATCTATAAGTTCCTCGATGTGGCCTCCACTTTTCTTGTGCGAAGCTAAAAATTATAGTGCACAAAACCAAGTCGTTGAGTCGTTTTTGAGTCAATTTGTTGCGCTTCTTTATGTGAATGGCCTCAAACAAACTCCACCGTGCGTTCACATCCGTAAGCGCTACACAAGGTTGAGATAGAATTCAAGGGCTAGCTTTTGAAGATGAGAGGTATTTCCTCCCAATCCTCCCACCAAGAACCTACAAACAAGATAATAAAAAGTTTATAAGTAATTACTAAAACCAAATTTGTAACTAATAAGTAACTTAGTAAACATTCTAATTTGTATTACCCGGTGTCTCGCGTGGTTCTCCTCGGATAGCTAACCTCAAGAAAAGAGTCTCCCTAGCATGTTTGTAATTTTGCAGCTCTAAAATAATGAGGTCCATCGTCTCAACATCATCATCCTCTCAATACATGTTGAAAGGCCCTCCATAACCTCTTCGCTTCTATAAGCCGTCTTGATAAGAAACACTTGGGGTTAAGGTAGTGTAACAACCCGAAAATTCTCACACGAACAACACAAAAAAAGACAGGATAATTTTTTTTTTTTTTTTTGACTTGCTTCCACACATAACACGACACAACATGTCGTCACAAAGTTACAACCAACTCTGGGAACCACTTGTTACGGGGATGACCACAAGGTCAGCATGGAAACGTTCACACCCAAAAGGATAATACATTTTTTTCTTTTGACAAGACAACATAGAAGTCCAATCACAGAACACACTTACAGTTAGGGCCAACCACAATGAGATATTCTTGAGGGTTATTTATTTTAAAAGGACATCTTGCAATTCTTAGCTTACGTTTTCAAGGAGGCTCAAGATATGATTCGTATAATTCAACTTGCCAAGCTAAGTTTATTCCTTTGACACTGAGTAATTATCTTTAAATCTTCTCTATTATGACATTTATTTTCTTAATTCCTTTATCAAGAAAAAGGAGTATTTAAATTCTATAAGGCCATCTACTCACCACTAATGCTACTAAGATTTGTTCTTGCCCACAAGACAACATGGTTTTAAGTTCAACACACTTAAGAGAAGAGATACAAGGTGCCTGGAAAGGGTTAGAGGGAGAGGGTCGAGATGAAACATCTTTAGGACCTCATTAGTTATTGCGACAAGATTTAATTAAAGCTAGGGCTCTTAACCAGAATTATCAACAACTTTACTTAGGTTTTGCTAAAAGTATCAACAAGGAGAAAAAATTTACTTTCCAAATGGCGGTGAGAAGATGGTGAGGTCTCCAATTTGTTTTCTCTGGCTTATTAAATCTTATCATCTTCAAACAACTAACAATTCATATCATCTTAGGGTCATTTTACAAATTTCACCATAAAAGGAATAATGTTCACTAGAAGAGCTAGGGTTATCATGTTATAAAGTTTACCTGAAATGATAGTCTTGCCCTTGATTACTTAAAGAATTTATTGCTCTCAAGTTGGTGACCCCTACGTTACTTTATTTGAATACAACTTTTAATTTAACTTCCATAAGTATTAAACAATCCTATGTTAGTTTACTTATGACACTTTATTACTAAGTCATAAATAAGGTTTAACTCAAAATTTATTCTCAAGGCAAAATTGTAGCAACACTCATTTATAAGAAAAAAACAAGATTACATCAATTCTTAAAATACTGATACTCCAACAAAGTCACTCAACAACAATAACCAAATTTTCTTATAATTTCAATGATGGTCAAACAATACAAGGTTTCCAAAGTTCATATGACAAAGTCCACAATACTTTATACTAAGACATTAATCCTCTTTTAAACTTTCCACTAGACGTTAACAATAGTTGAACAACATAAAAAGGTTTCGAGCAAAGGAACTTCTCAACTGAGGTTGATGACAAAAGTCTACAAATCTATCCCTCATCTACACGCAAATTCTATCTCAAAGAAATTTTCTACAAGAGTCGGGCCTTCACGAGAACATCAAGATAAGGCTACACAAACCCACCATAACTGTTATCTATCAATATCATGAAAAGAAACACTTTATTACAAGAATTTGGGTCAAACCTCTAAACACTTTCAACACTTCAAGTTATAATAAGTTTCCACCATGCCAAACAAGGAAGGAGACCATGTACTTCCGTTAGGAGTAAAGACAACGAAAATATAACAACCGAAAGAGAAAGGCCCTTGGCCCCATAAGGAGAAATAACCAATCTAACAAAGCAGGATTCCCACCAAAGTAAACAATTAAATAAGAATCACAAGAGTGCAATTTGATATAAAGTACCAATCATCCAAAATTTTATCACGTATACCAAAAGCATAGGTTATAATATTATATTTCTAGAAGAACAAGAGTTGATCGGCCCAAGAAAAAGGGAAACCACGGTTTCAAGAATTAACACAAAAAGCCATGTATAAATGAGTTTCAAACCTGAAATCACATAGAGTATCCACACAACATAAGTTTCGAAGCATAAGCAAAGTAAACTAGTTTTGGCCACTAACTCCAAGAGATTTCCCAATCATTCAAGAAGGCCAATGCCTTGTAGGCTAGTAGCAATCACGCGAGAGAAGAAAAAGAGTCCATGTCATCAACAACTTTTATAACCCTAAAAATTTACAACACTCCACATCAATTATTAGAGTTCAGTTAATTTAAAATAAATTTCCTATTTCCCAAAACAACAATATTTTTAAGGCAACCCTTGGTAACATAAACAACCGTTCAAACAAAGGTACAACATAAACTACTAAGTTCCATTATCAAAACAACTCCTTCTGCTATAGCTCCATCATACTATTGATTGCAAGAAAGTTTTTCCCAAGGTTGACAACATTCAAGGCAATTTTCATCACAAAACATTAAGGTACATATGTGCATATAAGTTGTCCAATCCTAATTAACAACACAGTCATAATAAATGGGAGGAAACACAAGTTAGAAGACTAGATTATTTCACCAACAATCTTCCGAGAGGGAAGAAGACCAAAATAATTCCAGAAATAGCGGGGGTACTAGAGTTGCACAATTAAGACCTCGAACATAGCTAATAAAAAAAAAAACTAGTTACGATTCAAGATGAAGGGGGCAGTCAAAGTACCTCCTAAGAATGGCTATAAAACCTAGGAACCAGGCTGAAGCTACGTAGGAGTCTAAACACTCGAGGTTGAAACACGTTGCACGCAAACATAAACATTCTAAAAGTTTTAACACCGAATCTCTAACCTGAAATAGTCCAAGCGTTGATTACACTAATCCTGCAACCTTTCCTTTTTGATGCCAAAAGGGTTGTTAGGTGGCTTGAGAGATCATTAACAATATATGTCAAAAGACAAAGGAGGACAACCTTGGTTGATAGGAAGGAACTTCATAGTTATTGCACGCTTATAATAACGACTGCTAAAAACTAGCTGGAACAAATAATAACTGGAACTCTATCGTAGAGAAGAGTACATATATATATATATATATATAAAGGAAGATCGATCACTCGAGCCAAAAAAAACATACACCCAAAGAAGAGAACACCTGCATGCTTTCCACTAACATACAGGCAATGATAATAGCTAAACAAGAAGAAAGCAAGTAGAAAGGAGAGACTGACTGAAAAGAAGACAACCAATTCAAAGAAATGGTGGTTCGATTTCACGATAAAAAATAAATATAGCAAAAAGAGTGAAAAGTGTAGGAATATCTTGCCTTTTCTCCAGTTGATAGGTTTCACGGACACCGCTGGATCAGCAACAACAACCCAAGCCAAATTCCATTTTCTTCAAGCTCGTTGGGCACCCAAACATCGAACATCGTCACGTTAGCACGGTAGGAGTTCACGGCCCGGGTGGGTGGTCTAAAATACTTTCCATCATCCTCCAAACACCGCTCCAAAATTAGCCCTAGAACCTGTAGGCCCCATTTTTGGCAATTGAACTTGATCCTTCGTCATTCATCCAAACACCTCCACCATCTCCATATGCATCTGATTGTTTTCTGATTTGGACCTCCTAACCTTGGTGCTCTCATATTAGGAGCAGCCCTAGTCCAAAAGAAGATGGCTTTATTAACCAAAAAAATCTCTTGTACGAGGCTCCATATCCATAAAATGGTCCCTAGACTTAGCATCCTCAATTAAAACTACCACTGTTGCTTCAAGCACCAATTTCCCTTAACCCAAAGTGCTCTGCATGAGCTCGTCTTTAACACCACATTCATGCGGCGAATATCAGCTACTAAAGACAACCCCATGATGAAGCTCGGACACAAGACAAAATGATTACCTCACGCTCCTAGCTCCAAAGGCATCTATCGTAATGATATATAAACCTTTTCCTTCATCGATTTGAGGACAGATCAAACTCTCGGTGCAAACATTTCAACTTGTAGCTTGTAAGGTGTGATAATTCCAACATAAACCTTTATGCCCTGACTTAGTGACTCGTTGAAGAAGCTCATATAATTGCAAAGCAAAATGTGCTTCATGAATATTCTCGATATGAAATGCATCCACCCCCTATGAGATCCTCTTCCATGAGTTACATCATAGAACAAGCAAGGTCTCAGTAGAGATTCTTTGCAAATAAATTTCATCAAGTCTCCTGGTAACACTCTCACTGTCACAAAGTCGATTTTGATAACCATATCATGAAGGAGAAACCGAATTGCATTCTATCTTGACAGAAAAAAGCAACATAGTTGGACACACCTGCTTTTATGGGTGTGCTCAAAAAGGCCTCTACTACTCTGACACATGACTGCTCTTGCTGTCTAAAAAGCTGTTGCATGCATTTCTTTGAAAGAACCCCGCAGAGCTAAAAACAACGGTCTTTGCGCCAAATCTTACACACCCTGCGTCTCAAACACACGACTGCGAACACACCTCGCAGCGCAAAGGAAGTGGAGGTAACACGCTCGCTTCACTAGCTAGCTAAGCTTCATCTATAACCGCCATACCCGCGCCAAATTACGAGCCTTACGACAGTCCACGCGAACTAACAACAACAAAGAAACTCCATCCAGTCTCCTCACGCGGCCAGGGCAGGAAGAAGGAAGGCGTCAACTTGACAGACAAGATTTCGATGGCTTCTCAACCACTCCACACGCAGACTATCCAAGGGAGATCTCACGCGGTCCGAGAGGATAGCTCAAACCGTCAAACAAGAAGCAAGGAAGATTTGCAAATCAGAAAAATAAATGAGTGCGGCCACCAGCAAGGAGTCCAACACGTCAGACTTTAATAACTCCACCCTCCACGCCAAGAAGGAGATAAAGCTGACCGTGACAAATTTACAAGTCTATGATGAGTAACGTGGCCTAAAAGGCTTTAATAATTGAACACAAAATTTTATAATTTATTTACACAAATAAAACAAATATAACTGACACGAATTCATTTATTATTACAATAGTTTTCTCCATATAATTCTCATAAGCTAAGAGGTATAAGAAATTTTGTATGATTTACTATTCAACCTGAGAAGATTAAATCGCATGCAGACGAGCAAGCAAGAGGAAGTAAGAGTCGAATTATCCATTACTCCCAATGATTAAAACAACATGCGAACAGGCTTAAGCAACCAAGCGAAGAAAACTAGAGGTTGACATTCCAAAGTGAACACGAAGCAGGGAACGACCATGGCACCAAGACGGGTAACCACTTCTTCAGCGCAGGACAGGGTAAAAGTCACCTAACGATAGAAAAGGGAGTTCAATTCAGCATTCAATGACACGCAAAAGGACAAGGACGTAACAGCGAAAGTCGATGCCGAACAGGGCATTACTGGGTAGAACCCGCTGCATGAATAGGTTGGTGGAGTTGATTGTTCCACCTCCGATCAATAATCTCTCAACTTCATAACCACTTGATCCCATTTCTTCAGGTTATCTTTGAACTTTTGTTCTTTACATAATCCCACAAGAAGGATGCATGTCCTTTTAACTTGGTACTCACGAATCTAACCTTTGTGTTATCTTCCACACTTTCATACTCAACGTACTCCATTTCTGTAATCTAGCGTATCAGGTGTTTTGGATCCAAGTTCTCAGAGTAGCACAAAATTTCTATGCGAGGTTTTCTTCCAATTGTCGTGATTCCGCACAAATATTAGTCCTCTTGCTTGTCTACATGCTCGACTAAATCTTATTGATCTACATGTGCTCTTACTCCACGTTCATCACCACTCCCATCTTCATTGAAAACAAATCTACGTTTTGGGTCTCCATGGCTTCCAAACGGTCTTGCATTCCTCTAATTACATCAGCTACGTCTGCTAGTCTCGGTGCTCGTGCTTTATTCACTCTGCGTGCCTTGTTTCCTCACTATCACCTTACAGGAAGATTCTATGATCCCATATCCTCTATCCAACAACACAAAGCTGGAGATGTCTGTTACTACCTTCTACCCACACGCCGAGTATGGAAAGCAACAAATCGTAAAGTCATTCAGTGAACCCAGCTTGATGTTTACACCAATTTCTTGAGGACTGACAAATCCTATACTTCGACTAGCGTCTTCAACTACTCTCAAATCCTAAGATTTGATACCGTATTGATTAAGTTGCAGTGAGGGTTTCCAAAGAACAGATACCTTTCATCATGCAACCCTCGTCAGAGTAGATCTTAGTAAGGTAAGATCACAAAAACAACTTGTAAACAAGAAACAAGGACAAATATTTCTATTAATGCAAGGAAAGAGAATTACAGACTCTGGCACATCGTCATGACACTCCAATTACAGTCTACAATGAGACTCTGCGAAAATTATGCTAAGAATTCCAAAATTAGACATATCCAAAGCTTATAGTCTCTCCGAAACTTCTAAAGATCCAACATTTGGCTCACCCTAACAAGGACAGTCATCCTTAATGCCTCAAATTAAGAGTCAAGCTTCTTAAGAATGAACTTTCTCTGAATTATGCTTCCTCATAAATAAGCTGCCTATGATGTTAAAGCTCCCTTACTCTTATAGAACTCAGGACCACTCAAGTTGGCGAGTAAAGATACCAATGTAGGTAACGATCCCCTGAAAGGATTTTTCCTTAGGTATGTCGTAGATTCTGTTGATTTGCGCATGAATGTTCCCCTTTGTTGGTGCACGTGTGCTTTTCACAACTGTAGCAATGCTGATTGTCGTTTCAGGTGCGTGCAAATCCAATCATTCGATCGACTGGGAGTCAAATGTTACTAGGGGAGCTTCCACGGGCGTCAAATGGTGTGACAATGATGTTTGCAGCTCAAGACAAGCATTGGCGATCTGTACAAGTAGTGCATGGCATGATTGCTCATGGTGTGCGCATTTCAATTGTACAATGTGACTTATTTGCTCAAGTCGCCTGGGAATCTTGCAGGAAAGTATTTCATGGCAAGGCTCAATGGATCGCAACAAAGTCTACTATTCCTTGGTTTTCGATAAGTTTGTGCAACTTTACAATGTTGCGTGGATAGTTAAGCTTTTGCGGCTTCTGCAATGTTATGCAGCTTACATAGCATTCTGCGGCTTGGGCAAGCTTGCGCGACATTTGTAGTTTAGCGCATCTTTTACAAAATGGCTAAGGCAAGGATCTTTGCGCAGCTTACCTAAGAGTGACATCGTATTGTGTAGTGGCATTGTGCAGAATTTTATTTGCTAAATCCAAGTGTTTATAGATAATGCAGGACTACATATGAACCCGGACGCTGTTGAATTACATTATCGCGTCATAAATTATGCGCACTAAATAACTAATATATGAGTGAAATGGAGCTCTCTCCCATCCATGGTGAAGCTACTTAAAAGAAGAACCATGCATCTGGTTTTTTTTTAAATTCCTCAAACCATTTATAACTTATAACATAGCATGTGGGATCCCACACTCCAACAAAATCGTTTCAATTTCACAAAACATAGTATCCTATGCCAAATGAAGCACAAAGGTCAGAACAAGTTATTCCACAAGAACATGAGAACACCAAATATGGAAGCCACCTTTGCAAATCTGTTGGATTTATTTCCTTAGCAATAACTACTCAAATCTCCATATAAACTGCTATTAATTTCACTTGTTTTAGATGCATATTTCACGGAAAAGTTTTTGACCATAGTAACATGTATTAGTTTAATAGAATTGCAATCGTCTAAGGGTGTAACTCGGAAGCCCCATCTTGCCGTGCGTTGATGGTTTTTCAACAGTCGATATTTACGAAAAAATGGCATTTATTGCTGTTGCTGCTCAGAAAACGAACAACACTTAAGTTTTTATTAACGACATATTATATTCAATAAATAGAAATTTTAAGGCCGGCTGCAAATGTCATTTTCCAATTCGTTGTCCAGAAAATACATGAAGAAAAATTAGGCCCATCTCATTATTATCGTTAAACTTTGTCCAATCTAAAATATCACTAAACAGAATATATTTAGTTAATAATCATTTTCCTTTATTCCTTTTCTAGGGGGTTTGATTAAACAAGTGTACTGTTTATTATTTTTATATTGAAAGGTGAAAATATACCGTGTCAAAGTGTTTTTTGTTCTGCCACACATTGCACTTTCTCAAGTGTCGTAGTTGTTTTCTTCTGCGAAGAAATTGTTTTTAAATATGTGTAATTGTAGTTTTTAATGAATTGTATCTAAAATGGTTTCATACAAAATGTCACCATGTAATCTAGGGAATGTCATGACTTTCTGAAAGTTTAATTTAAATTATTTATTTATAAACACATAAACATATATTAATAATATTGTAAGTCATTTGTCTCATATTACAATTAGGTGTCTATAATATTTTACTAAACTAAATTTAGTTAATTAAATTAATTTTGTTAAATAAACTCTAAAATTTATTCTAAGTTTTACAAACTATTTTAATTTTAAAGTTATTATTACTCATTAAAAAATTTGTTATGGTATTAGTGTATTTGTAAATTTACTAATTATTAATATGAGACTAGATAATAACTATTATATGAATGTATTTGTTTGTTCATTGATTATTGATCATATATTATAAAGTTTTGATAAGACTATTCTATTGGTATGATGTGAGTAGTATAAAGGCATTTATTTGTTTATCTGTTGGTAAAAGAGCAAGGGATGTTATAATTAGGTAATCTAAGTGATATTGAGCTCACCTAAACCAAAGTAGTCGGTGCAATGCATTTTCTTATAAATCTCTTTTCCAAGTAGGAAGATACAATATGGGGGTGCATGCAGTTATTTCTCCAGTGATGGCCGTTTGGGGAGGGTTTTGGAGGGGATCCTGGCATTTCTATTTGTAATTCAAGTCATTTAGTGTTTGTTGCACTTAAAGTGAAAAAAACATAGGGCTTCCAAGTTGGGTTATCATATTCGTGAGATTATGTCTATGTTTTCACCAAAATGATCTTGTCCCCTCAAATATGAATTGAACCGCATTAGTTGGTTTGTAAGATGGGTATTAGGCAATTGTGCTAGTTGTTGTTACGCAACATAGAGATTGTGGTTGTCACGTTGTCCCCAGGTGATATTTTGGTGAAAATTGCGGATGATGCTTGGCTCTTGTGGCGCAACATAAGGTTGAGAATGAAGTAGTGGAAGCATGGGTGGTGCCAAATCTATTATGGTGGTAACACAATAATTGCAAAACATACTCATGCATGTGAATCCACGTGATGGTTGTTGGTGGAACAATGAAATCCCTGTATAAAACAATGATGGAAAGTTGTAAAGAGCAATCCCTCAATATTGTGTCTGTTGAATGGGGATGAACCAATATGTGGCCAATTAATAGATTGTTGTGGAGTTTCATTTTGGCCTTGAAGGAAACTTGTAATTTGGTCGACATTTGTAGCTAATGGAGGGAGGACACAAACGATGATGGTTGTCGTTCATGTGCATTTGGTGGAGTACATGGTGGTGGGTCCGCTTGGATTCTACATCAACAAAGCTAGAGATATTTGAAGTGACATGGTGTAGGGAAGTAGAGATATCGGTAATTTAGGATGAAAGGCATGCAATGCGTCAATGTCTAGGAAACCATCCGTGTAGAAAGGGTCATGAGTTATTTTGAATTACAATGCTGCTTTAAAACATTCGATGTACTAATGAAGCGCTCATAGGCCCTTTGTGTGGATCCAATTCTTTGGATAACCAAGATGTCCAATTCCTTGACTCGACGAGGCGGGTGCCTAGTTATGGAAGACACGTCATGTGGGAAGCATATATTGTGGCCTCTATATTTGTATTGACTGCCTCTGGCATGGGTTACTTGGAATATTGGGTTGACCCTTTCTATGAACATTTCCTCAATTTGACTAAGCGAGGATAGAACTTTGGGTTGAGGGCTCGAGTCCATGTTATTCCAACTTGAAAAGTAGTAGCCATCATTTTTAGCAATAATTAGTAGCTAGCTTTGTAAACCCTTGTTTGTAGTCCAACATATAACTTGTTGCATATTAAACATTTTTGTGCGGGGGGAAATTGATTTATTCTTTGATTGAATTTTCCATGTGCATCTAGAAGTGTAGAAAGGATTAGACTATGTGTTTTGAGGGGGTCGACTTGTTGGGCCAAGGATGTTGTCCCTGCATTTTTAATTTGTGACGTTTGATGCTAGCTATATGGCGGAGACACTCATTTAATGTGCTTTTGTTGATGACGTACTTCAAACGAGCCTTCACATTTCTATCGGTACACGTCTTAAATTACTTAAAACGAGCCTTTTTGGGGTAGGGGCAAGTGGAAATGAACATTAGATATAGGAGAAATTACATAATTTCAAGGAATGCGTGTCCTTTTTAGTGTAGTAGGTGGGTGCAACAACTTAAAACAAAAGTGCATAATCTTGTGTAAAAACTTGTTAGATATTGCACCTAGGCAAGCTAAATACATTTAGGAAAAACCATGCAATGGAATAAAAACCTACACTAACACCCCCATAATCGTAGCCTAGGTGGGTAAAATAAATGGGTCTCGGCAATAAGGCCTTATAAGGTACCCACAAACATAGAAAATTCATCCCCAAAAGAGAGATAAGAGAAGTGCATAGAAAATCTCTCTCAATAGATAAGCCTTCTAGAAGAACATGGTGAAGCCCCGAAATAGAGAGAGAGAAAAGATGAAGATAGGACTAACCAACCCCCCGGAAAATGAAACCTCGCTACTCCCAATAGATCTCGTAAATGAAGAAACCTATTGTTAGTAAAGGAATCAATGAAGACTACATCCCAATAAGGAATGTTCGATATTGCACTAAAATACTATGGATGAATGGTTAATGGAATGAACAATATCTCTAGATATTTCTCAATGAAGCCAATTTTCAATTGTGATAAGTGTTCCCAAGAGGGATATGACAACTGAACCAATAACTCTTGCAGAAAGTGTCGGCATGAATGATGATAGAGGTGAATAATAGGATTCAAAAAGTACAAGTGGTGTCACAATATAAGCATGTAGTGGTGGAGAAAATACATCCAAATAAGTAGAAGACTCAACTCTACCGAGTTGACATCAAGAGGGAACAAATATCCCGATAGTGTTATCAAGATCTCAATAAAGTGAGAATCCACAAACATATATGAAATGTCTTGTAAGTGGTCCTCCCAATGAAGTGGATCTTGAAACTACGGAAAGCCCTTCTGCAGAGAATCACTTGAAGCCCTCTGTAATGCCCCATCAGGGACACCGAAAACGCACTAAACAAAGCAACAATTCTAGGGTAATTTTTTTTTTTTTTTGAAGTGTTTGGTTAAATACTAATACATCTTTTGTATTCTTTCCTGGTAACTACAATTTTCATACCATTAAATTTTTCAAATCTAAAATGTTTACTAACCCTAACTCGAATTTAATTATTTAATTATGTTTTAATTATACTAGTGTCCCAACTATCTCCTTGTTGTTCTTTTCTCTCTCTATTTCTCTTCTCAATTGATTGTTTGTTTTTTTTTGTAAGGGAAGGGAGCTTTTGGGTTTCATTTGATTTTGCATTGAATAAATGATAGGTTTAAAACAATAAAGGAAATAAACATTACTATACATTTTGCTTTATTCTATTACACATATATTTATGTTTATACATTTGTTATTTGGTTATTTATTATTATTATTTATTTATTTATTTATTATTATTATTATTATTTATTTATTTATTTATTTATACATATATGTATTCGGCTAGCTTTAAACCTATTATTTTTAGGTATCTCGTAAGTTGTTTGGCGGTGGAGGAGGTTCGGGCGGCGGTGTGCTGACGAGGGGCGCGCGGGACAAGGAGCCGAATGGACGGGAGGAAGAGGGGCGGCCGGGGGTTACGAGGCGCATGGCGGGGGAAGGCCGGGACGGCGGGTGGTTGGTGCGGCCGGAACAGTGTGGAAATGGTGCGGAGCAGAGCGCGCGGTGTGGTGAAGGGGCGGCGGACAGCCTAAGGGCGGAGAGCAGTGGGGTTGCGTGGGGCGGCGCGGCGTTTGGAGGTACCGGGAGGGGCCGCGTTTAGAGGGGGGGCCGCTTTTCCCCCACGGGGCGCCGAACCCCCCCCCCATGGTTATATTTTTTTGTTTATTAAAATTGTATGTAATTTGGGTGGGAGGGCCGAACCCTCCCCCATTGTTATATTTTTTATTTTATTAGTTTATTAAATATTGTATGTAATTTGTTTATAATATATATATATATATATTTTATTTATATAAAAATATACACACATATATATATCATATATTAGATATAATTATTTATCAATAATATATATTTATTAGTTATATTATTATATATATATATATATATATATATATATGAAAATAAATATTATAATAACTTAAATTTATTTTTTTATTTTAGTGCGAATATATGAAATAAGGAGAAACGGTAAATGTTACCAATACATACAAGCTGAATATAATATTTACACAGTTGATATTAGTTTATTTTGTGCACAAGATAAATGAACTCAGCTTGAAAACACTACATTTTTTTTTTTCCATTAACATATGATCTAGTAAATCTACAATTTATTTTATTTTCATTTATCTAATATTTAGTTTTGTAAGAAAAAGAAGTAACATACTCATGACATAATGAAAGAAACAATGCAAGAGGCAACTACTACTTTTTCAAAAACCATGCTACAAGATCATTTCAGATTTTAAAAAAACAAGTAAAAGAAACTTCAACAAGTAATATTATTTCCTTGTAATACACATTCTCAATAACAACCTCAATTTTTAAAAAAAAAAAAAATGAAAATCAATACAAAGCATGTGGAAAGAATGTAAGTATTTTACAAGATCTCTATTTTATTTTCTTATTCAAGTTCACATATGCCACAATACATATCCTCCCAAAAAGGGTTTAATACAATATCTATTCAAGACAAAAGAAGCTCACACAAGCCATTCTTTCCAAGATACAATGAGCAAAAGAAGAAGTCCATGATATGGTGAAGGAGACAAGAAGGATTTCCAGATTGACAGGTGTCTTCCAATGGCTTTCCAACTCCAAAATCTTTCAAGACCAACACAATGAGAAAGGGCTTGTTTAACCACCCAACCTTTAGGCATCATCACATGCCTATCCCAAGGTTGGGATGCATGCTAGCCTCCCCCAAGCCCATGGGAAAGAGGATAGCTAACCAAAACTTGCACAAGGTGAAGGGTACACTAACAATTATACAAACATGCAAAGATAAGACACATACAAACAAGACTTCAAAAAATCAACAAGGAGGAGAACCCATGTTCATCCTCCAAAAATGGGGAAAAGAGGAGAAAGTTCTCCTAAAATTGAACATCAATCTGACTTGCACATTGAACACAACTTCTTAACCTCCTTATTGCTCCTTAATCACAACAAGACCCTCCTTATTCCTCCCCCTTTCTCCAAGTCCTCCTTGGAAGGATTTTCAAACCCCAAAAGGGGTTTCCTTACCAAGGATGGGGAAGGAGATTCAAGCCAAATGAATCCACTTCCCCACCTCAACCATTGAGGGGAAAAATAATAAGACCCTACAAGGCTTGGCCATCAAGCCTTGAGGGTTGAGAGGGAAAATTCCCTCTCTCTTCCCCCACACTCCAAACTCCATCATGCCATATGATGGAGGGAGTAAAAACACACATGCAACACTATAAACTTCATTCAACAATAACAACTTTCAACAATCAATCTATCAACTAAAAAAAAAAACAACACAACAATAAGATCTAAGAGCCTACCTCAAGGAAAGCTCTCCAAAAAGCTTCCTAACTTCAAGATTTCCACCCCTAGCTCCAAGCAAATCCCAAGCTCCAAATCACCCAAGCATCCAAGCAAGAAAATGCCAAGAGAAAACCAAAAAAAAGTCCCTCTTCTTCTCCATGAATGAGAATTTGAAGAGGAGAAACCAAGGATCCTCACAAATGAGGGGGTGACATGTGTCACCCCTCTCCCTCCTCATGGTCAAAGATGCTAAGACAAAAGAGAGAAAGGGTAAAATTATCTTTTTACCCTCTTCTCCCAAATTCCCTTAAATGTTAGCAAGACAAAACTAGTGGCACTTTTGATAAACACACAAATCCACATCCCTTACATGGATGTGACAAAACAAGGGTAGAAAGGGAGGTAAAACTCCATCTAACCTTGAAAACAAGCCCCCCTACCCATTAGGTAGGGTCCAAGGGCTCATTTTAGTGATAGGGGGACTCCCAAGCTACAAAGGGGTCCCCAAAAATGTCCAAAATACCCTAATTTCGGGTTTTGCATTTTGGCACAAGGGTAGAGGGTGTGGGGACCACCCAAGGGTCTCACATGTGACCCTAAACCCTTGTGATTAAGAGACTAATTAACAAAAATCAACAATTTAAAAGAAAGGGGGATTATTAACTCCCAAAACAAGTTTACAACTTTACTAACAACTTTACTAACAACCCTAAACACAATTAATAAATTAAAGCAAAATACTTTACATACATTGGGGTCACTCAAAGTGCCCAAAATTAATAATCATCTATCCTAGGGCTTCACACAGTGAACATGGCTAGGACTCAGCCCGTGGGCTGCTTGTGCAAGTTTTGAGTAACTGGCCTGAATCCCACGTTCTCCTGTAAACCTGTCACCTGCACACTCATTGCACACATTAACTGCACCTGTCCAATACAATATAATTAAATGACATAGTAAGATATCAATGCATGCTAAACCAACCTAAAATCCTACTGAAATCAAGATGCGACAACGTGCACAATTATATTCCACATTCCAAAAGTTAGACAAGATGAATAAAGTGACAAATAGTCTCACCATGCAACAATTACCCATCACCATAATCAGGTTCCAACCACATCATATTCATTTGTTTCCATGTCATAACAAGAAAATGCGACAATAAAGAAGTTAGGCTAAATTGGCACTATACGCCTGAATGTCACACATGTCTAATATAATCAATAACTAAATATAATGTCCAAAATATCACCAATCACTGTCAAAACATGTCTATGAGCAAATAAACAACAAGCTACTGAGCTATAGAAAGTGTCGGCACTACACCCTCAAGTAATCAACTTTGAACTCCGATGAAACAGTAGGTTATGGAAGAAGTTCGTGTTGTAGAGAATCATTGGAATCCCTTAAGGAAGGAACTCTAAACTCTATTAAAGAAGAAGTGAAGGATGAATGTTTTGCTATAGATAATTACTAGAAGCCCTCAAGGAAAGTCTTTGAACTTTGAAAACAACACGAGGAGAAAGTCCCGATGTCCCTAATGGTGTCATCTAGATCTAAAATGTGGGGCTCTAAAAACAAATAGGCAATATCTGGTTGGTATGTTTCCCAATGAGGTGAATCATGAAGACTTATATGATCCTAATATAAAGAATCAATGGAAGATATTGAAGAAGCAATTTTGGACTTTAGAGTAGCAATAGGTATAAGAGGAATTTGGTGATCCTGTTGCAATGAACCACTCAAAGCTCTCGGAGAAGAGACTCCTAACTTTGAAGTAATAATAGAATTTTCCTCAATAATAGATGGGATGTTAGAAGTAGGAGGATCAATAATAGTCTCACTACACTTATCGGACGAATGTCTAAATAGTGAAAGCGAACTCAATCTACACAAGATGATATTGAATATCATCGGGAACAATGACACATACTAGTCCGTAGACCATGTCATTTGTGTTTAACCACTTAATCTCGTGCTCATTGTTATTGGGCTTAAGGAAAATTCCAATAAGATAGGGCATTAGATCATGCAATATGTAGTGATAGGACAAATCGTTCTCTCGAATTTAACCGGACAACAAAATAATTGAATTTAATGCCAAAACCCGTGATGAAACCCCCCAAAAAAATGGAACTTTATTTTAGTTCAATAATACAAATTACCCCAAGATATGAAACTTTATAATGTAGCGTGAATACAATTATCCAAGGCAAGTTTCTTATATAGGCCGAACAAGAAAGTGAAAGCAAAGACAAAATGCAAATAGCACAAAAAACACACATTTTAAAAAAATAACACCTCAATCAAAGTTGCTGCAGAAATTTTTGCTTCTTGCAAGTTTATTTTTCTTCCATAATTAATATTTGCTCATGGGCCTTTCAAAAGAAATAGGTGCTTGGTCGACTTCTCAAAATAGTTTGCATACCATGAGTTAAGCCCCCTTGGGTTGGTTGTGACTAAGGGCTAAGCCTAGGAAAAGTAGTGAGGGCCCTTCCTTTGGTGGGGAGCTATACATTTCCTTATTAGCGACTACTTATCAACTCACATTAGGGTTAGGGCGCCCCTACGTTACACGAGATGTATGCCCATTCACATAGCTTTCACCTTGAACAACATATACATCTATGGCCGCACAACAACACAAACGCACATGTATAACCACCTCTAACGAACATGGAAACTACAACAATCATAGAACAATGCTACTGACGCACATGTATAAGGCTCTATATAATAATGTTAGCACATAGGTTCCACCATCGTTGAAGAACAAATTAAGCACAAAGGTATAGTCGAACAACTAGTAAAATAACAAAGACAAGTACAATACCCAACAACAGGTCTGTCACATGGGTATAAGCAACCGCAAAAAAATAAATGTGACCATCGGATCTTTGAAGCTAAAAATATCCACCGATTTTCTAGAAATATCTAGAAAAATAAAGAAAACTCAAACTTTGACATTGTACAAAATTTCACCAAATAGCCTAGAGATGATAATGAAAAACCCAAAAAAACCTAGATCGATCTGCTTCAAAACATATTCAAGTTTACAATCGATCATAGGGTTTTGGTACAATTCCGACTTAATGGTCTAGTCCATTTCTCTAGAGAATGTACAAGAATGAAAATTGCCTTGAAAAACCACCTACCTATTTCCTTAGCTCTTTTATGATTCTCGAGATCATCCAAATCTATGCAAGAGAAAAGAATACTCAATGATCAAAGGATTTGCAATAAAAAGCTTGAAAAATATCAATATTTCAACAAAATAATGGCATTTTATTATCGAATGAGCTCTGATACCATGTGAGAATGTGGGCCAAGATCGAGCACTGATAAAATATGAATGCACAAAGAGAGTAAAGTTGTGAGAGAAAGAGGAAGCAAACATGATCCAAAAGATAGCTACTATATTAAATGCGTTAGAAAATAGTTTTACAAGAAGTGAATATATAGGAAGAGGGAAGTGTAACCACCACCTAAAAGGGTGGAGAAGTGTAACTCCCATCTATCCCACTGATACCTAAATTAGATAAATAAATGTGTAAGAAAAACAATGCAATGGAATAAAAACATGCACTAACACCATTATCGCCCAACCCTTATCTTTCAATACATTCAAAAACTAATATATTCAAAATAGAGTCCATAAATACTTGACTTAGGATTTTGGTATGGAGATGCTTCAAACAAAGTATACTCTTATAGCTTCAATATCACTCTTACAAATTAGAACTCGTGTATATGATTCTCTTAAATGTGATAGTGCAAATGTATTATAGACTTACTGAATTCAAATTAGGGTTCAATTGGGACACAAGTTGACACACAATTAGTTGTAAAGATTACCAAAAGATGCACAAAACATGAGAAAATAGCTTCATTAGGTGGAGGGATCCAAAATAATAAAGGAACCATTTTTACGTGATGCCTAAAAGTTTAATGTTAATGAAAAATAAAAAACAATGGTATAGACAACCATTAATAAAGGAGTGGAGAAAACTAGGAAAAGGGGAAAACCATAGTCACATGAGATAGAAATGATAGAAGCAAAGAGATAAAGCTTAAAAGAGGAGGAAAGGACAAGGATAGTAAATAAAAGGGTCAACAACACGCAAAAAGAACAACAACACAAGGTATTATGCAAATAAGAGTATACAAATTGAACTACAACACGCAAATAAAGGTCAACAACACACAAAGGAACAACAACACAAGGTATTATGCACCAATAAGAGTATACAAATTGAACTACAACACGCAAAGGAACAATAACACAAGGAATTATGCACCAATAAAAGTATACAAATTGAACTACTAATCAATAAACACACAAGTACAACACCATAGCAATTAACTAGTCTCATACCAAAATTAGGTGTCTCTAACAACACAAGCTTCTTAAGATTATAATTGGTTCTTCTTAACTAGATTATAAGTGAATAAAGATTATTATTAATGAATTCATAACTCGATTATTCGTTTAACTCAAACTTGTAGTCATAGTCATCATCACAATCTTACATTTAATGCATTATCATCAATTGAAGAATCCATTTTTGATAACATGTATCTCGTGATCCATATATGCAAAAATTGAAATGAAAGAGAAATTCTGAACAAATTTATAACCATTATAATTACTTATGATAAGATGATAGAGCAATCACACACTAGGTTTTGAATTAATAAATACAAGATTTAAGCGATAGCATAACCCCTAAGAAAATCAAGATCGTGTCCCTGGAGGGTGGTAAGGTAATGATGCCTCTCTAAATGTGAAGCAAAACAAGATTGGTTGATGAAATACATTTCATTGCTGGATGAAACCTAGGGTTGGGTGTAAGACAAGTCGTGCTCAACGAAATGTAGATGTGGATAGTGGTGCCATTTCTAACAATGCACTATAACCAACCACATTACATTGCGTTTATATCTAAAAAGATATAAGCAATAAGTTCATACCTAATTGCATAGATGGAATATATTTTGGAATTTAAATAGTTAATAAAAGCGGATTTAATAAGAATAATTGGTTTATCACAAGTCCATAAACATTCGTTAGAAAAAGATCATAAATAAACAATACATCACATGTTTATATAATGAGGTAAAGAAAATCCAAAACTCATTGGGAATTTTTTCAACCAAACTCAAAATGGTATCCTTCTTCCATTTAACCATAAAATGTTTTTGTTACTTGCCAACAATTTTAGATCTTAGTTGATGACCTTATTTTTTCAATCTCGAAAAACCTTTCTCACCTTTCCCGAACTCGTTGTGGATCTATGTAAAATTGTTCTCCTTCCTTAGAACCCTAATGTGTTCACAACAACTCGCAAAACCGTAAAATTGGAGGGAAATATTAGGGCTATGTTATCCCTCCATTGTTACAAGGCCTTCAGATTTTCTTTAGTGTTGAAAACAACACACTAATTATAATGAAAGTCAACAAGTTGTCCAGTGTAATGCAAGTTTTCCAAACCTTATCAAGTATTAATGACCTAATAAATGTGCCACAACAATTAAATACTCAATGCTCTTCTTTGAATGCTTAAAATATTATTTTGGCACAAGGATGATTTTGAAATAAATGAGTTGCTTGTAACTTTCTTATGTTTATCAATGATAGGTGGCGATTCTCTCTTGATTGTCCTAAATGCACTAATGTATTTATGTATTTATAGAATTCTTGTATTCAAATAAAAATATTATTGACTTTCATACCGACACACAATGAGAATTCAAGAGAAGAATAGAGTGTAACAAGTTGAAAGACTAATAAAAACAAGAAACAAGCACCCTTAATGGTCTTATATTGACCAATTATCAATAAACACACAAAAAAGCTAGACAAGTGTAAAATTATATTAGTACCATACCAAGATTAGGAGTTGTTTGAGAGCATATTTAAGGTTGCATAATGAAGTGTGTGATGTAGATGACACTTGTAGATATATTAGAAAGTAATAGTATGAAGAGTTTTGAAGTGTTTTAATAGCATAGAACATGAAAATGATGCATTGGAAAAATAAAATATATTTGCATTCTCGACTCACAATGAGGTCTCTAATTTTAATCCCTATTGAGGACATAATCACTCTTACATGAGTGGTTGTTACCTATAGCGTCAATTTTTAAAAAAAAATACAATGGTCATGAATGCTACAATAAAAGTTCCATATGTATTATAAATTACAAAAGAATAAAATTTTATTAAATTTTTTTGGTATTCATGTAAACAATCATAAGACATACATAAAAAACAAATAATAAATCATGAAAGATTTAGTGAAGATATTAAATAAATTTACAACATAGGTAGCGTGGTTACCTCTTTAGACTAAAAGTTTTGGCATAAATGTTGCAAGATAACTCTCATCCAAAATGATACCACAAACATTTTCTATGTTCGACAAATATAAGACAAAGACTAAGATTAAGATTTAGACATTAGTTAACTTGTGGAAAAAATGATGGAAGTCAAACAAGTCAATAAATTAATTGATACTCTTCTCTATAAATAACATATGAATAAGTGTGCACCAGCTAATGCACTTCCCATTGATTATATTATAATGGATGTTACAAACTTGAGAACCTTGAAATCACCCAACAATATATGAATAATTAAATTCTACAATAAAATGTCCACATATATAGTGAATTACAATAAAAGGAAACTTTATGTAAATGATAAAATTGTTATTAAATACTGTTTCGTTGGGCACTCCATCAAACCAAGCCCACCTTAAAAATGGAGCGCTCGGTGAACAATAGATATGCATTGTTAGTTCATAAATTTTGCACACTAAATAGCCAATATGTGTGGGCGAAATGGAGCTCTCTCATCTATGGGAAAGCTACTTAAAGAAGTCCAACCATGCATCTGGTCCTGGTCTACTTAGAGAACTTAGAAACAAAAATCCTCAGCCCATTCAAAACTTGTAACACAGCATCATTTCAATTTCACAAATCAAAGTGCCCTATGCCAAATGAGGCACAAAAGTCACAACAAGGTATTCCACAATGACATGAGAACTCCAAATATGCAAGCCACCTTCCCAAATCCATGACTGAGCATAAAAAATCCGTTTGTTCGTTACGACTGTACATGGTTTAACAGTCAACCACACGCAAAAGTGGTAAACAGCTGGAGTTTTACGCATTGATCTTGGAAAACAGTTAAAAATAATGCGAATGCACCAACTAGATAGGGAATTCCATTGGATTTATTTTCCTGCAATAACTACTCGAATCTTCATATAAACTGCAATTAGCTTCACTTTGGCCAGAGGAATATTTCATGAAATAGTTTTTAGTATAGTAATTTGTATTAGTTTTATAGAATTGCCATTCTCTAAGGTTGTTGTTACTCTGTGATTTCAATTACTGTGATTTCATTTGAAACAGCCTCCTCCATGGAATTGGATCCATTAAAATCCTCCTCAGCTATTGATTGAGATGCAGCTCTCTCCTCCTCATCCATGCACTGAGATGCACCACACACCTCCTCCTCCAGCGACCCAACATGAGAATTAACCTCCGGTAGATTAGGCAAAGCTGCAGCATACAACATCTCGCTCAAACATTCAAGGCTTCTTCTGCTCATAACATTAAGAAGCTCAGAATAATCAGACATGGATGGAGAAACAGAAGCCTCTTCCTGAGGTTCACCTGCGTGATCAACCTTCCGCATGGAATGCAAATATTCTCTGGTCTTTTTGGGCTTTGATTTATAAACATATGCCCATATTGTGGCCATTCCGAATAAGATAAAAATTGCAGATATCACCAGCTCACCAGAATGATTGTGAAGGAATCTAATAAATGGAGGAAGAGAATTGTTGTTGCTGGTGCTTGCATTATCTGGTGTAGGAGGCATAGAAATAATCATATTTCTGAGGCCTGGAAATTTATGATTTTCCACTGTTTACATTCAATAAAGAGAAATTCTAAGGTTTTGTAGAATAATGTATTTGCCGGCTTCACATGTCATTTTCAAATTCATTGGAATTTTTTTACGTCCCATCTCATTATTACCGTTAAAAGGTTGTCTAATCTTAAATATCACCAAACCCAATGTATTTGAGCTGATAATTGCTTTAAACAAATGCCAAATTGAGATGATCGCTCATGGATGGTGACATAAATAAGATCCAGAATTTATTATGCGATTTAGAGAAGCTTGGTGGTATATAAATTTTTAGTCTCATTAATAAGATCTTAATTTGGATTATTTATCTATAAACACATAAATATATTAATAATATTGTAATTAACATGTTTAAACAAAAGTCGCTCAATAAAAATTAAATTAATTTTATTGAATAAATGCTAAATGTTATCATAAATTTTACAAATTATTTTAAATTTTAATGTTATTTATTAAAAAAATTGTTGATCATTGATACAAAATTGATTTATGGCTATGATATAGTATTTGTGAATTTACTATTTATTAATATGGAACTAAATAATTACTTTTCTATGAATGTATTTGTGTGTTTATTGATTATTGATAATATAGTATAAAGTTATGATGGGACTAGTTAATTATTATGTAGTGAGTAGTATAAGTGTATTTATATGTTTATTAATTATTGATGAGACTAATATATTTGTGTGTTTATTGATTACCAATAATATATCATAAAATTTTAACATTAGAAAATGAACATTCTTAATAAAATTGTAAGAAAAATTCCACAATAAGAATATCAAAACTAATCCTCTTTTTTTTAATATCAAAATTTAAATTTTTTAAGAAATATAAAATAAAAATGTATAATTAGATAAAAAGTTAATTATTACATCTAAGAGATGCATGATAAACCTCTCTTCAACCCTAATAATAAATAATTCAAATTTACAAATTTTCATGTTATTATTTCTTTATCTTAATGATGCATGATAAACCTCTCTTGAACCCCAATAATGTAGTGCCATTTTTTTTTTTGAAATAAAATGCAAGCACACTAATTTTTGTGTAGATTTTATATGTAAAGCACAACTAAATATTTCAAATGTATATTTCATGACTATGTATTTTGCCTATTTCTAAATAACAACTCTCCCAAATGAAGGCATTGAAAATAAAAGTTCTTGGTTTCATTATAACTCAAATGGCAATCTTACAAGATTCTTGCAACTATAAAATAGAACTATCTTAGTGATGACCAATGTTTTCAAGGAACAATAAGTGCAATAAAAATGGATCTTTACAAAAGTATGACGATTTACAAAGCCACATTTATTTACAAGAGAAGGCAATGCCCACAAAAGAAGAGGATGACCAAGATGGCAAGAGGCTTCAACTATCTCCAACTTGAGCTCCAACTCCAATACTCCTACAAGAATCCAACTCCAAGAGAAACATGGCTTGTTTACCACCCAACCAATAGGCATCATCACATGCCTTTCCATGGTTGGAAGTCATGCTAGCCTCCCCCAAGCCCATGGGAGAGAGGAACTAGCTTCCACAATGTGCACAAGTAATAATGGGGTTTAAACACACAACAAGAGAAAACATAAGACCATTCAACTACTTAGACCTACTATACAATGAAAACCACACATGAGGAGAACAATGTCAACCTCACAAGGGGGAAGAGAGGAAGAAGGATGCCCAAATCAAGGTGTCCAACCATAGAGCACCAATAAATACATATATAAAAACTCCTTATACCTCCTAATCATACATCCTCCTTATTCCTCCTTATACTATAGAGATCCTTCTTGGGAGGATTTTCAAACTCACATGGGTTTCCTCACCAAGAATGGGGAAAGGATCAAGCCATATGAACCTTTCTCCCACCTCAAACCATATGAGGGGATGAGAAGGGACCTTCATGGCTTGACCAACAACCATGAGGTTTGAGAGGGAAATCCCTCTCTCTTCCCCTACATTCTCCAAAAACCATCAATCCAAATGATGGTGGAGAGAAAACAAGGAAAACAACAAGAACAAACAACAACTACATTCATCATACACTTCTCAACACATATTTCACACACATTATTTCATTGATCAAGCATACATACAAGATAACAAAACTAAGAAGAAAAAGGATAAGAACCCTACCTCTAATATGCTTTCCAAAACTTTAATCTTTTCCCTTTGTCCAAGCTTCCTTCCAAGCTCCAAAATTCTCCAAGTGCTCCAAAAAAAAATGAACCAAGAAGACCCCTTCTTCCCACATGAGGAAGAATAAAAAGAGGAACCCAAAAGTTTCCTCACCAATGGGAAAGTGACAAGTGTCACCCCCTCTCCTCTCAAGAGTCAAAGATTCCAAAAACAAAATAAGTAAGAGTAAACTCACCTTTTATCCCTTTTCACCCAAAATACCAAAAACTAAAATAAAACAAAGTGGAGCAACTTTTAACACTATCACACAATCCAACCATCTTACATGGATGGTGACTAAAGAGGGGAAAATGGGAGGGAAACTCCCTCCAAACCTTGGAAATAGGCCCCCCTACCTATTAGGTAGGGTCCAAGGGCCCATTTTCATGCTAAGGGAACCCCCAAACTCAAAAGGGGTCCCTAAAATTACCCAAAATAACCCAATTTCGGGTTTGGCATGCTTGGGCACAAGGGTAGAGGGTGTGGGGTTCACCCAAGGTTCACATGTGGTCCCCAATCCCTTCTACCAACACACACACACTTCCCAAAACCAACACTTAACTTAAGATAAGATCATTAACCCCTAAGCTAGTTTACTTAATAAAACACACCCTAAACATAATTAATTTTACAAGACATAATTACATTACAAATTGAGGGGTTCACCCATGGTGCCCAATTAAATACATCTAATCTAAGGCCTCAAACAATTTAGCATGGTTAGGACTCACTGTGGGCCGCTTGTGCACAATTGCGTAGCTGCCCTAAACCCATGCTCTCCTATACCTGTCACCTGCACACTCATTGCACACATTAACCGCACCTGTCCAATATAGTAAACATCATCTATACATCACAATATCAATCAAACTTATAATGTCCGAACATAATTTACAATTGATAGTGCAATGCATCCAATTATCCACATAGTTTGCCATGAATCATCCACAAATAAAATTGTAACGACATACACTTAGGTTAGCATGAAAATCACCATCATTAAATCCAAAACACTATATCATCAATCAAATTAACCACAAGAGACTAACATCTAACCGATAAGTCTATCATATAACCCTGTTAGTGTCATCACATCATACGAAATATATCAGTATATGAATCTAATCCAATTGGCGCTACGCGCCCAAAATGCCATAATGTCCAAGAGGATAAAATATCATAGTAAAATGTCCAAAGTCTATCAGAGTCTCAATCAAAACATGTCTAGAAATAAAGGAACCAACAGATAACTGGAGCTATAAAAATGTGGGCACTACATCCCCCTCTCCTAGAATTAGACTTCCTCCTGAAGTCATTGGAAGAGATAGGGATATCTAGCCCTCAGTGGTGTAGCATCCTCCCAGGTAGCTGATGACTCGTCATATCGGTCCCACTGCACTCTAACCTGGTCCAAATCTCGACCCCGAAGGGCCAACCTCCGGTGCTCCAGTATGCGTACGGGCTCCAATCTCCACTGCCCTCCGTCCTCTACCTGTAATGCCGACCAATCCAAAACATGAGAAACATCTGGTACATATCTACGTAGTACAGAAACATGAAAACGTCGTGGGCCCGTGCAAGGCATGGTGGCAAAGCTAGGCGATAGGCAACTGGACCGATGACCTCAAGAATATCAAAAGGCCCCACAAAACGAGGCGATAGCTTAGAACCCTTTCCATAACGGATCGGACTCTTATGAGGACGAACCCTCAAGAAGACTTTGTCACCCACTGAGAAGTGACGATCGATCCTCTTGGTGTCCGCATACGCCTTCTGGCGTGCTCTAGCCTGCTCAAGACGCTGTCGAATCAGAACAACCTGCTGCTCTAAATCCTGAAGGTAAGCTGGCCCCAAAATAATCTTGTCATCTAGTCTGTCCCAGCTCAAAGGTGTCCTGCAAGGTCGTCCATACAAAGCCTGATAGGGAGCCATGCCAATGGAGCTATGATAACTGTTATTGTAGGCAAACTCAACTAAATGCAAATAGTCCTCCCACTTCTTCTGCTGGTCCATCACATACATCCTCAACATGTCCTCAAGAACCTGATTAACCCTCTCTGTCTGCCCATCTGTCTCTGGATGATATGCTGAACTAAAATTAATCTGTGTACCCAAGGCCTCCTGAAAAGAAGTCCAGAAAACTGATGTGTAGATGGTGTCTCTGTCATTAATGATTGTCTTCGAATCCCATGCAATCTGACAATATCCTCCATAAACACTTTGGCGATGGCCTGTGCATTATAGGTAACCTTGGTTGGCAAGAAATGCGCAACCTTGGTCAACTTATCCACAGTGACCATAATGGCATCATGACGATAAGAGGACATAGGAAGTCCTACTATGAAATCCATGGAGATCACATCCCATTTCCACTCGGGAATATCATGAGGGTATAAGAGTCCTGCAGGATGAGAATGCTCCGCCTTGACTCTCTGACACTCAAGACACCGTGCTACAAAATCTGCTATGTCTCGACGAAGACCTGGCCAATAATATAACTCTCTCAAATCGGCATGCATCTTCTTCACTCCTGGATGTGCTGCGTAAGGGGCTCGATGAGCCTCAGTAAGGATGAAACTACGCAGATCACTTGCCTTAGGCACATAAATGCGCCTATGGACCCGAAGCAAACCATCTGACTCTAGCATGCATCCTGAATATCTGCCCTCAAAAGAACCCTGAGAATCCAACATCTGCCTAGCACTCTCATAAAACCTGTCCTTTGAAGATGCTCAAGTATCCTGCCTCTTAAATCTGACTGTAGTGTCAAAGAAGCAAGCACATGTCGTCGTCTACTAAGTGCATCTGCAACAACATTTTCCTTTCCCTTGATATACTGCACCTCCATGTCGTACTCACATAGGAACTCCATCCAACGCCGTTGACGAGCGTTGAGGTTCGGCTGAGAGAAGATATGCTGTAAGCTACAATGATCTGTCCTCAAGATGAAAGGTCTACCCAAAAGGAAATGTCGCCAACGCACAAGCGCATGAACAACTACTGCAAGCTCTAAGTCGTGAGTAGGATAGTTAAGCTCATAGTCCTTGAGCTTACGAGACTCAAAAGTAATAACCCGACGCTCCTGCATAAGAACTACTCCCAAACCCTCTAGTGAAGCATCAGTGCAAACAACAAAATCCTCTGTCGGGTCTGGAACTGCTAAGATGGGCGCCGTGGTTAACCTTTCCTTAAGCAACTGAAAGGCCTGCTCACATTTTTCTGACCAATCAAACTTCTTCCCTTTCCTCTGAAGAGAAGTAATAGGGTGAGCAATCCTAGAAAAGTCCTGCACAAACCTGCGGTAATACCCTGCTAAACCCATGAAGCTCCTCACCTCAGTGACTGATGTGGGTGCTGGCCAATCCAAGATAGCCTGAATCTTAGAGGGATCTACGGAGATACCCTCGCCTGATATGATATGACCCAAGTACTGAATCTCTGTCTGAAAGAAGCTGCATTTTTCCAAGTTCCCATACAACTTCTGCTCTCTCAAAACCTGAAGTACCTGCCTCAAATGCTCCTCGTGTTCCTCCTCGGAACGAGAATATATCAATATGTCATCAAGGAACACTAAGACAAAGCGATCCAGAAATGTCCTGAATACTCCATTCATGAGGCTCATGAAGACAACTGGGGCATTGGTCAAACCAAATGGAACCACTGTGAACTCATAATGCCCGTAATGTGTGTGAAACGCTGTCTTATGAATGTCTGCATCTGAAATGCGCAACTGATGATATCCTGACTTGAGATCGATTTTGGAGAACACTCTAGCTCCCCGCATCTGATCAAACAAGTCATCAATCCTGGGAAGTGGATAACGGTTCTTTATTGTGACTTTATTGAGCTATCTGAAGTCTACACAAAGCCTGAGAGAACCATCCTTCTTCTTCACAAATATGATTGGCGCTCCCCAAGGAGATACACTAGGGCGAATGAGACCCTTCTCTAACAACTCCTCTAACTGAATCTTGAGCTCATGAAGCTCTGAAGTCATCATCCGATAGGGTGCCCTAGAAACTGGTGCAGATCCAGGCACTAAGTCAATGGTGAAATCCACCTCTCTACTAGGTGGTAAACCTGGAAGCTCTCCTGGAAACACATCTGCATACTCCCTCAAAACTGCGTGATCATCAAGGGGTGAATGCTCTGGAGTACTGTCCGAACGATCACTGATAGTGATAGCAAACAACTGGCAACCCTTACGCATGCTCCGCTTGAGTTGCTTAGCCGAGATCATACGCAAGGAAATGGGTCTCTGCATCCCTGAAATCACAACTGCACTACCCAAATCATCCTGACACTCAATGACCTTCTCTCTACAATCCACCTTAGCTCGATGAGACTCGAGCCAATCCATACCCAAAACTACCTGATAGGAACCTAGAGGAATAACTCGAGGTCAAGCGTAGTGGAGAAGACTCCCAAATCGAGTACACAACTCTCCACATACGAGTCCACAGCGAGTTTAGCCCCAGAGGCCAACTCAACCTGCCAACTATCTGGCTGCCTAGCCACCACTAGCCCACACTGGTCCACTATAGAAGGTGATATAAAGGAATCTGAAGCACCTGAATCAAAAAGTACTGAGACAGAAATACCCCTGATAGTACCTGTCGTCTCAATGACTGTGGCCTGATGCTCAGCCTGGCGGTTGTCAACCACTGCATACACACGATGGGCGCGTCCCACGTCACCCACCATCTGCTCGGATCTAGGAGCTCTCTGCATATCCGTAGTAGTGGGCTTGTGCGGACACATACGCACATAATGATCTGAGCCCCACAAATAAAACATCCTCCCTGTACCCCTCGAGATGGGGTCCTTCCCGTGCTCGACGAATCGAACTCGCGGTCCAACCCTAGTAGATTGCTTTGCGAGCGGCCGGGCCGGGCCTTGGAGTGATGAGTACCCGGCCTCCTGTCTCTAGACCCACCAAAACCACCTCTAGACCCACCTCGCTGAAAACTCTGAGTCTATCTACCCCTCTGATGTTGGTGTCCCTGGTGCTGTGTCTGCTGTGATGGGTGTGGAGGAGCTCTCGATGCTGCTGGAGAAGACCAGAATCCTCCTCTAGGGGTGGTACTGCTCCCCGTGCTCTCTGACTCTGGAATGCCTGAATCCTGTCCTGAACTTGCTCTTGTTTCTTTCTCTGTGCTCCTGAGCCTTGGTCCTATTCTCCTCAGCCAAGTAGGCCTTCTCAACGGCCTTCTCGAGCGTGGGAGGAGATAACATCCTAACAGCTCCTGCTATATCTGCATTCAGGCCCCGAATGAACCTGTTTACCTGTAATTTCTCGTCTTGCAGGTAGTCTACATACTGCAAGAGATCCAAGAACCTGCTCTCATACTGCGCCACCGAGCCAGAACCCTGTCGCAAGTCGTGGAACTCATCAATCCTCTTCTGCACAAAATGCTCTGACATATACCGGGCCCTGAATCGCTCCTCGAACAACTCCCATGTCACTGTATCTCGTGTCAAATGGAGCTTCCGCTCCTCATTCCTCCACCAAACACCTGCTGCGTCTCGGAGGAGGTGTATGGCGAACCTGGCTTTGACGTTGCTCTCATGAGAGTGCAAACCAAAGCAACTATCCAAGCTAAGAAGCCAGGACTCCGCCCCAAAGCCGTCTGTCGAACCAGTAAACGTGGGCGGCTGCAGGCGAAGAAGGTCTCGAATCACACTACCCGTGTCTCGATCCTGACGATGTGGTCTAACAGGTGAGAGGGGTCGCATATCTCCAAATGACCCCTCGAAGCTGTGTGAACGGCTGTGACGAAATGAGGCCACCCTCTCGCCAAGGATGGAAGGGCTGCGTGACCTCTCTCGTCTCGGAATGTTGTGCTCAGGTGGCTCTGGATGTGCGTCCTCACCAATCCCCTCCTCATCTCCTAACTGAATGTCCTCCTCTCTCGGCACCTGCGGTGGTGGAAGACGCTCCTGACGACACCTATCAGCTGCTGCAGGGTCTCCAATAATAGAGGCCCAAAATCGGGCACCGGCTCTCGCGTAGGTGCGCTACGACCCGAACCTCGAGCTGATCGTCCCCTCTTGGGTGCCATCCTGAGCCCGAATAATAAAAAAGTTTTATAAACCTTCTAAACGTTTGTTGGAAGCGTTATATTATTATTATTTTAATTATTATCATTATTGTTATTATCATTGTAACACCAAATGCAATGCTCCTTCTCATTAATAATTAATTTATAATAATTATTAATTAATTAATTTATTTATTTTCCCGAAATAAATTAATACTACCCATGAATAATTTAATTATTTAATTATTTTAATCTACTAAGCTCTCTAGGGTTTTAAACAAAAACTTACACCCTCGTATAACTTAGTCCTCCCTTTTTTATTAATTTATTTTATTTATTTATTTTTCTACACACTCATAAAATTTAATTTTATTTTCCCCTTTAATTTAATGTACCCACACACACCCCCTTTTATTTATTTTCATTCCCATCAAATTTCCCATAACTTTAAGTTGTGTAGGATTTAAAGTGCACCCTAGGATCAAACTAATATTGGCCCTTGATTTTAAGATGCTCTAGAAAACCCTAATCCATCTTTAACTTATCTTTTCCTTTCTTTTCCATTTGGTTTCATTTTTATTTTTTTATTTTTTTTTTTTTTTTTCATTTTTTTATTTTTTTTTCATTTCATTTCATTCTCTCTTGCAGGTGGAGGAGCCATGGAGGAGGAGCTATGAAGTTTTTGGCTTCATGGATTCTCTTTTCCTTTTGTAAAATCTATATATATATATATATATATATATATATATATATATATATATATTGTTTTATTATATATTATTTTATTATTATTATTTTTTTTTTTTTCAGTGCGGGGGTCGTGGCATGTGTGGGACGGGGGGCCGTGGTCAAGGCGTGGGGCGAGGTCATGGGGTGGCGCGTAGGGACGGGGGGAGGCTGCAGGGGTTTCAGGGCGGTCTGTCCCGAGGGGCGGGTCTGTCCGCGGGGGGTTGGGGGGTGGGGGTCTGTCCGCGGGAGGGGTAGGTTAGGGTTTGGGCGGGCACTGGGGTTCCGTGGGGGCGGGGTGCGTGGGATTTGGGGGAGAATAGATTCGGGGCTGCGCGCGTGGGGCAGGTGTGGGGGGGCACGTAGGCGGGGGAACGGCTGGGGGTTTTTGGCTTTGCCCAAAAGTCTCTGTCTTTTTTTTTTTAATTTGTTTAGGGTTTATTTATTTATTTATTTATTTATTTATTTATTTTAAAATAAAATAAAATAAAATAAATGGCCATATATATATGTGTGTTTGTGTGCATTTTTTTTTTTCTGTTTTTTTTTTTTTTTTAATCCCATATATATATAAAATATATATATTTATATATATATAATTTATATATATTACATAAATATAGTAAAAAAATAAGAATATATATATATATATATATAAAAAAAAAACAAACATATTATATATTATTATTTTATTTTAGTTTCACTCTCTCTTTTTTTTTTTTTTTTTTAATAGAACTATATTTATTCTTATTTTCATTTTTTTGTAGGGAAGAGAAAGTGTTTTTTTTTTTTTTTTTTTGTGAGTCTTATGAAAGATACAACTTTTAAGTTTTCCAATAAATCAGATTTCTAAAAGAAATCATATAGAGACATGAATGCATTTAAATCTGATTTTAATTAATATCTTGATCTATAATAGTTTACAAAAAGGAGATAAATTTCAAAATAATAATATTTCCTTCCAATACTAATATAAAACTCCATATAACAACTAAAATTCCTTCAAATGAAATGACTAAATACTATTTTAAATTTCTACAACATTTATTATTATTATTATTTTTTGAACAAAACAATAAGAATAAAATAACACCAAAATTACCCAAAGAGTCCGTGTATTGAACCTAGCTCTGATACCAAAATGTAGTGCCATTTTTTTTTAAATAAAATGCAAGCACACTAATTTTTTTGTAGATTTTATATGTAAAGCACAACTAAATATTTCAAATGTATATTTCATGACTATATATTTTGCCTATTTCTAAACAACAACTCTCCCAAATGAAGGCATTGAAAATAAAAGTTCTTGGTTTCATTATAACTCAAATGGCAATCTTACAAGATTCTTGCAACTATAAAATAGAACTATCTTAGTGATGACCAATGTTTTCAAGGAACAATAAGTGCAATAAAAATGGATCTTTACAAAAGTATGACGATTTACAAAGCCACATTTATTTACAAGTGAAGGCAATGCCCACAAAAGAAGAGGATGACCAAGATGGCAAGAGGCTTCAACTATCTCCAACTTGAGCTCCTCCAACTTGAGCTCCAACTCCAATACTCCTACAAGAATCCAACTCCAAGAGAAACATGGCTTGTTTACCACCCAACCAATAGGCATCATCACATGCCTTTCCATGGTTGGAAGTCATGCTAGCCTCCCCCAAGCCCATGGGAGAGAGGAACTAGCTTCCACAATGTGCACAAGTAATAATGGGGTTTAAACACACAACAAGAGAAAACATAAGACCATTCAACTACTTAGACCTACTATACAATGAAAACCACACATGAGGAGAACAATGTCAACCTCACAAGGGGGAAGAGAGGAAGAAGGATGCCCAAATCAAGGTGTCCAACCATAGGAGCACCAATAAATACATATATAAAAACTCCTTATACCTCCTAATCATACATCCTCCTTATTCCTCCTTATACTATAGAGATCCTTCTTGGGAGGATTTTCAAACCCACATGGGTTTCCTCACCAAGAATGGGGAAAGGATCAAGCCATATGAACCTTTCTCCCACCTCAAACCATATGAGGGGATGAGAAGGGACCTTCATGGCTTGACCAACAACCATGAGGTTTGAGAGGGAAATCCCTCTCTCTTCCCCTACATTCTCCAAAAACCATCAATCCAAATGATGGTGGAGAGAAAACAAGGAAAACAACAAGAACAAACAACAACTACATTCATCATACACTTCTCAACACATATTTCACACACATTATTTCATTGATCAAGCATACATACAAGATAACAAAACTAAGAAGAAAAAGGATAAGAACCCTACCTCTAATATGCTTTCCAAAACTCTAAGTTTTTCCCCTTTGTCCAAGCTTCCCTCCAAGCTCCAAAATTCTCCAAGTGCTCCAAAAAAAAATGAACCAAGAAGACCCCTTCTTCCCACATGAGGAAGAATAAAAAGAGGAACCCAAAAGCTTCCTCACCAATGGGAAAGTGACAAGTGTCACCCCCTCTCCTCTCAAGAGTCAAAGATTCCAAAAACAAAATAAGTAAGAGTAAACTCACCTTTTATCCCTTTTCACCCAAAATACCAAAAACTAAAATAAAACAAAGTGGAGTAACTTTTAACACTATCACACAATCCAACCATCTTACATGGATGGTGACTAAAGAGGGGAAAATGGGAGGGAAACTCCTCCAAACCTTGGAAATAGGCCCCCCTACCTATTAGGTAGGGTCCAAGGGCCCATTTTCATGCTAAGGGAACCCCCAAACTCAAAAGGGGTCCCTAAAATTACCCAAAATAACCCAATTTCGGGTTTGGCATGCTTGGGCACAAGGGTAGAGGGTGTGGGGTTCACCCAAGGTTCACATGTGGTCCCCAATCCCTTCTACCAACACACACACACTTCCCAAAACCAACACTTAACTTAAGATAAGATCATTAACCCCTAAGCTAGTTTACTTAATAAAACACACCCTAAACATAATTAATTTTACAAGACATAATTACATTACAAATTGAGGGGTTCACCCATGGTGCCCAATTAAATACATCTAATCTAAGGCCTCAAACAATTTAGCATGGTTAGGACTCAGCCCGTGGGCCGCTTGTGCACAATTGCGTAGCTGCCCTGAAACCCATGCTCTCCTATACCTGTCACCTGCACACTCATTGCACACATTAACCGCACCTGTCCAATATAGTAAACATCATCTATACATCACAATATCAATCAAACTTATAATGTCCGAACATAATTTACAATTGATAGTGCAATGCATCCAATTATCCACATAGTTTGCCATGAATCATCCACAAATAAAATTGTAACGACATACACTTAGGTTAGCATGAAAATCACCATCATTAAATCCAAAACACTATATCATCAATCAAATTAACCACAAGAGACTAACATCTAACTCGATACGTCTATCATATAACCCTGTTAGTGTCATCACATCATACGAAATATATCAGTATATGAATCTAATCCAATTGGCGCTATGCGCCCAAAATGCCATAATGTCCATGAGGATAAAATATCATAGTAAAATGTCCAAAGTCTATCAGAGTCTCAATCAAAACATGTCTAGAAATAAAGGAACCAACAGATAACTGGAGCTATAAAAATGTGGGCACTACAAATAATAAATAATTCAAATTTACAATTTTTCATGTTATTATTTCTTTATCTTAATGATTAATCATAAATTTCTTTCTTCGTAGATATGAATTTTGTAGAAATATTATTAAGTTTTCTTTAATTTAAAATGATAAAAAAGCATAATAATATAAACATAGGATGAGCATTTTTTTGTTTTGTTTAAAACCCACACATTATTACAGCTAAAAAAATTAAAACCACTCATGACCGATCAATAATAAATTCACAAAATAAATAATAAATTTTTAATCAAATATAATACGTAAGAAATTAAAACAAAAATCTTAACATATATGTACAAGTTTATCACTATATATTAGTGTTACATATTTGGATTTATCAATAAATAGACTGTTTTTATGCTCGATTCTAATGTGACTTGTCCTTTTATGTAAGCTAATCGTGCAATTATATAGTAATTTTGCAATTTGACTATTTGTACTATAGTTTTGTTTTTGTTTTTGTTAATCAAATCTATTTTTTTGATTTTATCTTATTAATTTTTCATATTATCTACTATATTTAATAGATGAGATTAATAGACATTAGTCAATTTATTAAATATAGTTGTAGATACCTAAAAATGGTCCTTAAGTATTTATTAATAACTAAATTATATAATTGAAGGTATTTATTTACCCATCAAATATTGATATAAATTAAATATTATTAGTGTTTATGGGTCTAGATTATGTCTCGTCCTCTTCCTTTCATCCCCTTTCATCTGTCTATATTTATAAAGTCCATTAAACATTATATTTGGTGCACAAGATACACTCCTTGACTTGTTAGGGAGTAACCTATGCTCCTAGGGTTATAAGTGGTCCCTTTTGTTTAGGGTGTATCCGCCTTTATTTCATTATCTATAAACACCTGAAATTGCATAATTCTAGTATTCACATAATCGTAACTTGTTCTACTTTGATTTTTCCTCATAATGACAAATTTATAATGCTTAGATTGGTATGATGTGCATTAGAAAGGACATATTGTTTGCAAACCATGAATATTAAAAATTGAAAGTGGCAACTACACATCTTCCTCACCTTCTTTTAATGAAATGAGTGAATATTGTAACAACTTAATTTTGGATCAAGACACTTGTTAATGTCAATTTTGACATCCTTTAGTACATTTGAATTAAGGGACCATATTTGGCTCTTCTAACACACGCTTCTCCCTTATGATTGCCTCTACATCGTCCCAGGTCCACCTCCATCTAGACCAAATTCATGCACTTAGAATCAGTGTTAATTTTCTCATAATCATCCCTACACTTTTGAAGACATGTCTCCTTTTCATTGTTCCTTGAGTTTTGACCCTCGTTGGTCTTGTCCTTCACATGAGCAATGACCGTTTTCAAATTTAGACACTTTTCTTAAGTTGTCATAGGCTTGATTTTATAGTCAACTTAAGGGAAATTAGTAAAGAGTCTTTCATTCTCTCCCACACACACACATGACCCCTAAGGTCATTATCACCTTCTATCACAAACTACACCCCAAAGACACCTTGAGATCATTACACAATAAGCTTATACAAATCCTGAATATCTCAAGAATATTCCTCCAATTATCCGGGTGGGGAATTTAAAATTAGAAATGCTCTCAATCCAATGTTGCATGTTTTCCAAGCATTTCTCACTACATGAAAGATAATCTCAAGTTGTATAATGATTTATCTAGTTTTAACAAGCAAATAGGGAAGGAGTTGAAACACAAAATATTCCCTCCTCTTTTGGGAGAGCTACATGGGCCCTAATCCTTGGTACATAGTGTATTATTTTTGCATAGTCACTACTACAAGTAGGCTTGGTTATCCACATTGTTATCAACAACATAATTAATTTGTAGAAAAAATTTGAATTACTCGACACTAAATAGATAACTTGTATAAAATACAACATAGATATTCCTTAATATGGAATATTTGAATATTCTTCAAATTTCATTGTAGAAAAATCACATTTTCTTATCATGTTTTAAAATAAAATTAGAACGCGAATTATAGATAGTCCACATGTTCAAATATAATTTGTATCACAATTTCAATTTTCGAACCAATATTTTTAAGTTGTTCAAACAATAATTGTAAAATATATGCAATGTGGACAATTTCATAAACCACTTAACCGTCATTAAAAGTTATGCTCGTGCAAATTAGTGGTGATAAACTACCTAATAATCAATTTTTACATTGAATTTGAATATGTTATTACACCATTATATCATTTTTGTTATTAAATTTGTAGAAAATATTTTAATTAAAATAAATGTAAAATAAGTTAATTATTTACCAACAAATAAAAAAAGAATTTCAAAAATATAATATATCATTCTAAAATTTAAAGTTTGATTATTTAGACATTGATTATGGTATGTAATTGATTTTACTTGCAAATGTAATGATGTGACCTAATGAATGTGAGTGGATATGTGAAGTATAGTATCACTAGTTGTAAAAATAAAAGTCAATGTATGTCACTTTCACACTTAAAACTTTTTAAAAACCAATAAAACAAGTCACATCAACAAATTAGCCAAAAAAATAGTAATACATAAATAGTTCCAAAAAAGTGATTTTATTTGTGATTACTTTGGGCCATCTTAAATTTCTTTGTATTCAAAAATATTTAATTTAAATTCCTTAAAAATATACTTTCCACATAATTTAAATACTCAAAAAAATATACATGTAAAAATATCTTAATATATTATTGGGTATTTTTTAAATTATATGATTCTTGGGTGATTTTGGGAACCCTTTAACTTAGGGTTCATGGTCATTGGCTCCTCTCCCTAGTGTATGATTTTGATTTTATTTACTCTCCTTAAAAAATTTCTTGTTGTACGGTTTTAAATTGATTTCAATTAGATGTGACTCTAAGAGAGAAAAGTCTACTGGAAGCAAAATTTAAAACAAAGTCCTACATTGATTATAATACTTGCTATTTTTGGGGTAAAATAGAAAGTCATTTTTCCAATTTTTGAAGAGCTTTTGGAAATGCATTCATGTTAAAATATTGGTTCTAAAATAATTATACATATGTTATGCATAAAAATATTCTCTTAATGACATGCAGTGGACATCAAATTCTAGTTTCCCAACAATATCTTAATGGTTTTTTTCTATTTTTAATGGTAGTTGTTTTTAATGTATCTTTTCGATTTCATTTTTAATTAATATTATCAATTAATTTCCAACTATCTTATTCTACTTGATTTCTATTAAACATGTCAAATTGATGTAGAATGATGTTCTCCGTGTATATATGTTTTTATAACAATCATATAATATTGTGTGTAGAATGTTGATTTCTCCTTATATATATATTATATATATATATATATATATATATATATATATATATATATATATATATATATATATATATATATGTTTTTACAAATAGTGGAAGAAATAGTGAAGAAATTTAGTATTACTAATAAAATGCAAAGGGGGTTGAATTGGGAAACATGTGTCTAACTATAGAGAAATTGAATGCTTACGCAATTAGTCTTTTGTGTTCCAAGTGAAGCTTTCATGGTTACGACTTGGTAGATTTTGAGATGAAATAAAAGACATACTCTAGAGAAGGGAATTGTTGAACAATGTTGAGATGGAGGAAGAGTAGGTTAAAGCAAGAAATGCAAGAGATCTAATAGATTTATAGAACTACCAAAATTTTAAGGCATAAATTTAATTTAATTTTGTTTTCGTATTTTATTTATTCATCGGAAGGCATCCACCTTTGAAGATGCCTCTGCTAAGAGGTGTCAATTTCTGCCAATCTTTTTTGGGTTATTTTTCTGATTGCCTGTTGTTCGCATTACCATTCCATGATTTGCATGTTTATTGACACGCTTTCACCAAATGCAATAAACTCGTGTCCAATCTCGTAGATCGATGTTTCCTTTACGCAGATGAGGCCGAGAAAACAACATCGTGGATGTTCCGATTCGTCTAAGTAGGGCTACGAGCTTCGAGGGCGAGGGATCGAAAGTTGAAACCTGAGGCCTTTGTTTCGTGCCCTGATTATCTCGTATTGGCAGATTTGTCTATGGCTAAAACCTTAAGTGGTGTATCCACTGTGAATACAGTTAAACTTGTTGATAGGAAGTCAAGGAGACAAGTTGGAGTTTAAGTTTTTTTCTGTGCGTTGCAATCTGCCAATTGTTATATATGGTCATTTGGTAAGGCTTCCTAACCCATTCTAGGGCTTTTTGGTGGGTGTTTAGAGGAAATTGGACAACCATATTGTGATTCCATGTTTTGCACACGCCCAATTCGCAACTTCATGTTTTTACTCACACCCATGTTGTGATTCTATGGTTTTGGAACACAACCATTTTGTGATTTTATGCTTTTAAGACACTCTTGTTTTCTAATTTTATGTTTCGTACACCAATGTCGTCATTTCATGTTTTTGTAGTGCATGAATGGTTACCAATACAAATTTTCTTTATCAAGAAGTTCTCCATTTTTTAATTCATGATTTTGTACACACCATTTTGTGCTTTATATGTTTCTTTACACACTCATTTTCTAATTTCATGCTTTTGCAAATACATATTTTGTGATCTAATGTTTTTGCAGTAGCCGAATGATTCTCAGTTTAGTTTTTTTTTAATTGGTTATTTCTTCATTCTTGGAATTGTTAAATTTCTATCTCCAGTAACTTAAGTTTTAGATGCTACAACTAAGCTCTATCCCGTTGAAATTGACAATTTGATGGGGTAATTAACCGAATTTCAACACTTGACCTTTTTCTTCCACATTTGAACATGCAACCTATTATGCAAGCCCATGTGATTTATCACTTACGTTTATCCTTTTGAACAAAATGTTAAGGGTAACATTTAGGGCAGAGTTTGTCCACATAGGGTGGACTTAGGTTGGCAATATGGTTACACTCAACCCCTACCTCAGGGTGCCCCATGGCAACACAAAGAAGTGTGCTTAGAGTCCTTAGACCCATGCAGTGCCATAAGTTCAACCCCTACCTCCAAGGATTTGTGATTCCATATTGTTTTGTCACCATGTGAAATGGTTGGGATAAAAAACCCTAAGAATAAGCAAGGTCTAGGGTTTGATTGATTAATTGTACTTTAGGTTAACTAAAAGTTAGACTTTCAATTAGAGTGCATTATAACTTATTCATTGGATGTGTATGAGACGGAGCATAACTTGCAGAGACCATAACTTTTGATCCAACCGTTGGATCTTATTGAAACTTTAGAGGGTGGTAAATATAAATTAGTACTATGTTCAGTCAACTTGCAATGCTTGCAAGATTGTAGCCATTATGACACATTTTTGGGCCCGATTCCTTCATCTAGTGGCCTAAAATTGGCTCTAAACGTTTTTTTCGCTTTTGACTAGGTCTTAGAACTTTAATAACTTTTGTTGTGTTTGTTAGAATAAGTCAAAATTTCATGTGAGCCTTAATTTATGAAGGCATATTTGGCACACAAATTTTGGGGCCCATCCAAGTTGTTTTGCTAGTAGGTAATTTTTGGCATTTTAGGGTTTTTTGGCAATTTAGGGTTTTTTTGGCATTTTAGGGTTTTTAGAGTAGATGTGAAATAAAAGGTGGATTGGATTGTAATTAAGGCTTGGAGGTAATTGGTATCGAGCGATTTAGATCTTGCGGAAATAGTTAAAGTAACATATTACATTTTTCTGTGTAATTTTTACCTCTACTTTATATAATCATGGTTAGACGCGGAGGGGAGGTTATGCCCGATGAATAGGCATATGCGGGAGCTATAGAGACAAGTTTTGAGCTCACGAGAAGAAATTACCCACCTTAGAAGGAGATATGCAAATAGGGGTGCAAACCCAGATAGTGACACTGAAGAAGTACCTCCATTAATGAATGAAGGAGGAGATAAAGAAGAAAATGAAAGAGATGAAGAAACTGTGAATGAGAAACCATTTGAGGAGAGATTGATCTAGGCTTTAGAGGGAAAGAATGACGACATCAAGATTAATGTCCCTGATTATGGTGGAGGGTTACGACCAGAGGAGTTGATTGACTGGTTAAATCGCATGGAAATTTTCTTTGAGTGGAAAACCCTTTCAGAGGAGAAGAAGGTTAAGTTTGCATGCACTAAGTTGGCTGGACATACATTGATCTAGTGGGATCAACTACAAAATGAAAGACAAAGGAATGGAAAGGGAAAGATCTGAAACTGGAATAAAATGGTAAAGAAGCTGAAAGAAAAGTTTCTTCCTGTAGATTATGCTCAAACACTCTTTTGAAGGAACTCAAAGATTGAGGAGTATTATAATGAATTTTACAAGTTGTCAATCGGGGTGGAATAGGGACAAATCCCCGAAGAATATAAGGCTACCCGATATATAAATGGATTGAGTTACACCATACAAGATGCGTTGAGTATGCTCCATATCCATAGCCTTTGGATGATGCTTATCAACTCACACTAAAGGCGAAGAAAAGAACAAGAGGAATAATTTCAAAAGAGGTGTGAAGAGATGACCATCTTCATCTCCAATGAGAGGTACGGGTAGATTTGAATCTACAAAAAGTGAATCCTCTAATGTAGAAGGGCATGAAGATTCAGTCAAATCCATGGTAACTACCAAAGAGGGAGGGGGTTTTAGAGGGGAAGAGGTTATAATGGAGAACGGGGCTGGAATAGCCCCTAAAGGCAATATACATGTTACAGATGTGGTGAAGAGGGGCACAGAGCTTTTGAGTGTCCACACTATCCTACACAAGATAGATGGCAAGGAGAACAACCATGAGTAAATCTGATCAAAGTCAAGAGGAAGAAGAAATGGAGGTTGCTATAGACTTGGGTGAAACCCTCATGATAAGGAGGACGATGATTGCCCCAAGGAAGGAGAAAGAACAGGATGTTGTTGGTGTTGATTCGTGGTTGCGAACAAATATATTTCGAACAAGATGCACCTTTGGAGGAAAGGTATGTAAAATTATTATTGATGGTGGTAGTTGTGAAAATATGGTTTCAACTGTGATGGTTGATAAACTCAATTTGAAATGTGAGAAGCACCCATATCCCTATCGTATATCATGGTTCAAGAAAGGGAATGAGATAACCATACATAAAATATGCCTTATAAAGTTTTCGATTGGGAATACCTACAAGGATGAGGTTTGGTGTGATGTTATCCCAATGGATGCATGCCATATATTACTGGGGAGGCCTTGGCAATACGATAGAAAGGTTACACATGATGGAGGGAAAAATACATATACTTTTAGAAGGATGGTGTAAAGGTGGTCTTGTTACCCTTCAAGGAAGAAGAGAAGAGTGAGGGCTTATTGGCTACAAAAGAGTTTATTACAGAAATGGAAGAAGTTGGCTAGTGTTATGCACTGATGTCAAAGAAGGTGGAAATAAAGGATTTTAATATACTTGTTGCTGCGGAAAAGGTACTAAATGAATACAAAGATGTCATACCAGATGAGCTACCAGATGGGTTACCTCCGAAGCGAGATATTCAACACCATATTGATTTGATCCCAGGATTGGCCCTTCCAAACCAGCAGCCTATCGGATGAGTTTGACACAGAGTAAAGAGTTGAATAGACAAGTGACAGATCTAATACAAAAAGGGTTAGTGAGAGAAAGCATGAGTCCATGTGCAACTCCAGCACTATTGACTCCCAAAAAGATGGAGACTAGAGAATGTGTGTAGACAGTAGGGCCATAAATAAGATCACAATTAAGTATCGGTTCCCAATTCCAAGATTGGATGATATGATGGATGTGCTAGTGGGAGCCCGATATTTTAGCAAAATTGATCTGCAGAGTGGGTACTACCAGATCCGGATTCGTGAAGGGGATGAATGGAAAACGGCTTTCAAAACAAAAGAAGGATTATACGAGTGGATGGTGATGCCATTTGGGCTATCTAATGCACCCAATACATTCATGAGGCTAATGAACAGAGTACTCGAGAATACAATGGTAAGTTTGTTGTTGTTCTATTTTGATGATATTCTGATATTCAATAAGACAATGGAAGAACACTTGTTACATATGAAATTGGTGTTAGACTTGTTATGTAAAGAGAGTCTATATGCAAACTTAAAGAAGTGTAGATTTCTTCAGAAGAGTCTTGTTTTTTTGGGGTTTGTCATATCAGAGGATGGAGTGAGGATGGATGAGGAAAAAGTAAAGGCAATTTTGGAATGGCCTATTCCAAGGAATGTGACAAAGGTTCATAGTTTTCATGGATTGGCAACTTTTTATAAGAAGTTCATCAGGAATTTCAGTAGCATTGTTGCACCCATAACAGAGTGTACAAAAGGGAGGGAGTTTGTATGGACTAAGGCAGCAATAGATAGCTTTGAATTGTTGAAGAAGAAAGTGTCAAGCACTGCTTTGCTATTGCGATTTTAGCAAAGTCTTCGAGGCTTCTTGTGATGCCTCACATGTCGGGATTGAGTTGTACTAAGTTAAGAAGGACCACCAAAGGGCATTCTTCAAGAAAAGCTAAATGAAGTCGGGAGGAAATATTCTACTTATGATGTGGAATTTTATGTTATTGTTCAAGCATTAAGGCATTGGAGACATTACTTGGTAGCCAAAGAATTTGTACTCTTCACTGACCATGAAGCCTTGAGGTATGTAAACACACATAAGAAACTAAATAGTAGGCATGCAAAATGGGTTTCATTTTTACAAGAATATACTTTTGTCTTAAAGCATAAGTCGAGTAAGCAAAATCAAGTTGTTGATGCCTTGAGTAGGCGTGTAGCACTTTTGACAACAATGGAAAATGAAGTAGTAGGGTTTGAGGCAGTTAAGGAATTGTATGAAGGTGATCCAGATTTTAGTGATGTTGTGAGATAACTTAAGGACCCTATAGTAGGTAGTGGTTCTTCTGATTATTTGATACATGATGGTTATTTGTTCAGGGGAAACAATTGTGCATCCTTGTTAGTTCAATGAGAGAAAATATTATAAGAGAATTACATAATGGGGGTTGGCTAGACACTTTGGTATAAGTAAGACAATTGCTCTTGTTGTAGAAAAGTATTATTGGCCAAAGGTAAATAGGGACATAAGTAGGATTGTAGCAAGATGTAGAGTGTGCCAAATGGCTAAGGGCCATGCACAAAATATTGGGTTGTATATGCCATTACCTGTCCCTACAGGCCATGGGTTGATTTGAGTATGGATTTCATGTTAGGAATTCCTAACACACATCAAGGGAATGATTCTATCTTTGTTGTGGTTGATAGATTCTCTAAGATGGCACATTTCATTTCTTGTAAAACAACTAATGATGCTTCCAGAGTTGCAAATTTATTTTTTTCAAAAGTGGTTAGATTGTATGGAGTTCCAAGAACAATCACTTCAGATCGCGACACGAAGTTTTGAGTCACTTTTGGAAGACTCTGTGGAGGAAACTGGGGACACAACTACAATTTAGTAGTGCATATCACCCCCAGATTGATGGGTAGACTGGAAGTAGTGAACATAAGCTTGGGAAATCTCCTACGTTGCATAGTTGGAGAAAAGCCAAAACAATGGGACTTAGCTTTAGCTCAAGCTAAGTTTGCCTATAATAGCTCGGTCAACATGGAGGTCTCCTTTCCAAATTGTATATGGTAGGAATCCCAAGGGGGTCCTAGATCTGATTGTGCTACCCAGTGAAGATAAAACTAGTGATGATGCAGAAGCATTTGCAGAACACATTTTATAGTTGCAGGATGAAGTGAGGGAAAAGTTAAAGTGAGTAATGCACAATATAAAGCATTTGCAAATGCTAGTAGGAGAGTAAGTGTATTTGAGGAAGGAGATATGGTGATGGTTCATCTTTAAAAGGAGAGGTTTCCAAAAGGGACATATAATAAACTCAAGTATAAGAAGATTGGGTCATGTAGGATTCTGAAGAAAATGAGTGATAATGCCTACAAGGTGGAGCTACCTGACAACTTTGTTATCGCACTAGTTTTTAATGTTTCGATCTATATAAGTGTCCAATTCATGATGAAAATGTTGTGGAAGAGGAAGAAATAAATTGGGAGCAGCAGATGTTAAAGAAGAAAAAGGAAAGGGTAATGCGTGTCTTGGACCAAAAGACAATGACTACTAAACATGGGAGCTACAACAGATATTTGGTACAAAGTGAGAAGGTTTGCAGCAGCAAGAAGAAAATACTTGGATTCTTGAGTGGGAGTTGAAGAAGATTGACAGTCAAAATTAGATGAATTTCGTCAACACTAATAAAATTATGATTTAGTTTAATTTTAGAATTATATACACTAATAAAATTGTGAAATTTTTAGAAATATTTATAATCGTTTATTTTTTCCATATGATTATACCAAAAATGTGGAAATTTCAACATCGTTTATAATCATTCAAATTTTCACATATTTAAAATTGTCAAAAAATTCACATTTTCAAAATTGTGGCAATTTCTAAAATTTTGAAATTGTGGAAGGTTCTATAATTTTATGTTATTGGTGTGGTCCACAAAATTATATTCACGCTTTTAATAAGTTATCCACGGTAAAATTTTGGAAAATATTTGGATACGTGTGTATGTCTAGATATTGAGCGACCCTACAAGATGTGGTAGATATATCAACTCAAAACCAAATTACTAAATAAAATGGGCTTACATTGATGTCGTTAAATGAGAGGGGGACTTCATGAAGTTATTCCAATGAATAAAGTAGGTTAGCATCTTCACAATCCAAATCTAAATCTACAATCACAAGTTCGAAAAATATGTTAGTTTTATTTGTTTTTTAGGGAATTTGTCTCGAGTAGATATCTAACTCTTTTAAGGTGATAAAATAAATTTATCAAAGTAAAACAATAATGGCAATAAAAATTCAAACTATAAATTGACTAAATACATCATAAACAAAATCAAACACGCTAATTACTACTATAAACCTCAATTTCGGTCATGAAGCACATTTTTTTGCAGATGCTTTAGATGTCGATGTCCCAAATTGTGCTTCGTAAATTACAAGACTAGTTTGGCAGCATTGCGTTGTTTTACAAAATGGAGAGGAGGGATTCATGTACAAAGGGCCTAGAGAGAAAACAAAGGAAAAAAAGGCATAATGGAATTATACTCATGAATTGTGTCTTGGATTAAAGGTAGAGGGTGTATTTATAGGGTCCCAAGGTGTAATTAGTGAATGAAGCTAATTAATTTATCTTAAGAATAATGAAAAATTAGGTAGGTGAATGCTAAATAGTGCATGAATAGTGACAAATTTTGAAAGTGGGGGAGGTAGGTGGTGAATAGTGAGGCATCTTTGAAAATGGAGGGAAGGTGGGTGGTGAATAATGAGGCATCTTTGAAAATGGAGAGAAGGTGGATAGTGAGGCATAGTGAAAGAATAGTGAAGCATCTTTGAAAATGGGCAATTAATCAAATTATTTTATTAGGTAGTGGGAGACATGGTGGATAGTGAAAGGTTGATGTGGTTGATCATGTGGTAGGGAGGATGTGAATGGTGATTAGGATGTGATTAGACTAGTTAATTATTGATTAAGTAGCTATTAATCACTTATGGGATTTAAAATGGGATGCATTAATTGATTGATATGGTAATGGATTTAGGGTGTCAAATTTCACCCCTCTTTAAAAGAGTCTTTTGATAATAACATCATTTCCAAGAAAGTAGAATAAAGAAATGGATGGAAGGTGATGCCCCTAGGGGTAGATCTAAGAAACATAGGCAAGGTCTTTGAAATATTGATCGATGAGCCACATCAAGAAGTTGTGTGAAGGGATTGATATGGTAAGAGAATTAAGGTGTCTAAAGTTCGCCCCTCTTTAGAAGGGTCTTTTGATAATAACATCCTTTCAAATAAAGTAGAAAAAGAAATGTGATGAATTAATTAATTGATATGGTAATATATATTTCTTTGAAATGGGATGAATTAATTGATTGATATGGTAATAGAATTAGGGTGTCTAAATTTCACCCCAGCTTCAAAAGGGTCTTTTGATCATAACATTCTTTCATAGAAAGTAGAAAAAAATAAATGGATGGAAGGAGATGCCCTTAGTGGTAGAACGGATAGAAATAGGCAAGGACTTGGAATTATTGATCGATGAGCCACTTTAGCAAGTTGTGTGAAGGGGTCGATAGGATGATATCATAAGATGGATGATTTCTTAGAAATGTTGATCAATGGGTGAATTTAGCGGGTTGTGAAGTGATCAATCGATTAATTTTTCAAGATATATGTTTCTTGAAAATGTTGATCAATGAACTATTTAAACAAGTTATATGGAGGGATCGATAGGATGATTTCACAAGGTAAATATTTCTTGGAAATGTTAATCGATGGGCCACTTCAACAAGTTATACATGTATTGATAGATTGATTTCACAAGATTTAACTTTTCAAGACATGTTGCCCCTAGTGGCATGATTGGTGATTGAAAGGATTCTTCTCGAAACACAAAGTTTAACAAAATTTGTGTTTGAGAAGTGATAGAGCGAAGAAAAAATTATTCTCTAAGCAAGAGGTAGAGCAACACTTTTTCTTTCGAGAATAAAAGGTGATTGAGTGAAGAAATGAGTATTCTCTAGGCAATAAATATAGCAAAACTTTTTCATTCAAGAATATAAGGTGATTGATGATGAATGTGATGATGGTCTCCTCAAAAATAAAAATTTGATGGAGTGATTGAAGGTGGATATGATGATGCCCCCTCAAGAGGGTTGGCAAGGATGGAAGATGTGACAAGTCTCTTGAAAAGATGAGATAGAGATGAAGATAAGATGAGGGACAAATACTTGGTGGATGAAGAAGAAAATGGACATGTGGTGAATTAGCCAAGATGGGTGATCAAGAGGAGATGTATTCAATCGACCCTTATGTTAGATGAGAAAAATGTGGGAGAAGCAAAAATAATAATAGTGATGTGTTGAGGGACTTAACTCAATATGGATAGGGTAAAGAAGAGGTTAATAAGCTTGATCAATAAAGATGAAAAAGTGAATGCAAAATGGGTGAGGTGGGGGAATGAATAATGAAGGTTTCAGGGATAGGCATTGAGGTTAAGAGTGAGAGAAAGAGTAGGATGGAAATGGGGAGAGAAGAAATGATGGCAATAGAAGAGAGAGAGAGAGAGAGAGAGAGAGAGAGAGAGAGAGAGAGATTTATATGAGAGGGATATGAGGTGACAATGTGGTGTGATGTTCTAGTATGGAACAAACAAGATGAGATGCATAGATTGGAGGGTAAAATCCGGTGAGCATACTTTGGAATGAATGAGGGAACAATGATGGAGGGAGTGGTATGAGGAGTTGGGAGGAAATGGAGAGGAGGCTAAATGATCCAAAACTCGTGGATTTTAGGATTAAAGGACATAATAATTATTATTTCAGATGTAAATAGAAAAACTATCTTTGAAAAGAGATGCATATTGCTCAAAACTATCTCTGAAAAGAGATGTACATTGCTCAAAAGACTATGATTACAAAAGCTATCTCCGAAGGGAGATTTGTCTCTTTCCCTTGTGGGTTACATTTATTTATATACTACTTTTAGAAATATGAAAAGACATCTAGAATAATGTGTAAGGTCACCAATCTCAAGGGAGACAGGTGCTTTGCCTCCTGTGAATTACATATGCAAAAAGTTTGCAGAATTACTATTTTTAGATAACACTTCAAAAATCGTAATTTGAGGCCTTTAGAAGTGGATTTCGGGGGTCAAACTTTTCCAATCAGATGTCCACACCCTTTCATTGATTCTACATGTTCTAAGCTTTTCGATGCATTTTGAACAAAGTCAATCGAAGCTACAGTGCAAAAGTTATGCCTCCCAGAAGTTACTCCACTAGAATTACCACCTAGGTCATTGTCTCTGGATCATTCCTCCCTCCTTTAGAAGCAATGGTCCCCATTGCACCAAGGGGTCCCATCAAGTGTGGAAATTGTTTCTTTATTTGGTAGGTGGTGAGCCACTCACCTACGATAGAGTTGAATAGGACGTCCTTTGGTGGTCTTTATCCAAGTGTCCACAATTTGATCTTCTTCAACTGGAGAAAAGCTTTATGGGTTGAGTTCGGATATGTCCAATTGTTCTGCTATGACCAAGGTGTCCAAAAGAGGTGGGTGATATGGTTTGAGGAGATCCACATTGAAGATAGGATGCAGACCAAGGTAGGGTGGCAGATTCAACTCGAAAGCATTTTTGCCTACTTGCTGGGTGATAGTGTAAGGACCCTACCATATAGGTCAAATTTTGTTCTGTGGATCTACAAGCATGTCCTTCTGCAGCTGCAACTAGACTTTATCACCAACCTTGAAATGATGTGGAACCTTGTGTTGATCATGGCATTGTTCATTCTTTTTTGTAAATTGTTGTGGACCTGTTGCTGAGTGTATTGAATTTGTTCAACAAGCCTTGTTACCTTTTCTACTTTAGTGGGTGACTTGAATAAATCATCATAATCAACTATGATTTGGTCCATCTGCTTCTTTTGTTCCACTGAATGTGTGTTCAAGGTGGTCACAACAACTTCCTTGGTAGTTTTTGGCTAGGTCTTTAAGATGAAGAATTTCTTCACAACAATGAGGGAAACAAGGTTGGAGGGAATGACCTCGGGTATCCGATAGCGTCGACTCCCAATGGTAATAGGGACCCTTCGAGGTCATGACTCATAGATGTCATGTCTATCCCACATGAATGGTTGGCCCAAGAGCACATCACAAACATCCAATGGAACAACATCACATAAGACTTCATCCTAGAAGGGTTTGATTGCATATGGGAGGAGGCATTGTTGTGTGACATGGAGATCTCTTCCTAGGTTCAACCACCCAATACTATATGGTTGGGGATGTGGATTTACAGAAGGTTCAAACTTTTCACAACATTAGTAAAAATTAAATTCTTTTGACTTCCACTATCAAGAATAAAATGTAGAGGCTTACCCTTTACCCAAAGCTTAGAGTGAAATAGCCTTTCCTTCTCATCCATCTTCTTGACTTGCGAGGTGGCAATGATCACATCCAATTCAACATCTATAATTTCATCTTCTTCATCTCTAACCTCGGGGTGTGTCACCGGTGGAGTAGTGGGTGTTGAAGATGATGACTCGGCAAGTAAGGACTTGATGGCTCGACATTCTTCCTTAGAATGACGATTAGTCTTGTGGAGGTCGCACCTCGGTCTGGTCTTCCTCATCATTTTCCCCTTCAAAGGCTAGTTCTTTGTATTTCTCTTTCTATGCTTTTGTTCAATCTTGATCGCAAACTTGTATGCCTCGCCAAGGGTATGAAATTGAAAGAGGTCCATGTCCTCTCGTATGTACCATTGTAGGCCATTGCGATATTTGAGGATCTTATGATGTTCTATCTTGAATGCCCAATCTTGCAGACAGAGAATGGAAATTATCAATATAATCTTGAACTAACTAGTCCTTACCTTGGCGTAGTTGTTGCCATTGTATATTACTCCTTTATGGCATCCACAAAATCATCCCATGTGGGTTCCTCTACAATGCCCAGTTCGTCCCTATTTAGTTTGTTCTTGTACACCCCCACCAATTTTTGACAGAAAGTGACGATTTCAAGAGAGCAAATGTTATCTTCTCTTTATCAATGAATTTATTGACAAAAAAATAGGAGGATAATTGGTCCAACCAATTTTCTATTACATCAAAATTTATTTTACCCTAAAAATAGGAATATCAAAATTTACTTGAACCTTGAAGGGTGTCGAGGCATGAAGGGCTAGATCACATAGGAGGATGCGGGATTTCCCATTTGTAGTTGTTGAAGGATATGGGTGAATTGTTGTAACATCTACTCCTTTTGCTCCATGAGAGCTTCATTCACCATTTTCTTGAGAGGATCATTTGTCTCGATGTTCTCTTCCATTTGAGGTCTCCTGCAATGAGTAGTCAAATATTCTGAAGGATCTTGTGTGGACCACCCAAGATTCTTATATCCTGACCTCGTCTTGGGAATCATACACTCTCAAGACAACTTCACTTTGATACCACTGATCCAAAACTCGGGGGTTTGGGATTTAAGGACAGAATAACCATTGTGCCAAATGTAAACATAAGAACTATCTCTGAAAAGATATGTATATTGCTCAGAAGACTGTGATTACAAAAGTTATCTCTGTAGGGAGATCTGTCTCTTTCCCTTGCGGGTTATATCTATTTATATAATACTTTTAGAAATATGAAGAGACATCTAGAATAATTTGGAAGGTCACCAATATCTAGGAAGACAAGGTGATTCACCTTCCATGAATTACATATGCAAAAAATTTGCGAATTTACTATTTTTAGACAACACTACAAAAATCACAATTTGAGGCCTTTAGAAGTGGATTTTAGGGGTCAAAATTTGCCAAAAAAAGTTTCGCACTCTTTCGCCATAATCTACACATTCCAAGCTTTCCGATGCATTTTTAACGAGTCAATCATACCTACAATGTAGAAGTTATGCCTCCCGAAATTTGCCCCTTAGAGAATTACCACCTAGGTCATTGTTTGGATCACTAAAGGCAATTATTGGAACAAAATATTGAGAGCTAGTGATACGAAAAGATGAGGATCAACCTTGATGGTAGGAGAGGAAAAATATGAAGACGAAAGTTTAGAGAAATGAAAGGGAGGTTATTTTAAAAAGACAAAGCAACGAAGATGGATGTTGATCCGGTATGCATATGAGTATGGAACAGACTACATGGAGAGGCATGTGAAAGATGAGAGTAGAGAGTGGATGGATAAAATGATGGGGGACAAAGATTGGAAGAAAATATTGAGAGCTAGTGATACGAAAAGATGAGTATCAACCTTGATGGTAGGAGAGGAAAAATATGAAGATGAAAGTTTAGATAAATGAAAGAAGGTTATTTGAAAAAGACAAAGCAACGAAGATGGATGTTTATCCGGTATGCATATGAGTATGAAATAAACTACATGGAGAGGCATGTGAAAGATGGGAGTAGAGAGTGGATGGATAAAATGATGAGGGACAAAGAGGTAAGGAACTGGGTATGAGACAATGATGAAGATGATGAAATAGTGAATCAAGTGTAATTGGGGAAGATGGTGTGGAACAAAAAATTGGAACTAAAGCGAGTAATGGGAACATGAATGAGAAAATGAAGATGAAGAATGATGGATGGGGTGAGTGGAAGAAGATGTGAGAGAATGTTAGTTGATCAAGAGTTCATGAAGGATTCCATGTCCATGGTAGTCATAGGGGAAAGGGGTGAGGAAGAATAGATAAAGATGATGAAGATATTGCAGGGGAATGGAGTGTTAAATAAAAATAATGGTGAGAGTGGGAGTAAAGAGAGGAAGATGAGGAAGAGAGGAGAAATATCACAATGGAATGAAATCCTGGATGAGGGTGATGGAAAGGGTAGGAGTGATGATGTGGATTATTGGGGTAGCGTAAGGAATATAAAAAGGCTTGAGGTGATAAGGGTAGGCTAGATGTGTAGAGAAGGAGGGGTGGAGAAGCTTGAGGTGAGGATAGAGGCGCTGAAGTGGAGAAGGATAAATAAGAAGAAGGTATGGGAGGATTAGGAGAAATAAAAAGGAGGATGATGGAGGATTAGAAAAAATAAAAATGATGGATGATGGAGGTATTGTGGCATAGTGGAGTCTTGTACAAGGGTGAAGAGCAAATTGAGGACAATAAAAGGAAAGAACAAAAGTGGGTATGGGTGACAGAGAGGTTTTATAGGGTAGGAGATCTAAGAAAGGAGGTAAGTAGGGAAGGGAAAATAAAGTGAAAGATGAAACCAAATATGAGGATAAAATGATGTTGGAAGAAGAAAGGGGATAAGTACATGAGGAAAATGAGGGTGGAAGTGTGGGATGGTGGTAGAGGTATTGGACATATTGATATGGAGTATTTTGATCTATAGGAGTATATGAAAAGAGGAGAAATAGGGAATGGTGAAGAGTATGAATACTTGGTCTAAGGATGTCAAGAAATAGGATATGAGAGGAATGGGAGGGAAAGGGGTGAAGAGAGAAAAGGGAGGCTGGAGGAGGTGGGAGAAAGGAAACCGGTCAAGAAGAGGGTGGTCAAGAAGAGAGTGTTATGTAAAGAGGGTGGTGGTGTGATGGGTAGCTAGAACAGATCATGAAGAAGAAATGGTCAAATGGTATAAAGAGGGTGGTTGTGGTGGGTTAAATGCAGAAGGGTGGTCTTACCTCAAATGAGTTTGCTCAATTAAGATTACCATGTTGCAGGATTGATCAAGTAGGATTCTTAAGTTGGGTGGCGTAGAAATAATATATGATACTAAAGATGTGATACTAAAGGAAGGTGGGGAGGAAGAGAGTGTTATGTAAAGAGGGTGGTGGTGTGATGTGTTGTCGAACACATCATGAAGAAGAAATGGTCAAATGGTATAAAGAGGGTGGTTATGGTGGGTTAAATGTAGAAGGAAGTCTTACCTCGAGGAGTGTCCTCAATTAATATTACCATGTTGCACAATTGATCAAGTAGGATTCTCATGTTAGGCAAAGTAGAAATAATATGTGATACTAAAGGATCTCGATAGAGGGATGGGAGGTAGGTGATGGCTTTAGTGTTTGTTGGGGGAAAGATTGTGGAGAAGGAATGGTCAAATAGATTGAGAAGTGTGTTGATGGTGGATAATATGCATATGAGTAGTCTTATCTCAAGGACGATGATCCTCAAGTAAGACTTATAAGCTACATGAGGGATCAAGTAAGATTTGCAAGATAAGAGATGAAATATGATGATGAAGGATATAATCAAATAATGGTATTTTGGTGGTGACTCAAGGCTTGGTTGGAAAATAGGATCATGTTGAATTCTCAATTGAATGGAGTGAGGAATGTGTGGATGGAGGAAGAAATGTAGCATGGAAGGTTTATCTCAAGGGGTGACCTCAAGGAAGATTTCCATGTTTGATGACTTAATTAATTATAGAAGTTGATTTAATAATTATACTTATATTATTATATATACATATATGTTTATGTGAAAACATATACGTATATAGATGCATATGTAAGCATATATGTATACATATAAATGCAATTATTATGTTGGTACGATTATTTCATTTTAATAGTCATCTTCGGATTGCACTTTTGTTCGTCTTTGATTTGTCGGATTTGTTAGACTACCACTTTCTCGTAAATATAGTTACATGATAATGATTTGTAATGACTTCATTATTGGTTGCATAAGTGGTTATGGATATTTGGAAAAGGTATAAATGTAAATGTTGTAATTGTGAGGTCGAGCCTCCTTGGCGTCGTGAAGGTGGTCATGGACCATTGACCATTGACGAGGTAATAGGTGTAATAGTTATTGATTATTGGTTTATTGCTATTATTGATAGTTCATAGACCGCGAAGCAAATTTAAGGTTATCGACTAATGTTTATATTGTACATTAACTTATAAGGAACAATGATCATTGACCATAGTGTTGGCATATAAAATTGATTGATGTTATTGTAAAGCAAGGGTCATCGACCTCGAGGCAATTAGATTAATTAAGGTTTATATATTGAATGGTCATGGACCAAATGCAAGGTAAAGAGTTATGTTTAAGTTATATATAAAATGAGCATGGACTCGAGGGAGTAAATAAATTTATTTGTTTAGTGTTGGCATGTAAAATTAATTGATGTTATTGTAAAGCAAGGGTCGTCGACCTCGGACAATTAGATTAATTAAGGTTTATATATTGAATGGTCATGGACCAAATGCAAGGTAAAAAGTTATGGTTAAGTTATATATAAAATGGTCATGGACTGAGGGAGCAAATAAATTTGTTTGTTTAATGGGTTCTTAGACCACATTACTTGGCATTGTCAAAGTTTAATGTTTATTGATTTTTGTTTATATGGCCATTGACCATATTAGAACGTAACTATAGTCTTTGAATTGATTTTTGAATTGACCATACACATTTCTTTCAAGTAAAGAGATTTTGGACAGAATGGCAAGTGGATTGTCGCTATTAAATACATTTAATAAACATTAACAGTTTTGGAAAAAGTGGAAGCTTGCTTAGCAACCCAAAATACATGCAAAGCACATTCTCTCTCCCATAGTCGCATTTTATGGTTTTGCTTGGTTATTTTGGTCTGTGATGTTGCATGAGGTTTTTGGCATGAAAAGATAATGGAGATTTGTGGGGGTGACTACATGCGAGTTTTAAGCTCTATTTTAATGGAGATTTTGGGTTTATTAATGTTGTTTGGTCTTGGAAATCTTGGGAGATTTGGCTGGAAATGTGTAACAAACCATTACACCAAAACCTCGAGGCATTAGTGAAATCCACACATGAGGATCATTACATCCCACTACGCTTTGTAGCCTGACTCCCGAGCTAGATTTGTGCTCGTATAGTGGAACCCCGCCCGCCCTATACGACCCCAGGCGAACACTGCGCAATGTCGACATAGCTACCCATGCATGCGGACTCAAACCTTGTGTAGTGCCCACATTTTACGCACCCAAATACAACAGAAAAATACCAGGATATTTTTTTTTTGACTTACATTGCTCACGACACACAACACAGTAAGGGCTCCAAGTACAAAACTCGACACACATGCGACAATCACATAAGTCATCGACTCACATAAACACATGCAGGCGACATCGACATGTCGATACCACACTCTTCCCAACGAACGAATACTAGGAAAGACTCAACCACAAGAAACGTGTCTAAAGGAACGGCGAACCCACGACATATCATTACTTTAGCTATATTTTTGGTTAAAGTTAACATTCCAAGGACATTTCGAGCAAGGATAAATTTCCTCGTTTGTCCACCTGAATTTTCTTAAGTTTTGTTCCGCGGTTAAAAACAACCAATTCCACCTTCTCAAGTTGGCTTCTTATACTTTATATAAATTTCCATAACTGACATACATATTTGGCATAAATCAAATTGCATACAAAGTACTTAATTATCCTATTATTATGCAAAAATATTCTTCTCCAACGTTTATTTGATGCCTACAGTTTTACCCTTACAACTCAAACGAAAGTGACTTGATGCCCAAAACGCAATCAAAGGATTTGACGGAGATATTAGATACAGGGCAACCTTGCACCAAAATGATTCTCGATTCACACTGAATTTATTTCTCTACCATTGTTATTATAATTTGAAACTTATTGAATTCCAACAAGATTTATATATATCTATATATATATATATATATACATATCTTTTGTTTTCTCATAGTTTGGTAGCACCAAGGTGACTCATATTCTTTGAAACATTTGATTATGTTTAATTAAGTTTTAAGGACTTCATGAGTGACCTCCATCCTAATCTTAAATCTCGTTCTCATCTTAGGATATGCTTATACATCGCACTATGGTCTCGTTCATAGCATTGTTGTGAAATCAGGAGTTACAGAAGTATTTGACTACCATCTTGAAGAGGTATAAGGTCGGAAGGATTGTAAACCATACACGAACCACAAGTGACACCTCCTAATCAGCTGAGGTTTGGTTTCTTCCATTATGCACTCAATGATCTACGCCTCATCTATATATAGAGTTTAAGGTAGGTGGACAAAAATATACTAAACCACATTCAAGGACATACCAAGGGGTTATTTTGATAGAATCCAGGGTTGCACCGCTTAGTCGTTCCTTCGAACAAGGACTCATAAGGTGACTCCTAAGGCGGTCTTCAACACTCAGCCTGGTATCGGACCTGAAGAGAGTACATTCTTCTCGCGAATGCCAAATCTAGAAGGAAACCGCATACTCTGGATAAGGTTGGACCATGTTATTCCTAAAATATGGGTTCACGACAATGTCGCTTAACCTAATGACTATGACTGTATACTCCAACGAGGGGTTTTATTTACCTAACCTATGAGGTCTCATCAAGTGCAAAGTTTAAGGTCGTTCTTCGGTTTTAATTTTCTTATTTGGTAGAACGGGATCACACATACAGCAAGTTATGCATGAATATTTTATTAGGGTTGAGTGTTCCCGTTAAAACTCTTTAATGTGTCTGCAATGTAAGAAGGTAACCCAATAATTAATTTAATCGTTTATTGAATACTGAGAAGGTACCACAATATCCTAACTTCAATTTCAAAATTGCTTTATATAAATCAAACCTCTTTTTTTTATACACAACTAAAATCAAATTGAACTGGTGATTAGAGGCACATTTCCTAAGTATCCCTAAAACTGGCATGTCATACATATTAACAAATTTCATTTATAACTTTTCAATAACAAGAGACTACGATACACAGTCATTCATTTTACAATGACCTATAAAAATTACAATAATAATAATTAAATTACACATCGCCCTTTGCGTCGTCATTCATCCATCCTGCAAAACCCACGTGAGCATGATATCAGCGATAAATCGCTGGCATGGCATCCACCCTAAAACAATCATAATTATCATTTTTCAGTTCCCATTTACATCTGACAATAACTACAATATGCAATCGAAATAAAAATAAAACCTAGAAACATGTAATCATTGCATTTCGTTTTTTTTTTTCATTTTATAAACTCGAAGAGAGAGAGAGAGAGAAAGGAAGAGAGAGAAAATATCATTTTGTCTAAAGTTCCAATACACCCAACGAGTTTCATTCTAGTGTTTTAAACAGTTATTTACGTGTGATGAAAGTTTCCAAAGGGGATTTGGCAACCCTACGAGGGTCCGCAACTTTCTACTTTTACATTTTCTCACTAATTACAAAAACGTTCACAACGGGCTCGGAGGCTAAGAAACTGCTTCCAAAAGTTACCTTCCAATGAGAAGCCCTCCCCGATCAACTTGCTACATGTTCCCGGATATACCAAGAGTTCATAGCAACTGACGGAATTGAAAAAGAGCGCACGGTTTGCGTTTGGCAGCTAGTTTTCCGGGACCTCTGGTCATAGTTCACCCAGTTGTAAAGAGACAAAAGCTAGCTCGAATGGCCCAGAAACCATGTCCCAAACGACGTTCGACGGATGCGCACACAACGAGACTCTTCCTAGTAGTTCCCCTATATAAGGAGAATTCGTCAGAGTCGACGGAAAGGAGAACTAGAAAACCAAGTTCAAACGCGGCGACAAACTTTCGGAGCGACAAGACAAAAATGGACCAATTTGACCTCGTCAAACCTGTGATCGAGGCTCTGCAAAATGGCTTCGCCAAACTATCCCAAAAGTTCTCTTTCCTATACTTGAATGTCCCATGCATTTATCTAGTATAATCACTAGAGGTTTGTGAAGACGGGAAGTGATTTCTCTTTCCAGTTTTCAAATGGCGATCCAAAACGAAAGCCAACTTTCTAGTTTTAACGACTTTTTACTGTTGTAAACCAGTGTTGCAGGGCTCCTATAAGGGCGTCAAAAGGATGTCACATGATCGTTTCGGGACAAACCAAAAATCAAGGCGAATCCTCGTATACCAAGGTACTCGAATGAAACTTCACATCTCGTTTCCAGAGTTGCGAAGGGTACTTAGTGAGTCTCTGAAAATAGCAAAATTTAACTATTTTAAGTAGGAAGAAGGTCATCTTAATCAATGGAGAGTCAAATTTGTCTGGTCGATAAAACGATATTGAATAGGTCAAAAGAGTAAGAGTTTTCTAGGTCATCTCAAAGCGAGGGTGATAGTTTGTGGTTTAAAGCAGGCGAGTTATAATGGCTTCGAGAGTTGCGACACGACACTTTATTGTTTTGAAAGAGTTGAAGAGACATTTAACTGTATTTAAAAATCCTAATAATTTAAATTTCTATCTAGTTGCAAAAGAGAACTAAAACACGAGAATTATGAGAGGTAAGGGAAGAAGGACCATGCCTGGAGAACGAAGTCGGTCGAAGCCACATGCTTGGGTTCAGTCTCTTGCTTGACACTTCGTCAACTAGACCACGAGCGTCCCCAGCTCCACCATTTAACATACATGTCTTCTGGATTCGACCCACCACTTGCTGAGCATGATCAAAGGGTTTCTTATTGTTGTTGTTTGGATAGGAAGAGATCTTCCTCCTTTTGTGCGTAGCCTCAAATCTTGCAACCATTAGACCAAGATTTTTTTTTTTTTTTTTTTTTTTTGAAGGCGTTTAGACAAACACTTCACATGCCTTAAGCATGCCTCCACATTTTGCACGTTCTCATGTGCTCATCAAAACCAGCAACATAATGATTAATTTTCGGCCTGATTCTACAAGAGGCACTCATGCCGAGGCACTCATGCCAACGAAGTATTTACAACCCTCATGCACTGAACATGCATGGCTGAAAGTCAGTTAAACAAAATGAAGCTTACATGGTCAGGGTATGTTCCATAAGACCACGCCTCTTGAGGCATTTTGTCAAACAACCCAACCGCCTTTTAAACAAATCCATTTTGTGCATACACTGCCATCATGGCATTCCATGAAATAACATTTCTTTGAGGCATTCTAAAAGACAGGTCAGGCCTTTTTTTTAATAACAGACCCGTTTTTTGCATATCCCGCTGTCATTGCAGTCCCTGGACTGCATTTCTTCCCTGCATCTAGTCAAGCAGTTCGCATGTTTCCACATTTTGGCATAAGTAGCTGCCAGGGCGCATGCAACTAACACATCTGACAAAAAAATGATCTTCCATGCGCTGAAAGAAGTCATGCCGGGTCTGGGCACGTGTTGGAAGAGTGTTGGGCGCGTGTTGGAAGAGTGTTGAGCGCGTGCAAAAAGAGCACACCAAAACGCCTTCGTTTTGGACTATTTTCCACGCGGTGAGAGAGGCGCGGCCTGGGAGGAAGCTAGGAATGGATGTGGAGTCTGGCCTGTGCAAATCACTATATTTGCATGCAAGTTTCCAAGGCCGTTTCAACAAAACTCTTTTTTTTTGTGTGTGCAGGTCCTGCGCCCCCCCAAGCACATGCGACTCCAAAGACTGTCAAAACCCTCTCTCCAATGTGGCGGCGCTTGGCTTTACTCAGCCAAAGACAAAACAACAAAAAAAACAAAATGAACCCCCTCCTTTTGCCCTAGCCGCCCCCAAGAAATTCACGGGCTTTTTTTATTTATTTATTTAATTTTTTTAAAGAAAGGCGGAGGCATTACACCTTGGTGGTCGCTCTGATACCAAATGTAACAAACCATTACACCAAAACCTCGAGGCATTAGTGAAATCCACACATGAGGATCATAACAAAATGCAAGTTGCAAGTTTTAAGAGAAAAGAGGAAAAATGAAATCAAGGCAAAAGCATTACCAGTGCATGAGTTTTTCGTTCTCACATTTTTGTTGACTTTATGTTGAAATCAGGAATGTATCTTGAGTTCTTAATCGATTTTTCAAGCAGAAAATAATGGGTATTTTGTGAAAAATTATTTGCGGGTTTAATGGAAATTGACAGAAAATTTTAAGTTTTATGCCTTTGTTTTCTTGCTGGGTAATATGCATTTTATTCTCTTCAAATCAGCTCAATTTTAGCTTGTTTATGGTCGATTTCACACAAAAATATTGGTATGGGTTCATTGTTTTAAATATGGAAGTTACCCTTCATTTTCTATATGAAAATCTTAGTGAAAAATAAGAAAAATGTATGAAAACCAAATGGGTTTGTGAGGCTGCTTGGAAATCTGGATTTTTACTTTTCTGGGACTATTTTTCCTTGAACAATGCGCACACATATTTATTTTATTCATTTAAAACCATCTCAAATAGAGCTTGTTGGAATTCGATTTGAAATTAAAATATTACTTGAGCCTTTGTTGTTTTAAAATATGGAGTTCTCTTAGTCTTAACATGGAAATTTTATAGGAAAAATTTGGTAAAAGAATGGAAAAGGTTGTGGGTGCATAGAAAATAATAATAAGGTTGTCATTTTGAGAATGAAATATGGGTATGGTTCTCAACTATTATAATAGGTTGTATTTATTAACCCTCGTAGTGACGGGTTAACCTTTTTCATTTGAAGTGGAAGTGGTCTTTGGGTCATTGTGTTATGGTATGAGATTATTGTCTTTATCCCATTACGAGAATAGTTGTTAAATTGCTACCAACTCGTAGGAGTTTGCCTTTGATGGTTGTAGTCTCGTTTTATTTAATAAAGCTCCTAAAGAGTAGAGTCAATATTATTGTTTATCTAGAATCGGATATTGTATGATGTTGAGTGCAAATGTTTGTTTCTGTGACTTTGATGATATCCATCTCTTAGAAGTACAAACTTTGTTCCTTTTATTTAATGATGAACTTGATTGTTGACATTCTCTATTAGTGAATAAATTGTTCTCATTTTTGGGCATTAAATCATTGATAGATTATGGTAAAGTAAAAACACTTGCATAGTAAGTGTTTGATGTTACGTTCATGTTGGTAATGATTTTAACTAATAAATGTTAGATAAGGAATGGAAGTCGGAAAGATAATGGGAGTGTGTGAATTCTTGTAATGTGATGTTGTTCCTTCTTCTTTGTATTATTTACAAGAATAGTAATATTTTGTAAAGACTTATTAAGTATTCATTTTTGTGACTAAGGACTGCTTTGTTTAATTAAACAATTTAATTGATTAGTTATTATGAAAGAGAATGATGAGTTATATAGCTCATATATTGGATTATAATTGTTGTACTTTGATGAAGCACATCAAATCATTATTATTTTGTAATATAGTCCTAATAATTGGGTGTTGATATAAAATCCTAATTTGGTTTATTGTTATAATAAATTGTATTGTAAGTTATTTAAACCAGTCTAAGGGACATTAATATCACTTGGATTAATGGTTTGCTTGGGAACATAGCTTACACTATGTAGTATCACTTCATTTGATTAATGATATGTATACTTAATATATGTATTATGAATATTATGAGTTATCGGTTAGAATAACCTTAACATATACCTTTATTTCAATTAATTATAACAAGAATATGAGTTGGATAACGCATGCCATTTCCTAGAACTGATCGTGTATACATTTCTCTCCTATAGTGTGTAAGAAATAGTGACTTTTATGAAGTGAATAACCGGATTGCTTACGCATGATTTCTTCGTGTATTATTGTTTAAAAATCCATTCAGGATTATTGTATTTAATTATGTAATACGAAAGTATTATTTTGGCAAGATGATTGAAGGCATTTGTCTATTGATCATGTCATGATTTATCAGTATGTCATTATTTCGTAAAAATAAGGATTTATCTTTGTCAAAATTTAATGACGTTATGTTATGAAACTATAACTAGTTTATTAAATCATAATTGTTGAATGAATGTGATGATTTACATAGTTTGATAAGGAAAGTAGAACAACGAAAATAACGTTTATATCCTTAATGTACCTTATTAAAATGAAAGTGTTTAAATGTTGTTTTAACAATAGTGTATAAACATAATTTATTGATATTTGTTAAATAATCATAACAAATTATATAGTTTCATTATGGATGAATAAATGTGTCATTAAGGAACATAGTACATTATGGGAAATGACAAAAAGTAAATTGTGTTATATTATTATTGTACTTTAATAAATAAAGTACACAACTTACATCAAATGACAATTAAATAAGATAGAAATCACTATGCAAGATTAAATGGTGAACCCAAGAGGTTAACACCATACTATCTAGGAAATGATTGGATCATTTAAATGCATAACATGGATTAGTAAATCATTATTAAACAACAATATGTTATGACAATACCATAAGAGGTACTTATTAAAGATAGTAACTCGTTGGGTTACTATAAATCTCTATCAAGAAATGAATGATGTGTTGTGATACGTTATAACCTAACGTGACGATGAACCCGTTTACTTATCCTATATAGATATCTAAATTGTAAATGAACTGTAGATATCATTGGAGAAGAAGTAGATGTGCATGGTTCTTCTATTACGGAAGTTGTATTTGAAAAATCCATTAGGAAAGAGCAGAAACTGCAAGCAATTTTTGCTCATAGAGATGAAAAGCGAAAGAAGAGATTCAACTCACCTTCACCATTATCACCTATAAAAACATGGTGCATGAAGGTAGGCAAGAAAACAAAGATTGTCGAAGTAATACAATAGCTAAACCAGCTACAAATGCAAATATAAAATGGGCGAATAGTGTTGCGAAAGAAATGATAATAAATTTGAAAAGAAAATACATTACACGGATGTTTCAAATGTGGTGGTGACCACTATGTGAATAATTGTCCCCATAAAAATTAGGGGAACAATAATCAGCAAAAGATACACGTTACGGTGGCTAACCGCCAAGTTGAGAAACAAGCTATTCCCATTGAAGTGCCATATAAGTTGTATGGACTTTATGTTACTATTTTATTTGACACAAGTGCAACCAAGTGCTTCATTTCTAATAAATTAGCTGAATTTTTTAATAAGAAAGTTGGTTATATGAAAAATACATGGACTGTACAATATGAAAATAATGTTGTTCAAACTGTAGACCAATGTATGTTTGACGTAGCATTGAAATTATCTAACTTCACCATAGTATTGACCTATATGTAGCTCTTTTAGGGTCCTATGACATTAGTATTGGTGTAGATTGGTTGTCCCAACATAAAGTATCAGTAGATTGTTTTGAAAAATGAATAGAATGCCTAAATGATATGTAGAAAAAGAATTTTGAAGTAAGGTAAATTTATGTCATGCAGCTTTAAGAAATCCAAGAATAAGGGTTGTATGTTGTATGCAATAAAAATTTCTAATTTTAGTGAGGAAGGTAAGACTTTATTGGAGGATTATCTGTTGTTACAAGAATACATGGATGTCTTTTCAGAGGAATTACCTGGACTTCCTCCTAGACGTGAGTTTGATTTTACTATTGATATTAAACTTGGAACTGAACCAATATCTAAGCCATCATACGTAATGAAAACAATTGAATTAGTCGAACTAAAAGCACAATTTCATGAACTATTGTCGAAGGGAATAATTTGACCAATTGTGTCTCCATGGAGAGCATCGGTCATCTTTGTTAAGAAGGATGGCACGTTAAAATTATGTATCGATAATCGCATGCTTAACAAGGCCACAATAAGAATAGATATCATTTACCAAGGATTGATGACCTTTTTTATTAGATGCGAGATGTATCTATCTATTTAAAAATCAATTTACAATCTGGTTATCATCAACTAAGGATAAAGGATGAAGACATTCATAAGACAACGTTCAAAACAAAATACGGACATTATGGGTTTACGTGTTTACCTTTTGGACTCACTAATGCATTAGCTACATTCATGAACTTAATGAACAATATTTTTCAAGAATATCTAGATAAATTTTTGCTAGTTTTCTTAGATGACATTCTGATTTATTCTAAGAATATGGAAGAACACAATGAACACTTGAGAATAGTGTTGGATGTTCTTAGAAAAAGAAATTTGTATGCAGTAAAATTTCAAAGTGTTCTTTTTATCAAAACAAAGTTTAGTACCTTGGTCACATAATAAAAGAGATGGGATTTCAGTTGACCCATCGAAAATCAAAGTCATAACTAAATGGCTAGCACCTAAGAATGTACATGAAGTTAGAAGCTTCATGGGGTTAATTATTATAAAAAAATCATGAAATTGTTTTATAAAGTGGTTGCACCAATAACTTTTTTACACAAAAAAGACAAAAATCCTATGGACTAATAAGTGTGAAATAACATTTAATATGCTAAAGGAAAAACTTATTTCAACACTTGTTTTGAAGGTTTCGGATCTCAACGGAAGCTTCATTGTGGTAATTGATGTCTCGTGTGAAGGTTTGGCTGGAATACTTTTGCAAAATGACCATGTGACTACTTATGAAAGTAGAAAGTTGAAGGTGCATGAGCATAATTATGTTCCCCATGACTTAGAACTTGTTGTCATAGTTCATGATTTGCAAATTTGGAGGCATTACCTGCTAGCAAATCCTTTCAAACTGAAAACATACCACTTAGGGTTGAAATATATCTTAATGCAACCTAATTTGAACGCAAGATAGCATAAATGGCTTAAGTTTTTGTCTCAAGATGATTTTGACATAATTTACATTATAGAAAAGGAGAACTCGTGTGGCTGATGCGCTTGAGCCATAGGAATTATGTTTCCTCTATTGTAACACTCATAACAAAGTTTAAAGATGAAGTAAAAAAACAAAGACAAACTGAATCTGTTTTGTCTTCATGTAAAAACTATGTTAGCAATAGATCCAATAATATGAGATATGAAGATTTTAAGTTTGATAATGAAGGAGTCTTGAGATACAAAAATAGAGTATATGTACCTTTGGAAAATGACCTTAGAACGAAATTCGTGAAAGAATTTCATGATGCCCCTTTATCCCGAACATCCCAAAGTGACGAAATTGTTGGCTGATGTAAAACAAAAATACTTTTGGAAAGGAATGAAGAAAGACATGATGAATTATATTGTTCATTGTCTTGAGTGTCAACGTGTTAAGGCAGAGCACATGCATCATGTTGGTTTGTTGTAACCTCTTAGCATTTTGCATTACAAATGATAAGTAATTATTTTGGATTTTGTGCAAGAACTATCATTGTCTAAAAACAAGCATTACATTATTTTAGAAGTGGTTGACAAACTAACTAAAGTAGCTCACTTCATACCGGTTAATCTAAAGGATGATTCACCCATACTTGTGAAACGGTTTGTGCATGAATTTTTTAGATTGCATGGAGTTTCAAAAATGATTATTTCTAACAGGGATCTTATTATCACATCTCGATTTTGGAAAACTTTAAACTCGGTTTTGGAAACAAAACTCGAACTTTAGTTCAACTTAACATCCGAGAAAATTGATGGTCAAACGAAAAGAGTTAACCAGATTATGGAGGATATGCTCATAATGTATTGTATGGATCATCAATACAGATGGGAATAATATCTATCATTGGTCAAATTTGTCCTATAATAACACTTATCATTCTTTGTTGAAAATGTCACCATTTGAAGTGTTGTATGGGAGAGGTGTAGAACTCCTATCAGTTGGGATAGCACAGAGGACAAAGAGGTAGTAGGCCCAGAAATGTTAATAGAAATGGAAAAACAAGTGAAGTTCATTCATGAGCAGTTGAAGGAAGATATCGATAGGCAAAAAAACTACGCAGATCTAAAAATAACTAATAGGAAATTTGAGTAAGGAGATAAAGTCTTCTTAAGGGTAAAACCCAAAAAGGGATCTATTACATTTGGCAAGGTTGTCAAATTTTCACCTAGATATGTGGGACCTTTCAAAATTTTGGAAGTTATAAGTCCGATGGCATAACATCTAGTATTACCTCCCGCATTATTTAGACTGCATGATGTTTTTCATATTCCATTGTTTAAAAGTATGTATCAAATATAACACATGTCATAAATTGGAACTCTTTACAGGTTCAAGACTCGGGAATCATTGTGGTGGAACCAATTAGAGTGTTGGAAACTCATAGGTTGCAACTTAGAAATAGAGATATTGCTCAATACAAGGTCCAATGGGACCAATATTATGAGGATAATGTGACTTGGGAGAATTTGGACGAAATAAAAACAACATTTCCTTATTTGTCTCAATGATAAAAATTGATTATTTGACTATCTATTATTGATATATTATATAATACTTGATAATAGTGTTGATCGCAGCGGTGACAAATTGTTTCTATATAGTTGATTGTTTTAAAATAGTTGGTGTTTTAAGACCGTTGCATCGTGGGTTTATGAGTTATGATTGATGAAATTCTCAAGAAAAAAATCTCATTTTTTATGAAAATATGAATTGGTTTCTTTTACATGATGTTTGGACTGTTTTCAATTGATATGTCGGATTGTGTTAAGTAAAATCGTCGAGGATATGATTCTTTAAAGGAAAAGTATGTCACACCCCGCAATTAAATGGACTAATTTGTTGTTATTTTTTATGGTTGATGACTTAATTAATTATAAACGTTGATTTAATAATTATACTTATATTATTATATATACAAATATGTATATGTGAAAACATTTACATATATGTATATAGATGCATATGTAAGCATATATGTATACATATAGATGCAATTATTATGTTGGTATGATTATTTCGTTTTAATAGCCATCTTTGGATTGCACTATTGTTCGATGTTGATTTGTTGGATTTGTTAGACTACCACTTTCTGGTTAATATCGTTGCATGATAATGATTTGTATTGACTTCATTACTAGTTGCAAGTGTTATCGATATTTGGAAAAGGTATAAATGTAAATGTTGTAATTGTAAGGTCGAACCTCCTTGGCATCATGAATGCGGTCATGGACTATTGACAAGGTAATAAGTGTAATGGTTATTCATTATTAGTTTATTGTTATTGTTGATAAGTCTTAGACCACGTAGCAAATTTAAAGTTATCAACTAATGTTTATATTGCACATTAACTAACAAGGAGCAATGGTCATCGACCATAGTGTTGGCATGTAAAATTAATGAATGTTATTGTAAAGAAAGGGTCATCGACCTCGTGGCAATTAAATTAATTAAGGTTTATATATTGAATGTTCATGGACCAAATGCAAGGTAAAAAGTTATGGTTAAGTTATATAAAAATGGTCATGGAACGAGGAGCAAATGAATTTGTTTGTTTAATCATTCATAGACCACATTACTTCACATTATCAAAGTTTAATGTTTATTGATTTTTGTGTTAGAAGCACGGGAATACTGAGAGGGGGGTGAATCAATATTCGACAATAAAAACTTTTTCTCCAACTTATTAATTTTCTACTTAACAAGATATTCAAATCTGAAAGTAAAATGAGAGCATACACAAAAATCAAATGCACATAACACCAGATATATCGTGGTTCACCCAGTGTGGGCTACATCCACCAAAAGAGACTGCTTGGATCTACTGTCCAAATCCAACTGAAAAAATAGTGTTTACAAAGTGTGAGCACCCACTCACAGAAGACACCAATCTCCAAGCCGAACACCAATTCAGCCCTTGAATGCAAACACCACTGACTATGCAATCTCTGATTCGAAGCACCAACTTCTGGAGACACCAATCCCCAATCCGAAGCACCCACTCCAGAAAATCTGCAATACAAATCAATGATAATTTCTCCTTCTATATTCTCTCTCTCACATACTCATACTCACTTAAGAGATTTATAATATCAGCTCACATACATATCACACTCATGCAAAATGCTCTCTTTCTCGCTCTACTCAAAATGTGCACACAACACTTGCTTATATAGAAAGAAGGAGAGGAAAAACCACTTGTGGTTTCCCTAAAACCATGTGCCCATACCATGGGCCAATTTAGAGTAACTCCTCTTATGCATCATAGAATCTCTTACGCGTCATAAGCTGCCATAGAATCTCTTACGCATCATAATATCTCTTACACATCCCGCCATGTGTCGTAAGATTCCTTGGTGATGTTGAATATTAAAATATTCAAATTTTGACATCACACTAATTTTGACATGGATAAATATTAAACAAATATTCAAACCTCAATATTTTCATCAACACTAATGTTGTACCTTTGACATCAATGATAAAATACTCAACATTTTGTCTACATGGCCATTGACCATATCACAAGGTAATTATAATGTTTGAATTGGTCTCAGACCATACATTGCATATAAGTTGGTAAGTTTTAGCACCATACGCATTTCTTGCAGGGGAAGGAGATTTTGGAGGGAATTGCAAGTGGATTGTCAGCTATTAAATGCATTTAATAAACAAGCATGAATTTTGGGGAAAGTGGAAGCTTGTTTGGCAAGCCAAAATAGATGCAAGCCATATTCTCTCTCCCATAGTTGCATTTTTTTTTCGCTTGGTTATTTTGGTATGTGGATGTTGCATGAGGTTTTTGGCATGAGAAAATAATAGAGATTTGTGAGGGAGACTACATGCAAATTTTGAGCTCTATTTTAATGGGGATTTTGGGTTTATTATTTATGTTTGGTCTTAGAAATATTGGGAGTTTTGGCTGGAAATGTAAGTTATAGGTTTTAAGAGAAAATAGGAAAAATGAAATCAAGGCAAAAGCATTACCAGTGCATGAGTTATTATTTCTCACATTTTTGTCTTTATGTTGAAATTTTGGAATGTATCTTGGGTTCTTAATTGATTTTTAAACCAAAAAATAATGGGTATTTTGTGAAAATATGTTTGGTGGTTTAATGGAAATTGGGCAGAATTTTTAAGAAGTTTAATGGGTTTGTTTTCTTGCTAGGTAATATGCATTTTATCCTCTTCAAATCAGCTTGATTTGAGCTTGTTTATGGTCGATTTGACTCAAAAATATTGGTATGATTTTGTTGTCTTAAATATCGAAGTTTCCCTTCATTTTCTATATGAATGTATTAGTGAAAAAAATAAGGAAAAAGTATGAAAACAAAATGGGTTTGTGAGGCTACTTGGAAATCTGGATTTTTGCTTTTTTGGGCCGCTTTTTTCTTGCTTGAACAATGTGCACACATATTTATTTTATTCATTTAAAACTAGCTCGAATAAATATTGCTAGAATTCTATTTAAATCCAATACGTAAACCCAATTGTCATATAACAATTGTATTGGAGTACCAAAAAGACAAATATGTATGGGAAAAAAATAAATCCACTTGGTTTTAGACTTGGTTTTACTCAAAACCATTGTTCCCTTTGGTTTGAACAAAGAAATTATTCCGAAGATCCACAAGAACATGAGAAAATACATAATTGCATTGAAAATTATGTACGAGTCTTTTTGTTTTAAAATTTGGAAGTTCTCTCGGTCTCAACATGCAAATTTTAGAGGACGAATTCGGTAAAAGAATGGAAAAGGTTAGGGATGTATAGTAAATAATAGTAAGGTTTCCATTTTGAGAAAGAAATTTGGGTACGATTCTCAACTATTATAATAGTCCGTATTTATTAACCTCGGTAGTGACGGGTTTACCTTTTTCGTTTGAAGTGGAACCGATCTTTGGGTCATTGTGTTGGGTATGTGCGGTAAGTCGAGGACAAAAAGGGGTCATAAGTGGACGTCATATTACAAATAACAACATAATATCAACTTGTAGGGATTATTAACAATGCATACACTCAAAATTAGAAAAACTTATATTAATATGAATCGTAGCATTCGAAATCTAGTTTCTAAACTACTAATTTTTTAAAAAAATGGACAAGTTTAGATATATTAAACACTCAAAATTCAATGACTTGGTATTTTTATAAAAATGCCTATAAGATCAGAAATCTGCTTGCCCGCATTTGGATGACCAAAAATTGATATATATATTTTTCCTTTAGTGAGAAGTTAGATGCCACTATTTATCTTGGGATAGATTTTATTTTGTATTTTTTTGAGCAATATTTTATTTTTTATGATTTTTTCCATGAAAGTGGTCTGAAAACATAAAGAAAACAAAGCACTTTATGTTTGCCCGCCATAGCTTCATCAAAAAATATTGAAATCAAATTAAAAAAAAATTGAACATGTATATAATTTCACCACAGTTGGGATGGTATAAGTTTTTTCACATTCGACAAGTGAAACAAAAATTTAGCCTTAAATGTAGACAAATATTCACAAGAAAAAGTGTCTTAAAGACCTACTATTAGTAAAAAATTATAAAATGATATTTATCTTATTCTATTCACTTTAAAATCAATATTTATACAAAGCTAACAGTCTCCCCTACGCGATGGTACCATTTTTATGACATATTTTTGACTTTTTCGGCATGGTTCAAGTCCGCGGAAGACTAAATTTGATGTTTTATTGTTTTTGATGTAAATTTCAAGATTTGATGTCCATTTAATTGTCCCCCAACTTGTTGCATTTACCCTATTATGGTATGAGATTACCGCCTTTATCCCATTACGGGAATAGTTGTTAAATCGCTGCCAAATTATAAGAGTTTGCCTTTGATTGTTGTACTCTCTTTTTTTAATTCTCTCAAAGAGCAAAGTGTCAATGTTATTGTTTGTCTAGGATCAGATATTGTATGATGTTGAGTGCAAATGTTTGTTTATTTGACTTTGATGATATCCATCTCTTAGAAGTACAAACTTTGTTCCTTATATTTGATGATGAACTTGGCTATTGACATTCTCTTTTTAGTGAATAAATTGTTCTCATTTCTGGGCATCAAATCATTGATAGATTATGGTAAAGGAAAAACACTTGCATATTAAGTGTTTGATGCTACGTTCATGTTGGTAAGGACTGTAACTAATAAATGTTAGATAAGGAATGGAAGTCAGAAGGATATTAGAAGTGTGTTAATTCTTGTAACAATGATGTTGTTCCATCTTCTTTGTATTATTTACAAGAACGGTAATATTTTGTAAAGACTTATTAAGTATTCATTTTTGTGACTAAGGATTGTTTAGTTAAACAATTTAATTGATCAGTTATTATGAAAGAGAATGATGAGTTATATAGGTTCATATATTGGATTATAATTGTTGTACTTTGATGAAGCACATCAAGTCAATATTATTTTTGTAATATAGTCTGAAGAATTGGTTGTTGCTGATATAAAATCCTGATTTGGTTTATTGTTATAATAAATTGCATCATAAGTTATTTAAACTAGTCTAAGTGACATTAATATCAGTTGGATTAATTGTTTGCTTGGGAACATAGCTTACACTATATCACTTCATTTGATTAATGATATGTATACTTAATTACGCCGTAAGGCGTTCTTACAGTTGAATTGGCCTTGGCTGAGTCTGGCACCTGTCAGAAATCAGATGGTGGAGAACATTTGAACAAGGAATGCGTTGAAATCTAATGGTCCTGCGCACCGCTCCACTATCACTCTACCTCGGGAATCATGTTGTAAAGATTATAGTGCATGTGGCACAGGGGAAAAGGTTACAGTGCATGTGGCGCAGGCTAACAAATTTGGTTGCCACCTGTTTGGGGTGTTCCCACCCACGCAAGAGAGTGGATAAGCCATTGAATATTGCATAATGTATTCCAGAGCTTCCATCCATGGCGTTAATGGAATTTTCCTTCCGAGCATCACAGACCCCCACTTTTACAGCCTCTGTCAAAGTGAGAAATGTTCATTCTGACGAGGAAGGCGATGGTCACGGTCACATGCGCAGATAACAGTAAGCCCAAAGGCTCAAGCAGAGGAATTACTCAACCGCATCCCCTTTCGTCAGCCATGCAGAGGTTCTTAGGCGTCTCTGAAATTCCACGCAGAAAGGCCATCAAAACAATTTACAGATATGCCCAGACTTCGATGCGTAACATTGTTTTTTTGGCCGAAATTATTTTTTTTTTGCCGAAATTATTTTTGTTAAATGTGTATGTTTCTACAAGATTATGCCTTCCTCGTGTAACCACGGGTTTCGTCTAATATGTTAGCAGTTTTAACACGGGTGGGGAAATGGTTTGTAGCATTGTGTCTTAGGCATTTTATGTCCTGTTTATTCTGTAGGGTTCGAACTGGGAACTGGCCGTTGTGAATCCCAGTTGCCATGAATGGAAAAAGAAGTGTGATGCAAAAATGGAATTTAATGTCATTTATAATACGTACAAATATTGCACAGTTGTAACTACACAAGGTGTGACGCGTGTGCACTATATTAAATACGACTTTCCTCCTCAGGATTCTCTCCGTTGGAAATTTCATTTTTTATTTTATTTTAATTTTATATTTTGACGGTTTTGTACACATTTTTTTGTTTACATAGATCATTTGACGGTAATATGGTAGGATTTGTTTTGGTTTATTTGTTTACATAGATCATTTGACGGTAACTAGGGCCCCTTAGTAAGATGTTGGGTGCTCTACCATTGTGCAACATGCCCCTCTGTGATCCAAATTGTGGATTGTTCTTCCGACAATCTGCAGCATCTACGAGTGTTTTGAATCAATTTATTGATTAGAACCCATATATGAGATTACAAAATCAAAGCAGTATGCACAATGTGAGCGATATAGTTTGCAGGTTAACTACTTTCAACTTGACAGTAAGCTCTAGAATATCACGATTTTAAATAGCTACCCAACCATTTGGAGGTAAGCACAACAAATTGTGTAAAATGTTCATCTATATTTATATTTTACTACGTTGTAAGGCGTTCAACAATTGAATTGGTTTTAGCTAAATATGACACCGGTCAGAAATCGGACGGAGGAGGATGTTTCAATAGGGAATGCATAAAAATCCAACGGTCCTGCATGCCCCTCTATTGTCAATATACCTCGGGAATTGTGTTGCAAAGGTTACTATGCACGTGGCACAGGTGGAAAAGGTTACAGTGCACGTGGTGTAGGTTAACAAATTTGGTTGCTATCTGTTTCAGAGCTTGAGGCAACTTTTGTCGAAAGAATAAGTCTTGTACTGGTTGAAACGTTTTATTGAGGGGCATCCAATCTTTCATAGTTTAGGAGATAATGTGTTGTAAATAATTGGAGTTCGGTGAATCATCACCAAGTAAATCTATAATGGAAGTTTCTTGTTCCTCCTCAGGGACAAGACCTTGCATAGGGCTCATGATTTAGTGACTCTTTCTGAAATCTTTTTTTCATATTTGTCTTTGTTAATATCAAATGTTCTTCAGTGCAAGGTTTATGTAGAAACATGTCTCACACAACATTTACTGGTTTATGGTATGTTTTTTCGTGATGTGTAAGGGCTAAATAATCTATACAACTAAAAAATAATAGGAAAAAAGCTTGTTTTTCTTTCATCTGTAAAATCTCCCACTCCAAACAACTCCTTTAGCAGGAGATAGATTGCAGTCTTCAAAATGTGGTCGACACCAATAACTTTGATGCAAAGTTTGGCATCACCATTGCAATCATGTATAAATGGCATTTTGTGTTGATTTCATTACAGGGTTTAGGCAACTTGAATGAATTCCAAGTGATAACAGATAGAAGTAACATTGAAAATCGCTTCTTGATTCTCGTGTGTTTGATTTCTTCAAGAAATTTGGACAATCTATGATCAAGCTCATAATCCTAACCAGATCGTGTTTAATAGCATGTCGGTTGTTGATAGTGATGATATAGATACAACCTTTGAACTTCAAAATCAATTTTCCAATCTCATGGGAAAATTAATTAAAAAAATGTGCACAGGTTTATTTATTGCGATTTTCATGATAATTTTTAAAATAATGTTATAGTGCAGTCATAGGCTGTACATCAGACAATTTACAAGTTACATGTCCAAGGTTTAAGTTTTGTTGTAACCAGTGTCTGATATATAGGCTCTTCCATATTTTGGTATCCAAAAAGTAGAAACAATCTCCTTTAAATCAGAGGAACACATAACATAATTAAACATTTTGTCCATCCCATGCAAAGAAAGACACATCCATACCCCAAATTTATTCAGGGATTTTGTCAAACACATCACATGCAAAAGTTTTGCGTTGTATTCAACTTCATCTTTGTGGAATATATAACGTTCTTAGTCAGTATTATAACATGTTGGTTATATAATACTCCACCGACAAATCTCTCATTCATCTAGCACAATTACATTCGCGGTTATCACATGAATTGTTGTTTTTTACTCTTTATTCATCAGTATATCCATATGGTTCGATATGATTCATAGCAGAAAGTTCGTAGTACTCATCAAAATGAAAACTTTGAAAACAGAGTTCTGAATTTCTTTTGATCAAAATTACCATTATAATAATTGAGACATGGAAATCAAGATCTAAGCATCTACACTACAAAATATTATGCCATAAACTTAACTAACAAGAAAATAAAATAATTCAACCCTTGCTTGTCCCTTAATTTTTAAGAAATGTTAAGTGTTTAAACAATAAAAATAGATGAAATTTGGTGAATGTAACTATAGGTACTATTTTCCCTCCTTGCTTATAAACTATAGGAAGTCCTTATACATAAAGATAAATGCAACAATTACATATTGATCAGTACAAAGGGATGAAGAATTATAGAATATAAGAGTTACAAATGAAGTTCTTAACAATCCATAAGATTGGGTCGAATAAGAATTATAGAATATAAGAGTTAGAAATGAAGTTCTTAACACTCCATAAGATTGGGTCAAATAACTAAATAATAACTATCAACATATAATTTAGGGTTGTGGATTATTTAGTAGCACCCATTTATCAATATAATTTTGGATTTATTGGAAAACCAAAAGATGGATTCATGGGCTTTGGGGATTGGGCTTAGTTTTCAATGGATAAGATACCATATTGTTGATCTCACATAGGCCTTCACATCAAAACAACAAACTCAATTATTAATGATGGTCCACACATTGTTTGTTTCCCTGCACTTACTCAAGCTTAGAATTGTAAGGGGGGCTACAAAGTGGTCCAAGAAACAAGCCTTTCACTTGGGTTTTGAACATGGCACCTATTAGATTTTTGTCGTTATTTATTTTGGTCCCTTCAAGCATAAATTGCACTCACATGAATAGTGCGAGCAAGATAGAGACCATAAAATGGAACACAATGCACTTCTCCCTCAAACCCCTTCTTCATCGCCCCTCATCCTCTCCCTCTTTTTTTTTTCTCAAATTTTAATTTTTCGCTCCATCCCCTTTGGCGTATCCATCGTACATTTTACGTACGATTGCTAGTTATAATTCCGGACATTTTGGGGGTGTTATTGTGTTCACGTTTGCTCTAACGATTTTTGTTTGATCCTCTAAATATGGTTTTCAATTTTTGGTTTTAGCTAAATATGACACCGGTCAGAAAACGGATGGAGGAGGATGTTTCAATAGGGAATGCATTGAAATCCAACAATCTTGCATGCCCCTCCATTGTCAGTATACCTCGGGAATTGTGTTGCAAAGGTTACTATGCACGTGGCATAGGCGGAAAAGGTTACAAAGCACGTGGTGTAGGTTAACAAATTTGGTTGCTATCTATGCTTTCAGAGGTCGAGGTAGCTTTTGTCGAAAAAATAAGTCTTGTATTGGTTGAAACGCTTTATTGAGGGGCATCCAATCTTTCATAGTTTTGGAGATAATGTGTTGTAAATAATTGGAGTTAGGTGAATCATTACCAAGTAAATCTATAATGGAAGTTTCTTGTTCCTCCTCGTGAGGGACAAGACCTTGCATAGGGTTCATGATTTAGTGACTCTTTCTGAAATCTTTGTTTCTCATATTTGTCTTTGTTAATATCAAATGTTTTTCAGTGCAAGGTCTGGTTTATGTAGAAACATGTCTCACACAACATTTACTTGGTGAATGGTATGTTTTTTCGTGATGTGTAAGGGCTAAATAATCTATACAACTAAAAACTAATAGGAAAAAAGCTTGTTTTTCTTTCATCTGTAAAATCTCCCACTCCAAAGAACTCCTTTAGCAAGAGATAGATTGTAGTCTTCAAAATGTGGTCGACACCAATAACTTTGATGCAAAGTTTGGCATCACCATTGCAATCATGTATAAATGGCATTCTGTGTTGATTTCATTACAGGGTTTAGGCAACTTGAATGAATTCCAGGTGATAATAGATACAAGTAACATTGAAAATCAGTTTCTTGATTCTCGTGTGTTTGATTTCTTCAGTAAATTTGGTCAATCTATGATTGAAGCTCGTAATCCTAACCAAACTATGATTAATAACATGTCGGTTGTTGATAGTGATGATATAGATACAACCTTTGAACTTCAAAATCAATTTTCCAATCTCATGGAAAAATTAATTAAAAAAATGTGCACATGTTTATTTATTGTGATTTTCATGATAATTTTTAAAATAATGTTACAAAGGTAAAATAGTAGGGTCAGTATAATTTACAAGTTACATGTCCAAGGTTTAAGTTTTGTTGTAGACTTCAATGTCGATATATAGGCTCTTTCGTATTTTGGTATCCAAAAAGTAGAAACAATCTCCTTTAAAGCAAAGGAACACAAAACATAATCAAACATTTTGTCCATCCCATGCAAAGCAAGACACATCCATACCCCAAATTTATTCAGGCATTTTGTCAAACACATCACATGCAAAAGTTTTGCATTGTATTCAACTTCATCTTTGTGGAATGTATAACGTGCTTAGTCAGCATTATAACCTGTTGGTTACAGAATACTCCACCGACAAATCTCTCATTCATCTAGCACAATTACATTCATCAATTATCACATGAATTGTTATTTTTTACACTCTTTATTCATCAATATATCCATATGGTTGGATATGATTCATATCAAAAAGTTAGTAGTACTCATCAAAATGAAAACTTTGAAAAACAGAGTTCTGAATTTCTTTAGATCAAAATTACCATTATAATAATTGAGACATGGAAATCAAGATCTAAGCATCTACACTACAAAATATTACGCCACAAACTTAACTAACAAGAAAATAAAATAATTCAACCCTTGCTTGTCCCTTAATTTTTAAGCAATGTTAAGTGTTTAAACAATAAAAATAGATGAAATTTGGTGAATGTAACTATAGGTAGTATTTTCCCTCCTTGCTTATAAACTATAGGAAGTCCTTATACATAAAGATAAACACAACAATTACATATTGATCAATACAAAGGGATGAAGAATTATAGAATATAAGAGTTACAAATGAAGTTCTTAACAATCCATAAGATTGGGTCGAATAAGAATTATAGAATATAAGAGTTAGAAATGAAGTTCTTAACAATCCATAAGATTGGGTCAAATAACTAAATAATAGCTATCAACATATAATTTAGGGTTGTGGATTATTTAGTAGCACCCATTTATCAGTATAATTTTGGATTTATTGGAAAACCAAAAGATGGATTTGTGGAATTTGGGGATTGGGCTTAGTATTCAATGGATAAGATACCATATTGTTGACCTCACATAGGCCTTCACATCAAACAACAAACTCAATTATTAATGATGGTCCACACATTGTTTGTTTCCCTACACTTACTCAAGCTTAGAATTGTAAGGGGGCTACAAAGTGGTCCAAGAAACAAGCCATTCACTTGGGTTTTGAACATGGCACCTATTAGGATTTTGTCATTATTTATTTTGGTCCCTTCAAGCATAAATTGCACTCACATGAATAGTGCGAGCAAGATAGAGACCATAAAATGAAACACAATGCACTTCTCCCTAAAACCCCTTCTTCATCGCCCCTCATCCTCTCCCTCTTTTTCTCTTTCTCAAATTTTAATTTTTCGCTCCATCCCCTTCGGCGTATCCATCGTACATTTTACGTATTTATTGCTAGTATATGTATTATGAATATTATGAGTTATCGGTTAGATAACCTTAACATATATCTTTATTTCAATTAATTACAACAAGAATATGAGTTAGATAACTCATGCCAATTCTTAGAACTAATCATGTATACATTTCTCTCCTATAGTGTGTAAGACAGAGAGGCTTTTATGAAGTGAATAACCGGATTGCTTACGCATGATTTCTTCATATATTATTGTTTTAAAATCCATTCAGGATTATTGTATTTAATTGTAATAAAAAGTATTATTTTTGCAATATGATTGAAGGCATTTGCCTATTATCTTGTCGTGATTTATTGTATTTCATTATTTTGTAAAAATAAGGATTTATCTTAGTTAAAATTTTAATAAATATACTTGTTCTCAGTATCACATTTTTTGTGATGTAAAGGTGTTTTTAATGTTGTTTTATAGCAGAGTATGAATTAAATTTAATGATGTTACATCTATGAAACTATAACTAGTTTATTAAATCATAATTGTTGAATGAATGTGAATATTTACAAACAAAGTTTGATAAGGAAAGTAGAACAACGAAAATAACGTTTATATCCTTAATGTACCTTATTAAAATGAAAGTGTTTAATTTTTGTTTTAACAATAGTGTATAAACATAATTTATTGATATTTGTTAAATAATCATAACATATTGTATAGTTTCATTATGGATGAGCAAATGTCTCATTAACGAACATAGTACGTTATGGAAAACAATACAACGAAAACAACGTTATATTATTATTGTACTTTAATAAATAAAGTACACAACTTATATCAAATGATGATTAAATGAGATAGAACGCACTATGCAAGATTAAATGATGAATCGAAGAGGTTAACACCATACTATCTAGGAAATTATTGATCATTTAAATATGTAATATGGATTAGTAAATCATTATTAAATGACAACACTATTACAATAGTATGATAAGAGGTACTTATTAAAGATAGTAACTCCTTGAGTTGCTATAAATATCTTTCAAAAAAGAATGACTTGATACGATACCTTATCCTCGTTCTTATCAACAGAATCTTAACCGTGTCACCTTAGGATGGCTATGGAAAGGCTAGAAAGCATGTAATGAAGAAATTCATTACATGGTCTCCATTTTTCCCATAGGAATCTTAAGATGGGACTCACATGATTCTTTCAATTAGAAGGACGAGTCATGATTCCTACTTTACTTTATTGAACTTAACTTCTTAAACAACGAAATAAGATCTAGAAAACTGTGAAGAGATGGTTGTGCGGTGACAGAGACAAGTTTTGATGACTTGTGTACAATTACAAACTAAGCTTGCAAAGTAACACTCGAAAACTTGGTCAAGTAGTGTAGCTAGTTGATTACATTGTTTGTTCACCATACCCCTAACTTGTGTCAGATACCGGATGGATTGTAGCTTGTCTGATTTCCATGTTGACACTTAAGAGTTGCACATAGTTCTCAAAACATGTTATAAAGGTTTAAACAAAAGTATATCAGTTTTACACACTCAGTTCAAGTGAATTAAGGGGGGTCGGGTAGATATAGCTGACCTTACAGATTACACATGGTTATTTTTATCATCATATGGAATGTAAACATTTAATTATGTTAAATTTTGATTACTACAAGTTAAAAATCATTGAAGGCATTAATTTTGATTAAGGGGTTTGTTTTTTTTTAAATCCCTTAATTTGGATTATCAATAGGTGTTACATCCTTTGGTCAAAAGTGTCATCATGTGAATGGAAGGAATTATCCATAGTGTGGGGTGAACCGTATAAGCATTTGGGTAGTAACCATACAAGAATAAATTCAAAGTTGTGTTATAATTATTCCAAAATGGACAATTTGGACAAGATTAGTTATGGAAGAAAAATATTGGAAATGTCAATGATAGGAGTGCATGTTATGATAAATAAAAGTACAAACTAGCCATAGTTGTGACTATGTTGAACAAATGAATGAATGGATAGAGAATTGGAAGATATGGTATTGTTTTTGGATTTTGTATTTATAATTTTAGAAAATATTTTGAGTTATAGGTGTATCATAAGACAAACAGACAATAACAACATGACCTATCTAGTCAATAGGGTGTATAATTACATAGTATCCCACAATTATACCGTATATAAATGACTAGAGAGTGTGTACTGGTCATTGCTAGATAATAGTATGAGTCGGTATCTTGGGGATGTTATGTTTTTGGCACTACTATGGGATTGTGGAATTATGACTCATATACTAGGTCAAACAAGGTTACTAAGGATTCTTTGATATACCTTTCAAGATGCGTGAGGCTTGATACCGTGTTTATAGGAAGTATTTTCTAATGGTCAGTTCAAAGGGTCAAAGCCATCTTTCCTTTGCTCTAGCTTATTCAATGAAGGTTAACTAATAACTACGATTTTGACCCAAAGATTATTATCTTAAGCATGGGTATTGGTGGGCACGCCTCACTTCACATGAGTTGTGGAAAAGAAATATCTTGGTTAGCAAAAATGAGAAGTGCTCAAAGAAATTTATACACTCCATCGATACATTAGGTTTGATCAAATGGGTGGATATCACTTCCACCTCACCCCGTTGAAAAAGTTGCCATTGATGTCAAACAAGACAACTTGAGCGTGGGCTTTAGCTTGAACAGTATGAGTTTTGTCCTATGTCCTATCTTGTAGTCCTGTGTATGTTTGCATTGTATTGTCTCATTAAGGTCAAGGTGTATGGTCAACATGAAATCATCATAGTATATGGTGTTATGTGTTCACAGAGATGTTGTGTGTCTATATCAGTCCAATGTTATGTGTTCACATTGAAATGTGGAGTGTCTATATCAGTCTAAATGTATGTCTAAGGTCTAAAACACATGTAAGTTCAGGTGTGTCTCAAGGTGTGAAAATGGATTGATTAGGTGTGTCTTGAAGTAAGCATGTAATGCTTCATCTGAGTGCAAAATGTGTCAAAAGGGTAGATAAAAGTGCTTCGAGGTATGAGGATTGTTTTTAGTGCTCTTCAAGGCATCCTTCGTATTCAAATTGCAAATAAGCCTAACTAGGTCCAATGAAAAGGTCTGTGTCCAGTTGCCCATAATGTACAATGTCTTTGCAGGTATAATGTGGTTGTTACATGCTTGTACATAATAGAGAAGTAGCGTTCAAGGCACTTAAAGGCCCAAAAGTCAGAAATTAGGTTTCTTGGTGCTTGAAGGAGACCTAGTGTAAGTGAAGAAGTGAAGACATGCCAAGTACACATAAGCAAATGAGATGGGTCAAGAAAATTCAGAGGGCATGATGAAAAACCAATCATGAGAGATGGTAGAGGAATGAGTCTTGATGGTGTGAGTGAAATTTTAGAGGCAGAAAGTGAAGTTTGAGGTTGTAGAGAAATTTTTCCAAGATCGGGTTCTTGTGAAGGATGATTTGAGCACTCTAGCCTCTTAGCAAATTGTCTAAAATTATAAATGCTTCTTCAACTAAGTCATAGAATACTTTTTTATGGAATTGGGATAAAAATCAAGTGCAAAAGGTTTGGAGTCAAAAGGTGGTGAACTTGAAAAGTTCTATTCATTTTTCTCGAGCGCGCTCCAAGCATTTCTCATCCATGATTTGAGCGATACGAGAAATTTTGATAGTATGGTCAAAAAGTGTGTTGGGTCAGTATATTTGGTGGCTTGCACATGCTAAGGACCTTCCAAGGGTCATGAAAACCCATGTATACATTTGTAATTCTGATCTGATAAGTACAAACATGATAGTTTTAAATTGATTTACAAGTACATGCGAGTGTTTAGAAACTTCATGGTGAAATTTGTAGCTCCTCGAAGAGATCATGACATCTACCAAAATGAAATGGACTTACTTGAACAAGATGTGTACAGGTTTTTGAAGGTCTAGATGAACTTCACTTCTCTATCGTTGGAAGAGTGTACAACCATTGTGTTTGTATGAAGATCAAATGCTCGAGATAATCACCCGAAGTAGTAGATGGATTGGTGAATCCAACACGCCTCCAAAATGTGTTTTTGAAGCCTTCAATCTCCTTGGTAAAGTGACAGATGGATTTTGTTGTCACATTTTCGTGTAACTATGTTGTATATGTCTTGAATGGTTGAATGTTTTCTGAGAAGATTTGCATACCTTCTTTTCATGGTTTCCTTGCACTTGAATGGTGGAATTTCAGTGCTTGTAGATGTAGTATCATTGAATACTTACAAAGGATATTCTCTTGGTGCTAAATCTGATAAGTATCCTGCAAACTAGGTGGTGTTGAATGACTAATCCGGCTATTTGTTGTATTCTAAAATATTTATGTTATACTTTCAAAGTTTAAGGTATATACTCGTGTAATATAATTGAAGAACTATTGAAGAACTCCTCCTAATTGAAGAAGTCCTTCGGTGATGGATTCTCATATTTGTAATGCTACAAGGTGTTACAAGCATGCTTTTCAAGGACCTAGGGTTTGCTCCATCAAACCCTACTTGTGCAACATGTTTGAAAACCACTAGTTGGCACTCATTAGTCTAAATGTCATATGAATATTTGCCTCAAGAAGTAGAATGAAGGTCTTTTATCTCTCTTAAGGGTTTAAAAGGTAGGCATATCAAGGTGAAAATATGCAAGTGGATAACTTTGTTCATGAGAATGCTTCTCTGTCTCAAAGTGAGTCTCATGAAGAAGCATTATGATGAGATATTTGTTCCTCTAATAGTGTGAATGCCTCTCGACCTATCTCCAAATGTGAAGTCATTACACTCTTTGCACTTTATGTACCCGCATCAAATGAAATGTTAAAGCTTGCATAAGCTACTCTTCACCTTGGCTCGGTTTTGTTACACAAGATGATTAGGTTTGATCTCGGTGCTTCATTTTCTTAACCAATGCTACAAATAATTGTGTGGAGGTAACCTTAATTCTCAAAGCTATTTGAATGTTAAGTGTTCATGACTTGGTAGAGTGTCGTGTCCTTGAGTTAATGAAACATGTATGAAGGATTAACTCGAACTTGTAAGGCTCAACTTATATATGTGTATCTATTATACATGCTTGAGTATCAATGAAGGAATAAGGTCTCGCACTTTATTGAAAACATTAGAATACTAAAAAAGAAGGTTGTCAAAGGTCCATAAAGGAGATAAAATAAATCCACAATATACAAATGTCCGACAAAGGGATTGTTACATTCTTTGACAAAGGTATTTTTGGGAAATGAAGGGACAAGGATGAATGGGCGATTCTGAGACTATATTTAAAAGGTTTACATGGAATATTAAGAGCCATATCCAGATGTTAGATGTTCAAAACAACTCCTCATCACTTCTCAAGGACCTGCAGACCCAAAACGATAAGACCGAGAATGTCGAAGCACAACATGACAGAATAAAGATAGTTTTGGAAGGCAAAGCATCATCTTTGTACCTGGGAGGAGGTAATATAAAGAGTTGTAATATGTGGAAGATAAAAAGTTGGAATTTTCCTTGATGAAAGTTGATTTAAAAGATCAAAAATTGTGTCATATGTTGTTGGTAAAAAGTGTTATGCAATGTGAAATAAGGTGTTGCAACAAAGGATGAATAGAATGTATTGAATAAGAAAACATAGGATGAACTAGTGCTAAAACAGAGATCATATGAATTGATGAAAACAATATGAAGAATATGATCAATATGAATTGATGAGAAAATTGGGTTGTAGCTCATAAACCGAAAGTTGATCGTTCACAAATTATAAAATTCAAACACACGTTTTTTAATAATTGTTCTCTGAAACACGTTCACACAATTCCTTTTAAAAAACGAATGTTCCCTGTTCGCATATTTACAATATGGAACACACATTCAATGCCATTCAATCTTATAACAGATTCTATATGCTGACTGTAAATGACTCGAGGAACTACCGATCTTCCATTTTCATGGCTCGGAGTTTCAACGATCCTTCATTTCATGACTCGGCAACAACCGATCCTTCATGTTCATGACTTGGCAACAACCGATCCTTCATGTTTGTTTATGCATGGTATATTATATATACCTGTTCTCATAACCTTCCCGGTTATCGAAGTGATCCATTTAAGAAGCCTATCCATCTCGAATATCTCATATCGATATTCATCTCGACATCCCGCATCTTAAATTAAGTGATAAGGACAACGCAACCAAAGAATTGCGATACTTTGGCCAAAGATTTTCACATGCTTTGCATGATCATATTCCCCGGATGTGATACACATCTACGGAATACGCCCTTCACTTCACTTCACCAAGTTATCTAGAATGGTCTTTCCTGGCTCCTACCACCATCATCGCTTAAGATCCGTTTTAGACTCTCAATTTTTCCAATTAGAATATGAACGAATATAAGAAGGCACTCCTGGTAACTAAAGATACGCAGACATACGGTGTCGTTACCCCACGACTCCGTGTGTCTAGTTATCCTTAGTATTCCGGAGTCACTCCGTATATCTGATCATACTCTCTATCCCCTCGCTAAGAGTTACACATTCAGCCTATGTATTCTAAATGTTTTAATTCGGGAGGGCATTGCTATATGTCAGCTGCAACATTGTGTCGTCATGAAGACCCCGTCTTCATGAAGACACCTTGTCTGTAGCTGGCGTATGCCAATGTCCTGCAGAATCCACCCATCGAGAATACACATCCTGCTCAAGTGACTTAGCCACGAATTAATAATTAAAATCAACTTTCAACATTCATGCCGATCCTCGATCCTCGCTTTCCGTTATACGGCAGAGACAGAGCTAAGAGGGACTAAATCCGTCCATTAGCTTACTATGCATCTTCTCCTTCGTATCGAAGGGCTGCATTTCCCTACTTGGTTCACTTCTTAATCATTGATTAAGCGTCCGCAAGCCGACGACGTGATAAGTTTAACCTATTAAACTTAGCCAAGATTTTCTCAACCGCAACTAAATTCGAATATTAACTTATTAGACGTCATTCAAACGAGGTCTAAATTTCGAGAAATGTATTCATTTGTTCTCCTTAACGTTATATAGTTAAGGTCCATTAGTTATGGATATATTTATCCTATATCCTTTATTCTGAATTTATCAAACGGGATCATTAATGGAGTTCGAAGCGAAGTTCGATTATCTCAAGTTGATTGATATTCCTTAGCTCCTAAGCTAATCCTGAATACCTTCCGATTATGGAATCATATTCTTCTTAATCCTTTTTAATGTCAATTAAAAATTCATCTTTACCCAAGTATGAATTAATTGCATTTTCAACTTAAAAGTTGCATTTAAGTAAGAATAGATATCAGTTTCCATTTAGCATCCATCCAAGGACAAATAAACAAATCCAAATCAAGAAATAACATTATATTTCCAATTTAGACAATAGTATCAAACTGATATAATTATTGAAAATATCACATTTGTAATTGTATTCAATATTTCAAGTCATAATCTGTACATTTGCCAATCCAACTGATTGGGCATAGTTTATACAAAACATCCATACAACTCATGGACAGAAGAATATATTTTCTTCTTTTCACAATTCCTCGAAGAGGAATAAAAGCAACAATTTCAATACATCATCAAATCAAAAGCATCAGAAAACAGCCAAGTCTTCATTCTAATCAAATTCCATCTGCAAAATGAATTGCACGGGTCAGTTCAATGAACTGAGCATATTAAGCACTTATCCTTAAAATAAGATGCTTCAACTAACTGTCTCAATAAAAGAACCCTGCTTTTATGAAACGACAGTTAAACATCAATCACGAAATAGGCACAAAAGAAAGATCAGCATAACAACTGAACTATCAAAAATATCATCACAATCAGCCAAGGAACTGCTGTCCCGTTTCCACATAATCATTACAAGTATCAATTCACAATATTTGTAAAGTTAGGAATACAAGTAGCTTACTGCCTATATAACATACAGTTATTCTTTCCACGCCTTTCATTAATAACAAATGCAAAGGATGAAACTAACTGAAATATAAATCCATTACTTTCCTTTCAGTTCATGAATCATATTAAATTCAAAGCAATCAAGTACAGACAAGAAAGCGAACAACAATGCATATAGTTGCTCCCATCTAAGCACTATAAAATTCATTATTCACGAATTCCAGATTTCCAACTGAATGAAAGAAGAAAAGATCATTTTTCCAAGTCATTCATTCATATCTCTATTTCTTTCCACATGACTGTCCTAACAGTGGAATCCAAACGAAAGACAAATCAAAATAACAGTTCAGAGTGAAACTTACAAAATCCATTCGGAATTCACTTTCCGGCAGCAAGAATAATTTCGTTTATAATCAGCTTTAAAATGAAAACAGGAAGAATTCATCATCCATATCCATACTTCATTTGAGTCAGACTCATGTAAAGATCCGAAACAGGTTAGTACAACATTATGTACATCCAAGATCAAACAATAATATAAGGTCCGCATACCATATATTTACCATAATAAAAGAAACCATATTTCTTTCACTGCATACTAAACATGCCAACAAGATTTCCATCCTGCAATAATTAATCACATGATTTCCTAATCCTATGAGCATATCCCATTCAAAATAACATTTTATTCATTGCTGTTACCTACAGCAAATCCAATTATAAAGCACAGTAAGCCCCTAATGCTATCTCCAGAATTCAAAAGCAACCAGAGAACATTTCCTGTCCTTGACCCTTACTAAGAAAACAATCATCTTCTTTGGACTCATCAAGAATTGTTCAAGAAAAGAAAACACCCAAATCGTGCTTACTGCCAACAAGCATTCTGCCCGAATTCCCCTTTGGTTGAGTCCATAATAATATGCAAGACTTCGGAATGCAATATTCAGTTATCAATACCTCTTTTTGAAGTAAACCCGTATAGGGAGCTAAATGCGTAAGTCAGATACAGTTAAGACAAACCCAACAACAAGACAGAATTCCCATGCATCACTTCTTTCGCACAGCAATTTAAAGTCAAATACGCATTCATAAAACAATCCGAACTAGAGGATTGAGCGATCATCATTTAAACACCACAATTCATCTTACCTTCTTCAGCAAGAAAACAATATATTATACTATAAGTTCAGAAAGAGAAACTATTTCTTTTCTAACTTTCACGAGCACTTATATAAAATTCCAATGCCCATTCTTTTAAAATACAAATGCCATTTCCTTATAATCCTGAAATAGCAGAAGGAAGAGAAAAGTTCTATTTCTTTCAGCAAGAAAACTTCAGCACAGAATCGACATCAAGTCGCACACACAACTTTCACTATCTTATCACCAAGTTCATGTGACAAAAGACAATCATACAGCAATAGGATGACCAACACTACCTGCACAGTTTCCTATCATCTTTTTTTTTTTTTTGCTAGAAAACCAGCTTCAAACCCCGTCTAATCATCAACAACCAACACAAAGATGGAGGTATTCTATGCAAGAGAAAGGCAAGCTTAAACACAAAGACAGAGAAATGATTTTCCTATCATTTCAAAAGAAAAGAAACAAGAAGGGTCGATTTCCAACCCAAATCATGGTACACAACCCAACCATATTCAACCTCCAATTTTAAGCAAAGGCAATCCCAAACACAACAGCAAGGAACGATTACACTCAATGGAAAACAATTACGCTATAAGGAACGATTACACGGCCTGTTCCACTTCATATAACATGTACAGAGAAGAAAATGTCTATTTTATTCCACAATACAGTCAACAATCACTACAATAATTCACATTCTAACTTGATTCGTGCAAAAACGCATCAAGGCCGAGCAACCAGAAGCCATTTTTCTTATCATTTCCCAAAGAAAGAAAGCAAGAACCAACAAAATCCAAATCAAATCGATTCAACAGCAATCATACAATCCAAACCCAAGAGCAGGGTTGTTTTAATGAAACACTTAATCAAAGCAAAGATTTTTAAAGAGAAGGGCTTAACATGCCTGAAATCTCTTTTCCAGAGCTCGAAGAAAACCTTGTTTGCCGCGTTTTTCCTTCCGCAACGACAACACAAACTTCCCAGCACTCCTTTCTTCTTCAGGCTTAACAACAGCCTCCAAATCTCCACGAAAAATGTCAAATGCCAAGAGCTGGTTTGACCGAACCAGGTCAGAAAAACCAAATGCAGAGCAACTTCACAAAAGGCTCGAATCAACAAAATGAAAATCAAATTCCCTCATGTTGTTTCCAAGGCGAGCTGGTCGCGAGGACCAAAATAATTAATGCAATTTAAGGCTCTGCCTTTTCCTTGCTTCTCACGCCACCGCCACTTGAGTTGGCGAGCTTGTAAATTTCAAATTTCCCATGCCAACTGAATTTGGCTCTATTTCTAAATAGATGCCTCTAATTCCTACCTGCCCCGCCAAAACTGGCGCTGTCCACGTATGGACTGCCTATTAAATGCCAATGAATGCCCTTCCTTCATCCTTATCCCTTCCCTCCAAGGTCTCGTGCACCCCTTAGATTAGGATTAGTTTAGGTTGTATAAAGTGTTCCACCTAGGTCTTAGTTTAGCCTTAGGTTTTAGAACTTAGGTTTATTTTCCCTTTTTTTTTTGTAATTTAAAAATCCACTTAGGGTAGTAGTGTAGGGTGCATGTTAGGATTTAGGATTAGTTTAGGTTTTAACTCCTACTAACCACTAACACTAACAACTTCCATCCAGCCTCCCTACTAACATTCACGTTAATGCAGAGCAGACGCCCGCCTTTGATCGCGTGCCAAGGCCACCCGTGTCCAGCATTTCTTGCCTCACGAGGTCCCTAGTTCGACAGTACAGGGTTCAAGAATCGAACCCCTCGCTGCTGGCATCTATATGCGCTAGCTTGTTCACACTCGCAATCAAGCGCCGTTGTGCGTTCATAACAATCTCACCGGTTCAAGTGTGAATCGACACGTAAATCACAAGAGGACTCAAGATACTTGAATCAATGGAATTGATTCAAGGTATGTCATTAATCAAAGAAAGAGAGTTTAGTAAGTATACGACAATTTGTCGTCACATCAAGAAACACACAAGTACAATATTTGTTGTCCCATGCAATAAATCACAAGATGCAAGAATCCAAATTAGCAACACATTCTCTTAAGATCAAAACATATCTTAACATGTTTGCTTTCATTTCAAAGAATATAACAAAGATGTAAAACATTCACCAAGTTAACATACAAAATCGAGTGTTACATTCTTCCTCTCTTAAAGAATCATCGTCCCGATGATCAAATTAACAAATCAAGGAGTTCCTAGGACAAAGTTCAGTTATTGTCCTTTCCTTCATAAGTTCATACCAAAACAGATTCACTCTTAAAAACAAATATGCTTTTAAGACAACTGCATAATAGACTAATAATTGTCTAAATTTGGTAGAATTTTCGCTTCTCAATTTCAAATTCAATTAAACAGTGTGGAAAAGTAGATCTCATTTCTTCAAGATTCTCCCAAGTTGCACTTTCTTCGCTGAACTGGTCCCACTGACCTTACATTGGTTCACTTCGCGATTTCTCAAGTACAATCAAGTGAGTTCCCAACACTCGAATGGGCTTAACCACGATTATTCCCGGGTCTTGACTGCAAGGAATTCCAATTTAGCACATGTGATAAATCATGTCACGTATTTCTTAAGCAAAGAAATATGAAAACATCATGCATTTGAGACAAAGCAGAGGTAATGCTAGACGATAAGCTACAGGGTTGATTATTTCAATAATTTCAAAAGGTCCCACGTAACGTGGCGACAACTTGGCAGCCTTGCCAAAAGTTATTGAGCTCTTTTTCGCTTCACCCAAAGAAAGACCTTCTCTCCCAGTTTATAATGCCTGTCAACCCGCTTCAAGTCTGCATAGCTCTTTTGCCTATTGGCAGCCTCCTTTAGATGTTCCCGAATCATTTTGATTTGTTGTTCCATTTCCATAAGGATTTCTGGCCCAATTACCTCTCTGTCCTCAACGCTGTCCCAGCTGACAGGGGTTCTGCATTTTCTTCCATACAATGCTTCAAAGGGCGCCATTTTTAAAGAGGCATGATAGGTGTTATTGTAAGCAAATTCTACCAGCGGAAGGTATTCCTCCCATTTATACTGCTGGTCCATGCAATACATCCTTAACATGTCCTCTAAAACCTGATTAACTCTCTCAGTCTGTCCATCCGTTTCCGGATGATATGCAGAACTAAAGTTCAATTTAGTCCCCAAGGCCGCATTAAGCGTTTGCCAAAACCTTGATGTCATCCTCGGATCTCTGTCCGATATGATTAATTCCGGTATTCCATGCAACCTGAAGATTTCATGTACAAATCTTCTTGCTAATACTGGTGCATCGTCCTTCAAATTACCAGCAATGAAGTGTGCCACTTTGGTCAATTTGTCGACTACAACCAGGATAATGTCATGCTTATTTCTTGACATAGGCAATCCTTGAACGAAATCCATCGTTATCACTTGCCATTTATACTCGCGGAATGTCATGGGGATACAATAATCCAAATGGGTGCATATGTTCCGCTTTAACACGCCGACATTCCAAGCAAAGTGTTTACAAACTCTACCACATCCTTTTTCATTCCCTTCCAAAAATTGCTGCTTAAGATCAGCGAGCATTTTTGTAATGCCAGGGTGTCCAGAAAAAGGTGAATTATGGAATTCAGTTAACAATTTCCCTCTTAAGTCATTTGCCACAGGTATATATACCCTGTTTTCGAACCTCAGAACTCCTTCATTATCAAAACGGAATCCTTTATACCTGATGTCCTGCGGGTCTGCAGCAAGTGCTGATTTGACTTGCTGGAAATAAGGATCTGATTCCAAGGCATCTTTTACCTCATCCTTAAACTGAGTTCTTAACGTTATAAGAGCAGAGATATGCTTCCTTCGACTCAAAGCATCTGCTACTCTATTTTCCTTGCCCTTAATGTAGCTTATATCAAAATCATACTGAGACAGAAATTCTAACCATCTTCGCTGCCTTGCATTCAGATTTGGCTGAGTGAAAATATACTTCAGCCCCAGATGGTCTGTTTTTAACTCGAAGGGTTTGCCTAAAAGATAATGCCTCCACATTTGAAGTGCATGAACAATGGCAGCGAGCTCAAGATCGTGTGGAGCATAGTTCTGTTCATGTAACTTAAGCTTTCTGCTTTCATAAGCGATGACATGGTTATTCTGTAATAGAATACCTCCAAGGCCTTCTCCTGAGGCGTCCGTTACAACCATAAAATCTCCATTTGGATCGTGCACACCAAAATAGGTGCAGAGTTAACTGCCTTTAACTTTTTAAAGGCAGATTCACATTTGTCTCGTCCCGCATAAATTTCTTTTCTTTCTTTTCGCAACGAAGTGATTGGGGCAGCAATTTTTGAAAAGTCCTTAACGAACTTTCGATAATATCCAGCCAAGCCCATGAAGCTCCTCACTTCGTGCACGTTCTTAGGCGCAGGCCATTCCGTTATAGCTGTGATCTTTGAAGGGTCAACAACTATCCCATCTTTGCTTATAACGTGTCCCAAATAATGCACCTCTGCATCATAAAAGGAACATTTGGACAGTTTTCCATACAACTTCCTCTTTCTTAAGATTTCCAGCACTATCCTGAGATGTTCTTGGTGCTCTTCGACATTTTTAGAGTATATAAGAATGTCGTCTAAGAATACAAGCACAAACTTGTCTAAGTATTCTTGAAAAATATTGTTCATTAGATTCATGAAGGCGGCAGGTGCATTAGTCAGCCCAAAAGGCAACACCGTGAACTCATAATGCCCATACCTCGCTCTAAAAGTTTTTTATGAATATCTTCTTCCTTTATTCTCACTGATGGTACCCGATCGCAGATCTATTTTTGAATAAACTGATGCTCCTCGCATCTGATCAAACAGATCATCAATCCTAGGAAGTGGGTATCGATTTTTAATAGTTGCTTTGTTCAGCATTCTGTAATCAATGCACAGCCTCAAGGTGCCATCCTTTTTCTTTACAAAATTACCGGCGCTCCCAAGGTGAGACGCTCGGTCCGATCAGCCCCTTAGTCGAAGTTCTTGTAATCGAGCCTTCACTCTACCAACTCAATGGTAGTCATTCTATAAGGTGCCTTAGATATGGGTTCCGCTCTGGTTTGATCTCTATCATGAAGTCAAACTCACGCTTTAGGCGGAAGACCCGCAATTCCTCCGAAACACATCACGAAATCCTCAACAATGGATATCTTTCCATGAAATCATTATCTTCTTCTCGCATTTTCTCGTCATTTTTACCGCATACAAAGTGCAGCCTCTGCTTTTAGCCCTCTTTAGTTGCATAGCCGCGCTTCCTAACCGCAACTTCCCGCTTTACACCTTGAATGACTCACTGCTTTCAGCAGTCATCAAGCAATAGATTTGTTTTTCATAACAATCAACCTTTGCCTTATGTTCAGCCAACCAGCTTAACTCCAATAATGATATCATATGATCCTAGAGGAGTGACATACAAGTCAACTTCGGTGGAGAAACCAGTAGATCAAGAATTGCCCCAAAAAGGCACATTTCGATCAGTATGGACAACATTATTCCCATAATGCACTCGTCCATGTTTTATCCATTCTTGCGCAGCCTTTCTTTTTAATTTCATAGCAAGTTTAGCAGAAATAAAACATTCTCAGTAGCTCCAAAGATCAAAAAGTACAACTACAGTTTTACGTATAACTTACCCGTAACTTCTATGGGCGTCACTTGCTTTTCACTTGCTTGTCTAGCCATAACCACCGCAAAGATGTATCCTATGCCGCGTCCGCGATCATCCTTCTTCGAGGACAAGATTCGCATAGTGGTCCTTTCCACAATTGAAGCATCCTCCACCGGCCCTTTTCTAGGTTCAAATCAGTTACCAGCCTTAAAGTTATCATTCTGGCTTCCATAGGACTTCTGTCCAATGCCATTAACTTTTGGGAAGTTGTTCCGCACGCTATTTACAGGTCTGTTCATCACAGGTTTCTTGTTGTTATCTACAACAATTTTATTTTTCACACCAAACCTTTTCCAAGGTCCCTTTTGGTGCAAGAGACGAAGAAGGATTGGGAATCTTCTTCCTTATCTCTTCCCCGTGAGCAGATATTGCTCTCAATTTCTGCTTCTGTCTGATTGCCTTTTCGACAACTCCATCCATGGTGGTTGGGCCGTGGACATCCACTTCGCCACCAATGATGGGATTCAATCCCATTATGAATTTCCGTATTCTCAACTTCTCGTCACTTGGTATCATGGGTACATACTTAAGGAGTTTAGTAAACCCTTCCCAAGATTCCGTCACCGATGTTCCTTGCTGACTCACTTCAAATTCAGTCCATTTTCCTATCAAAATAGAGTTGAGGCAGCCATCGTTGCCTAAAATAACCCTTAAATTGATCCCAAGTTATGTCTGATTCGACAATATTCAGCTCAACCTTACGGTTGTCCCACCATGATGATGCTTCATGAGAAAGCTGATATGCTCCCCATATCGCTTTAGTCTCTTCTGAGAAGTTTCTTATTGCAAAGTATTTCTCCATTTCACTGAGCCAGTTCTCAGCTCCGTCCCCAAGAGTTGTTCCATCAAACTTTGGAGGACTTATTCTCTTTATATCATTTGTAAGTTCAGCTGCTAATCTTGCCCTTTTATTTTCAGGGGGATTAGGAGCAATTACATTATTATCATCAACACCCGGATTCCCTCCGTTGATGTTGTCCACAGGAGGCAGCTGATCATTTATTTCAGCTTCATTCCCTCCTCTTCATTGCCCATTGACTGTTGTTCCAGTACAGTCAAACGATCCCTCGTATCAAGTAGGGCAGCAAGGATTTCATCCAGCTTTTGGGCAGTTGCTGCTTCTCCACCCTGCAACGGGTTATTCGCAGCATTCCCTCTTGTCCTGACCATTTTCTGTTCAATAAGAAAATGTAAACTTTATTAATATCGTGGACTCATTAGGTCCAAGAGCTGCAACCTTCAGCTCTGATACCAAGATGTAACATCCCCATTTTAAAATACCAGAACAAGGGAAAAAAATTTTTTTTTTTTTTGATAACGTTCACTGTTATGAATTATAAAATTCAAACACACGTTCAAGTTTTAATAATTGTTCTCTGCCCAAACAACACAGTTTGGATCACACAATTTCTTTTTAAAACGAATGTTCCCTGTTCGCATATTTACAATATGGAACACACATTCAATGCCATTCAATCTTATAACAGATTCTATATGCTGCTGTAAATGACTCGAGGAACTACCGATCTTCCATTTTCATGGCTCGAGTTTCAACGATCCTTCATTTCATGACTCGGCAACAACCGATCCTTCATGTTCATGACTCGGCAACAACCGATCCTTCATGTTTGTTTATGCATGGTATATTATATATACCTGTTCTCATAACCTTCCCCGGTTATCGAAGTGATCCATTTAAGAAGCCTATCTGAATATCTGTTACTGATATTCATCTGACATCCTGCATCTTAAATTAAGTGATAAGGACAACGCAACCAGCAATTGCGATACTTTGGCCAAAGATTTTCACATGCTTTGCATGATCATATTCCTGGATGTGATACACATCTACGGAATACGTCCTTCACTTCACTTCACCTGTTATCTAGAATGGTCTTTCCTGGTTCCTACCAGTCATCATCGTTTAAGATCCGTTTTAGACTCTCAATTTTTCCAATTAGAATATGAACGAATATAAGAAGGCACTCCTGATAACTAAAGATACGCAGACATACGGTGTCGTTACCCCACGACTCCGTGTGTCTAATTATCTTTAGTATTCCGGAGTCACTCCGTATATCTGATCATACTCTATCCCCTGCTAAGAGTTACACATTCAGCCTATGTATTCTAAATGTTTTAATTCGGGAGGGCATTGCTATATGTCAGCTGCAACATTGTGTCGTCATGAAGACCCCGTCTTCATGAAGACACCTTGCTGTAGCTGGCGTATGCCAATGTCCTGCAGAATCCACCCATCGAGAATACACATCCTGCTCAAGTGACTTAGCCACGAATTAATAATTAAAATCAACTTTCAACATTCATGTTGATCCCTTGATCCTCGTTTCCGTTACAGTTGTACAGAGCTAAGAGGGACTAAATCCGTCCATTAGCTTACTATGCATCTTCTCCTTCGTATCGAAGGGCTGCATTTCCCTACTTGGTTCACTTCTTAATCATTGGATTAAGCGGTCCGTACCGACGGACGTGATAAGTTTAACCTATTAAACTTAGCCAAGATTTTCTCAACTGCAACTAAATTCAGAATATTAACTTATTAGACGTCATTCAAACGAGGTCTAAATTTCGAGAAATGTATTCATTTGTTCTCCTTAACGTTATATAGTTAAGGTCCATTAGTTATGGATATATTTATCCTATATCCTTTATTCTGAATTTATCAAACGGGATCATTAATGGAGTTCGAAAGCGAAGTTCGATTACTCCGAAGTTGATTGATATTCCTTAGCTCCTAAGCTAATCCTGAATACCTTCCGATTATGGAATCATATTCTTCTTAATCCTTTTTAATGTCAATTAAAAATTCATCTTTACCCAAGTATGAATTAATTGCATTTTTCAACTTAAAGTTGCATTTAAGTAAGAATAGATATCTGTTTCCATTTAGCATCCATCCAAGGACAAATAAACAAATCCAAATCAAGAAATAACATTATATTTCCAATTTAGACAATAGTATCAAACTGATATAATTATTGAAAATATCACATTTGTAATTGTATTCAATATTTCAAGTCATAATCTGTACATTTGCCAATCCAGCTGATTGGGCATAGTTTATACAAAACATCCATACAACTCATGGACAGAAGAAGATATTTTCTTCTTTTCACAATTCCTCAAAGAGGAATAAAAGCAACAATTTCAATACATCATCAAATCAAAAGCATCAGAAGACAACCAAGTCTTCATTCTAATCAAATTCCATCTGCAAAATGAATTGCACGGGTCAGTTCAATGAACTGAGCATATTAAGCACTTATCCTTAAAATAAGGTGCTTCAACTAACTGCTCAATAAAAGAACCCTGCTTTTATGAAACGACAGTTAAACATCAATCACGAAATAGGCACAAAAGAAAGATCAGCATAACAACTGAACTATCAAAAATATCATCACAATCAGCCAAGGAACTGCTGTCCCGTTTCCACATAATCATTACAAGTATCAATTCACAATATTTGTAAAGTTAGGAATACAAGTAGCTTGCTGCCTATAGCATACAGTTATCCTTTCCACGCCTTTCATTAATAACAAATGCAAAGGATGAAACTAACTGAAATATAAATCCATTACTTTCCTTTCAGTTCATGAATCATATTAAATTCAAAGCAATCAAGTACAGACAAGAAAGTGAACAACAATGCATATAGTTGCTCCCATCTAAGCACTATAAAATTCATTATTCACGAATTCCAGATTTCCAACTGAATGAAAGAAGAAAAGATCATTTTTCCAAGTCATTCATTCATATCTCTATTTCTTTCCACATGACTGTCCTAACAGTGGAATCCAAACGAAAGACAAATCAAGATAACAGTTCAGAGTGAAACTTACAAAATCCATTCGGAATTCACTTTCCGGCAGCAAGAATAATTTCATTTATAATCAGCTTTAAATGAAAACAGGGAAGAATTCATCATCCATATCCATACTTCATTTGAATCAGACTCATTTAAAGATCCGAAACAGGTTAGTACAACATTATGTACATCCAAGATCAAACAATATAAGGTTGCATACCATATATTTACCATAATAAAAGAAACCATATTTCTTTCACCGCATACTAAACAGACCAACAGTATTTCCATCATGCAGTCAATTAATCACATGATTTCCTAATCTTATGAGCATAACCCATTCAAAATAACATTTTATTCATTGTTGTTACCTACAGCAAATTCAATTATAAAGCACAGTAAGCCCCTAATGCTATCTCCAGAATTCAAAAGCAACAGAGAACATTTCCTGTCCTTGACCCTTACTAAGAAAACAATCATCTTCTTCGAACTCTTCAAGAATTGTTCAGAAGAAAAGAAAACACCCAAAACGTGCTTACTGCCAACAAGCATTCTGCCCGAATTCCCCTTTGGTTGAGTCCATAATAATATGCAAGACTTCGGAATGCAATATTCAGTTATCAATACCTCTTTTTGAAGTAAACCCGTATAGGGAGCTAAATGCGTAAGTCAGATACAGTTAAGACAAACCCAACAACAAGACAAAATTCCCATGCATCACTTCTTTCGCACAGCAATTTAAAGTCAAATACGCATTCATAAAACAATCCGAACTAGAGGATTGAGCGATCATCATTTAAACACCACAATTCATCTTACCTTCTTCAGCAAGAAAACAATATATTATACTATAAGTTCAGAAAGAGAAACTATTTCTTTTCTAACTTTCACGAGCACTTATATAAAATTCCAATGCCCATTCTTTTAAAATACAAATGCCATTTCCTTATAATCCGGAAACAGCAGAAGGAAGAGAAAAGTTCTATTTCTTTCAGCAAGAAAACTTCAGCACAGAAATCGACATCAAGTCGCACACACAACTTTCACTATCTTATCACCAAGTTCATGTGACAAAAGACAATCATACGGCAATAGGATGACCAACACTACCTGCACAGTTTCCTATCATCTTTTTTTTTTTTTTGCTAGAAAACCAGTTCGAAACCCCGTCTAATCATCAACAACCAACACAGCATGGAGGTATTCTATGCAAGAAGAGCAAGGCAGTTAAACACAGCACAGAGAAAACGACTTTCTTATCATTTCAAAAGAAAAGGAACAGCAAGGGTCGACGAACCCAAATCATGGTACACAACCCAACCATATTCAACCTCCATTTTTAAGCAAAGGCAGTCCCAAACACAACAGCAAGGAACGATTACACTCAATGGAAAACAGTTACGCTATAAGGAACGATTACACGGCCTGTTCCACTTCATATAACATGTACAGAGAAGAAAATGTCTATTTTATTCCACAATACAGTCAACAATCACTACAATAATTCACATTCTAACTTGATTCGTGCAAAAACGCATCAAGGCCGAGCAACCAGAAGCCATTTTTCTTATCATTTCCCAAAGAAAGAAAGCAAGAACCAACAAAATCCAAATCAAATCGATTCAACAGCAATCATACAATCCAAACCCAAGAGCAGGGTTGTTTTAATGAAACACTTAATCAAAGCAAAGATTTTTAAAGAGAAGGGCTTAACATGCCTGAAATCTCTTTTCCAGAGCTCGAAGAAAACCTTGTTTGCCGCGTTTTTTCCTTCCACAACGACAACACAAACTTCCCAGCACTCCTTTCTTCTTCAGGCTTAACAACAGCCTCCAAATCTCCACGAAAAATGTCAAATGCCAAGAGCTGGTTCGACCGAACCAGGTCAGAAAAACCAAATGCAGAGCAACTTCACAAAAGGCTCGAATCAACAAAATGAAAATCAAATTCCCTCATGTTGTTTCCAAGGCGAGCTGGTCGCGAGGACCAAAAATAATTAATGCAATTTAAGGCTCTGCCTTTTTCCTTGCTTCTCACGCCACCGCCACTTGAGTTGGCGAGCTTGTAAATTTCAAATTTCCCATGCCAACTGAATTTGGCTCTATTTCTAAATAGATGCCTCTAATTCCTACCTGCCCCGCCAAAACTGGCGCTGTCCACGTATGGTCTGTTTTATTAAATGCCAATGAATGCCCTTCCTTCATCCTTATCCCTTCCCTCCAAAGGTCTGCGCACCCCTTAGATTAGGATTAGTTTAGGTTGTATAAAGTGTTCCACCTAGGTCTTAGTTTAGCCTTAGGTTTTAGAACTTAGGTTTATTTTCCCTTTTTTTTTTAATTTAAAAATCCACTTAGGGTAGTAGTGTAGGGTGCATGTTAGGATTTAGGATTAGTTTAGGTTTTAACTCCTACTAACCACTAACACTAACAACTTCCATCCAGCCTCCCTACTAACATTCACGTTAATGCAGAGCAGGACGTTCCGTCCTTTGGATCGCGTGCCAAGGCCACCCGTGTCCAGGCATTTCTTGCCTCACGAGATCCCTAGTTCGACAGTACAGGGTTCAAGAATCGAACCCCTGTCGTTGGCATCTATGCGCCAGTTGTTCACACCTGCAATCTGGCGCTGCACGTTCATAACAATCTCAGTCCGGTTCAAGTGTGAATCGACACAGAAATCACAAGAGGACCTCAGCATACTTGAATCAATGGAATTGATTCAAGGTATGCTGTCAATCAGCAAAGAGAGTTTAGTAAGTATACGACAATTTTTCGTCACATCAGCAAACACACAAGTACAATATTTGTTGTCCCATGCAATAAATCACAAAGATGCAAGAATCCAAATTAGCAAAGATCAAAACATTCTCTTAAGATCGCCAATTTTAAAAACCTTTGCACAAATTCTCATTGATTGTGCCAAAATAGAGCTCTTGAAACAGAGTATGGACGTCCATCAAAGCATTGTGGAGAAGGGATTTCTGTTGTGTGTTTCAGTTACAAGTGCCCTGACCAGATACATTTGCAAAATGTGGAGGCATGCGAGCTGTTCGACAATGCCTGAGAGGAATGTGGTTTAGGGGCTGCAATGATTGCGGATTCAAAATATATATATATATAAAAACAAATAAAAAAATAATGAGTTGTTGAAAAGGCCTTGGAAACTTTCAAGCAAATGCAATTGGCACGTGTAAAGCCAGACTCCACTACCTTGTCCCAGCATCCTCGCAGCCTCTGTCAAAATGGGAGCTCCAGAGTAGGCCTCGGACAACCTGTCAAGGCATAATGTTAGAGAATTTTTAGTTGCAAATGCGCTAGTAGACAAGTATGCAAATGGCGGAAGCTTACACAAGGCAAGTCAACTGTTTGACAAAACGCCTCAAAGAAATGTTGTCTCATGGATTGCCAGGATTGCAAGATATGCACTTAATGGATCTGTTCAAAAGGTTTTAGAAACGCACAAGCAACTACTTACTCTATTGGAAAACTTCAAGTGATCGGGAAGTTGGTGTGACGTGGTGGAGCTGAGGATGCTCATGAACCGGTTGGCGAAGTGCCCGAGCAAGATGCTGAACCAAAAGCCTGCGGCTTCGACCGACTTCGTTCTCCAGGCATGGTCCTTCTTCCCTTACCTCTCATAATTCTCTTGTTTTAGTTCTCTTTTGCAATTAAATAGAATTTTAAATCATTAGGACTTTTAATATAGTTAAATGTCCCTTCAACTCATTACAAAACAATATAGTGTCGTGTCGCAACTCTCGAAGCCATTATAACTCGCCTACTTTAAACCACGAACTATCACCCTCGCTTCGAGATGATCTAGAAAACTCTTACTCTTTTGATCGCTTCAATATCGTTTTATCGACTAGAAAAATTTTGACTCTCCATTGATTAAGATGACCTTCTTCCTACTTAAAATAGTTAAATTTTGCAATTTTCAGAGACTCACTAAGTACCCTTCACAACTCTGGAAACGAGATGTGAAGTTTCATTCGGGTACCTTGGTATACGAGGAGTCGCCTTGATTTTTGGTTTGACCCGAAACGATCATATGACATCCTTTTGACGCCGCCTTATAGAGCCTGTAACTCGGTTTACAACAGTAGAAAGTTGTTAAAACTAGAAAGTTGGCTTTCATTTTGGATCACCATTTGAAACCTGAAAGAGAAATCACTTCCTGTCTTCACAAACCTCTAGCGATTACACTAGACAAATGCATGGAACTTTCAGTATAGGAAAGAGAACTTTTCGGGATAGTTTGGCGAAGCCGTTTTGTAGGCCTCCGATCGCAGTTTGACGAGGTCAAACTGGTCCATTTTTGTCTTGTCGCTCCAGAAAGCTTGTCGCCGTTTGAACATGGTTTTCTAGTTCTCCTTTCCGTCGACTCTGACGAATTCTCCTTATATAGGGGAACTAGTAGGAAGAGTCTCGTTGTGTGCGCATCCGTCGAACGTCGTTTGGGACACGGTTTCTGGGCCATTCGAGCTAACTTTTGTCTCTTTACAACTGGGTGAACTACGACCAGTGGCCCCGGAAAACTAGCCGCCAAACGCAAACCGTGCGCTCTTTTTCAATTCCGTCAGTTGCTATGAACTCTTGGTATATCCGGGAACACGTAGCAAGTTGATCGTGGAGGGCGTTCTCATTGGAAGGTAACTTTTGGAAGCAGTTTCTTAGCCTCCGAGCCCGTTTTGAACGTTTTTGTAATTAGTGAGAAAATGTAAAAGTAGAAAGCTGCGGACCCTCGTAGGGTTGCCAAATCCCCTTTGGAAACTTTCAACACACGTAAATAACTGTTTAAAACACTAGAATGAAACTTGTTGTGTGTATTGGAACTTTAGACAAAATGATATTTTCTCTCTCTTCCTTTCTCTCTCTCTCTTCTGAGTTTATAAAATGAAGAAAAAAAATGAAATGCAATGATTACATGTTTCTAGATTTTATTTTTATTTCGATTGCATATTGTAGTTATTGTCAGATGTAAATGGGAACTGAAAAATGATAATTATGATTGTTTTAGGGTGGATGCCATGCCAGCGATTTATCGTTGATATCATGCTCACGTGGGTTTTGCAGGATGGAAGAATGACGACGCAAAGGGCGATGTGTAATTTAATTATTATTATTGTAATTTTTATAGGTCATTGTAAAATGAATAACTGTGTAATGTAGTCTCTTGTTACTGAAAAGTTATAAATGAAATTTGTTAATATGTATGATATGCCAGTTTTAGGGATACTTAGGAAATGTGCCTCTAATCACCAGTTCAATTTGATTTTAGTTGTGTATAAAAAAAAAGAGGTTTGATTTATATAAAGCAATTTTGAAATTGAAGTTAAGATATTGTGGTACCTTCTCAGTATTCAATAAACGATTAAATTAATTATTGGGTTACCTTCTTACATTACAGACACATTAAAGAGTTTTAATGGGAACACTCAACCCTAATAAAATATTCATGCATAACTTGCCTGTATGTGTGATCCCGTTCTACCAAATAAGAAAATTAAAACCAAAGAACGACCTTAAACTTTGCACTTGATGAGACCTCATAGGTTAGGTAAATAAAACCCCTCGTTGGAGTATACCGTCATAGTCATTAGGTTTAGCGACATTGTCGTGAACCATATTTTAGGAATAACATGGTCCAACCTTATCCAGAGTATGCGGTTTCCTTCTAGTTTTGGTAATCGCGAGAAGAATGTCCTCTCTTCAGGTCCAACACCTGCCGAGTGTTGAAGATCACCTTAGAAGTCACCTTATGAGTCCTTGTTCGAAGGAACGACTAAGCGGTGCAACCCTGGATTCTATCAAAATAACACCTTGGTATGTCCTTGAATGTGGTTTAGTATAATTTTGTCCACCTACCTTAAACTCTTATATAGTTGAGGCGTAGGTCATTGAGTGCATAATGGAAGAAACCAAACCTCAGCTGATTAGGAGGTGTCACTTGTGGTTCGTGTATGGTTTACAATTCTTCCGACCATATACCCCTTTCAAGATGGTAGTCAAATACTTCTGTAACTCCTGATTACACAACAATGCTATGAACGAGACCATAGTGCGATGTATAAGCATATCCTAAGATGAGAACGAGATTTAAGATTAGGATGGAGGTCACTCATGAAGTCCTTAAAACTTAATTAAACATAATCAAGTGTTTCAAAGAATATAAGTCACCTTGGTGCGACCAAACTATGAGAAAACAAAAGATATGTATATATAGATATATATAAATCTTATAGGAATTCAATAAGTTTTCAAATTATAATAACAATGGTAGAGAAATAAATTCAGTGTGAATCGAGAATCATTTTGGTGCAAAGCTGCCCTGTATCTAATATCTCCGTCAAATCCTTTGATTGCGTTTTGGGCATCAAGTCACTTTCGTTTGAGTTGTAAGGGTAAAACTGTAGACATCAAATAAACGTTGGAGAAGAATATTTTTGCATAATAATAGGATAATTAAGTACTTTGTATGCAATTTGATTTATGCCAAATATGTATGTCAGTTATGGAAATTTATATAAAGTATAAGAAGCCAACTTGAGAAGGTGGAATTGTTTTTTTTTAACCGTGGAACAAACTTAAGAAAATTTAGGTGGACAAATGAGGAAATTTATCCTTGCTCAAAATTTCCTTGGAATGTTAACTTTAACCAAAAATACAGTTAAAGTAATGATATGTCGTGGGTGCGCCGTTCCTTTAGTCACGTTTCTTATGGTTGGGTCTTTCCTAGTATTCGTTCATTGGGAAGAGTGTGGTATCGACATGTCGATGTCGCCTGCATGTGTCTATGTGAGTCGATGACTTATGTGATTGTCGCATGTGTGTCGAGTTTTGTACTTGGAGCCCTTACTGTGTTGTGTGTCATGAGCAATGTAAGTCAAAAAAAAAAATTATCCTGGTATTTTTTTTTCCGTTGTATTTGGGTGCATAAAATGTGGGGACTACATATGGTATCGAAGCAGCAGGGTTCATGCTCTCGAACCTCTGGGATGGATTGGAGTTGTGATGATTCTGCATGATGATGGTGTTACATGATGGTGATGGTGTTTCATGGTGATGGATAATGGAAGAGTAATGTGATATATGTTGTTAAGTGAACTATGTCGTGATTGTGACCTTATGGAAGCACATGTGGTGCATGTCACTTAGTGCGTATTTGTTGTCATGTTGATGTGCCTGTGATGAGAGTATTGACTCTCCTTTTCATGGATCCAATGAGGAATCCGTGTGTGATGTACCACCTTGTTTTGTGTGAATGGAATGATATTGTGAATTACGAGCGTTGGAACATTTTGACCTTATGTGATGTGAAGATGTATTAATTTATTGCATGATGAAAAATTTATGTAAAGTGAATGGAAGTTTATCGTGATGTCGACACTTGTATTGTGATTTGTGTGGGCATTGTTGTCTTGTATTATAATTGACCATATGTCGTAATGATAGACGTTGTGTCCCTCATATGTGTAATTCATGTAATATGTGATAGCTTCATGTTGTGATTTAGGGGCATATGGGAGTATGATCCCTAACGTGTATGTGATGAATGCACTTTGGGTGCGGGGATGTGGTAATGTGATGTATCGTAACCCATGAAGGTAATGATTGTGTTGTACCCTGTATATTTATACCATGCGCAAGGCGTTATGGTTGTTGTGTGTGAATTACCATTGTGTTTGTGATGTAGTTATGTGTATGTTGTGAAACCTTACACTAGACGACCCTAAGGGGATGAACTGTCAAGAGTGTATGTGTGGAGAGAGGAGGCATGGACCAGGTTTTCATAATCTTGAGCCGAGTACGAGTGAGGAAGTGGAGTCTTACATAGACTGAAAATCCACTTCTATCTGTTTAGTATACTTCGAGCTTGCTCAGTATATTGTGGATGCGCACCACCTTAGGCTCAACTTATGCAACCTTGTGTCCCCTGCTCTTTCCTATTGGATTGTTCATTGAATAATCCTATGTGATTTTGACTATGTTGATCCTTGTGGGAGTTTGGAGTTATGATTCAGGCAGAGATGATGACAGTTACATTATTTGACATACTCATTTCTGGTTACATGTATATTTTCACGAGCTGAGGCTCGATGTCCGAGTGCCAGCAACTCGATGAGTACCCCTTTGGTGGCGATATGAGGCCACATAGTGATTGTGATGTGCTATTTTCTCATTACGTATTTTATTCGTAAATTAATCTTTCCCTTTTCGCTGGAACTAGTCGTTTTCTTGATTGACATGTTCTTATATTTTGGGCATTTATTGATTGTTCCATTAACATTTGGATTTTGCACTAACCAAGGCTAATTAGCCATTTGTTTTCTTGGTTTTAAAACTTTCTTTCCATATTTATAAGTTTTGTAGCCTAGCCCAAGGCTTTTGATTTTGCCACTTGGCATTTGAATGGATTGTTATGCTGGTTCTAATGTCGTAATGTGTTGGATTAGGGTCATGGGATTAACCATGGAATGGTTGGACCTATGGACCCGCTTCGTTGTATGGGGGTACGCCCCAAGGAGTTACAGATAACTAGCGGGTTGTTGAACCACGAGTTATTATGTCACTTGGGTTTGGGGGTGACGGGGCTCTATGTGCCCAGGGCAATAGGGTGACCCGACCTCATTTAAAAGGAGAAAGGAGATGGGCCTCTATGGTTGAGTGACCTGTTATGCTTTATGACACTCTATGGTTGAGTGACCTGATATTCTTGATGGGGCTCTATGGTTGAGTGACCCGACTTGGTTTGACACTATGTTTCCTTCTCTTTGGGAGGCATATGGAGATTATCTGGTGATGCTTTGGGGAGTATATGGAGTTGCTTTATGATACTTCAGGAGATATATGGAGTTTTACTTGGTACTTTTGGAGATATCTGGGGTTTGTTTCGTGATGTCTTGTTATGTGTGGAGTTGGTATAGTGAGTTATGTGTCCTCTTGAGAGTTTGGTTAGACTTGGTTATGATTGATGGCTTGACTCTCCCCTTGGTTGGTATGGACTATTGGTTATTGGATTGGAACTATGTTGGTACAGTCATGGATTTCTTTGGGTCTTGTGATAATCGTTGTTTATTTATCCGCGCGATGAGTTGTTTGTCAGTCATATGTGTGTACTAGATCTATGTTTAGGATGTAATTGGTTGAAATTATCTGTTATGTGGACTACTTGTTGTCATTCCATGGTTTGGTGAAACTCTTGTGATGTGATATGGTCGTGTAAGTACGTAAAAGTATGCTTGTGAAAATTAGGAGTTGTGTATGACCCTGGTAGGGTGTTGTGGCTATAGTTCATGATGGGAACCCATAAGAATGAATAAACTAAAATTCGATAAAAATGAAATTTTAAAGGACTTGAATTAAGAATAATGTTAATGGAAAGAGATTAATGAAATAACGAATAAGAGAGAACTGCCAATCTTCACAGAACCTTGAAAGTTGAGATTTCTACCTATTGTTCCTAGGGCCACCCCGTGACCGTGCCTTTGTGTCTGAAATCTTAACCCTAGCGCGTGCCTTCGCCTTATTCGTTCCTTGTTGCTTACCATTTCTCCTTCTTCATCATATGTCGCATCGAGGACGATGCTTTCTTAAGGGGAGGAGAATGTAATGCCTCCATTTTTAAAATAAATAAATAAAAATAATAAAATACTAATAAAAATAAAATAAATGAACTAAAATTTAAAAACCCGTGATTCTTGTTGGGGGGCGGTTTTAGGGCAAAGGGGGTTCCTTTGAGATTTTTGTTTGTCTTTTTGGCTGAGTGAGAGAGTGTCGCCATGAGGAGAGAGGGAACCGCTAAACCGTGACCTAGGCACATTTGCACCAAGTCAGCCAAGGAAAACGTGGCGTCATGGAATGTTTGGTCGCATTTTTTGTTTGATCCATTTGCTGGGTTTGGGTGTTGCCATTTTGCTGATTTTCATCCATGCGCTTAGGGCATTTTTTTTTGTTGTTTTTTAAAAAAAAATGCCTCCCCATATGCTATCTCACGAAATGTGTATGCCATGGTTATCTTATTGAAACCGTGCATCAAGATCATCCCCCATTATCTTTGTATCTTTAAAAAATGCGCTTTTATTTTTTTTTCTCATTCCAACGTGGATTAAATAAAAAAAAGTTTTGTCAGATGTTGTAGTTACCCACGCGCTTGGTGCACGTTGTGACAACGTTTGATCAAATGAAAGAACGTGATAGCTCCTCATGGAATATCTGTTGCTGCTGTGCGTGGAAGGTCGTGGGTCCCTCATAAGGCAAATGCCATTTCAAAGATGCAACAAATGCAGTGCAACATGACTAACAACAAGTCTACATTTCCAAGCATATCCTAGCCTATGCACAAAATGGATTTGTTGAAAAGGCTTTAGAACCTTTCAACCAAATGCAAATAGCAGGTGTAAAGCCAAATTTAAAAACCTTTGCCAGCATTCTCATTGACTGTGCCAAAATAGAGCTCTTGAAACAGAGTATGGACGTCCATCAAAGCGTTGTGGAGAAGGGATTTCTGTTGTGTGTTTCAGTTACAAGTGCCCTGACCAGATACATTTGCAAAATGTGGAGGCATGCGAGCTGTTCGACAATGCCTGAGAGGAATGTGGTTTAGGGGCTGCAATGATTGCAGGATTAAAAATAAAATTAAAAAAATGAGTTGTTGAAAAGGCCTTGGAAACTTTCAAGCAAATGCACTGATTGGCATGTGTAAAGCCGTGACTCCACTACTTTGTCCCAGGGTATGCACAATCTGCAAAAATGGGAGCTCCAGAGTAGGCCTCGGACAATCGTCACAAGGCATAATGTTAGAGAATTTTTAGTTGCAAATGCACTAGTAGACAAGTAAGTATGCAAATGGCGGAAGCTTACAAAGGCAAGTCAACTGTTTGACAAAAATGCCTCAAAGAAATGTTGTCTCATGGATTGCCGAGGATTGCAAGATATGCACTTAATGGATCTGCTCAAAAGGTCTTAAAGGGCATAAGCAACTACTTACTCTGTTGGAAAACTTCAAGTGATCGGGAAGTTGGTGTGACGTGGTGGAGCCGAGGATGCTCATGATCCGGTTGGCGAAGTGCCCAAGCAAGATCTTTGAACAAAGCTCAAGCGGCTTCGACCGACTTCATTCTCCAGCATGGTCCTTCTTCCCTTACCTCTCATAATTCTCGTGTTTTAGTTCTCTTTTGCAATTAAATAGAATTTTAAATCATTAGGACTTTTAATATAGTTAAATGTCCCTTCAACTCATTGCAAAACAATCTAGTGTCGTGTCGCAACTCTCGAAGCCATTATAACTTGCCTACTTTAAACCACGAACTATCACCCTCACTTCGAGATGATCTAGAAAACTCTTACTCTTTTGATCGCTTCAATATCATTTTATCGACCAGACAAATTTGACTCTCCATTGATTAAGTTGACCTTCTTCCTACTTAAAATAGTTAAATTTTACAATTTTCGAGACTCACTAAGTACCCTTCACAACTCTGGAAACGAGATGTGAAGTTTCATTCGTACCTTGGTATACGAGGAGTCGCCTTGATTTTTGGTTTGACCCAAAACGATCATATGACATCCTTTTGACGCCCTTATAGGAGCCCTGTAACACTGGTTTACAACAGTAGAAAGTTGTTAAAACTAGAAAGTTGGCTTTCGTTTTGGATCACCATTTGAAACCTGGAAAGAGAAATCACTTCCTGTCTTCACAAACCTCTAGCGATTACACTAGACAAATGCATGGAACTTTCAGTATAGGAAAGAGAACTTTTCGGGATAGTTTGGCGAAGCCGTTTTGTAGGCCTCCGATCGCAGTTTGACGAGGTCAAACTGGTCCATTTTTGTCTTGTCACTCCAGAAAACTTGTCGCCGTTTGAACATGGTTTTCTAGTTCTCCTTTCCGTCGACTCTGACGAATTCTCCTTATATAGGGGAACTAGTAGGAAGAGTCTCGTTGTGTGCGCATCCGTCGAACGTCGTTTGGGACACGGTTTTCGGGCCATTCGAGCTAACTTTTGTCTCTTTACAACTGGGTGAACTACGACCAGTGGCCCCGGAAAACTAGCCGCCAAACGCAAATCGTGCGCTCTTTTTCAATTCCGTCAATTGTTTTGAACTCTTGGTATATCTGGGAACACGTAGAAAGTTGATCGTGGAGGGCGTTCTCATTGGAAGGTAACTTTTGGAAGCGGTATCTTAGCCTCCGAGCCCGTTTGAACGTTTTTGTAATTAGTGAGAAAATGTAAAAGTAGAAAGTCATGCGGACCCTCGTAGGGTTGCCAAATCCCCTTTGGAAACTTTCAACACACGTAAATAACTGTTTAAAACACTAGAATGAAACTTGTTGTGTATTGGAACTTTAGACAAAATGATATTTTCTCTCTCTTCCTTTCTCTCTCTCTCTCTCTGAGTTTATAAAATGAAGAAAAAAATGAAATGCAATGATTACATGTTTCTAGACTTTTTTTTTTTCGATTGCATATTGTAGTTATTGTCATATGTAAATGGGAACTAAAAAATGATAATTATGATTGTTTTAGGGTGGATGCCATGCCAGCGATTTATCGCTGATATCATGCTCACGTGGGTTTTGCAGATGGAAGAATGACGACGCAAAGGGCGATGTGTAATTTAATTATTATTATTGTAATTTTTATAGGTCATTGTAAAATGAATAACTGTGTAATGTAGTCTCTTGTTACTAAAAAGTTATAAATGAAATTTGTTAATATGTATGATATGCCAGTTTTAGGGATACTTAGGAAATGTGCCTCTAATCACCAGTTCAATTTGATTTTAGTTGTGTATAAAAAAAAGGTTTGATTTATATAAAGCAATTTTGAAATTGAAGTTAAGATATTGTGGTACCTTCTCAGTATTCAATAAACGATTAAATTAATTATTGGGTTACCTTCTTACATTGCAGACACATTAAAGAGTTTTAATGGGAACACTCAACCCTAATAAAATATTCATGCATAACTTGCCTGTATGTGTGATCCCGTTCTACCAAATAAGAAAATTAAAACCGAAGAACGACCTTAAACTTTGCACTTGATGAGACCTCATAGGTTAGGTAAATAAAACCCCTCGTTGGAGTATACCGTCATAGTCATTAGGTTTAGCGACATTGTCGTGAACCCATATTTTAGGAATAACATGGTCCAACCTTATCCAGAGTATGCGGTTTCCTTCTAGTTTTGGTAATCGCGAGAAGAATGTCCTCTCTTCAGGTCCAACACCATGTTGAGTGTTGAAGATCGCCTTAGAAGTCACCTTATGAGTCCTTGTTCGAAGGAACGACTAAGCGGTGCAACCCTGGATTCTATCAAAATAACACCTTGGTATGTCCTTGAATGTGGTTTAGTATAATTTTGTCCACCTGCCTTAAACTCTTATATAGTTGAGGCGTAGGTCATTGAGTGCATAATGGAAGAAACCAAACCTCAGCTGATTAGGAGGTGTCACTTGTGGTTCGTGTATGGTTTATAATTCTTCCGACCATATACCCCTTTTCTGATGGTAGTCAAATACTTATGTAACTCCTGATTACACAACAATGCTATGAACAAGACCATAGTGCGATGTATAAGCATATCCTAAGATGAGAATGAGATTTAAGATTAGGATGGAGGTCACTCATGAAGTCCTTAAAACTTAATTAAAAATAATCATGTGTTTCAAAGAATATAAGTCACCTTGGTGCGACCAAACTATGAGAAAACAAAAGATATGTATATATAGATATATATAAATCTTATTGGAATTCAATAAGTTTTCAAATTATAATAACAATGGTAGAGAAATAAATTCAGTGTGAATCGAGAAATCATTTTGGTGCAAAGCTGCCCTGTATCTAATATCTCCGTCAAATCCTTTGATTGCGTTTTGGGCATCAAGTCACTTTCGTTTGAGTTGTAAGGGTAAAACTGTAGACATCAAATAAATGTTGGAGAAGAATATTTTTGCATAATAATAGGATAATTAAGTACTTTGTATGCAATTTGATTTATGCCAAATATGTATGTCAGTTATGGAAATTTATATAAAGTATAAGAAGCCAACTTGAGAAGGTGGAATTGTTTTTTTTTAACCGCGGAACAAACTTAAGAAAATTTAGGTGGACAAACGAGGAAATTTATCCTTGCTCGAAATGTCCTTGGAATGTTAACTTTAACCAAAAATACAGTTAAAGTAATGATATGTCGTGGGTTCGCCGTTCCTATAGTCACGTTTCTTGTGGTTGGGTCTTTCCTAGTATTCGTTCGTTGGGAAGAGTGTGGTATCGACATGTCGATGTCGCCTGCATGTGTCTATGTGAGTCGATGACTTATGTGATTGTCGCATGTGTGTCGAGTTTTGTACTTGGAGCCCTTACTGTGTTGTGTGTGTGTGAGCAATGTAAGTCAAAAAAAAAAAAAATTATCCTGGTATTTTTTTTTCCGTTGTATTTGGGTGCATAAAATGTGGGCACTACACATGAACTTGTACTTGGTGTAAGAAAAATTGTTCACAATATTGCTTGATTCCTGTTGGTTTTTTCCCTTATTGGGTTTCCCGCCTAAATTCTGGCGTCTCCATGTGTTGATGTGTTTTTCTTTTTTCATAACATCACCTAATTTGTTTATGAATTTGTTGGTTGTTCTCTTAATTGCTAAGGTAAAATTTGCAAGTTTTAAGTTGCATTGATTCACCCCCTCCCCCTCTCGGTGCAATTCTCAACACACCCGACCCTAGAAAAATGAAAAATAAAGCACTTCAATTATTTCTAATTCCCAAGGTCACCCTAAGGTGCAAGGGAGAGCATACATAGTCTAGGTGAGGAAGGGGATAACAACAAAACAAAAAGTGTTTAAAATTTATGTTATGTTCATTCAACCAAATGTAAATGGAAAAACTATTGTTGCAAAATGCTTCATACATTTTGTTCATGAAAGAAGGTCGTGCACACAAATGTTAAGAAGTCTTTGTATTTAAGGTTTGTGATGGCATTTCAAAACTTGCCAAAATTATTAGTAGTTTTTAAAAATTTGATCTTGGACACACGATGTGGCAATCCACCTGGAAAACAAGTTAGATCGGATAAATGAAATCTTACAAAAAGGAAGGATTGTCATAATCAAAAGAAAACAATATAGATGATACATGACATTAAAAATTTCCTGCAATCACAAATTTTATTTACAATAAAACCTAAATAATACAATAGATTAACTCGTGTCGGGGTTTGTGTTATTTAAATCTAGTAATATTCAAAATGTCAAGATGATCGTTCAAAGTGTTTAGTTGGTCTACAATAAGTGGCACATGAGGTGTAGAATGGATATTTAAAACTAAGTTAAAACACAAAAAAATGGTTAGCTTCTCGAAATAAATGTAATAGAATAGAAATTTCAAACAATATACATGTTTACAGATGTCCCTATGGTTGTTGCTCATGCTAGATTTATAGAGGCGTGTGTTAGGAAACCTACAAACACATTAGGAAAATGTTGGCTACATGAGCTGCAAACACGGATAACAAATAGAGGCTTGTTGTCACCAAAATGTATGCCTGGATATTGAGCCACCCTACAAGATGTGTTAGATATATCAACTCAAAAGTAATTTACAAAATAAAATGGGCTTAGTGGCTTCGCTAAATGAGAGAGGAACTTCACAAGGTTATTCCAATGAATAAAGTAGGTTAGCATCTCCATAATCTGAATCTAAACATGCAAATCACAAGCTAGAGAAACATGTTAGTTTTTTTTTAGTAGGGGTTTATCTCGGACATATCCCGACCCTTTTAAGGTGATAAGATACATGTATCAAACTACAACGATAATGAAGATCAACAATGCAAACTAGAAATTGAATAAATACATCATAAACAAAATAAACCATGCCCATTCTTGTCATACACCTCGATTTGAGTCATCAAGCGGATTTTCTCGTGGATGTTTTATATGTCGATTCCCAAAGTGTGCTATGTTGTGAAAGATTGGTCCAACAACATCGTTTTGTTTTACAAATAGGAGAGGAGGGATTCCGGCACAAAGGGCATAAAGAGAAATCCAAATGGGAAAAAGGGCATAATGGAGTTATACTCATGAATTGTGTCTTGGATTGAAAGTAAAGGGTGCATTTATAGGGCCTAGGTGTAATTAGTGAATGAGGCTAATTAATTCCTCTTGAGAATAATGAGAAATTAGGTTGGTGAATAGTGATCAATATTAACAAATTTTGAAAGTGATGGGAATTAAGTGGTTAATAATGAGGCATCTTTGAAAATGGAGGGAATGATGGTGATGCATAGTGGATGAATAGTGAAGCATCCTTGAAATGAGCAATTAATTAGATTATTTTACTAGGTAGTGGGAGGCATATGGGATAGTGAAAGGTTGGTGTTGTTGATGATGTGGCAGGGATGATGTGATTGGTGAGTAGGATGTGATTAGATTATTTAATCATTGATTAATTAGTTATTAATGACTTATGGAATTTTCATGGGTTGAATTAATTAATTGATGTGGTGATAGAAATAGGGTGTCTACAACATGACCCATTATCTTATAGTGAGTGGGATGTGGGAGATCGGTTTAGGCTTTTACTCTAGGACTAATTTTCCTTTTTATTTCAAGTTATCCTTAAGTTTGATCAAAAGAGAATACAATTCGATATTATCATACATCAAATGTACAAGATTCTAGAGCCATACACAAAGTAGAGACACATGAACACCCTATAGAGAAATGAGGTAAACTAGAGAAACACGACATAGAAGACACCCCTAAACAGAATACTTTTGCCATTTTTTTACCATGCCTACCTTTTTTTTTTTTTTTTTTTTTTTTTTCCTCGAAAGCGTTTTAGGTAGCCAAATTCACAAGATTGTTAGGAATTCATATATAAGTAATCAACTTAAAATAAATACATATTTTATTGATAAAAAAATGTTTGCGCTAAAAATTTGTTGCACACAACAATGCATTTTTAACAGATATTGATGAATCCGTATGCAATAATTGGAAAAAACACAAGCAATAAACTATACAAAATATTATTGAGAAGGAAAGAGCCAAATTCAATTCTTCATTATTCCATAAGAAATACATAAGAGTCTTAAAATTAATCCACTCAAAAGATGATTAAAGAAAAACAAATCCCACATATAATTAAAGCAAAAAAGCTAAATAAAGGTAACCAAACTTTCTATTTTTAGTTGTTTCTATTTTTGGCAACTTTTGCATGTAATCTTGGATGGGCCTAATAATAGTCTCTTATTATGTACATGTCTAAATAAAGCCTCGTGTGTATTCTAACTCAAGTTAATGCTTATCTACAAAAATGTTAAATCTTTAAAATCATGAAAATATGGAAAATTAAGTTAAAATGCATTTTCCGGCCATTAGATGATTGATTTAGGCCTCGAAAAATTGTTGAAAATGGACTTAACCAGCTAGAACACAAAATAGAAACCTAAAATTAGAACCCAACTTCTCGGATCAAAATTTAAGGCCCCTACAAGATATGGTCCTACATTAGATAAGCTCAAATAAAATTAGGAACACAATTAACATATGGTTCCCAACAATCCCACTAAATAATTACGAGCTTATGTAGCACCCACCCATGTGGGACCCAAACACATGACCAAAATACCAGGATAATTTTTTTTTGACATTCATTTTGCTTGATACAACTATGCGACACCAAGAAAACTCACAAGAGAATGTACAACACCACTTGCAACGTTTACACCAACATGAAGGACATGTAATTAGCAAGATGACACAGATGCAAACCAACGCCACACTTATATACACGAGAAAGAATGAAACCACAACCCAACCACAACTTGAGCTTCACGAATTGGAACTTTTCACAATATTACATTTTCATGGTTAAATATTTGTCTTATTCATATTCCATTTTTAGCCTTGAAAGTTTGAAGAGCACTTAACATGCAAACATATAATCTCATTCACAAGGCTACAAATTATTCATTTCATTTTAGAATTAACTTATAACAAATACACTTATTTGGGTTCTTTTCTCTATTACTATCATTTCCATAACTCAATAATAGATTGAAACATTTTATCGCACATGTGAGAGTCTCTTAGCTCTCGGTCTCCAAAGTAGAGTTTTCATTTCACCTAAAATCACATTTTCCCAACATTTTTAGTTGTTATGGTTCAATAATCGATTAGTGTCATTTCCAAAATAGTTATGTGCCAAAAGTTTTATTTTCTAGACAAGAGATTAAGATGCTCGAATACTTGAACTCTCGTAGAGCAATTTATAAGAACTTTCAATAACATAAGGACTAAGTATAAGGAAATTTTAAGTTTTCATTTGTGTATCCGTTTTTCTCGCTTGCATTAAAAGATTTAGGATTTTATTAGAGGTACTAAGTGAGGTACCACCTCACTTTATGGTCTGCCAAAGTATACTTGTTCACATTTCAAGAATAACCATTACCTTCCTTATTGCTCTTATGATCCAATACACATACAATTATTAACCCTTCTGGAGACTTAGCATAAAAGACAACCATCTAAAAATGTTGCTAAACATTACATCAATCATGTCACAAAGTGACATTGCACACATAACTATGACAACAAGCTCACTTCCATATGTACAAAAAGGCCCTTAACGGTGACCAACACACGAGTAAGCACAATGTTAAAGGAATCTATAGTTTGTTACAAGGTAACATTAGAGCAACTCAACCTTCCATAGCTCAATTAGATGTGAGAGGGGGTAATGGAGTCAAAGCATGAGGATTTAACGCGAAGGTAAACAAGTATTGACTTCATTTAGGACACTTAGATCTCGCACTAAGATCATGCAAGATTAGAAGACAAGAAATGACATGAGATATGTTTAAGTCTTTTCTAAAGTGATAAGGGTATTGTAAACCATACAAGACTCGTTTAAGAGAGAGATACACAATAAAAGTTAAGAGCACAAAGGTGCCTTTCGATAGCTTAGGATAGAAAGTTTCTACCATCAACATGAGCATTAAGGATGAAAATTAATAATTAACATTATGGAAGGTTATTTCAACATATCTAAACCGTATAACAACATGCAAATTCATAATCAAGTTCGTACCCAAATTGAATGCCCATTTCCCCCAAGATACCAATGTACTATGATATCTCACTCATCACAACATAATCCATAAATAACATTCATGATTATAAACATAGTGTTGATACATCTATTTAATATTACATGTATATTTCAATGATAATCCATATTACAAAAACATCAAAGAACGCTACTATTTGTTTTTTTGTGTTTTTGTCTGCATACCTACAACCACTACATGGTCAGCACAACAATTAGCATGGCATCAAACTACAATCATGCACAATTTATGATTTTCATAGTTTTCTAACAATAATGAAACTATATTCAACACACTTCAAAGGAGAGTAAGAAATGCAATGCCATTTCATTTCATTTCCAAAGCCAATGAGAGAGGAGAGAGAAAACACCATTTTCCACAATCAATTTCTTTACAAGCAAGTGTCAACAAAAGTTTCCTACAGTCATGTATTCGTGTTTACAAGGTTTCCCTATCATTATTTTGCTTGGATAAGGTCATATGATAGTTTTCACCAATTAGACACAAGTTTCCAAAATGTCAAATTTAGACAAGTTGCTCAAAAATCAAAGTTCAAAACCATCTTCGAGACTCAAACACACAAGGGAAAAAATTCCTACCTATTCCCCTATATACAGGGAAACACTCGGCTGATGGAACCCCAAACTAACAAACAAGATTAAAATGGCGCTTGTCTTTCAAGCTACCGATCATAAATGCACCCAAGTGGCCTTGTCGCCCAATGACCGGAGGCCTACAAAACCTATCAAGAAAACTAGCTTGCGGGATATTTTTCTCCAAACTGAGGGTTTGTAATAATTGTCTCATAGAAATATTAGAGGTATGCGGAAGCCAAAATCCGTTTCGACACCCAAGGCTAAAACGGCGGTCGAAACCAAATTGCATTTTTAACTTTCAATTGTTGTTTGAAGCTGCGAACTAACCCGTTGGGCTCCTAAACGTGTTATGAAACAAGGTCAAACAAACTTCCGAGGAACAACCTAGGGTTCAATTGGACACTCCATATGACAAGGTACACGGCTAAAGTTTGTTTTTCTCATTTTGGGGTTTGTAAGGTTATTTTGTGCTTCCATGAAAACTAGTTTTTATTAACATTGCACAAAGTCGTCAAAATAAGTTTCACTAAGTTCTTGTTTATCATGCCAACCGCATGGTTTCCAAAACCAAAACTAGTATAAGAGTTTTTCCAAATATCTCACGAGGTAGATAGGGAGTCGAGTTTACATTCCAGATTACGGTTCTAGTTGCATACAAAAATAGAGGTAAATTTGCTATAAGCCACTATGTCTCATTTAGTTCACCGATAATTTATTCTACTTTAGTTTGATTTTCTACCACATTAAAATAAGAAAACTAGAATCATTAAAATCGTGCAAGAAGGGTAAGATGACCATGCCTAGATTGAGTTGGCAAGTGACCAAAGAACAAAAAGTGTGTGGTTTGCGGTCGTCCAAGCATTCCGTCAAACAGTTTGCGGCCTTGAGAATGCTTCCATTTTTGTACATGCTGCAAATATGTTGGCAAAGGTTGTTGAGTTGAGTTTTATACCAGTTGCTTGCATTATTTTAAAACCTCCAAGACCTTTCAACAGAACTCTTTGTGCATATCCAGCGATCAAACATTCCATGAGACTACATTTTGTTTGATGCATTCTGTCAAACAGTTTGCATGCCTTGAGCAAGTTTCCACATTTTGCAAACATATCTATCGGGGCATTTGCAACTACAAAAACTGACAAAAATTCTCTATCCATTATGCTTTTATGGATGTCCATATCGTGTTCCAAAGCTCCCTTTTGGCACAGGCAAGGAGGATGTTGGCAAGGTTGTGGAGACGGCTTCTCACCTGCCATTTGCATTTGCTTGTAAATTTCCAAGGCGTTTTTAAACAAATCCCTTCTTTGTAAATCCTGTAATCCTCTCATTTCATGAAACGACATTTTTAGGTATTTTGTTGAACAGTTGGGTGCCTGTGTATGCTTCCACATTTTGCATACGTGTCTAACAATGCACTTGCAAAAACCATAACTGTCCAAATTCTGCTTTTTAGACTACACTTTGATGGACTTCCCAACACTGCTTTAAGCTCTAAATTTGATTATGATAGGGAGAATGCGTGGAGTTTGGCTTTATACATGTTACCGTGAGCTTGCTTGAAGTTTCCAAATTCTTTTCAGCAAATCCATTGCCTGTTTAACCTCCTAAAGCGCTTGATGGGGACCAAAACTATTTTAAAGACTCTAAAATAGGCTCAAGCTGGGCGGCGCTGGTAAGGAAGTGGAGTTTGGATTTGCGCCTGTCAAATGCATTTTCTTTAAAGTTTCCAAAGCCTGGTCAACAAACCCAATTTGTGCGCTCCCTGCAATCCTCGCATTCCCCCTTCCCACAGTCCACGTTTATAATTTTTTTTTTGGCATTTTCGTTAATCAAAACTCGTGCCTTGCGCAGGGGTAGTATCATCTTTTCTGTCAACCAATCCAAGTGCCCTGTCTAGGAGCTAGCAAGCAACAACAAATGACAAAAATCCTTCTTCCATTTTGTTGGGTAGGTGTCCACATCTAATAGGAGCTCCAATTAAAGCACAGGTTGGAAGCATGTTGACATAAAGGAGTAGAATTTGGCTACATACCCATCAAAAATCCCCAGGCAGAAACCAGCAAGCATCCCAATTTCTTACTTCACCATTTTTTTGTGATCATGCCAAGAAGGCAGTAACATTCTCTGACCAGAATAATCACTCAAAAAAATCCTCTCACATATATTCAGACCTTGAATAAAGACATTCTCACATTAATCAAAAATCCATTAATTCTTTCTTGAATGGAGGTTTGGCACAAGCTCCAAAAATTTGGAGAGATTTTAGAACATTAAAGAATTATTTATTATTTAAATGAAAACTATTTTATTATGCTAATTTCATGATTAATATATTATTTTAAAATTTGCTTTTCCCGGATGGTCGACAACTTAAGCCACTCATTTTATCACCAAGTTATCTTCTTCTTCTTTTTCAAATTACGGGGATAACCTTCATTGATATCCGTAAAATGATTAATTAGATCACATTACATTAAAACAATTATAAATATCAAATTTAAGACATCAAAAATGATCCCGAGTTGGATGAATCGTAAGAAGAATAACATCACCGCACAAGATGAAGACACGAAGACACACCATAGGTTTAAAAGGTTTAGTCCGCGCAAAGACAACTTTGAATTTATCCTTATTATTTTATTATCTCAAATGTTTAATTAATTTAATTGCTACCATTATTTTACGATCACGGAAAGAGGTTGCGAATGTCCATCAAGCCCTCCACTAGGACGGAAGCAATAACACAATGAACGGGGGCTCTTCATCCACGGAGGTGGTATTAACCCATGTCACACAAAGACTTGGCTCCTACCAGAAATAAAGCATCTCGAAGGATTGAATTTTAGAGTTTTCGCAATTATAGATGATTGTGCTCTTGACCTTAGGAAAGACTGACCAGAGATAAAAAGATCCATACAATTACTTTTATCTTTTAACAACATCTAATATTTCAAATATTGAAAATGTAGTACTATTTTCTTTACGCTCCATTTAATTGTTTCATTTTATGAATTCTTCATATCGTAAGCACGACGCTAAAACAACGAACTCACTCCTACCAAGGACCGACTCGAGCCCACGCAACTACAATCGAGAGGGTGGTAATGGGAGGGGCATTACATCCCCCTCCCCGTTACAAAAACATCGTCTACGATGCAACACACTCCAGACACTAAGAGGATAGAGTAAGCACGAGAAAGTCAACGACAACAATTTTCGATTAGCAAAATAAAAGCTATGTTGTTTAAAACGCAACCACCAACAAGTTTAAGCATATTTTAAAATTTTCTCATTTTCTTTATGTTCTATGAAGATTGACATTACTCGTTATTTTATTACTCAACTTATCTTTTCCTTAAAACCTTTTCTTATTTTCAAAGATCATAAAACCTCTTAATCCAACAATTCAAATCCATAGTGGATTCAGATCCAAATTTTGATATTCGTTTCGAAACACACTTGCATGTGTTTTCTCATAAGGGTATTCACCATTTATTAGTTGTGTCTATTGTCCGGTTTACGAAGTAGAGACGCACAAACACCCTCTAGAGAAATGAGGTAAAATAGAGAAACACAACATAAAAGACACCCCTAAACAGGAATAGTACCATTTTTTACCATGCCTACCATTTTTGTCCAAGAGAGTGTTTTAGGTATCCAAAATCAAAAGATTGTTAGGATTTTAGATATAAGTAATCAACTCAAAATAACTACATATTTTATTGATAAAAAGTATGCACTAAAAATATGTTGCACACAACATTGTATTATTTTTATTGATAAATGATGAATCCAAAAGTGCAACAATTGGGAAAAAGTACAAACAATAAACTATACAAAATATTATTGACAAGGAAAGAACCAAATTCAATTCTTCGTTATTCCATAAGAAATACATAAGAGCCTTAAAATTAATCCACTCAAAATATAATTGACAAGGAAAGAACCAAATTCAATTCTTCGTTATTCCATAAGAAATACATAAGAGCCTTAAAATTAATCCACTCAAAATATAATTGAAGAAGAAACAAATCCCAAATATAATTACAACAAAAAAAGCTAACTAAAAGCAATCAAACTTTTTATTTTTAGTAGTTTCTATTTTTGCAACGTTTAATCTCGGATGGGCCAAATAATAGTCTCTTATTATGTACATGTCTAAATAAAGCCTTGAGTGTATTACTGAACTCAAGTTAATGTTCATCTACAAAAATGTTAAATCTTTTAAATCATGAAAATATGGAAAATAGAATTAAAATCCATTTTCCGGCCATTAGATGATTGATTTAGGCCTCAAAATATTATTGAAATGGACCTAACCAAATAGAACTCAAAATAGAAACTTGCAAATTTTTTAGGTCTTCATATTTAAAAAAATGGGCTCAATCAATTTCTTGGATCAAAATTTATGCCCCCACAAGATATGCTCCTACATTAGATAAGCTCAAATAAGATTATGGAACACACTTAACATATGGTTCCCAGCGGTCCCACAAAATAATTACAAGCTTGACAATTACTAATACAATTAAATTAATTATTAACATTAATTTACTACCATAACACTCTAGTAACCAACTTATTAAAGGATGTGCCTCACTAGGATATGCATGCCCCATTAAAACTAATCAACTAGTAACAAGATATCATTTAGATCACATAACCCAATAAACCCCTTGATCCAATGAAGACCAATTTATAATCTAGAGACAATGAATGCTAAGTCATCCAATAACATTTTCCAAGACTTGAAAAATGAAACTATCTACACTCAATACCGATCAACTTGTGTTGCTTACAAAATGTCTAATATGATATGAATGATGAGCATCATCTTGGGCATATGCATTCACTCTAATCATTCATACCTATAGTAAATTATGAGCATCATCATAGGAATACTCAACCACGTCAATCTCTATCTTAATTATAATTATGTAACACATATACATCAATTCACAACAATAACCACTTTTCTTAATGTGCTATCGGGTTGTGATAGAGACCTATAAATTTTATGATCACTAACGACTAATCAAAAACCAATAAAGTGGCATCCCCATATTATACAAAAGATAGTGCTTCTATGTAACAAAAACACAAAATAACTTGGTTTTCTCCTCATCGATGATATTAAATACATCAAAACCAAAATTTAAATAGAAAACCATCAAATTCCTATCACCTATCAAAATTCCACTACGTCAAAAACACAATCTTAGAGCTAGTAGCTAACTCAAGATGTGCGGTATCTATTTCTAAAAATATATTGTTGGGTCCCTCTAAACCATGTAGGATTAAATAAATTAAGATTCTTTTTACCAAACTATGATTCTCTAGATCAAAAGAATCTTCACCAATTTCAACAACATATTGTACTTTTGTCTTCTTTATATGTCTAGAGAATTTCTTTCTAGAAGGAAATTTAGGAGCATAATGTCCTATAGTACTACATTCATAACATCATGCCATTTTCTTGGATTTGGAAGATGACTTGAAAATAATAGTACTATATAACAAAGAATTATCAATTGTCAATCAAAATGTCGAGAAGAATGTTTATGTTTATGTTTGGAGGAATGTGGAAAATGCTTATTCTTCACATGTTTCTTCTCTACTTTTGTTTTCCTACTTTTGTGAAATAAACATCCTTCATAGGCCTAACACTTTTAATATTTTCAATTGATGCTCGTGTTGAGTAAGAAATTCACAGATTGAATAAAATGTGTCTTTATCAAAATTTGATCACCGAGTTACACAATTTATAAGAATTTCATTTAAATTGAGCCCATTCAAAATAATAAATATTAGCATCAATTTTTTCACCCATAGTATTGTATTAATATCTTACATATTTCATTCTAAAAATGTTTTCAAAAACATCTTCATCATCTTTAAGTTTAGTGTTCAACAACTACATTAGTTGATCAATTTTCCTATATGTTAGTTATTTGTCATGTAAGTTCTCATGTGTTTTATGTTATTTCCAAGATTTAGCCCTAATACCTTCTATGTGAATAAGAACTTTTGAAAAACAATAAGACTTTAATAGTGCAAGTACATTCTTATCTCATTTTTAAGTTCGACCAATTTTATAGCATTGGTAGGGTGTAGGTCGATTTTCAATCAATTTCGTAAGATCATTCAAAAACAAATGTTTCCATGTTCATGTTATATGAAGGGAAAAGATAGGCTCTTAGCTAGCTTCTCAAATATAGGGATCAAATCTATATCAAGAAACATGATGTAGATATCAAATATTCTCAAGGAGTGCTAGTGTTGTAATTCTAGAGGATAGTGATCATAACCCTAAGATAGCTATAGGTTTCCAAGGCCTATATCTAAGATAAAGATAGGTATCCTAATAGAATTTAGAATAGAGAGTGCTCAAGGGATGGATAAAGCCAAGGGGTGTAATATAATAAGACAATACAATAGATCAAAGCAAACATACATATACTCTAGTCTATAGCAATGAATGACCAATCTACACCTTACAAGTACAAGATAAAATAATAATAAGGGTTATAAATACTTACTTACGATGTATGTGTGGTCAATGATGCATAATCCTCCCCAAAGACAACAACACTGAGAGAGAATCATTGTGGGTGGAGAAAGGGAAATCTCAACAAGAAGGCCTCTAGTCTTAACTCACTATGGTAACCTAAATGCAAAAGAGTAAGCTCTAAATCCTCAAGTCCAACAAGTAGGTGTGAAATAATGTGAAATTTTTCGAGAAATATCAAGAAGTGCCTTTATGAATGATCAATTGATGGTGCTCCAAATGCAAAAAGATGACGAGTATTTATACCCAATGTCATTGCCTTTAGGTGATGACATCAGCCAAAGGGAAAATAAAACCTAACACCATCGCCCATGGGTGATGGTGTCAACCTTTAGCGAACATAAGACTATGATAGGGGAAACAATGTGAAGTGGAGGCTAGGAGATAAATGGAGGAAATGAAGAAGGTCCAATATGACCAAAGTAGGGATAATAACGTGTAATAAGTATGAACAAGTGAACATAATGAGACAAGTAAACATAATGGGTATAATGTGTGAACAAATGGAAGAAACAAGGAAAGGGTAAGAGAACTATGACATAATAGTGACACCTCTCAAATGCTATGGTCTAGCCCACATGACCAAGTCTAATCACACCATAATCCCAGTAGGCACCTTGAGGCACCCACTCGGGAGGCTAATAAATCGATAGCCCCCATAAGAGAAAAAGTTAACATGTGTAAAAAATAAGGTATATACATATGCCCCAACGAAAGATTAAAACATGTCACAATAGTGAAACATGAGATGTTCTACGAAAAATATATATGCAATACCTGAAATTTAAAGTAAATGTCGAAATTGAAGTAATAATGTAATTGTTGTAAATAATAATGAAATCCACCAAATGAAATAGCATACCTTGTACTTACCTATCGATGTTACTCCAATTGCCTATGGTGGGCGCAATGGATGCATGTAACCACAAATAAGCAAAACTAAAAGAAACACTAGAAGATAATCGGTAAAATAAAAGATAACTCACCTAGCTAAGTGGTCATAGGAAGATGTAAATGAGTGTCATAATGAGAAAATATGCGGATTTTTGTGAAGATTTGGGAGAGGTGCGTTGAATATATCACAAAGATTATCTTGTCACCATGATCACAAAGGTCAATTAATGGAATGTTTTTAGGGTTTTCATCCGAAATATATGAAGGTTTGAAGATGAGGAGAGATCACAAAGATGAAATTAGGTATAAGAATTGCTCTAAATAGTAAAGGGAGGAATTCATTTTTCACTTTGTTAATTGATATTCGGAGAAACTAAGCTCTAAATTATCCAATTAGAGTGATGTTAGTGATGGTGGTGAGAGTCGAGGTGGAAAATGAGATGGTCGAGAAGAGCACACGATGGTGTGAATCTCATGGTAGATTTATTTTTAAATTAGGAAAGGGTAGTTAGGAGTAACATAAAAAAATGTAGGATCGAGAAAACTTTTCTTTCAAATTTTTCCCCAAAGATAGTCGATATTTAGATCGTTTTGAATTTTAGCTCAGTTTGGGAGTATTTGAAATTTGAAATTGGTTAGAGTAGGTTATTGGATTTTGTGAGCTTGTTGTTTATTTATTCATAGACATGTTTTGACAGTGATTGGTAATATCTTGGACATTATATTTAGATATTTGATTTTATTAGACATGTGTGACATTCAGGCGTATAGCGCCAATTTAGCCTAATTTCTTTATTGTCGCATTTTCTTGTTATGACATGGAAACTAATGAATATGATGTGCTTGGAAACCTAATTATATTGATGGATAGTTGTTGCATGGTGGGATTATATGTCACTTTATCATCTTGTCTAACTTTTGGAATATGGAATATAATTGTGCACGTTGTCGCATCTTGATTTCAGTAGGATGTTAGGTTAGTTTAGCATGCATTGATATCTTACTATGTCATTTAATTATATTGTATCGGACAGGTGCGGTTAATGTGTGCAATGAGTGTGCAGGTGACAGGTTTACAGGAGAACGTGGGATTCAGGCCAACTACTCAATCTTGCACAAGCAGCCCACGGGCTGAGTCCTAGCCATGTTCACTGTGTGAAGCCTTAGGATAGATGATTATTAATTTTGGGCACTATGAGTGACCCCAATGTATGTAAAGTATTTTGCTTTGAATTATTAATTTTGGTTTAGGGTTGCTAGTAAAGTTGTAAACTTGTTTTGGGAGTTAATAATCCCACTTTCTTTTAAATTGTTGATTTTGTTAATGAGTCACTTAATCACAAGGGTTTAGGGTCACATGTGAGACCCTTGGGTGGTCCCCACACCCTCTACCCTTGTGCCAAAATGCAAAACCCGAAATTAGGGTATTTTGGGCATTTTTGGGGACCCTTTGTAGCTTGGGAGTCCCCCTATCACAAAAATGAGCCCTTGGACCCTACCTAATGGGTAGGGGGGCTTGTTTTCAAGGCTAGAGGGAGTTTTCCCTCCCTTTCTACCCTTGTTTTGTCACATCCATGTAAGGGATGTGGATTTGTGTGTTTATCAAAAGTGCCACTAGTTTTGTCTTGCTAACATTTAAGGGAATTTGGGAGAAGAGGGCAAAAAGATAATTTTACCCTTTCTCTCTTTTGTTTTAGCATCTTTGACCATGAGGAGGGAGAGGGGTGACACATGTCACCCCCTCATTTGTGAGGATGCTTGGTTTCTCCTCTTCAAATTCTCATTCATGGAGAAGAAAAGGGACTTTTTTTTTTGGGAATTTCTTGCTTGGATGCTTGGGTGATTTGGAGCTTGGGATTTGCTTGGAGTCAAGAGTGGAAAACTTGAAGTTAGGAAGCTTTTTGGAAAGCTTTCCTTGAGGTAGGCTCTTATGTCTTATTGTTGTGTTGCTTTATTTTTGTTGTTAGATTGATTGCTTGGAATTGTTAATTGTTGAATGTAGTTTTGGTTTTTGTTTGTGTTTTTTTACTCCCTCCATCATATGGCATGATGGAGTTTGGAGTGTGGGGGAAGAGAGAGGGAATTTTCCCTCTCAATCCTCAAGGCTTGATGGACAAGCCTTGAGGAGTCTTATTATTTTTCCCCTCAATGGTTGAGGTGGGGAAGTTGATTCATTTGGCTTGAATCTCCTTCCCCATTCTTGGTAAGGAAACCCCTTTGGGGTTTGAAAATCCTTCCAAGAAGGATTTGGAGAAAGGGGGAGGAATAAGGAGGGCTTGATTTGATTAGGAGCAATAAGGAGGATTTGGAGATGTTTGTATGTGCAAGAAATTTTGTTGTATAACTTTGGAGAACTTTCTCCTCTCTTCCCCATTTTGAGGATGAACATGGGTTCTCCTCCTTGTAAATTGGAGTCTTGTGTTGTTGTGAACTTTATGTTTGTGTGCTTGTTTCATTGTTGTTTTACCCTCCACCTTGTGCAAGTTTTGGTAGCTATCCTCTTTCCCATGGGCTTGGGGGAGGCTAGCATGCATCCCAACCTTGGGATAGGCATGTGATGATGCCTATGGTTGGGTGGCAAACAAGCTCTTCTCCTCGTTGGTTTTCTCGAAGGCATCAAGTTTGGAGCTCAAGATTGATAGTTAGTGTTGTTGGAGTCCTGTTTGGCTTCTTCTCTCTCTTTGGGAACATTATCTCCTTGTATCTTTTGGTCAAGGCTTTGTGGAAACTTGCACCTCTTGTAAAACTCTTATTTGTAATTTTCATTCTTATAAATGAGAAGTCATTATTGATTTAGCAATCTCCTTAAAACCTCTTGTGAGAGACTTGTAACTCATTTAAGGAGTAGTTATGTATGTTGTGAGAGCATGTTACACATTACATTTAAGACCCTTGAAAGTGGAATTTTGTATCTTATTTGAATGAAAAATAAATATATATGTACATATATATTTTATTAGGCATCTTGTTAAATGCAAAGAAACACTTTAAATCTATCTTGCATTGGAAAGGAAATTTGTTGTTACTTGAAGTTTGGTAATTACTAGAGGAAGAAAACATTTTTATTTTGAAAGAAATGCAAGTTCATTTAAAAAATATGGGCTCATTAGTCATAGAATTAGTAAATAGAATCTGCAATTTACACCTTGAAATAATATTCTCGTTTTCTTCTTCTCTTGTAAATTATAATCCATCAATATTCATTTTACAATTATAATAGATGCATACACCGCTTTAACTTACTTTAAGGGCTTATACTAAAATAATATTTTGTTAATAAGTTTAACTTCCATTAAATAACACGATATATATATATATATATATATATATATATATATATATATATATTTTTTTAATTAGAAATTTTACAAGCAAAAAAATAAAAAAATATATATATATATATATATGAAAATTCAAATATTTTACTTTTGTAATTATACGAATTGAATATAAATATATATATATAAAAATATATAAATATATATATGGGGGGGGTTCGAACCCCACCCCCACCATCGTACTCGTACCCCTGGGGAATATATCCCCACGATCCCCCCACTCGTATTTCCCATCCCCAATGGGGCGCGCCCGCCGCCGCCCCCCCCTCCGCCGGCCCCGCGGTCCATGCCCCCTGCCCCTCGCCAAAGCTCCGCTGTCTCGCGCCACCCTCCTGCCTCGCGCCTGCGCCGCTCGCCCGCCGCCCCCCCTCCCTCCAACTCCCTCACATTCACCAAGCCCGCACCCAAACTCGCCTCCCAACTCCACCGCGTCCAACCACCACCCCCAATAAATGAGATCCTTCCTCTATATTTCATACAAGACTTCCTCTCCACGGCTTCCTCCACCCTCCATTAAAACCCTAAACATATTTTAGATGTCTCAAGCACAAACAAAGATACATATGCATTAATAAAGACTCTAGTTGAATAAAATAACAAGAAAAATTAAATATATAGTAATGTTTATTTTTTTTTTTATTGTTTTTTTTCTACCAATTATAATTTATGCAAAATCAAATAAAACCCAATAGCTCCTTCCCTTACAAAAACAAGTGTAAACTTATTCTTTAAGAGAAATAAAAGAAAAGAATAATTAAATAAGATAAGTTAGAGTTTAGGGTTAGTGAACAATTTAAATTAGAAAAATTAAATGGTATAAAATTAGTAATCAAGAAAGAGTTTAAGAGATGTAATACTTAAAAAAAAAAAATATTACCCTAAAATTTTAACTTTTAGTCTTGGTGCGTTTTTCAGTCCCGGAGGGGGCATTACAGCTTGGTATCGTAGCTGGGGTTCGCACTCATGCGACCACCGGGTAATTAATTAAAATAATTAATGTTAATTTTAACAACACAAAATTAACTAAATGAATAAAAATAAATAGTTAAAATAAATCATCCACTTCCATTAAATTTAAATTAATAAATTGTCTCGCTCACCTCGTATGCAGGATGGCGCCTGCGAGAGGATGATCAGCTAGAGGTATGGGGCGTAGCGCATCTACGCAGGAGCCGTCGGCACCCGATTTTGGGCCTCGGATATTAGAGGCCTTGCGCCAGCTGATAGGCGTTGTGGAGCAGCGCCTACCACAGCCACAGGAGACGAGAGTGGAGGCACCATTGGGAGACGAGGAGCCGATAGGCGAGGACGCGCATTCGGAGCCGCCAGAGCACGATACACCGAGGCGGGAGAGGTCACGCAGCCCTTCCATTCATCACGAGAGGGTAGCCTCATTCCGTCGTAGCCGATCACACAGTCTCGAGGGACCATTCGAGGATAGGCGACCCCCTTCGCCTGTTGGACTTCATCGCCATGATCGAGATACAGCAAGGTGATCGGGATCTTCTTCGCTTGCAGCCGCCCACTTATACCGGCTCTACAGATGGCTTTGGGGCTAGTCATGGCTCCTTAGTTTGGATAGTTGCTTTGGCTTGCACTCTTACGAGAGCAACGTCAAGGCGAGGTTCGCCATACACCTCCTCCGAGACGCAAGAGCGTTTGGTGGAGGAATGAGGAGCGGAAGCTCCATCTGACTCGAGAGACAGTGACTTGGGAGTTGTTCGAGGAGCGCTTTCAGGCTGTTATATGTCGAGCATTTTGTGCGTAAGAGGATCGACGAGTTTCACGACTTACGACAGGGATCTCGGCATAAGAGCGCAGCATGATGAGAGCAGTTCCCTCGGATCTTCTACAAGATGTGGATTACCTGCAAGATGAGAAATTGCAGGTTAACAGGTTCATTCGAGGGCTCAATGCAGATATAGCAGGAGCAATTAGGATGCTATCTCCTCCCACACTTGAGAAGGCCGTTGAGAAGGCCTACTTAGCTGAGGAGAACAGGACCAAGGCACATGAGCATCGTGATAGAAACAAGAGCAAGTTTCAGGAGAGAATACAGGCCTTCCAGAGTCAGAGGTCACGAGGTACTGCACCACCCCTTAGAGGAGGATTTTGGCCTCCGCCAAAGAGCCACACGAGGGCTCCACCGCACCCAAAGCGACACACACACACAAGCAGGCCACCACAGCAGGGGCTGCCAGCATACACAGGATTTCGTAGAGAGTGTTTCTAGAGGTGGTTTTAGTGGAGCCAGAGATAGAGAGGCAGGCACTCACAGACACAAACCACTCACACTCGAACCGCTAGGGTCGGACCAACAGAGCAGATCAAGCACACCGTAGTACAGAGGGACCCCATCTCGCAGGGGTACAGAGGTTGTTTTATTTGTGGATCTCCGTACCACTATGTGCGCATGTGCCCGCACAAACCCAATACCATGGATGCACAGAGAGCCGCTAGATCCGAGCAGATTGGTGGGTGATGTAGGACGCGCCATCGTGTATATGCAATGCTGTTGACAACCGCCAAAGCCGAGCATCAAAGCCACGGCCATCGAGACGACAGTGTATATCGTGGGTATTTCTGTCTCAAGATTTTTGATTCAGTGTGCTTCGATTCCTTTATATCACCTTCTATAAAGGGACCAAAGGTGGGGCTAGTGGTGGCTAGGCAACCAGATAGTTGGCAGTGTGAGTTGGCCTCTCTGAGCCAAACTCGCCGTGGACTCGTATGTGGAGAGTTGTGTACTTGATTTAGGAGCCTTCTCCACTACTCTTGACCTCCGAGTTATCCCTCTAGGTTCCTATCAGGTAGTTTTGGGTATGGATTGGCTCGAGTCTCATCGAGCTAAGGTGGATTGTAGAAATAAGGTCATTGAGTGTCAGGATGATCTTGGGAGTGCAGTTGTGATATCAGGGATGCAGAGGCCTATCTCCTTGCGCATGATATCGGCTAAGCAACTCAAGCGGAGCATGCGTAAGGGTTGTCAGTTGTTTGCTATCACCATCAATGATCGATCTGAGAGCATTCCAGAGCATTCACCCTTAGATGATCATGCAGTTTTGAGGGAGTATGCAGATGTATTTCCAGTGAGCTTCCAGGGTTACCACCCCGCAGAGAGGTGGATTTCACCATTGATTTAGTACCTGGATCAACACCAGTTTCTAGGGCACCTTATCGGATGACGACCCCAGCTCCATGAGCTCAAGATTCAAGAGAGGAATTGTTGATAAGGGTCTCATTCGCCCTAGTGTATCTCCTCGGGAGCGCCACCATATTTGTGAAGAAGGGACGGTTCTCTCAAGCTTTGTGTAGACTTCAGGCAACTCAACAAAGTCACAATAAAGAACCGTTATCCGCTCCCTAGGATTGATGACTTGTTTGATCAGATGTAGGGAGCGAGAGTGTTCTCCAAAATTGATCTCAAGTCAGGGTATCATCACTGCCATGCATTTCGATGCGATATTCATAAGACAAACATTTCGCACACGCTATGGGCATTATGAGTTCACAAAGTGGTTCCATTTGGTTTGACCAATGCCCCAACCTGCTTCATGAGCCTCATGAATGGAGTATTCGTGACATTTCTGGATCGCTTTGTCTTAGTGTTCCTTGATGACATATTGATTTATTCTCGCTCCGAGGAGGAACACGAGGAGCATTTGAGACAGTACTTCAGTTTTGAGAGAGCAGAGTTTGTATGGGAACTTGGAAAATGCAGCTTTCTTTCTGACAGAGATTCAAGATTGGGTCATATCATTTCAAAGCGAGGGTATCTCTCAGAGATCCCTCTAAGATACAAAGCTATTTATCTTGGATCAAAGACCCCACATCGCCATCGAGGTGAGGAGTTTCATGGGTTTGGCAGGTATTACCGCAGTTCGTACAGACTTTTCTAGGATTGCTCACCCTATTACTTCTCTTCGCAGGAAAGGGAAGAAGTTTGATTGGTCGAGAAATGTGAGCAAGCCTTTCAGCTTGCTTAAGGAAAGGTTAACCACGGCGCCCATCTTAGCAGCCTCCACTCCGACAGAGGATTTTGTTGTTTGACTGATGCATCACTAGAGGGTTTGGGAGCAGCTTCTTATGCAGGAGCATCGGGTTATTGCTTTTGAGTCTCGTAAGCTCAAGGACTATGAGCTTAATTACCTACTCATGACTTGGAGCTCAGCAGCAGTTGACATGCTCTAGTGCGTTGGTGACATTTCCTTTTGGGTAGGCCTTTCATTTTGAGGACAGACCACCGAGTTTGCAGAAGATATCTTCTCACAAAACAACCTCAACGCTCACAACGGCGGCTGGATGGAGTTCCTATGTGAGTATGACATGGAGGTTCAAAGACATCAAAGGAAGGAAAATGTGGTCAGCAGATGCACTTAGTAGATTTACGACATGTGCTTGCTTCTTTGACACTTCAATGGATTTGAGAGGCAGGATTCTTGAGCACCTTCCAGAGGACAGATTTTATGAGGGAGCTAAACAGATGTTAGAGTCTCGGGGTTCTTTAGAGGGCAGATATTCGAGGTGTGTTTTAGAGACAGATGGTTTGCTTCGATTCCACAGCGCATCTACGTGCCTAAGTCGTGATCTGCGTAGCTTCATCCTCTCGAGGCTCATCGAGCCCCATATGCGGCACATCCAGAGTGAAGAAAATGCATGCCGATTGAGAGGGAGTTATATTATTGGCCAGGTCTTCGACGGGACATAGCAGATTTTGTTGCACGTTGCCTTGAGTGTCAGAGGGTCAAGGCAGAGCATTCTCATCCCGCAGGACTTTTACATCCCCATGATATTCCCGAGTGGAAATGGGATGTGATCTCCATGGACTTCATAGTCGGACTTCCTATGTCATCTTATCGCCATGACGCCATTATGGTCACCGTGGATAAGTTGACTAAGGTTGCGCATTTTTCGCCAACCAAGGTCACCTATAATGCACAGGCCATCGCCAAGGTATTTATGGAGGACATTGTTAGGTTGCATGGGATTCCGAAGACCATCATCAATGACAGGGATACTATCTACACTTCAATTTTCTGGACTTCTTTTCAGGCCGCTCTGGGTACTCAGATCAATTTCAGTTCAGCTTATCATCCAGAGACAGATGGGCAGACAGAGAGGGTTAATCAGGTGTTAGAGGACATGTTGAGAATGTATGTCATGGATCAACAGAGGAAATGGGAAGATTATTTACATCTAGTTGAGTTTGCCTACAACAACAGCTATCATAGTTCCATTGGTATGGCTCTTACTGTGCTTTGTATGGACGACCTTGCAGACACCTTTGAGTTGGGATAGACTAGATGACAGATTATTCTGGGACCAAATTATCTTCGTGGATTTAGAGCAGCAGGTCAGTTGTGTTGATTAGACAACGCCTCTTGAGCAGCCGAGCACGCCAAAAGGCGTGCAGGACACCAAGAGGATTGATCGTCACTTCTCAATGGGTGACAAAGTCTTCTTGAGAGTTCGTCCGCATAAGAGTCCTATCCGTTATGGAAAGGGTTCTAAGCTATCGCCTCATTTTGTGGGGCCTTTTGATATTTTAGAGGTCATCGGTCCAGTTGCCTATCGCCTAGCTTTGCCACCACGCCTTGCACGGGCCCACGATGTTTTTCATGTTTCTGTACTACGTAGATATGTACCTGATGCTTCTCATGTCTTGGATTGGTCGGCATTACAGGTAGAGGACGGAGGACAGTGGAGATTGGAGCCCGTACGCATACTGGAGCACCGGAGGTCATTCCTTCTGGGTCAGACTTGACCAGTTAGAGTACAAAGGGGACCGGTAGATTTACGAGACAACAGCCTACCCGGGAGGATGCGATACCTTTGAGGGCTAGATATCCCTACCTCTTTCAGTGACTTCCAGGAGGAAGTCTAATTTTAGTAGAGGGGGATGTAGTGCCCACACTTTTTATAGCTCAGTAGCTTGTTGTTTATTTGCTCATAGACATGTTTTGACAATGATTGGTGATATCTTGGACATTATATTTAGATATTTGATTTTATTAGACATGTGTGACATTCAAGCGTATAGCGCCAATTTAGCCTAATTTCTTTATTGTCGCATTTTCTTGTTATGACATGGAAACTAATGAATATGATGTGCTTGGAACCTAATTATATTGATGGATAGTTGTTGCATGGTGGGATTATATGTCACTTTATCATCTTGTCTAACTTTTGAATATGGAATATAATTGTGCACGTTGTCGCATCTTGATTTCAATAGATGTTAGGTTAGTTTAGCATGCATTGATATCTTACTATGTCATTTAATTATATCAGATCGGACAGGTGTGCGTTAATGTGTGCAATGAGTGTGCAGTGACAGTTTACAGAGAACGTGATTCAGCCAACTACTCAATCTGCACAAGCTTTCTACTGGCCGAGTCCTAGCCATGTTCACCGTGTGAAGCCTTAGATAGATGATTATTAATTTTGGGCACTATGAGTGACCCCAATGTATGTAAAGTATTTTGCTTTGAATTATTAATTTTGTTTAGGTTGCTAGTTAAGTTGTAAACTTGTTTTGGGAGTTAATAATCCCCTTTCTTTTAAATTGTTGATTTTGTTAATGAGTCACTTAATCACAAGGGTTTAGGGTCACATGTGAGACCCTTGGTGGTCCCCACACCCTCTACCCTTGTGCCAAAAATGCAAAACCCGAAATTAGGTATTTTGGGCATTTTTTGGGGACCCTTTTAGAGCTTTCGGGAGTCCCCTATCACAAAAATGAGCCCTCGACCCTACCTAATGGGTAGGGGGCTTGTTTTCAAGGCTAGAGGGAGTTTTCCCTCCCTTTCTACCCTTGTTTTGTCACATCCATGTAAGGGATGTGGATTTGTGTGTTTATCAAAAGTGCCACTAGTTTTGTCTTGCTAACATTTAAGGGAATTTGGGAGAAGAGGGCAAAAAGATAATTTTACCCTTTCTCTCTTTTGTTTTGGCATCTTTGACCATGAGGAGGGAGAGGGGTGACACATGTCACCCCCTCATTTGTGAGGATGCTTGTTTGCTCCTCTTCAAATTCTCATTCATGGGAAATGAAAGGGACTTTTTTTTTGGAATTTCTTGCTTGGATGCTTGGGTGATTTGGAGCTTGGGATTTGCTTGGAGTCAAGAGTGGAAAAACTTGAAGTTAGGAAGCTTTTTGGAAAGCTTTCCTTGAGGTAGGCTCTTATGTCTTATTGTTGTGTTGCTTTATTTTTGTTGTTAGATTGATTGCTTGGAATTGTTAATTGTTGAATGTAGATTTTGGTTTCTTGCTTGTGTTTACTCCCTCCATCATATGGCATGATGGAGTTTGGAGTGTGGGGGAAGAGAGAGGGAATTTTCCCTCTCAATCCTCAAGGCTTGATGGACAAGCCTTGAGGAGTCTTATTATTTTTCCCCTCAATGGTTGAGGTGGGGAAGTTGATTCATTTGGCTTGAATCTCCTTCCCCATTCTTGGTAAGGAAACCCCTTTGGGGTTTGAAAATCCTTCCAAGAAGGATTTGGAGAAAGGGGGAGGAATAAGGAGGGCTTGATTTGATTAGGAGCAATAAGGAGGATTTGGAGATGTTTTATGTGCAAGAAATTTTGTTGTATAACTTTGGAGAACTTTCTCCTCTCTTCCCCATTTTGAGGATGAACATGGGTTCTCCTCCTTGTAAATTGGAGTCTTGTGTTGTTGTGAACTTTATGTTTGTGTGCTTGTTTCATTGTTGTTTTACCCTCCACCTTGTGCAAGTTTTGGTAGCTATCCTCTTCCCATGGGCTTGGGGAGGCTAGCATGCATCCCAACCTTGGGATAGGCATGTGATGATGCCTATGGTTGGGTGGCAACTCTTCTCCTCGTTGGTTTTCTCGAAGGCATCAAGTTTGGAGCTCAAGATTGATAATTAGTGGCATTGTTGGAGTCTGTTTTGCTTCTTCTCTCTTTTGGGAACATTATCTCCTCAGTATCTTTGGTGGGCTTTGTGAAACTTGCACCTCTTGTAAAACTCTTAGTTGTAATTTTCATTCTTATAAATGAGAAGTCATTAATGATTTAGCAATATCCTTAAAAACCTCTTGTGAGAGACTTGTAATCATTTAAGGAATAGTTATGTATGTTGTGAGATAGTTACACATTTCATTTAAGACCCTTGAAAGTGGAATTTTGGTATCCCGTGTTTGAATGAAAAATAAAAAAATGTGTACATATATATTAAGAATATTAGGCATCTTGTTAGTGTGTAAATAAAGCTTTAAATCTATCTTGCATTGGAAAGGAAATTTGTTGTTATTGAAGTTTGGTAATTACTTGAGGAAGAAAACATTTTTATTTTGAAAGAAATGCAAGTTCTTTGGAAAAATATGGGCTCATTAGTCATAGAATTAGTAAATAGAAATCTCAATTTACACCTTGAAATAATTTCTCGTTTTCTTCTTCTCTTGTAAAGGAATAATCCATATATGATATTCGTTTTAATACATATGGTGAATAGATGCATACATAGATTTTAACTTACTTGTATGTCAAATAGGGCTTATACTATATAAATCAATATTATTTTTCATATATATATAATTTAACTTCCAAGATTAAATACACACGATATATATATATATATACGTTTGGAAATTTTATAAGCCAAAAAAAAAAAAAAATATATAAATATTCAAATACTATTTTTGTAATTATACGAATTGAATATATATATATATATAATATATATATATATATATATGGGGCGAGGGTTTAGCCCCCACCCCGCACCCCTATAACACCATGGGGCGGGGGGCCCACCCTCCACCCCGCACCCTGTATTTCCCAAGGGGGGTCGCGTCGCCGCCACCGCCCCACCACACCCCTGTTGGTCCATGCGGCTGTTCCCCCGCTCCAAGACTTGTTCCGCTCCTCTGCCTCTCGCGGCCTTCACGCCTCGCCTCGCCCGCGCGACCACCCCCCAACCGCCTGCCCTCACCTGCCCGCGCGCCCAAACTTCGCCTCCTGCCGCGTCCAACCACCACCCCCTTATGCCCGTGCCGGCCTCCTTCCTCTCTGTATATATATATGGACTTCCTCTCCACGGCTTCCTCCACCCTCCATTAAAACCCTAAACATATTTTACTTGTCAACATATAAACAAAGATACATATGCATTGTGACCTAGTTGCCATAAAATAACAACAAAACAAAATATATAGTAATGTTTATTTTCTTTATTGTTTTAAATCTACCAATTATACAATGCAAAATCAAATAAAACCCAATAGCTCCCTTCCCTCACAAAGAACAAACAAACAATTGAGAAGAGAAATAGAGAGAGAAAAGAATAACAAGGAGATAGTTAGGGCTAGTGAACAATTTTTAAATTATAGCAATTATATCGTATAAAATTAGAAATCAAGAAAGAGTTTAAGAGATGTAATACTTCAAAAAAAAATTACCTGAAATTTTAACCTGTTTGGTGCGTTTTTCGGTGTCCCAGAGGGGGCACTACACAACGACCATGTCGCTAAGCATTTAACGTCGTGGTGCTCCTGTTGATCTCTCGTTGGCTTCGCCCTTGTCACAAAAATGACTGGAATTCTCCCACCCGTCTTGTCTTCTCGCGTCGTGTCGATGTTTACTGTGGGTGTCCCCGCCTCATCCATTTCGTTTTCCTCCTATTAAAGGAAAACTGTGCGCTCGATTTATCGAGCTCGCAAGTTGGCTCTTGTTAGTTACGATTAATAAGTATTAATAAGTGGTAATAATAATAATAATAATAATAATAATTTTATTTATCGATCGACGTTATCCTCACTTTCTGATCGTCGATTTGTCACCAACCTTGTTAATTTTTGATAAGCAATTTTATTGTTTTAGTTTGGTCGCCTCACGGATCGAGCCTTGATTCGCGCAAGGGAAGCTGGTTCTTGGGTGGTGTCATCGTCAAGGACGTAATGTCTTGTGTAAGGTTCAAGTTTTTATCCTTGGATGTCTAGGCGCCCTGTTATGCTTTGTAAATGTTTGGGTAAATGCCTTCAACCGCTTTCTCTTCTTTTCCCCTTGTGATAAAATTGGTCCATGTATGCCAAGTTAGATAATTATCAGGTTAGTGGTGAATTTGACCACCAACCTGCCACGTTGCTCCCGCCATAACCCAACTCCCCTCCTTGCTCTTCGCTTCACTTTTCGGTTCTCAGAGATACTTATGTATGCATGTTTATAAAATCGATGTCTTTTAAAAGGAGTATTGTGGATCCATTATTTATTCCTTGTTTTGTCATCACCAATCCGGCACTATGATAATTCTTCAAGAACTCCTCGTGCTTTATGATTATTTACTAATGCATAGCCTTTAGTTTGTGGATGTAATCTGGAAACAAAACAACAACACAAAACACAAGAATACCATTGACTATGATAAGACAGAATGACGACAAATCAAATATCAAAATAAATTATAATATTAACATGAAAGCGTTACAATCTCACCCATGAGATACTTCAACAAGACTATGGGAGAAACTTTACAATTACACCTCTTGATGGCTTCTTCAACACACCTTTAACTCGATGGCTTCCTTCGCACACATCCTACAATATTTCTCACTACTTCTTTCTATGCTAAATGAGGAGTGGCCTCTCTATTTATAGAACTTCCGGGCTTATCCATCCTATCTCTAAGATAAGATAAGAAATCCACTCGACGAATCATATTTCATACCTTAACTCTTATCTCGTACATGTAAGCTTATCTCTTAAGATAAGATAAACCTTATCATTTTACATGGGTTCCACATTTTTACACTTTTACAAATAAAATACACAAAATATTTATGACCTCATTCCTTGTCCTTATTACCAATATAATATTTCTAATTCCTAATCATGTAGACCCTACTTCTCTAATTACCCAAACTTTGACATTTTAACATTACCGGACCACTTACGACAAATATTTACTTTTACAACATTCCTATTGTACTTTGGTCATTGTACCGTACTCCACATTATTGGCGACAACTGTCTTGACGTGTGCCGTTATCTTCTATCGACGCATTACTACTAATTATACTTAACAACATCATATTCCTAATACATACATTAATGAAATAGAAATTATGGAGGAAAATTTTAGTGTCGACATCTTCCCCCTTCCTAGCTTCTACTCCGTCCTCGGAGTAGACTATTCTGGTGCTTGGAAAATCTTTAACTTGTCGTGGTTGACCCATTTCGTAATGGGAGTGCCATCCAATTCCTCTAGTCGGTACGTACCATTTTCATGCACAACTGTTATTTTGTAGGGCCCCATCCATTTTGGAAGAAATTTTCTTTGTCTTCTTTTTTTGTATCTGGAATCATATACTAGGACCAAGTCATTCACTTGAAATGGAGACCACCGGATCTTTTGATCAAAGTACTCCTTCACTTCATTTTCCTCTTATGGCTTGTATCCTTTGCTATTTCTTTCATTTCCTCCAAATGAAGATGTATCAACCTTTCTTTTCTTGAATCACTTTCATCCATCCTTTCATTTTCATAACTCTCACAAGGTGGGAATATCAAACTCAATAAGAAGCTGGATCAATGCCATAGACTATTTGAAATGGGAGTATCTTGTTGCGACTTTGATGTTGCCCTATATGCCACAATCTTTGCATGAATCCTTTTATCCCATTTATGTACTGCAAAGGCTGCATCTTTTGCTAAAATTTGACACAACACAAAATTTGTTCGTTCCACCTATCCATTTGTGTTTGGCTTGTATGTTGTTTCCTTCACCGTGCTTAATAGAAAACTTATTGACTAGGGCTTCACCACCTCATTAATGAAGTGGCTTCCTTGATCATTACAATTTCTAATGGACAACCAAATCGGTGACAATGTGTTCATATATGAACCTTGCCACTTCATCCATGGAAGTTGTTTTCAATGGCCTAGCTTGACCCACTTGGTTAAATAATGCATGGCATTACAATATACTTATTTTGGCGTGATGTAGTTGGAAGTGGACCTACAATGTCTATTCCCCATTTTTCAAAGGGACCAAGTGGAAGAATATGACATAATGGAGCGATGAAGTCTTACGGTTACCATGTGTTTGACAAATATCACATGTCTTACAATAATTATAACAATCTTTAAAAAGAGTGGGCGGTGATAACTTTGCATCCAAGATCCTTCTTGCTTTGTAAGTTGTCCGAGGAGAAGTGCCCTCACATGTACCATTGTGGAATTCTTCTAGCAGCTCCTTTCCTTGATCACGTCCAACTTTGCCCTCTTGTCTGCGTCCCATCGGGGCCTATTCAAAATAATGCTCCATGTAGAATAGAATATGAACGGCAGTAGCTTGAGTAATCTTTCTCTTAGTCTTTGCATTGGCACCATCGGAAACTTGAATTCATTCGGATAATTCCAAATATCTATGTATTCACTAGGGATTGTGTCGAGGAGAACAATCTTTGCATCGGGAAAATCATCATCATCACAGATGATCCTAAACCATCATAGGCTCGAGAGAGTGCATCTGCATTGACATGCTTCTTTCTGGCCTATCTATAATATCAAATTCAAATTCTTGTAGCAAAATTATCCATCTTGCTTATCCTCCACGATGGGTTAGGCTTATTGACAATATATTTGAGCGATGATGCTATTCTGACTATAAATTTCTACCCTAGCAAGTAATTTCTAAACTTCTTTACAACAAAAATGATAGCGAGCCTCTTTTTTAGATTCTGGTATAGTCTACCTCAAATACTTTGCTCATTTATGCACTCCCCAAAGTAAATTGGATGTTCATTCCCATTTTCATCCTTTTGGCTCAAAGTACTACCTAGTCTTTGCATCCGAGGCATCGGTGTACACAATGAATGGCTTGCTCCAATATGGATTCTTCAAAGCAGGTGAAGAAGACAACGGGGCTTCCTTGATTGTCCAAAAGCTTCATGCGCCTTATTTCCGGGTTCATAAGTAACATCCTTCTTGAAGAACTGGGTTAGTGGTCAGGCAATCTTTGAGAAATTCTTGATGAACCTTCTATAGTAACCCACATGGCCTAAAAATGATCTCAACTTACTTCTATTCATAGGAAATGGTAAATCTTTGATTTTGAAACTTTATCGGGATCGATGCCAATATCATCTCTGGATAAAACATGCCCTAACAAAATGCCTTTAGAACATCCAAAGACACACTTTGTAGGGTTTAGTGAGGCTTGTGCTTCATCTAACCTTTGAAATGTTGTCTCCATTTGGTGCGAGTGGTCCAACTTACTCCCATAGATGCAAAATCATCCGAAATACTCGATGAAGGTCCCGATGTAGGGTTCGAACACCCTATTCATCAAGCGTTGGAATATTCTTTGGAGCATTACAGTGACCCAAAAGGCATAACTCTATAAGCAAACGTTCCCCAAGGAGTGGTGAACGTGGTCTTCAGCTGATCTTTCTCTGCTATACGAACTTGGTTGTAGCCGCTATATCCATCAGCAAAACTATAGCACTCCTGGCCAGCTACTTCGTCCAAGATCTGATCTAAAAATGGAAGAGGGTAATGATCCTTCTTTGTTGCCTTATTGAGCTTCCTGTAATCAACACAAATGCGTAGCTTCCCATTCTTTTTTATTGAGATCACAATGGGAGAAACCCATTCTGAATTCTCCACAGCAAATATGAATCCTGCATCAAGTAACTTATCTATTTCTTCTTTTACAGTCTTGGAAAAATTAGGATTCATTCTATATGGCATTTGTTTTATGGGCTTAGCACCATCTACCAAATTCAATCTGATTCTACCCAACTTACTTGACGGAGTTCCTTGTAATCAAAAGTGAATAGGTATATGTACCTTCGAAAGAGCTTTGGAGGTAGGATTCCTTCTCACTCTCCATCACAACATCACCAATATTTATTTGTTGGAGATGATCATCAACTCCTTCTTCGAGATAATTTTATAGGGTCTGAGTTGGTGTGGTGGAAGGATATCCATGACTGAAACATCCACCTCGCTTTCTTCATCTTCGGTGTCCACTTCACTTTGTACTAGAGTAATCGGAGAGGATGTCCAATCATCGGTTTCATCACTTGAATCCACAGGTTTTGCTTTATGATGTCGAGGATCACGTTTATCTTCACCCTCTCTCTACCACGTCTAAGTGTCATGAAACCTTCATTCCGGTAGTTTCTTGCATGAACTCTCCCTAGCCATGGTCTTCCCAGCAGCATTGGAGTGCATGCAGTACCATTTTCATCACACGAAAGTCTACCACACATACAACACCCATAACAGATATTGCCACATTTGAAACTACACCTTCGGTTTAGTTTTTCCTTTATTTAATGACCTTAACATAAGTGTTGAAGGGCGATCAATTTTAAACCCAACATATTCATTACGGACTCTTGGTCATTACATTAACGCATCACCTCCATCAACTAAGACATCATGAATTGAAATACCATTACATAATACCTCGGCTTGTGGAGCATAGGGATCTCGCCTCTGCCTCCAAAACAGGGGACCTCAACCTCCTTCCTTCTTCGAGCATTGAGTCCACCTCGCAACTCATGCCTCTTCTCGAAGACATAGCCAAGAGTTGACCATATGTAATATTTGCGAGCCTTTTGTGAGATCTTCCAAGATGGAGTATGGTCCTTACCCCCTGAAATCGAGAAAATCCCGCACACCCAACTTTCTTCTCCTATGTTTCTTACTAGTTTCTCCTTTCATCTTCTTAGGATCAGGTTCCCATCTTGATTATCTTTTTCTTTCTTTCTTTTTTATTCTGTTACAAACACATCTACTTCATTATTTCTACTCTTATCTACTTTCAAGAGAATTCACGGTGCTTTTCCTTTATCATTATCTCTTGTACCAGGATGTAGAAGCTCTATCACGGACAATTATACTTATAATGACCCTTTTTATAACAACCATGACAAACAACTTGAAATATTTCTTTTTGGACCTCTATCTCCTCCCCGAGAACTAAATTCCTTTCCTTGAAGAAGATTAATAGTTAACTCGGCCCATCTTCCTAAGCGAGATCTTCATACTCGGTAGATGTACTAGGAGAAATATTTGTGCTCACCGGGGAGTGGTTGTGGATTCTGACCAAAGGTCTTTGGTGTAGGCTCTACTTTAACAACAATTTCTTTGGGCTCCTCTTCCATGCTTTCTTCTTGCCTTCTTGCAATCTCCTTTGCTTGTTAATGGTAGCCGGGCGGTCATACTTCACCGTTGTCGATCTCTAGCTTCATCCCAAGAATGAAGTGCTTACATGGAGATTATCCACGCCATTCATTAACCCATCCGCTAATCCTTCCTTCCGGATCGGGCATCGAGCTTCCTCCTTAGCTCTAGAACACGAGCATGATAATCCCTTATCTCTTTTCCTTCTCTCCTTGGGTTAGCTTTGTGATATCAATCATGAGATCTGCATATCTCTGTTGTTCACCAAATTCTTCAAGAAAACTTTCAGTTAATAAATCCCATGAATTTTTCACATTATCACCTAGTGTTTCAAACCACCTAAGTCTTTGAACCATCCAAAAGGTAGGAAAAAATTCAGTCCATTGTTCCCTTCTTATAAGGCCATTACAAATACAAGATCGCTTAAACTCTTGAATGAAAGAAGAAGCATCTTCATTAGATTGAGCTGAAAAAACAGGAATCTTTCCCATTTTCAAAAGTAACCACCGTGAAATACCAACCCACAAGTACAATCAACAAGACTTATGTGCACAAATAATTGGAATTACTATAGAAATGACCACGGTAAACTATGGTAAAACTTGACTTACTGCGGTAAAAAATGATTTTACTGTGGTAAACACTATTCACATAAAAAGTGAAGTTCTTTATGCGTAAATACTATTCATGGTAAAAGTGACTTTCTTTACTGTGATAAATACTATTCACAGCAAAAATGACTTTATCATGGTAACTACTATTCACGGTAAAAATGACTTTACCATGGTAACTACTATGCATAGTAAAAACAAGGTTACCCTCCAATTGATTTTTGCCTAAGTGGGAATATCTCTCCAGAAAATCCACCAACGAGTAATGGTCCCTAGAACGGAACCAAAATGTCATCACCAATCCGGCACTATGATAATTCTTCACCGGGAACTCCTCGTGCTATGATTATTTACTAATGCATAGCCTTTAGTTTGGTGGATGTAATCTGGAAACAAAACAACAACCGAACACAAGAATACCATTGACTATGATAAGACATGAATGACGACAAATCGAAATATCAAAATAAATTATAATATTAACATGAAATCTGCAATCTCACCCATGAGATACTTGACAAGACTATGGGAGAAACTTTACAATTACACCTCTTGATGGCTTCTTCACACACCTTTAAGCGATGGCTTCCTTCGCACACATCCTCTGATATTTCTCACTACTTCTTTCTATGCTAAATGAGGGGAGTGGCCTCTCTATTTATAGAACTTCGAGGCTTATCCATCTATCTCTAAGATAGGATAAGAAATCCACTCGACGAATCATATTTCATACCTTAACTCTTATCTCAGTACATGTAAGCTTATCTCTTAAGATAAGATAAACCTTATCATTTTACATGGGTTCCACATTTTTAGACTTTTTACAAATAAAATACACAAAATATTTATGACCTCACTCCTTGTCCTTATTACCAATATAATATTTCTAATTCCTAATCATGTAGACCCTACTTCTCTAATTACCCAAACTTTGACATTTTAACATTACCGGACCACTTACGACAAATATTTACTTTTTACAACATTCCTATTGTACTTTGGTTTATCGTACTCCACATTATTGGCGACACCGTCATCGACGGCGCCGTTATCTTTATCGACGCTACTACTAATTATACTTAACAACATCATATTCCTAATACATACATTAATGAAATAGAAATTATGGAGGAAAATTTTAGTGTCGGCAGTTTCTATCACGTTAAGTGCCCTTGGAGGTGTTAATACCGAATTAGGAGAGGGTTTCTTTCATTCGACCTAAAACTATACATGGTTATTTACGCTTAAGGCGTTATATAATACTATTCATATGTTTTTATTTATTTCGATCGAGATCTAACTACTAGGATGTCTTGAAGCAAAGCGATTACATAAAATAATGCAGAAATGAGGATGAAGCTTTATTCTCACCCTTGACATTTAAACTAATTAAATATGGTTTAGGTTCGTGGAATCTTAAAAGGCGTGCTCGAATGGGAAGGAATATTGGATCTGTGTATCACATAGATCTCTCTCCAAAATAGACGTTTTTTTGTAAACCGTGTTGATTATTATTGTCCAACCTGGCGTATGTTTTGGAAGGATTTCACTTTAGTTTTGAAAATGGCCGCATGAGGAAGTAATTGCCTGCCATTTCTGCGCCTTACTTGGAGGGGGAAAACGTGTTGGACCTTCCCTGGGATCTGGGGAAGCGTGAGTGAAATCTTATTGGGTTTTTACCGTGTTTTGTCTTCATGAGTTGTTATGGCTTGCTAGCCACGCCTTTTTTTTGGGATCTGCATGCTCAGTGGTTTTGGGGGTCGCGCGCCCAAGGGGAAGCTCACATTTGTGAGTTTATTGCAAGTTTCCTTTGCTGTGTGGTTGTTTACTGGTGCGCAGATCCTGGGCGCGTCTTTTTTGTCTTCCCTGGCCGCAATGAAGCCTCCTCACGCCTTATGCTGGTGCGCAGATCCTGGACGCCTTCCTTTTTCCTGCCCTGGCCGCGTGGGTGAGCGTGGAAGGAGTTTTCTTTGTGTGGACTGTGGTTGTGCATGGGATCTTCTAAGCGATGCGTTGTGCGGAGTTAGAAACCCCTCCATTCTTGTTCTCACGACTGTTCAGCGTGGAGGAGAGTGGAGGATGGGCATTTTGAAAATGGAGAAAAAGGGGGCGTGGGGCAGGTCGCCTATTGGAAACTCGTGGCTCTTCCTGGGGTTTATCTACACTGCAACTTATTTTGCCTATGCGACTCCAACACCTTATCTCATCGCCCTAGGTTTACACGAATCCCGAAACCCTTCGCTCGCTCGAGGAAACACGGACACCGAAACAAACCGTGCACTTGAAGTTAGCAGGCGTCCATCGGTTCGAGACTGTGAAACCCCTTCTTGTGTGGACACTTGTTGAATGATGGAGACCCCGACCCAAGGTGGAGGAGATTACCATGCGAGGAAGCTTGAAATGTGGTGCGGTCGTTGAAGTTGAAGTTGAAATGGATGGCGAAGTCGAAGGGCACGTTTGGATTGGCGAGAGCGCGGCGTTGAAGGGCACCCTGTTGAAGCTGGAGAAAAGCGGTGTAAGATAACTCTACACTCTTCTCACATTTGTTATATTTATTTTATCATGAAACCGAACCACCTTTTTCCTTGTATAAATTTGTCAATTGGACGTCTTACTTAGGAGATCTCTCCTTTACCTTGTTTCTATTTCTTGTTTTCGCCTTTATCATTGCTCGGTGTGTTAGTGAGAAACACGTATGTCTCGTCGTCTCTGGTGTGTTATGTTTTCTTGCTTGATTGTTCGACCTTCATCCTTTCGTTTTACGTATATCTTCTTCTCTACGATTGAGTTTTATATTATTATGTTGTTACCTTCGATAATCTTCTTGACATCAGAAAAACAGATTGTAGAATTGGAGTGATCACCGCTTGGGCTATCCGGGTTGGGTCGTCGGTATTAAAACATTTAAAATGAAAGGTTTGCATACTGATTACGCATCAAATCTCGCGTGCTTAGACTCCCATATTATCTTTGAACTTGTTCCTAGGCATTTAAGGCCATCCTCGAAGTACCTTAACCACCCTATCCACTTTGGAACCATAATTAGCTTTTCGGATCTGCTAAGCTCGAGGTTTCTATCGTGTGAATCCAGTACCTCGTTCACACTAGGATAGTTATGGTCTAATCCCTCTCTCAGAATTATTGTTAATGGCGTTTCTTTCTATTTTTCCTAACTTGCATTCTTTCTCTTTTATAATTTTAATGCTATTAATTAATATTGGTCGTTTTCCATGCACGTAATTTACCTTAATATTTTGTGATGGAAAATTGCCTTAAACGTTATTAATCTTCGGGAAAATTCATCGTGCATTTGATAGTCTTATGGATTCATAGTGGAAGGTTTTGTTTTATTAATGTCACTTAGATATTTATGTTTGTGTCTATGTGTGACGTTTGACTGTGTTACCAAGGGTTGCTTTAAAAATATTATTGTTTTGGGAAATAGGAAAATTATCTTAAATTAACCGAACTTTAAAATTGATGTGGAGGTTTGTAAATCTTTAGGGTTATAAAATTTGTTGAAGACATTTTCATATACGCTTGTTTGACGGAACCCCTTCTTCTCTCGCGTGTTTCTTCTACTAGCCCACAAGGCATTGGCCTTCTTGAATGATTGGGAAATCTCTTGGAGTTAGTGGCCAAACTAGTTTACTTTGCCCTTGCTTCGAAACTTATGTTGTGTGGATACTCTATGTGATTTCAGGTTTGAAACTCATTTATACATGGCTTTTTGTGTTAATTCTTGAAACCCGTGGCTTCCTTTTCTTGGGCTGATCAACTCTTGTTCTTCTAGAAATATAATATTATAGCCTATGCCTTTGCTACCTTTGATAAAATTCTAGATGGTTGGTCTATATATCAAAATCTCAATCTTGTGATTGTTATTTAATTATTTACTTGATGGGAATCCTGTTTTGTTAGATTGGTTATTTCTCCTTATAGGGCCAAGGGCCATTCTCATACGATTGTTATACTTTCGTTGTTTTTACTCCTAACTGAAGTATATAGTCTTCTTCCTTGATTGGCATGGTGGAAACTTACTATAACTTGAAGTGTTGATAGTATTTAGAGGTTTGACCCAAATTCTTGCAATAAAGTGCTTCCTTTCATGGTATTGATAGATAACAGTTATGGTGGTTTTGGTGTAGCCTTATCTTGCTCAGTTCTTACGAACTGACTCTTGTAGAAAATTTGTTGCAGATGGATTTTGCGAGTAGATGAGGGATAGACTAGTAGATTTTTTGTTATCAACCTCAGTTGAGAGGTTCTTTTGCTCGAAACCTTCTTATGTTGTTCAACTATTGATAACGTCCAGTGGAAAGTTTAGAAGAGGATCAATGTCTTAGTATAATGTATTGTGGACTTTGTCATCTGAACTTTGGAAACCTTGTATTGTTTGACTATCATTGAAATTATAAGAAAATTTGGTTACTGTTGTTGAGTGACTTTGTTGGATTATCGGTATTTTAAGTGTGGATGTAACCTTGTTTTGTTCTGGTGAATGAGTGTTATTAAACTTTACCCTTGAAAATAAATGTTGAGTAAATCTTGCTATGACTTAGTAATAATGCGACATAAGTAAAATAACGTGGGTTGTTTAATACTTATAAAAGTTGAACTAAAAGTTATATTCAAATAAATTAACGTAGAGGTTACCGAACTTGAGAGCAAGGAATTCTTTAAGTAAGCAAAGGCGAGACTATCATTGCAAATAAAATTATATAACATGATAACTCTAGCTCCTCTAGTGAACATTATTCCTTTTATGATGAAATTTGTAAAATGACCCTAAGGTGAAATGAATGTTAGTTGTTAGAAGATGATAAGATTTAATAAGCCGGAGAAACAAATTGGAGATCTTACAATCTTTCTTTACCGCCATTTGGAAAGTAAATTGTTCTCTTTGGTAATACTCATTTAGCGAAGCCTAAGTAAAATCGTTGATAATTACGGTTAAGAGCTCTAGCTTGAATTAAATACCTCGCTGATAACTAATGAGGTCCTAAAGATGTTTTCATCTCGACCTTCTCCCTCTAACCTTTTCGGGCACCTTGTATTTCTTCTCTTAAGTGTGTTGAACTTAAAACCATGTTGTCTTGTGGGCAAGAAACGAGTCTTAGTAGCATTAGTGGTGAGCAGATGGCCTTGTGGAATTTAAATACTCATTTTTCTTGATAAACGAATTAAGCAAATAAAGGCCATAATAGAGAAGAATGAGAACAAATTTCTCTTCAAAGTAAAAGTAAGAACTTAGCATTGTAAGAAGCATTGTACAAATCATATCTAGAGTCTTAGCAAACTAAAGTTAAGGATCGAAAGAGGTTACATAAAAATAAATAACCATCAATAATTTCCTCATTGTGGCTTGCCCTATCTGTAGGTGTGTTATGTGGTGGTTTCTTATGTTGTTTTGTCAAATAGAAAAGTGAACCATCCTTGGTGGGTGTGAACATTTCCGTGCTACCTTTGTGGTCATCCTTGTATTGAGTTATCCACGGAGTTAGTTGTGACCTCGGTGGTGGCATGTCGTGTCGTGTTTGTGTCAAAAAAAAAGTTATCCTGTATTTTACTGTGTTGTTTGTGTATGAAATTATGGGCCATTACAGATTTAATGATATAAAGGTCATGAACCCCTTAAATAAATGGGATTGGTCGTCTTTAGAATGAATGATCGCATCATGGTCGATGGTGTTTGAATCCTAGGGGTCTAATGTTGTCTAGATGGGGAAGATTTCCATGTTAGTAAATGACATTAAGCCGAGTGACCAATGTAGTTCGTAAAGTATGTTTTCTATGCAATGGATGATGGCATTAGGCTAGGGTGGATGATCTAGTTTAAAATTAGTTTATTGTTTTAATTTAGAATCATTTGAGGTATATTTTTATTATAGTTATGGATTGATATTTTATGGGTACTTATTGGTTGATATTTTGTAGGTTCCATAGATGATCGATTGTGGAGGTCGAGTGGATGTGACATGGCTGCAAAATTTATTATGTGGTTTATCTCAGGTAGGATGTTGCACAATTATTTGGGCCTCGGGTTTGAAGGCATTATGCAAATGGTATAAATTATGTTGGATTTGGATACGATATAGATGTTTGTAGGCCATTGGAAGTTCGGTTCCAACACATTTAGGTGGAGGGTTGGTGGACGAGATGATAGAGGTCATTATGACATTACAAGATGTACACACAATTCTTGGGTTGTCCGTTTAGAGTGTGGATGTTGAGAGAGAGGGAAGAGAGAGATAAATATGAGGGGAGCAGAGACACGAGAGTGAGAAAGAGGAGAGGGAGAGGGAGAGAGAGGGAAGAATAGAGAGAGAGAGAGAGATGAGGGAAGAACGTGAGAGTGTGAGAGAGAGAGGGGGAGAGAGAGAGGGAAGAGAGAGCGAGAGAGAAGAGATAGAGAGGATGGAAGATAGAATGAGAGTGTGTGAGAGAGAGAGGGAAGATAGAGCAAGAGAGAGGAGGGAAGAGACGGTGAGGCCGAGAGAAAGAGAGGGGGAGAGGGAGGGAGGGACACAAAGGTAAGAGACAGAAAGAAAGGATGGAAGAGAGAGAGTGAGAGAGGGGAGGGTGAGAGAGAGAGAGAAGAGGGGGTGGAGAGACATAAGAGAGAATGAGTGTGAGAGAAAGACGGAGAGTGAGAGAGAGAGAAAGAGAGAGTGAGAGAGAGGATAGAAGAGAGAGTGAGAACAAGAGGGAAGAGGGGTGATCAATTTTAATTGAAACCAACAAGAACAAATTCTCATTTCACCACCTATATTGTATGAAAATGTTATTTTTAACAACAAGAACACATTCTCATTTCACCACCGATGTATCCATGAAGGACCAACATGTTTTGGAAGTAGAACAACACCCTTAATAGCATATAACATCCCACCTGGATGCGTGGGAACCATTGGTTCGAGTGCGAGAGGTGTCGATCGCAAAATATCACCCTAGACTACCTAACACTAATGTAAATTGAAGGCTTTTATCACATTTTATTTTATATGACTACGAGAAAATGGGTGGGAGATGGGAGAAACTGGAATATTTTTGTAGACAAACTAGATACCTTATTGTAAGTTTAGATGATACATTCCCAAGTGCCAAGGGTTACAAGAAATCATTTGTCAAAGTTTGCCTAATTTTCGCTCTCGGGAATTTAAGAGACATTGTCAAATCGATGTAGTTAGGAAGAAGCTGGGATGGTTGGGTAATAGAATGACATCTATAATAGAATCGATAGCCCACTAAAACATTAGCACCTTGATTTGGTGCCACGAGGTGTCGATCACAAAATATCTCTCTAAACACCCTAACCGCAATGCAAATTGAAATTTTTTGATGCGTCTCATTCATCAGGATTGCTCGAAAACTAATAGAAGGTTGGAGAAACCGTGAGAGGTTTTTATAAATAGACTAGATGCCCAGTTGTAGGTATAGAGGAGACATTTTAGATGTAATGGGTTGCGAAAATCATCCATCAAAATTTGTCAACTTTTCACTCTTAGGGAACTTAAAAGACATTACTCGACCGATGGTTGGGCAATGTACGGTTGCAACAACTATGATAGTGTTTAATAATGCCCACCTAGACATGTGGGCACTTTGAATGCTTTTATCACATTTCATTCATCTTGCGACAATGAGAAAACTAGTAGGAGATGGGATAAAATGAGAGAGGTTTTTGTAGATGGACTAGATGCCTAATTATAGTTTAAATGAGACATTCCCAGGTGTCATAGGTTGCGAGAAATAAGTTTGGCTAATTTTCAATCTAAGGGTGTGTAGTGCCCACCTTTTTTAGTACTCTCATTTTGGTCGCAAGTGACTCATTGTATCTAAACTATCACGATGACAGGGACATTATTGCTTATTTTGTTGTTTTGATGGGACATTATCACATGATATTGTTGTTTGATAGGAATATTACTGCTTTAGTACATTGTTTTAATATGACATTGTTCATGATATCGTATTGCTAGCATTAGGATGCTAACTCTTGTTAACAAGGTGTACATGGGGGCACACGATGTCACTTGCTCATTTATCGAGATATTGCGTTATGACGATGATATCATGAGTTATTATGGACATGCTTTTGTATTGATATTGGATCCATATTTGATGTATGATGTTATATCGTTTCATTCAATGGATGATTCATGTTATGATATACTATTAGTTTAGCATGACTTATATGGATGTTGATTCCGATGCATATAATAGTGTCATATTTTGTATCATATTGGGAGGATATGATATTTTTATTGAGTCTGCAAGTGGCAGGAAATTAATCATGAGAATAACATGGGATTCATAGAACACACGTCGCTTAGCACAAAAGGCCTAATGGCCAAACCTCTTCTTCTTATCGATTACGACATCCCTTTCTCATGTTGTGTCTTGTCGTGTTGGTTTGCTTTGATTTGGAATTGTGAACCTAACATTTCCCTCCATCATGGTGATTAATTGTTATGTGCTTTAACTACTTGTTAATTTATTATGTTCCCTTGGTTTATTGATTGCTAATGTTAAACGTTACCCTTTCCATGTGGTTCTAACATCTACTTTTGGTTTTGGGATGATGTGTTGAGTTAGGTGGAATTAGGCCACCTAATCATGGATTAGGTGAGCCTAATTGCCCCTCCTAAATGCCACATTTTTCTCAAACTCAGATTTGAAAAAATGTGTCATTTAAAAAAAGTGTATGGAAAGCAAAGGGACCTCATTTGCATGAAAAGAGGCCCTAACCCCCATCCCTATGGGTAGGTGGTCTCTTTTCAATGCAAATGAGACCCATTGACTCATTTTCCAATCACCACACACTTCATATTATGGGAACTTTGATTTTGGGAATGTATGGGATTTTGGGAAATCTTCTCATGATTGCTTTGGGTTGATTTTGAAATTTACCTCATTACTTTTTTGGTGAACTTTGTGTATATTTCATTGGTTTGGATTTTGGTGAAGGGTGACATTTGTCACCTTCCATTATTTATCTTGGGTTGTTTCTTTCCTTTTTAACCCCTCACTTCCATGGAGATGGGATTTTATTGCTTGGAGAATTTTGGAAAAGGCTTGGAAGCTTGGTGGGTACTTGAGCTCTTTTGAAACACATTCTTGGATTTTAGCTTTTGGATCACAAGGTAAGGCCTTGTATACTTGTGTTTTACTTGATTTTACCTTGCATGTTTGTGTATGATCAATTGTGGAAAATGCTTTTTTTTTGTTACTTCATTTTTGCTCCACCCACCCTTGAGGGGTGTGGGTTTTGGGAGTTTGTATGGGAAGAGGACAGAATTTTCTCCTCTCTATTTAGGAACCCTCCTACATTTGATTTGTAGGTAGGGATGGATTTCCATTTGGTTGAAATTCATCCCTACCCTTAAGAATGAAACTAATATGTTTGAAAAGCCTTCTTGGGGGAGTTTTGGAGAGATAAGGGGATTTTGGAGTGATAAGGAGATGGTAAAAACATGGAGAGATATAGGATCTTATGGTTGTTTTGGCATGGTTATATGGAACATGGAATTGGGATTCCCATCCCCTCTTCCCAAAGCTAGAAGCATGGAACTTCTTAGCATGTTTTCCTTGATTGCATTATGTTTTTGAATGGTTTTCAAATGAAGTTAAAATGTGTTGTGTGCATTCAAACATTTCCTATGTGCTAAGTGAAGTGTGTTGCCTCTTTCCCATGGGCTTGGGGGAATGCTAGCATGCCACCTTAGACTCCTTGGTGGCATGTAATGATGTCAATTGGTTGGGTGGTCAACTAGGAACCTTTCTTGTGATTTGAAGCATCTTTGCATGTTGTTTTGGGAGCTAAGTGGAGTGTTCTAGATGTTGCGAGTTGAAGATTTTGAGTTCAATTTAATTATATTATGAGCTAGAAATTTGGCATGTTGTCTCCTCTTGTGAGGAGGTCTTGTTGTACTTGCATTTTAATCATATTCTCTTAGTATGATATGGATATATTGCTCTGTTATATTTGTTTAAATCATGTAATTTGAAGGGATGAAAACATGGTTGAAATTGTTGTAGTGAATGCAAGGTTTATTTAATTTTGCAAGTTGTAAAATACCTCCTTTGAAATATTTGTTTGTGTGTCCTTTGAAATGAAAGAAATGAATTAAGGAAAGGAAATATTGTATATTCAATTTATTGTTTATCATTATGGTATGTTTAAAAAAAAATAAAGGGGTTGTTGTAATTATCAAATTGTTATCTTATGCTTAAACGGTTCTTCTTGTTCAAGATTAATCCTTAAATTTTATTGTAATTCTAGAAACAAAAAAACCCAGCATATTAACTTTTATTTGAAACTTGAAAATAATTCATCTTTGTGTAAATATTTGTTGAAACTTTTATTATAAAAAAATCACCTCTTTTTTAGATTTCTATTGCTCTTTATATAGCTTGATTGTGTTTAGAAATCAAATATATCTCTTATCTAGAATAAATTCTTCCTATAAAAGAAGTTAGTAAAATTTAATATGGATCTAAGGTAAATGTAATTTTGTCTAAAATAAATCAAGTATTGAATTTGTGTAAATTTGGTTATTACCGGATGTGTTGTTTTGACTTTGTTTCTTTGCTCATAGACATGTTTGAGGTGATTGGTTATATCTTGGACATTATATTTAGATATTTGATCTTATTAGACATGTGTGGACATTTAGGCGTATAGCGCCAATTTAGCTTAATTTCTATATTGTCGCATTTTCTTGTTATGTCATGGAAACTAATGAATATGATGATGTGTTTGGAACCTAATTATATTGATGGATAGTTGTTGCATGGTGGGATTATATGTCACTTTATCATCTTGTCTAACTTTTGGAATATGGAATATAATTGTGCACGTTGTCGCATCTTGATTTCAGTAGGATGTTAGGTTAGTTTAGAACGCATTGATATCTTACTATGTCATTGAATTATATTGTATCGGACATGTGCGGTTAATGTGTGCAATGAGTGTGCAGGTGATAGGTTTACAGGAGAACGTGGGATTCAGGCCAGCTACTCAATCTTGCACAAGCAGCCTACGGGCTGAGCCCTAGCCATGTTCTTTGTGTGAAGCCTTAGTATAGATGATTATTATTTTGGGCACTATGAGTGACCCCAATGTATGTAATGTATTGTGCTTTGAATTATTAATTTTGGTTAGGGTAGTTGGTTATGATGTAAACTTGTTTTGGGAGTTAATAACTCCTCTTTCATTTAAATTGTTGATTATGTTTAATGTGTCACTTAATCACAAGGGTTTAGGGTCACATGTGAGACCCTTGGGTGGTCCCCACACCCTCTACCCTTGTGCCAAAAATGTAAAACCCGAAATTAGGGTATTTTGGGCATTTTTGGGGACCCCTTTGTAGCTTGGGAGTCCCCTAACATAAAAATGAGCCCTTGGACCCTACCTAATGGGTAGGGGGCTTATTTTCAAGGCTAGAGGGAGTTTTCCCTCCCTTTTTACCTCTTGTTTAGTCACATCCATGTAAGGGATGTGGATTTGAGTGTTTATCAAAAGTTTCACTATTTTGTCTTGCTTACATTTAAGGGAATTTGGGAGAAGAGGGCAAAAGATAATTTTACCCTTTCTCTCTTTTGTTTTGGCATCTTTGACCTTGATGAGGGAGAGGGGTGACACATGTCACCCCCTCATTTGTGAGGATGCTTGCTTGCTCCTCTTCAAATTCCCATTCATGGGAAAAGAGAGGGACTTTTTTTTTGGAACTTCTTGCTTGGATGCTTGTGGATTTTGGAGCTTGGGATTTGCTTGAGTCAAGAGTGGAGAAATTTGAAGTTGGAGAGCTTTTTGGAGAGCTTTCCTTGAGGTAGGCTCTTATGTCTTTTGTTGTGTTGTTTTCCTTTTGATGTTAGATTGGGTGTTTGAAATTGTTATTGTTGTATGTAGAGTTTTGGTTGTTGTTTTTTTTTTTTCCCTCCATCATATGGCATGATGGAGTTTTGGAGTGTGGGGGAAGAGAGAGGGAATTTTCCTCTCAATCCTCAAGGCTTGATGGACAAGCCTTGTAGGGTCTTATTATTTTCCCCTCAAATGGTTGAGGTGGGGAAGTTGATTCATTTGGCTTGAATCTCCTTCCCCATTCTTGGTAAGGAAACCCCTTTGGGGTTTGAAAATCCTTCCAAGGAGGACTTGGAGAAAGGGGGAGGAATAAGGAGGGTCTTGTTTGAATAAGGAGCAATAAGGAGGATATGGAGATGTGTATATTGTGCAAATAATTTTTTATGCATAACTTTGGAGAACTTTCTCCTCTCTTCCCCATTTTGAGGATGAACATGGGTTCTCCTCCTTGTAAATTTGGAGTCTTGTGTTGTTGTGAACTATTTTTGTGTGCTTGTATCATTGTTGGTTTACCCTCCTTCTTGTGCAAGTTTTGATTAGTTATCCTCTTTCCCATGGGCTTGGGGGAGGCTAGCATGCATCCCAACCTTGGGATAGGCATGTGATGATGCCTATGGTTGGGTGGCAAACAAGCTCTTTCTCCTTGTTGGTTTTCTTGAAGGCATGAGGTTGGAGCTCAAAGTTGGAGGATTGAGATATTGAGATCTTTTCTTTGTCTTCTTAATCTTGGTGAATCACTTCTTGTATTGTAGCCACTTGAGTATGGCTAGTGGAAGACTTGTACTCTTGTAAAAATTTCCATTTTGTAATTTTGCATTTTGAAATCTTGGGCCATTTTGAGTTAAGTGCTCTACCACAAGTCTTGTAAAAATCTTGTGTAAAACCCTTTTGGGTGGATGTGTATTGTGGTTTATGTGAACTTGGAATATATATATATATATAATATATATATATATATATATTGTATTTGTTGTTTTCCTAAATATGAATAATCTGATAGGAAATCTCCTTTTGAAAGAAAGAATATATATATATATTGAAAATATGCCCTTCTTTGTGAACATGTATGTACACTTCATGGTGAATATATATTTTCCTTGTTATAAATCTAGAAATGATATTTTGCATTAAATCTGAGATGAAATCCACTTGGTTATAAAAAAAGTTGTTCTTGTTTTAGCTCTGGAAGAAACTATTTTTATTTGTACAATGCACAACTCCTTTTATATTAATATGGTTATTGAAATCTGTTTTTTTTTCTTTCTTTTTCTTTCATCAAAAATGAAATAAATATAAATTTTGGCTTGAGTTGAAACATGGTAGTGTTTTTATTTTTTTTTATATATATATATATATATATATATATATATATATATATATATATATATATATATATATATATATATATATATATATATATATATATATATATATATATATATATATATATTTTATATATATATATATTTTTATTTATATATTCACATTCACATATATATAAATAATATATATATATATATATATATATATATATATATATATATATATATATATATATATATATATATATATATATTGTATATTTAAAAATGAAATTTATTTTTTAAAAAAAAAAAAAAAAAAAAATGGGGGGGAGGGTTCGGCCCCCCCCCCCCACCATTGCTTGACCCGCCCCCACCATGCGCCACCCCCCCCTGCCCCCCCCCCCCCCCCGGGCCTGCCCCCCCAGCCCCCCCGCCCGTGTTATCCTCCCCCCCCCCCCCCTCCCTGCGCCTCCCTCCCTCCCCTGCCCCCCCTCCCCCCCTCCCCCCACCCCCCCCGACTCCCCCCCCCCCCCTGCCCTGCCCCTCCCCCCCCCCCCCACCTCCCCCCTCCCCTGACCCCTGCCAAACCCTGCGCCCCCCCTCCTCCTAATCCCCCCCTTCCTTCCTTCCCATTATTCAATAAAAAAAAATATATACATATATATATATATATATATATATTAAAAAAAAAAAACAAAGTAATAAAGTAGAAGTATTATTCAAAAAAAGAAATAAACATAAGTTTCTTAGCCTCTCAACTTCGCACACAACAAAAAAAAAGAAAAAAAAAAAAAAATGAAAAAAGAAATAAAAAATAAAATTCCAAGAAAAAAAAAAGATAAAGAGTTAGGGCAAAATTTTTTAGGGCTTGTTCCAAATCCATGGCCAAGATGAATTTAATCTAGGGTTATTATTAATTCCTAGGGCCTTTCTTTGAAGTCATGGGTTTTAATGGGAATTATAGCAAAGAGGAAGGGTGTGATGGGTTAAATAAATTTTGAAGAAGGGTTGTGGGTAATTTTATCCAAGGAAAAATTATTTTTAAAAAAAAAGTAGTAAATTATTGTTTCCATGACAAATTCTAATTAAAAGGAAAGAGGTATTTAAGGTGTGCAAGTAAAAGATAAGTAAATAATTAAAATTGGGTTTAGGATAATAATTCATTTAATAATGGGGTAAATTAAATTAGTATAAAAATTAGTAACTTATCGAAAGAGGTTAAAAGATGTATTAGTAGTAACTAAACACTTTAAAAAAAAAAAAATTACCAGAAATTTTAGTCTGTTTGGTGCATTTTTCGGTGTCCCGAGGGGCATTACAGTTGGTATCAGAGCTTGGGGTTCGCACTCGCGGACCACTGGGTAACTAATTAAAATAGTTAATGTCAATTTTAACAACACAAAATTAACTAAATGAATAAAAATAAACAGTTAAAATAAATCATCCACCACCATTAAATTTTAAATTAATAAATTCTCGCTCACCTCGTGCGCAAGATGGCGCCCAAGCGAGGACGATCAGCTAGAGGTGTGGGGCGTAGTGCATCTACGCAGGAGCCACCGGCGCCCGATTTTGGGCCTCGGATATTAGAGGCCTTGCGCCAGCTGATAGGCGTTGTGGAGCAGCGCCTACCACAACCGCAGGAGACGAGAGTGGAGGCACCATTGGGAGACGAGGAGCCGATAGGCGAGGACGCGCATTCGAGCCGCCAGAGCACGATACACCGAGGCGGGAGAGGTCACGTAGCCCTTCCGTTCATCACGAGAGGGTAGCCTCATTCCGTCGTAGCCGCTCACACAGTCTCGAGGGACCATTCGAGGATAGGCGACTCCCTTCGCCTGTTGGACTACATCGCCAGGATCGAGATACAGGCAGTGTGATCAGGGATCTTCTTCGTTTGCAGCCGCCCACTTACACCGGCTCTACAGATGGCTTTGGGGCTGAGTCATGGCTCCTTAGTTTGGATAGTTGCTTTGGCTTGCACTCTTACGAGAGCAACGTCAAGGCGAGGTTCGCCATACACCTCCTCCGAGACGCAGCAGGCGTTTGGTGGAGGAATGAGGAGTGAAAGCTCCATCTGACTCGAGAGACAGTGACTTGGGAGATGTTCGAGGAGCGTTTCAGGGCTCGTTATATGTCAGAGCATTTTGTGCAGAAGAGGATCGATGAGTTTCACGACTTACGACAGGGATCTGGCACAGTAGCGCAGTATGAGAGCAGGTTCCTGGATCTTCTTACAATATGTGGACTACTGCAAGATGAGAAATTGCGGGTTAACGAGGTTCATTCGAGGGCTTAATGCGAGATATAGCGGGAGAGCGGTTAGGATGCTATCTCCTCCCACACTTGAGAAGGCCGTTGAGAAGGCCTACTTAGCTGAGGAGAACAGGACCAAGGCACAGGAGCATCGTGATAGAAACAAGAGCAAGTTTCAGGAGAGGATACAGGCCTTCCAGAGTCAGAGGTCACGAGGTACTGCACCACCCCCTAGAGGAGGATTTTGGCCTCCGCCAGGCGGACCACGAGGGCTCCACCGCACCACCGCGCGCACAGACACGGCGCGGGGCCACCGCGGCGGGGGCTAGGCAGACACAGGGATTTCAGAGAGGTGTTTCTAGAGGAGGTTTTGGTGGAGCCAGAGATAGGAGGCAGGGCACTCAGCAGACACAGCCAGCTCGCACTCAGCAGTCTGCTAGGGTTGGACCAGCAGGATCAGTACACCAGAGTACAGGAGGGACCCCATCTCAGAGGGGTACAGGAGGTTGTTTTATTTGTGGATCTCCAGATCACTATGTGCGCATGTGCCCACACAAACCCAATACCATGGATGCACAGAGAGCTGCTAGATCCGAGCAGATGGTGGGTGATGTAGGACGCGCTCATCGTGTATATGCAGCGGTTGACAACCGCCAGGCCGAGCATCAGGCCACAGTCATTGAGACGACAGTACTATCAGGGGTATTTCTGTCTCAGTACTTTTTGATTCAGGTGCTTCAGATTCCTTTATATCACCTTCTATAGTGGACCAGTGTGGGCTAGTGGTGGCTAGGCAACCAGATAGTTGGCAGGTTGAGTTGGCCTCTGGGGCCAAACTCGCCGTGGACTCGTATGTGGAGAGTTGCGTACTTGATTTAGGAGCCTTCTCCACTACTCTTGACCTCCGAGTTATCCCTCTAGGTTCCTATCAGGTAGTTTTGGGTATGGATTGGCTCGAGACTCATCGAGCTAAGGTGGATTGCAAAAATAAGGTCATTGAGTGTCAGGATGATCTTGGGAGTGCAGTTGTGATATCAGGGATGCAGAGGCCTATCTCCTTGCGCATGATATCGGCTAAGCAACTCAAGCGGAGCATGCGTAAGGGTTGTCAGTTGTTTGCTATCACCATCAGTGATCGATCTGAGAGCATTCCAGAGCATTCACCCTTAGATGATCATGCAGTTTTGAGGAGTATGCGATGTGTTTTCGGTGAGCTTCGGGTTACCACCCCGCAGAGAGGTGGATTTCACCATTGATTTAGTACCTGGATCAGCACCAGTTTCTAGGGCACCTTATCGGATGACGACCCCAGAGCTTCATGAGCTCAAGATTCAGTTAGAGGAGTTGTTGGATAAGGGTCTCATTCGCCCTAGTGTATCTCCTTGGGGAGCGCCAGTCATATTTGTGAAGAAGAAGGACGGTTCTCTCAGACTTTGTGTAGACTTCAGGCAGCTCAACAAAGTCACAATAAAGAACCGTTATCCGCTCCCTAGGATTGATGACTTGTTTGATCAGATGCGGGGAGCGAGAGTGTTCTCCAAAATTGATCTCAAGTCGGGTATCATCAGTTGCGCATTTCAGATGCAGACATTCATAAGACAACATTTCGCACACGTTATGGGCATTATGAGTTCACAGTGGTTCCATTTGGTTTGACCAATGCCCCAGCTGTCTTCATGAGCCTCATGAATGGAGTATTCAGGACATTTCTGGATCGCTTTGTCTTAGTGTTCCTTGATGACATATTGATTTATTCTCGTTCCGAGGAGGAACATGAGGAGCATTTGAGGCAGGTACTTCGAGGTTTTGAGAGAGCGAAAGTTGTATGGGAACTTGGAAAATGCGGCTTCTTTCGAGATGAGAGATTCAATACTTGGGTCATATCATTTCAGGTGAGGGTATCTCTGTAGATCCCTCTAAGATACAGGCTATCTTGGACTGGCCAGCACCCACATCAGTTACTGAGGTGAGGAGTTTCATGGGTTTGGCAGGGTATTACCGCAGGTTCGTACAGGACTTTTCTAGGATTGCTCACCCTATCACTTCTCTTCAGAGGAAAGGGAAGAAGTTTGATTGGTCAGAGAAATGTGAGCAAGCCTTTCAGTTGCTTAAGGAAAGGTTAACCACGGCGCCCATCTTAGCAGTTCTAGACCCGACAGAGGATTTTGTTGTTTGTATTGATGCATCACTAGAGGGTTTGGGAGCAGTTCTTATGCAGGAGCGTCGGGTTATTGCTTTTGAGTCTCGTAAGCTCAAGGACTACGAGCTTAATTATCCTACTCATGACTTGGAGCTTGCAGCAGTTGTTCATGCTCTAGTGCGTTGGCGACATTTCCTTTTGGGTAGGCCTTTCATTTTGAGGACAGATCATCGGAGTTTGCAGCATATCTTCTCACAGCCGAACCTCAACGCTCATCAACGGCGTTGGATGGAGTTCCTATGTGAGTATGACATGGAGGTGATACATCAAAGGAAGGAAAATGTGGTTGCGAGATGCTCTTAGTAGACGACGACATGTGCTTGCTTCTTTGACACTTGATCGAGTTTGAGAGGGATTCTTGAGCACCTTCCGAGAGGACATTTTTATGAGGGAGCTAGACGGATGTTAGAGTCTCGGGGTTCTTTAGAGGGCAGATATTCGGGGTGTTTTTAGACGAGATGGTTTGCTTCGGTTCCACAGGCGCATCTACGTGCCTAAGTCAGGTGATCTGCGTAGCTTCATCCTCACAGAGGCTCATCGAGCCCCATATGCGGCACATCCAGGAGTGAAGAAAATGCATGCCGATTTGAGGAGTTATATTATTGGCCAGGTCTTCGACGGGACATAGCAGATTTTGTTGCACGATGCCTTGAGTGTCAGAGGGTCAAGGCAGAGCATTCTCATCCCATGAGGACTTTTACACCCTCATGATATTCCCGAGTGGAAATGGGATGTGATTTCCATGGACTTTCATAGTCGGACTTCCTATGTCATCTTATCGTCATGACGCCATTATGGTCACCGTGGATAAGTTGACTAAGGTTGCGCATTTTCACCAACCAAGGTCACCTATAATGCATAGGCCATTGCCAAAGTATTTATGGAGGACATTGTTAGGTTGCATGGGATTCCGAAGACCATCATCAATGACAGGGATACTATCTACACTTCAGTTTTCTGGACTTCTTTTCAGGCCGCTCTGGGTACTCAGATCAATTTCAGTTCAGCTTATCATCCAGAGACAGATGGGTAGACAGAGAGGGTTAATCAGGTGTTAGAGGACATGTTGAGAATGTATGTCATGGATCAGCAGAGGAAATGGGAAGATTATTTGCATCTAGTTGAGTTTTCCTACAACAACAACTATCATAGTTCCATTGGTATGGCTCCTTACCAGGCTTTGTATGGACGACCTTGCAGGACACCTTTGAGTTGGGATAGACTAGATGACAGGATTATTCTAGGACCAGCCTATCTTCAGGATTTAGAGCAGCAGGTTGTGTTGATTAGACAACGTCTTGAGCAGGCCAGAGCACGCCAAAAGGCGTATGCAGACACCAAGAGGATTGATCGTCACTTCTCAGTGGGTGACAAAGTCTTCTTGAGGGTTCGTCCGCATAAGAGTCCTATCCGTTATGGAAAGGGTTCTAAGCTATCGCCTCGTTTTGTGGGGCCTTTTGATATTTTAGAGGTCATCGGTCCAGTTGCCTATCGCCTAGCTTTGCCACCACGCCTTGCACGGGCCCACGATGTTTTTCATGTTTCTGTACTACGTAGATATGTACCTGATGCTTCTCATGTCTTGGATTGGTCGGCATTACAGGTAGAGGACGGAGGACAGTGGAGATTGGAGCCCGTACGCATACTGGAGCACCGGAGGTTGGCCCTTCGGGGTCGAGACTTGGACCAGGTTAGAGTACAATGGGACCGGTACGACGAGACAACAACTACTTGGGAGGATGCGATACCTTTGAGGGCTAGATATCCCTATCTCTTTCAGTGACTTCCAGGAGGAAGTCTAATTTTAGTAGAGGGGATGTAGTGCCCACACTTTTTATAGCTCAGTAGCTTGTTGTTTCTTTGCTCATAGACATGTTTTGACAGTGATTGGTTATATCTTGGACATTATATTTAGATATTTGATCTTATTAGACAGGTGTGGACATTTAGGCGTATAGCGCCAATTTAGCTTAATTTCTATATTGTCGCATTTTCTTGTTATGTCATGGAAACTAATGAATATGATGATGTGTTTGGAACCTAATTATATTGATGGATAGTTGTTGCATGGTGGGATTATATGTCACTTTATCATCTTGTCTAACTTTTGGAATATGGAATATAATTGTGCACGTTGTCGCATCTTGATTTTAGTAGGATGTTAGGTTAGTTTAGAACGCATTGATATCTTACTATGTCATTGAATTATATTGTATCGGACAGGTGCGGTTAATGTGTGCAATGAGTGTGCAGGTGACAGGTTTACAGGAGAACGTGGGATTCAGGCCAGCTACTCAATCTTGCACAAGCAGCCTACGGGCTGAGCCCTAGCCATGTTCTTTGTGTGAAGCCTTAGTATAGGTGATTATTATTTTGGGCACTATGAGTGACCCCAATGTATGTAATGTATTGTGCTTTGAATTATTAATTTTGGTTAGGGTAGTTGGTTATGATGTAAACTTGTTTTGGGAGTTAATAACTCCTCTTTCATTTAAATTGTTGATTATGTTTAATGTGTCACTTAATCACAAGGGTTTAGGGTCACATGTGAGACCCTTGGGTGGTCCCCACACCCTCTACCCTTGTGCCAAAAATGCAAAACCCGAAATTAGGGTATTTTGGGCATTTTTGGGGACCCCTTTGTAGCTTGGGAGTCCCCTAACATAAAAATGAGCCCTTGGACCCTACCTAATGGGTAGGGGGCTTATTTTCAAGGCTAGAGGGAGTTTTCCCTCCCTTTTTACCTCTTGTTTAGTCACATCCATGTAAGGGATGTGGATTTGTGTGTTTATCAAAAGTTCCACTTATTTTGTCTTGCTTACATTTAAGGGAATTTGGGAGAAGAGGGCAAAAAGATAATTTTACCCTTTCTCTCTTTTGTTTTGGCATCTTTGACCTTGATGAGGGAGAGGGGTGACACATGTCACCCCCTCATTTGTGAGGATGCTTGCTTGCTCCTCTTCAAATTCCCATTCATGGGAAAAGAGAGGGACTTTTTTTTGGAACTTCTTGCTTGGGATGCTTGTGGATTTTGGAGCTTGGAGATTGGCTTGAGTCAAGTGTGGAGAAACATTTGAAGTTGGAGAGCTTTTTGGAGAGCTTTCCTTGAGGTAGGCTCTCATGTCTTTTGTTGTGTTGTTGCCTTTTTGTTGCTAGATTGGTTGCTTAAAATTGTTATTTGTTATGTGGATTTTGGTTGCTTGCTTGTTTTCTTTAACTCCCTCCATCATATGGCATGATGGAGTTTTGGAGTGTGGGGGAAGAGAGAGGAATTTTCCCTCTCAATCCTCAAGGCTTGATGGACAAGCCTTGTAGGGTCTTATTATTTTTCCCCTCAAATGGTTGAGGTGGGGAAGTTGATTCATTTGGCTTGAATCTCCTTCCCCATTCTTGGTAAGGAAACCCCTTTGGGGTTTGAAAATCCTTCCAAGGAGGACTTGGAGAAAGGGGAGGAATAAGGAGGGTTTGATTGAATTAGGAGCAATAAGGAGGATATGGAGATGTGTATTTTGTGCAAATAATTTTGATGTATAATTTTGGAGAACTTTCTCCTCTCTTCCCCATTTTTGAGGATGAACATGGGTTCTCCTCCTTGTAAATTTGGAGTCTTGTGTTGTTGTGAACTATTTTTGTGTGCTTGTATCATTGTTAGTTTACCCTCCTTCTTGTGCAAGTTTTGATTAGTTATCCTCTTTCCCATGGGCTTGGGGGAGGCTAGCATGCATCCCAACCTTGGGATAGGCATGTGATGATGCCTATGGTTGGGTGGCAAACAAGCTCTTTTCTCCTTGTTGGTTTTCTTGAAGACATTGAAGGGTTGGAGCTCAAAGTTGGAGGGTGGATTTTGAGATCTTTTTTTTCTTCCTTCCTTGGTGAATCACTTCTTGTATTGTAACCCTTTTGAATATGGCTATGTGGAAGACTTGTACTCTTGTAAAAAATTTTCCATTTTGTAATTTTGCATTTTGAAATCTTGGGCCATTTTGAGTTAAGTGTGAACCACTTGTCTTGTAAAAATCTTGTGTAAAACCCTTTTGGGTGGATGTGTATTGTGGTTTATGTGAACTTGGAAAAATATATATATATATATATATAATATAAAGTATATTGTATATATATATATATTATTTGTTGTTTTCCTAAATATTAAATATAAATCATCGTTTTGAAATATCTTAATGTTTGTTGTTTTGAAAATTGATGAAAATCTCTCTTTTGAAATAAAAATATAATTATATATATTATATATATATATATATTGATATTTGAATGGAAAATTTTTTGAATATCCTTCCTTGAGTGATAGTTTAAAATGAACATGTATTTTGTTCATCTTCATGGTGAATATAGATCAATCATTTAAGTTAATAAAAGTCTAAATGATATTTTGGCATTAAATAATAAAATGAAATCCAAATTTAAAAAAAGTTGTTCTTTTTTAGCTCACTAAACTATTTTTAATTATACATGCACATCCTTTTATATTAATATGGTTATTTAAATAATGTCATTTTTTTTTCTTCTCTTCTATATTTAAAATTATTTAATAAAATTTTGGCTTATAAAATGGTATATATTATTTATATATATATATATATATATATATATTATTATCAATTAAATATCATATATATATATTTATATTATATATGTTGTTTTATTTGCACATTCACTGTATATATATAAGAAGATATATATATATATATATATATATATATATATATATATATATATATATATATATATATATATTATATATATATATATTAAAAAATATATAAAAAAAATTAAAATAATAAAAAAAAAAAAAAAATGGGAGGGTTTGGGGGGGCCCCCCCACCCCCACACTGCATTTTGCCGGGCCTTGCCCCCAAACCCCCGCCCCCTCGCGTGCCCCCACCCCCCCGTTGTCCTCCCCCTCCTCCGCCGCCTCCCCGCCTCCGCCCCCCCCCGCCTCCTCCCCCCTCCTCCCTCCACCTGCCCCCCCCCTTCCCCTTCCCTCACCCCCCCACCCCCCCCCTCGCCCCCCTTGCCCCTCCTCCCTCCCTCCACCTCCCCCACCTGCCCTCTCCCGCCACCCCACCCCTCCCCCATGCCCCCAAACCTTCCTCCTCCAAATCCGCCCCTCCTTCATTTCCATCATAAATAATATATAAATATATATATATATATATATATATTTATTCTAAAACAAAGAATAATATAGTGAGGGTATGCAAAAACAAAGGAAAAGAATAAACTCCATAACTCCTCTCCTTTAATAAATGTGAGTTTCAATAGAAAAGAAAAGAAGGAAAAAGAAAAAACAAAATGAGAAAGAAATAAGAGGAAGAGAAGAAAAAGCCAAAGAGGATTAGGGCAAAATTTTTAGGGCTTGTTCCAAATCCAATGGCCAAGATGAATTTAATCCTAGGGTTATTATTAATTCCTCCTTTCTTTGTAGTCATGGGTTTTAATGGGAATTATAGCAAAGGGGAAGGGTGTGATGGGTTAAATAATTTAAGAAGGGGTTGTGGGTAATTTTATCCAAGGGAAAATTAATTTATTTTAAAAAAAAAAAAGAGTAAATTATTGTTTCCATGACAAATTCTAATTAAAAGGAAAGAGGTATTTAAGGTGTGCAAGTAAAAGATAAGTAAATAATTAAAACCGGGTTTAGGTTAATAATTCATTTAATGGGGTAAATTAAATTAGTATAAAATTAGTAACTATCAAGAAAGGGTGTAAAATATGTATTGGTATTAACTAAACATCCCTCTCCACCTTGTCACGGCCAAGGGCCGCCTCTCCCTTGCATAGGCCATTCGACCTTCCTCTTTGTAGATGCCCTTCTCACATGTTTATTCGTTTGAACAGCTAGCACTCTGACAACAAATATATGTATGTATGTATGTACAAAAAGAAATTCATACAAATACATATGATAATTTGTGTCTCATAGCCCAAAAAAAAAACTCAGAAACTTGCCCCAGGTATGGGCTCCAAAATAAAAATAATATATCAATAACAAAGGCAAATATATAAATTTGCAGATTTTTGTGGTCTACCATTGTTGGAGGAATGAGGAGTTTGGCCTTGAAACCCTATTTGCTTGAGCTTTCCTCTTGTTTATTCCATACCCGTAAACAAACAAAGAAAAGATACCCACATGGAGAAAGAGAAAGAAATGAAATTAAAACTTAGAATTTTTGCAAATTATATCCTCGCCTTATGATTTTAGGGCAAACTTAATCCTGCCATGGAGATTGATTTAATCCAAGGGTTGTGATTAGATGTGCACAACTTAAAAGATATGGGTGTGTTAATTTTAATATGATGTTCTAATCTGGTTCTTTTAATTAGTGACTTTAGAATAGTTTTGGGTAAGTTTAAATTGAGGGGTAAAGTAAATTTAAACGGTTAATTTTATTTAATTAATTTAGCTTAGGTTGTGGGATCCCCTTAGCGGGATATTTAAATTAAATAACATCTTTTCTTTTCTTTTTCCATTTAGGCAAAATTGGACCCATGACCATCACGGTTAAATATGGTCTTTCGCCAAACCCTTAAACATTTCAAATGTGTATATGTATGTGTATGTGTATGTGTATGCGTATGTGTATGCGTATGTGTATGTGCATAATTTTTCCATACCAATGTCACAATAGGTTTATCGTCAACGCTTTTTAAAATAATCGCAAATGGTTAACTCATGCGAGCGGCTACGCCGACTCTCCGTCCCTTAAGTTTGAAATTGTGTCCCCGTAATAATAACGAGGAAATTGATTTAATTCTTCGTGACATTCGCAATTGAGGTATGGTGCTACTTCATCGTTTGTTGCGACTTAGTCACAATACTATTATTATGTGTATTTATAACCACCGAAGAACTAAGTAACTTTAAACAAAAAAAATATTACCACCTTTGTGATGATTATCTTGCTTAATCGGGATGTTTGGTTGTCTTTTTTTCCATTTGAAACTCACGTTGAGCGTGGCGCGATAGGGTGCTTAAGAGACATCACCCGACCGACGTGGGTCGGGAGGACCAAGATGGTTGGGAAACATAGTAACACCTCCGATAGTGTCTAAAAACCCACCCAAACATGTGGGCACCATTGGTTCGGTCTCTCCCTCTCCATATCTCTCTCTCTTCCCCTATCCCTCCCTCTCTTACTCTCACTCTCTTCCCTCCTCTCTCTCCCTCACTCCCACTCCCCCTCTCCATCGCCATGTGCCCCTCCCTCTCTCTATCTCTCACTCTCGTTGTCTCTTCCCTCCTCTCTATCTCTCACTCTCGTTGACTCTTCCCTCTTCTCGCTCCCTCTTCACTCTCTTCTCACTCTCGCTCTCTTACCTCATATCTCTCTCTCCCTCTAAGCAATGGTGAACGTGTTAAAGGTTTATTTTGATCAAGTTCATCATCTAGTATTTTGGCACACCATCCAAAACGATTATTTATAACACTGTTGAACATGATGTGGAAATTGTTTTATGTGGTTTGTTATATGATTTGAAAATAATACATCAATAACAAGCTTGATTTCAGATTTAACGTTTAAATTACTATAAGGAGTGAAATTTTCAAAAGGAAGTTGGAGAGGAGGAATGGAATCCATGCATGTATCGATCCGGCGAGCAAGAGTTGAGGAGTTTGACATTACACGTGCCAATTGCAATTGCTTAAGGGTTCCAAGGCCTTTTCGTCAAACCCATTTTGAGCATGTCATGCAACCATTACAATCCATAAGGGCGCATCTCTTTAGAGGCATTCTAACAAACAATTCATGTGCCTTGTCTATGCTTCCTCATTTTGCATACATGTCTACCATGGCATTCACTACTACAATCTCTAATAGAAAACCGTTTTTTATTGTTATTTGATGGGTCTCCATACCCTTTCCTAAATCTCCCATTTTGGCACATGCGAAGAGAATGTTCTTAAACACATTTGCTTGAAAACTCTCTAAAGCCTTTCACAAAAAAACATATTGTGCATATCGAGTAATCATTGTTGTCCACAAGAAACACCAAGTAAACAAATCCACACAACCACCACATGGTTAATTGGCATGTTGATGATAGAGTTTAGGGTTTCCTCAAGATAGTTGGTTCGGCCAAATGTCAACACACAAACATAATTCGGAAGGGTTTTATAAGAGACACTCACATCATTGATGTGTTGACATCCCACATCCACTAAACCTACACACAGTTGTAAGCTAATAAAACAAAAATGAAGCTTACATGGTCAGGGTATGTTCCATGAGACCACAATTCTTTGAGTTGTTTGTCAAACAGTCCAAGTGCCTTGTGATTGCATCCACATTTGCATGCAAATCTATTAGAGCACCGCAACTACAACATCGACTAAAAATCCCCCTCCATTTTGTTGTGATGGCATCCAAACTATGTTTCAAAGCTCCTATTTTGGCGCAAGGAGAAAATGTTGGCAAGGTTGTGGAGTCTGGTTTTATGTCCGCTGCCAAATGTGTTTCATGGCCTTTCTTCCATGGTAGTCACCCTAACCTTCAAGCACCCCTAACTCCGACCCAACCAAGACCAAAACAGAACGAAAAACAAAAAACCCTAACCTCCTCTTTTCCCTAACTCACCCCTTACGGGTTTTTCTCTATTATTATTTTTGTAATTTATTTTTATTCCATTTTATTATTTTAATCATCATTTTTTATTACTATTATTTAAACCCTCGTGGATCGGCGCATGGGTATAGGGCAATACATTTCCCTCCCCTTATAAGAGCATCATCCTCGATGTAATATGACGCTTGAGGTTAGAAGAGCCACTCACAAGCGAAGGCAAATTTAAAAGCAACATGGGAACAAGGAGAAAACAAACAATGACTCAAGTCACCAAATAAAATGAATCTTGTCACTAAAAGTGCGACCACAAGGGAACAACAAATTTGTAATTTTCTCAAATTGTTAATGTTATGTGAAGATTGGTAGTTCTCTTTACCATGGTTAATTAATCCTTAGTTTGGTACTCATGTCCAATATTTTCTCAAAAGCAACTCTAAATTATTAGTTTTCTCATTAGTACAAGTTCGTTGATTCAATGTTTTTAATCATTTTCATTGTTTAACAATTCATTTTCATTGTTTCCACAAGGTTTCCAACAATACATGACATCATGGGGTCATACACAACCCAAAACCATAACATAGGCCAACTTCACATTTATCACATTTTCATGACTGTAACACAAAATAAATCCACCATCCCAACTAAGGAAAGAAAAGTACAGTCCACAAATCACAATACTCCACAACAGGTCTTAGGCATAAGAGACATAAACAACATGTTCACAAATCTCGACAAAACGCAGTTTTCATAAAACAAGTTAATAGAACATGCACACTATAAAATTAAATTCACCATTAGGTATCCTCGTCACAAATACTTCAAGATATCTCACGAATACACACCAAGTGGTAACCACTATAAGTACACACATAACATCACAAGTATCAATTATGAACGATGCAACACAATACAACGTATTGTTTCCATCTCATACACAACGATCGCATCACCAATCTATCCCAAAGGTTTGAGAGTATGAACCTCCACTCTGATACCAAATGTCACGCCCACACCAGAAACACAACCAAAACGTGGATAAATTTTTTCTCTTATCAATCAACAACAATACTACTTGGGCCCACACAACAACAACACAATGCTTGAATCATAACATGACATGCATCACTTTGCATGCATCTCCAAGACAAGGAGAAGGTGATGCCAACAAATCAACAGAAATGAAAATGTATAATACAACCAAGCCATCCAATAGCTTGTCAAGGGGGAAATGATGCCACCACTTCCACTTATCCCTCCACTAAGGAAGACTAGCATTTGGTTCCTCCAAAATAGTCATGCAACCGCGCATGAAAAACACCCTTATCCCTCCACTTGAGACAACACTTATCCCTCCAAAAAGACTAGCCATGAATCCCCTTGATTCCTCCATATGAACAAACAACTCCTTATTCATCCCTTCACTAACATCACACTAATTTTTACCCATCAAACGAACCTTGGAGGGTCAACAAGGGTCCACGGGTCTTTGTTGCACCGAAAAGCAAACTAGCCCAAGTAGCCACGAAATGGGCCCGCAAAAGGGTGTGGAACCTCCTAATGGGGTGTTTATTTGTCTGACCCTATTCTCTACTATACAGAGAATCACATAAAATTGATGGGGTCCAAAACCAATGCCCGAGCTCAAACTGAAACGACTTTCTCGCACTAGTTGGCTGAATTTGACTATTTGCCCTCAACAAACCAAGCCAAATTGGCTCAAACAAGTGTGCAAAATGTGATTTTTGGAGGAAACGGGTAAAACAAAATAAGTTACGCCATTCTCTATATAGCAACGAAAAGGTTTGCAAGGTCATATTTTATTTTTGGAATCCGTAGGCATAAAAAACGAGGTGATTCCGAGAGGGTTTGATCATAACAATCGGTTGCTTCCAACAACCAATTGTCCATAGTAGTCCACAAACCCACTTCGTAAACATGTTCACCAACTGTTTTAGTGATGTTTCTTGGTTGGAATGAGGTCATCATATGACAAGGAGAGGTTGCGATGGTTAAAAAGCAAAAAGGGGGTTTAAAGATGCTTCTTGTGCGTCAGTTTTGAGAGGTGTTTGGCTTAATTGGAGGTTGTTTCAGCATTACAAGTTTGCATGTTAGAACAAGTTTTCCTTTCCAATTTGACTGGTCACGAAACATGAGCAACGGTGAACGTGTTAAAGGTTTGTTTTGATCAACTTCATGGCCTAGTATTTTGACACACCATCCAAGGCAACTATTTACGGCACTGGTTTAACATAATGTGGAAATTATTTTATGCAATTTGTAATATGATTTGTAAACAATCCATCAGTAACAAGCTTGATTTCAGATTTCATGTTTAAACTTACTATAAAATGAGTAAAATTTACATAAGCAAGTTAGAGGAGAGGAATGGAATCTGTGCCCATATCATTCTAATGAGCAAGAGTTGAGGAGTTTGACATACATGTGCCAATTGCATTTTCTTGAGGGGTTCAAAGCCTTCTCATCAAACCCATTTTGAGCATGTCCTGCAACCATGGCGGTCCATGAGGGCACATCTCTTTGGAGGCATTCTAACAAACAATTCACGTGCCTTGTCTACGCTACCTCATTTTGCATACATGTCTATCTCGAGCATTCACGACTATAATCTCCATAGAAAATCATATTTGATTATTGTTTGATGGATCTCCATACCCTTTCCTAAATCTCCAATTTTGGCACACGCAAAGAGAATGTTGTCAAACACATTTGCTTGAAAACTCTCTAAAGGCTTTCCACAAAAAAAAACATTTTGTGCATATCCAACAATCACTATTGTCCACAAAAACAGCAAGCAAACAAATCCACAATTTAGGGTTTCCTCAAGATAGTCGACGCACCAAAATGTCAACACGCGAGACATAATGATAAATTCAACCAGGGTTCTATAAGAGGCGCTCACGCCATTGAAGTATTGGCAGCCCACGTCCACTAAACTTGCACGGCTACAAGCTAATAAAACAAAAATGAAGCTTACATGGTCGGGGTACATTCCATGAGACCACAACTCTTAGATGCACTTGTCAAATAGTCCACGCGCCTTGTGAATGCTTTCACATTTGCACACAAATCTACTAGAGCACTTCGCTACTACTACATCTACTGAAAATCCCCCTCCATTTTGTTGTGATTGCGTCCAAACCTTGTTTCAAAGCTCCTATTTTGGAGCAGGGAAGGAGAAAATGTTGGCAAGATTGTGAAGTCTAGTTTTATGCCTACCAAATGTGTTTGCTTTGAAAGTTTTCATGGTCTTTCTTCCATAGCGGCCGCCCCAACCTTCAAATGCCCCTTACTCGACCCAAACAAGACCAAAAATAAAGAAAAAGAAAAACCCTAGCCTCCTCTTTGCCCTAACTCGCCCCTTAGGGGTTTTTCTCTATTTTAATTTTATTTCATTCCATTTAATTATTTTAATCATCATTTTTATTATTATTATTATTTAAACACTCACCAATCAAGGGCAGGTTACAGAGCACTACAATATTATATTTTACCTTCAAGACCTACATGTTTTGGTTCATAGACCAAATATTTTGTATGAAGGCAATTTAATTTTGTTGGTGACACCATCAACCCCGAGCAACTCCAACAATGACATAAGAAGAATTGTTATGACCTCTTATCTAGTCTATGTTTTGTTGATTTACAAGAATGGAAAGTGTGCATAAGCATATATGGAAAGTGTAAGAGAAATTATTGTGTTCATGAGTGTTTATCTCTATTTTGGAGTATTACAAATCCAATTACATCATGGTTTGTTATGTTTTCATCTATCACATCACTAGGGAACAAATTTGGGGTTCGATCTCATAATATTGAAACTGTGAAGGTGTGCCAGCAATACATGGTTGATTGTTATTATCCAAAGCCCTGATTATACATCTATTGGGGCCTCCTAAGGGTTGATTATATCATTTGCTTACGTATATAGCTAGCATCCTAATGATAACATTTGCTAGGAAACATTGCCCCTTCACAAAGAGGTATTTAAGAAGCAACAAAATAAGCCTCCTATAGAATACCCCATCAGAAACGGCCACTATACATTCAAAGCTAAAAGGGATGTGGCTGGAGAGGGTTTATGATCTTAATAATTGTAAGTGTCATACCGAAGAACCTCGGTAAGGTTTTGACAAGATGCACACTTTGGACAATATTGTCGCGTGAAGTGTGACCATATTAATGCCTATGAAGATTTATGGGCTTAAAGTGAAAATGATGCTCTTGTTAAGAAAAGAAAAAGGGATAATTATTGCATCCCCGCCATGTTTAGATAGCAGTAATGATAGCTCCAAAGGTGACAAGGGAAGGGGTCGTGATAATAAGAATTTTCATAACAAAGGTCTTACAAATGACAATAGAACAAATCCTAATGGAGTAAGCATAAACATCTAAAGCAAAAAGCAATAACAAAGCAAACAACTTGATAAAGGTACCACAATTCAACTGTTTAGCTTCAACTAAAGTGTCCACCGTTTTAGAGAACAACGACAACAAACCCACTGGTTTAGTAGAGAATGTGTCAGTATAGGAAGCAACAAAAAGTGTTGAGTCTTCATCTACTTACCCACCACAGGTTCAAGGTTCTGGTAAAGGAAACTGTGGAGAAAATACATAGAGCAGCAAACAAAGTATCGGTGGCTTGGAACCAGCTAAAATAGTAGTGTTTTTGCAGCAAACAAAGTATCGGTGGCTTGGAACCAGCTAAAATAGTAGTGTTCCAAGAGATAGGGGAAGATGAGAAAGAAAAACAACCAAAAACAAGAAATCAATAAACACTGCCTTCTAATCCACCAGGAAGGCACAATAAGAAAACATTTAAAATGTGAATGGCATGTTATTACCATAGGGCTCTCCAGAATAGTAATATGAACCCACTGAAAAAGGGATTAAAAAAACTATGCAAGTTGCAAAAAGACACAAAATCTTGCATTGTCAGAGAAAGAGACAGAAGAGTTGTAAGATTTATTCTCAGAAAAATATCTTGAAGACTCACAATATAAATGGGACTTGCAGAATCTTCAATCAACAAGAAATTACAGCTATAACAAGAAAAATAGAAGGAAAGGTCATTAGCATACCTTAAGCCATTAATCTTAGAAAAGCCGCACGTGAAGGGAAAGTCTCTTGCTGATTTACTTACAAATAGAGAACAAATATTTGTAGTCATGAAGATGGCCACCCCACAAATGGATGCTAAAGATTATCACCTTGCTGAGAATAATCTTTTTGCAGAACTTAAAACCAAGGGAGTAGATCTCTCCCCAAATCAGTGGTAGAAGCAACTGATACACTAAAACCAAGCAGAATAGAAATGAATCAATTGAAGTAGAACATTGGTTGCATCGGATGTTCAAATTGACAATTTGCAAACACATACTATGTGGAATAACTAATACGTAATATTAAACATGGTAAATACATAATAACACCATGCCCCGTAAACTCACATTTATGCTACAGAAAAGGAAAAGAAGCATTCAAAAAAGGAAATTCATAACTCGGTCAATATAACAGAGATTAATTAGCACATACATTGCTTGGCTAGTAACTTTCAAATACACACTTAGTGTTGTGTGACTTCCACCATACTCCTGAGCTTCATCTTGAGGCTGAAACCCAGACAAATTTGAACATATAAGGTGATTGGCTTCCACAAGGGGATTCTCATGCCGAATTGGCAGCAATAACCTAAAAAATAACTAATATTAGATGGATAGGTTCAAGCTTAATAGAGAAATTCCCATAATATAAGAATACAATAGTGAATAAAATCGCTTATACATCGAGTGACACACATGCTAGCAATGTAACTCTAGAATGCTCTGAAGAATTCCCTAGACCACTAAGGATAATAAGTTCTGATGTTGGGGTCTAGATATGTTCCATGAGACATGCTAAACAAGCATTCCTAAAAAGAGCAGTCAATGATGGTCACCAGCTTAACCAAATACACATACTCGTAATGGCACAATGCATATGTCGAAGAGTTGGCTAGTATATTTTCAAAACAGTTATAGTGGTTGCAAGGCAAGTGAATTTCAAACAATCTTGCTAGATAAAACAGAAATCAATGTATTTCATGGTTATAAGGACTAAGAAATGATTTACAAGTTATTTTTTAGTATCATTGTGCAAACAACTATTTGTTCCATGTTTGGTTTAAGAACACAATTGTCTGGATGGAGAAAAGGAGCTCCACAGAATGGAAATGCAAACAACATTCTGGAATTTTACGAGGGAAATCCAAAGCCTTGTTAAGGGAGCTATCTCATGGCTTTGGTAATATGTATTATGCCACTATACAGGAATAGCCACCACACAAAATCAATGAAAGAAAAAAACAATTGCGAAGGTCTCCACATAAAGGAAATTTTAAAGTCTAATTTAAGAAGACAAAACTTCAATGGGAATTGGGTACAGCCGAGTTTGAATCTTCAAGTGCCCATTTTAGAAGTCCAGAAGTAGCTGGGGTAATATTCTCTCAAGATGTGTGCCCTCAAGTTGAGTTATCCCTTCTACTTCAGCAACTATAGCAGTACGTTGAACTGCCTCTGATAAGCAGAAATGCATTAAATTAGACACTAGTAATATAGAAAACTAACAATGATTCTACACAGCCGAAATAAATTTCTATTTTTACAGGTGCGTCTCAAAGCTTAATAAGAATAAAAAAGGTATTTCTCTCATTAAAATGAGTTGATACAATCAAATATTCCAAGCCCAGTCAGGAAAAATTCCGTTGATACTTGTAGACAAGAAATTTAATACCACTCATACCTGTAACAAAAATCCTCAAAACTTCACAGCTCAACTTCAAAGCATTGGCGTTTGCTGCATCCAGATATTGATTTGACCCTCAATATGATAATCAAGATGTTATACTTCATTTGCAAAAACTGTAGATTTTTCCATCAAGCAAAACAGCTTGTACCTTTCTAATTTTTGATAAAAGGTAAAATTATATTAAATTAAAACAATACATGAATGACAACGAAAGAAAACAGAACTGATCACAGGTATCGGGCAAAGAGAGATTAATTATAATTGTAAGGAAAGATCAAACCGAAAAAACTGGTCCTATCTGATTTCCAAATCTAGTCATGAATAACTTCCTTCCACTCCGCTGAAATATCCCTAGTTGGGATCTTACCACAAAATTGACAACACACAGAAATTTGCAGCAAAATACTAAATCTGATTTTTGCAGATTTTATGCAGAAAAAGTACAGCTAGGGCAGCGAACAGAAAAATATGAATAACTCTCAAAATACCCGTCCAAAATACTTGAAATTTTAACTGGAACAAGATAATAATATGAAGAACACAAGGGAAATATTTTTGGAATTTTTCAGTCAATATAACGCTGCCAGAAAATTACAGCGTGCCTAAAATAGCCGGGAAACTTCGAAAATTAATATCTTTCCGAATACAAATGCAATAATGATGAAACTTTGGAAATAACATATATAAATATAGTAGATGATTTTCCAACCTTCAGATCTGAAAACGGCCAGCTGGAAACCCTAGAAATTAGGGCTGCAATTTCCCAAACAAGTCGCCCCCTTTGGAAAATGGTCAAAACCCTTGTGAAACCCTCTGTAGATGATGCCGAATCCTTCCTCTATGGCTGCCGTAGGTCTGATCCGAAAACCAGCTGAAAATCTCCACAAAAACTCTCAAAAATCCTCAAACCCTAATTCTGAAAATTCTGAAAATATCTCTGTAAAACCAGCCCTGAAATCTGCTCCAAATGACAAGCTAGGGTAGATCTTTCACTACCGAAGAATGCCCTGCTAGCTAGGGATGGATCTCTCACCACCGAAGCTAGGGTTCCCGTGGGATCTTACTCCACAAGCTAAAAGTTTGCAAACAGCAGTTGCACCATGAAAAGAAATATAAGTGTATGCATGAATGACTATCCTTTCACCCCTCTTCTCCTTTTATAACCTTTTCATGTCAAAGAAACCCTAAAACACTCAAGGCGCACTTTCTCATAAAGAGGGCCTAATTAAAAATAACTTAAAATTGCTTTTCCCTTCCTAGGCGCCTAGGCCCATAAAGTGACCTCAATGAAGAAATATAACATTTAATGCCATGCATGTCCCCTCAAGTCGCCAAAAAGGTACTTTAAGTGGCCCCAATGATGAAACATAACATCTAGTCCCTTTTTAAAAGTACTTTATGACCCAGTCAATAAAAAATAATAACTGGACTAGATGCCCATACCCAATAGCAAAATAGTGTCCGTAACCCCTTGGGCATGACTAGGGTTAGGGCACGCATTGGCCCTTAGGCCATGGGCGAGGGAAAGGGGACATTACATCCGCCCAATACTCCATGTGCCCAACTATGCAAGATTTCAACATTAAGAGTAAGAAGAAGGATGATTTGTGTCATAGATACTACATCAAAGGTGATTGGTAGGTGATACTCAACAATTTTTATACCATTGAAATTTGATATTATGCATCAATATGATCTGATTGTGCGCGGCTATATAGAATCTCCAAGCGGGGTGGATATGCTATGTGGATTTGGGAGATTGTGATAGCTCAGAGAAGCACTGCTGGGAGGAATGTGAGTACAGGTGAGAGGTTGAGGATAAAGTAAAGACACCCGACGATAAGACAAAACCCAGATCACAATAAAAATAGGATTAAGATAAAATCCAGATAAAGACAAAAAAGGATGAGGAAAAAAAACATACAGCACATCATTGGACTCTGAGAGTTTGAGGAATAATGGTAATATGATGAAAAACACAGGAACAGTCTGATTTCAAGTAATATTGTCCAAAGGAAGCACATTAAACAAAAGGACTCCCCTGACCCATGCTTGCTTGCAGTACTGGGAAGCAAATCATGTCAGTTAATGCTCAGCTGACATTTAATAGTAGTGGACTTTGAAGGCTCAAGATTATGACATAAAAATCATGCGGGCATGCAAACGAGCAGCAACCCAACTTTGGTACAGGCGTTTGGGTTCATGAGGGGGTGAGTGAATGGCATTTTTCTCTAAGGCTACTAGATGATAAAGATGGGGAGAGGCTCCAGATAAACAAAAACATGGGGAGTATACTACACACCGGACCAAAAGGAGAAATCGGCCAAGGCATTAGCTAACTTTATTACATCCACGTGGTTTATGTTGAAATAGGATGTGCTTGAAATCTAGGGTGTGGAGAACAATTTTTTGAATGATATTGTCCATATTCCAATTGGATGGAGCTTGAGGTGCATGGTCGACTTGGAGCTAAGATGGATTGCCTAAGAGATCAACAGAAAGATAAATTGGGAATTCCATTCGACAATGAGCTGTTGAATATTATGTTTATAAGACTGCTACTCCATGTTGGTACTCTGGCAGAAAATCAATTTTGCAAAGTTGTTGGTTTGAGACCTTATATGGTGGGATAGGCTAGAAACTTTTCCCCATTATCGTCCCTAATAATGCCCCCAATACTAGCTTTTCCCGGATTGCATTTGATAGCTCAATCAAAATACAATTAATGCCATCCAAATGGAGGTGGGTCCTATTGGTGCTTGGGAGACACTATAAACTAGCTCATGTGGAAATGGAAAGAAATATTCCATTGTTGAGCTGTCCAGAGATGAATCGTGTTGGAAGAATGCTGACTCCCCTTATAAGTGCAGAAACGGCATAAAGCAGTACTCCAAATAGTCACTCTCATCCTATAAGCAGAATGGTTGGAATAGAGTGTGATTCATTGTTGAAAATATATGAATTCCATTCATTCCACAAATGCCAAAGTATGTATTGGTGCTATATGAGCCATATGTCGGACCAAGGGTATATGAGTACTAATACTAGCAATTGCACATGAGTTGCAAGTTACGCCGGAAGGGACGCGTACATGTTTAATAGGTCACTTTCAACTACATACAAACATCCATTACTATTATGCTTTAATGGTTGTCCATTGCCTACTCTAAAGATTCCATTTTGGCGCAACATAAGATGATACCGGAAAAGGTTGCAGAATCAGGCTTTACACCTGCCAAATGCATTTGCTTACAATTATGGTATTCCATAATAAGATATCACATTCAGTCCTTTGGTCAGACACTTGGTGTCCATATACTAAATTTCTCATATGGACATTTAAACGTTTCTAAGGTCTTGTCACCACATTTTACATACATATCAAATAGGGCACATTCAATTGCTACATCCCACAAAAACACTTCCTATTATGCCTCGATGGATGTCCATACCCTGTTGTGAAGCTCTTATGTTTCCATGGGACGTGAGTATGCTTGCCAAGGTGAGCCTATCAAGTTGAATAATTGCTTGATGTTGCATTTGGCAAATTAGTCTCAATGGCTCCTATCAGGGATTTAGTTGAAAAGTTCACATGACTACCACAAGGATTCCCATGAACGCCTACATCGATGGCTCAGGTTGGGTGTTGGTTAGACAAAGTGGGTAGGTAGATTGGCTACCAACAACATGTTTATGCTAATGTGACTAAGCAAGCAACACTGGAAAACGCTTTGTTCTAAATATCCCATTTTGACAGAGGTTGGAAGGATGCTAGAAAACATCGTGGGCTCTGGATTTACACTTGATGATTGCGGTTGTTGTCCCATGATGCGTATATCCCACAATCGTTATAGTCCATGAGGCAACATATTTGTTATGTATTTAGGTGAATAGTTCACAGGCCAATTGCACGCTCGCACATTTTGCATGCATATCTCCCAAAGCACCTACAACTACAACATCTAGAAAAAGTCTTGGCCCTTCTCCACTTTGTTGTTTATTAGGTGAAGCAACGACAATGCTTGGTGAGGATGCGGGAAAAACTGTTGCCCCTTTTTCCTTTGCACACAACACTGTTACACAGTAAATCTCTGTACCCTATGTCAAATCTCCAAATTTGGCACAGGTTGGGAGTATGCTATCAAATGGGAACTGATCAGGTTGTACACCTATTGATTGCATTTGGTAAAACAATGTCAATGTTGTGTGAGGATAACCATGTCTTCTGTTAGCTGCTATTAACACAAAGGCCACACTTATTTAAGGCATTTAGTCAAATAGTTGACATGCCAATTGTATGCTTCCAAGTTTTCTTATATATTTACCAGAGCACATACAAGTACAACATCTGCTAAAAGTCATGTCCCATCTCCATTATGCTTTGGAGTATGTCCCTGCCCAGTGTCAAAGCTCCTATTTTAATGCAGCCTGAGACTACACTTATAAATATGAATCAATCGCATGGACACTTGTTGGTTGTATTTGGTGAAACAACGACAATGCCTAGTGAAGATACCCATGTCCTACGTAAATTACGTGTAATTACTTTCAAATATGTGTCATGTACTACATTAAACCTTCAAGAAACAAAGTTCCCAAAATAAACACATACTAATATTAATAAATAATATTATTATTATCAATATATTCTTTTATAAATTTTACAATATAAAGTCTATCTATACATGTATAGCACTATGATAACTTGGTCAAATATAACAATGTATTCACTAATATTATGGTCTTGAGCAATCACAGTGTCAATGACTATGAATTTCAGGTAGAACATCCTTATGATACCGCTGCAATTATTAGCCAAATAGTATCCGCCAAAGTATCGATGCAAGCAGGGATGAGATTTGATGGTTGACCCCACCCGTCAAAAACCAAAAATCTGTGACGTTATGTGGCTTTAAACAGCCCTTCCATTTTGTTAAATGTTTTTTTTTTATTTAATCATTTCAAAAAAAAAATGTTGTATTTACAAGTTTTGGGTAAGTTTCAAGGATTCTATGTTCTATATAAACCAATGTTTTAAAAATCGGAACCGGTCGAGGGTTGGACCGGACCGGTTCAAACTCTATGAACCGGTTTACTAAAAAACACATAAAAATTACATTTTTAAAGAAAGAAATATATTTGAAAAATTAGAAACCATGATGCCAACAATTACACACAAAATACGCAAAGTTTGCTCATGTATATAGTGATAGTTGGAATACTCGCACTCGGCAAATACTCGGCAGACCCCAAAAAAACAAAACTCGGCAATATTCGGCCAATACTCAGGAATACTCGGCAACTTAAAAAATACTCAAATTTCTTTAAAAAAACATAAATTTGCAGCCAAAACCATGTATTTGCAGCGTTTTCTTTCATTGCTATTAATGCTTTCTTTTTGTTGGGACCTTTACGATAGCCTTCTTCTTGTGTTTGAGGATGCGCAAATTGGAGTTTAAACACAAAAAGACTCTTAAAATAGCAAAAAAAAAACCTATGCATCTGGTGATAACTTGATACGTGAAGTCAACATTTGAATAAGTATGTCGCGACCAAGTTGGTAGGTGGGACGATTAGTCCGAGCACGGGAGAATACTCGCCGAGTTTTGGAAAGCTATCCAATATTTTTAATTACTAATCTGTCTACAAGCAATCAAAGCTCATGATTCTTTCAGAAGATTGCAAGAAGTTGCTTGGTCCAAAAAGGTGCAAAAATAGATTTTATGAAAATAAGAAAAATATTGCCATCAATGCGTAGAGCTCGAGAAAATATGCACTTTTAGAGAAAACGACACCTAAATGGAGCCACAAAATGAAAGTTATGGCACATGCAAGTTTTTGTTGCTACATCTTCCTGGACCCTTTCCAAAAATGGCAAATTTTATTCTATGCTTGTGTTTTTTTCACCAAAAATCCAAAAAAGGAAAAGAAATGCCAAAAAGGAAAGAAATGCCGACTCGGCCGGTTCAGATGATGAAACCAGACCGTTTGACTAGATTTTAGCTTTCCAAACCGCCGCCTTCAGGAACCGCCGGCTTTGGGCTAAAACCGCCAACCAATCCGGTTTACTAAACGGTTCGTGCTTTAAAATGTTAAACCGGTCAAACCGCCGGTTCGGTTCGGTTCCGGTTGACCGGGTTTTTAAAACACTTGATATAAACACATTTTTAACCAAATATGTTATTTAAATATCTATATAATGCTATACTTATATTTATATTGAATGTGTTTATAGTGATAATGATAGTTTTACCAAGTTCTTTCACGTCAAATAGGGATGGGTTGATAATTTTACAAAGTGTAAAATATGGTTAAAATAGGTAAAAACATCCAAAACCAGCGTCAAATCTCATCTCTCGGATGCAAGTATAGGCAAAGATAAATCAAGAAACAAGAATCATAAAGGGAAATATTGCATTACTATTGTCACCAACCAAATTAAATGAAACCGCATGTAGCTAATAATGGTGGACAAAACTTTCAATGGTTTGTCAGTTGTTTTCGGCAATGGACACATGTAAATAAGCCAAAAAAAAACTGTGTCGAGGACAAGTAATTGAAAGTTGGCTCTCAGTCAAAAAATGATGGCAGGGAAAAATTGAGGTGCCAAAAATATTTCCGTGAAGAGGCCCCATCGGTATTTGGCGTTTCCAGCAAAAAGACAACGTGAAAGGCATAATCGACACCGGGTTGCACAATCACTGCAAACGTATCCTTCCCCAACAATACATTTACATTTTTCACCGTGTATTTTTGCCTCATCTGATTCACACAATCAACAAATCTAACATCCGATTAATCCCCAAATTAAATAAAGCGTAATCATCAAATTATTGTTTTCTTTTGGTGTATGGATGATGGATGTGTACCTCTGCAAGGATGCGCCCGCCTTGATATATTGTGCAGGATCAGTCGAAATAGCTTCCCTTTACATGGAAATCACTCACTTTTTCATCCTTATTACCCGCCATGAACACTTCAAGCGCCGTCTTCAGCTGAAACACCGATGATTTCTTGGCAGGGAAGGCAAAATTCTTATCATTAGAGTCAGCCCCTCTAAATGCTTCCCATCTGCAGTGCATCGAAAACGTCTGCAACGAACTTCGACAATTAAACCCTGCATATAAATTAATCAATGGATGCTGAGAAGTTATAAATAACTTATACCTTTTGTTTCATGGTGAGGAGGGATTTCCAGCAAGCTGCCTCTGCAGTGCCGTCGGTCATGGAGGCTCACCACCTTGCCGGCCGACTTTGAGGACAACGTTGTCATTGGAGTCGGTGAACGTGAAATCCCCGTCGGTGAAGGTGAGGGTTTTTCTCTGCACAGTCAATTCAATTTGGTATGGAGCGCAGAATTGTTGGCCTAGTAGTACATGATGCAAGTCATGGGTTTGTTGGGCTAGGAATTCCATTTTCTTGTTTCTCGGTTTTTTTGTTTCCTTGTAAAAAATTGTGCCGAGGAGAAGTAATTGAAAGTTGGTCACTGCCAGGGAGAAAATGATGCCCGAGAAAAATTGCCATAAATATTTCCGTGAAGAGGCCTGTCGGTATTTGACGTTTTCCAGCAAAGGTAACTTCAAAGGTGGACGCCTACCGGCGAACTAGACCAGTTGTGCAAAACTTGATTCACGATTTTCCTTTGTTTTTCTCTGAAGGAAACCACAAGGTGACTTTGTCCCATAATGTTACCGCTGGGGGTAGTGTAGAAAAAGGTGTTTAATGGATTCCACTGCTTGAAGGAAATTCAAGAAATAGAAGGGCCAAAAAGCCTCTATGTTGGAGGTTATTGATTATAAGGGTCTTTCGTTGTGTAACCATCCATAGACAAGATTTGATTTTAGACCAATTCATAGTACGCCATGGATGGTTCTTCTTGGATCCTTAGGTATTGGGATCTTGATCCAAATGTCTTATATTAAGGCCATTGTGACAATCCTAAAGGGGGTAAAGGTCCATATGAGATATTTGGATCCCTAGAGAGGATAATTGGCCTTTGTAACAAGACATCTACCATCCAAATATTTCGACTTTTGACTCTCATCAATGCATGCTCTTCGGGGATTCTTACTCCCCCTCGTGGCTATTTGTAATGTTACCCTAACCACATGGGTTGATTGATATACTACGTTGGGTTTACGCCTTGTTTACATTCAATGCTTTTGTTCTTTTATTTAGCTAGCCATTGTTCTTAGGGTTCTTTTACCCTAGCACTTTCCATTGAAATTGAGTGGATTTTCGAGTACCATTGACCTACTTTTGGTTATTCATAAACAAATAGTATTTCTTTATTTCTTTCTTTCTTTCTTTCTTGTACCTTATAAATTAGAAGATGGTTGGATTAAAACTATTTCTTACAAGCATAAATTCATAGTTACCTAAGACTCCGGGATGGTGGGATGCAAAGGACAATGGGTTTCTAGGACAGCAAAAAAATTCAAATTTTGGGGACGGAAAGGGATGACCAATAAAATAATATATAAAATTTATATATATTACAAATATAACATAAATAAACTAAGACTTAAAGCTGAAAACCTAAGGCTGAAACCATTAATCCAATTATTCATGACATGAGCCAAAATGCGATATTTATTATTCATATTGAGTCATTGACATTAACATAGAATCAAGATACATTGATAGTGATACAATGATACATCAACAATATGACAATGAAAAACCTAAGGTCAAGCCCAAAACCATTAATCCAATTATTTACCATGAGCCAAAATACAATATTTATTATTCATATTGAGTCATTGATAATAACATAGAATCAAGAAACATTGATAGTGATACATGATACATCAAGAATATGGTAATGAAAAACCTAAGGTCAAGCCCAAAACCATTAATCCAATTATTTACCATGAGCCAAAATACAATATTTATTATTCATATTGAGTCATTGACAATAACATAGAATCAAGAAACATTGATAGTGATACAATGATACATCAACAATATGGTAATGAAAAACAAAAGCCTTCATTAATCAACATGAGAAGAGAACATATGTCATAGCCAAAATGGTAAAAATTGACATCTAAAACACAGTTTGCAAATCAATAATCAAAATCCTCTATGGGAATACTCACAAACTGCTCCTCATCGTTGGAACTATTAAAGATCATCTACATCCTGGAAGGGGATCCCCACTAATGCCGTCTACTCTTGATCTTAATCAATCTATCTCGAATCAATCGAGATCTTCATCCCACTATAATGTTGATGTCTCCTTGTGTTAGGAAATAAGGGATAAAATATGCGGCATAATCCCTCACAGAATCGCAATGAGAAAACTAATATGCAGAAATTATTACGATCTCAAATAAAATTACGTAATAAAATAACACAACACAAAGAGACATTATTTAACGTGGTTCACCCAATTTGGGCTACGTCCACCAAGAATCACTTGCTCGATTTTATTACAAGCCACCGCTCTCTCAATACAATACCCAGATCCGTTTGAGCTATGCTCAACAAACTCTACAAAATTCACACCCGAATTCAAAGCACATCTGCAATGTTTTTCATATATCTATCATATGCATAAAACCATATAAATAGACAAATGCTTAAGTAGTTTTACAAAACCGTGGGTATCAAAACCATGGGCAAAAACCGTCCCATAAACCTATGGGTCAAAATCCCACCCATATGAGAAAATCACGTTTCCCGATATATCGGACACGTTTTAAGGATACATGAAAAGTGTACGGACTACTTAGTGTACAGTCTTCAACACTTTCACACATGAAAACAGGCTCCACAACCTAACAATCTCCCACTTGGAGACTATTTTTCCTCTGAGCAAGCTTCTCAACCCTTCACTAGTTTCCGTGAAGACCAACCAAAGCTGAACACAGCTTCAGTTTTTTCCTCGTGACCACCTCGTCATCATGTCTCATAGGATTCTGACTAGTATGAATCTTCTCCAGCTTCAACTTCTCTTCCTCCAAAGTTGTCCTGATGAAATGGTACCTTAACTGTATATGCTTTGTCCTAGAGTGGAAAGCAGAGTTCTTAGCTAGGTGTATAGCACTCTGACTATCACTATGCAACTTTCCTTCCTCCTGCTTATGCCCCAACTCCTCAAGTAATTGTCAGTAACCAAATCATTTCTTTGCTTGCCTCTCGTGGCAAAACATACTCACCTCGTGGTCGATGAAAGCCACCAACTTCGTAGTCGTGAAATCCAACTTACTGTTGTTCCACCTACAAGTGTAAACATAACCTCGTTGTGCATGCTCCTCCCGTTGTCTACATCTCCACCATATCTCGAATCTACATAACCACACAAAGTGGTGTTTGATCCATCAGAGCACAAAATGTCCCCATGGTCCCTCTCAAATACCGAAGGATCCACTTTATCGCTCGCCAATGATGATCTCTACCTGGATCACTCATAAATCTACTCACCGCTCCCACTGCATGGGCAATATCAGGCCTAGTGCACACCATGGCATACATCAAACTACCAACCACTGATGAGTAAGGTACCTTAGACATCTGGTTTCTCTCGCTTTGTCTTAGGACACTGCTCCTTTGATAACTTGAAATGGCCTGCCAAAGGAGTCCCAACCGGTTTAGCATCCTGCATATTAAACCTCTCCAAGACTTTCTTAATGTACTCTTCCTGAGATAAATTCAGCTTCCGTTCCTTCCTATCCCGAGATATCCTCATACCAAGGATTTGTTTAGCTGCCCCCAAATCCTTCATAAAAAAGATTCACTTAGTCTATGCTTCTTAAGTACTTTTATTTCCTGCATGTTTTTACCTCGCAACCAACATGTCATCCACATACGCATAAAAGGATAATATAACTGTCATCCTCAAATTTCTTTGATACACGCAATGGTCGAATGACATCTAATATAACCTTGCTCCATCACGCTTAAGCTATCAAATTTCTTATACCATCGACGTGGAGCTTGTTTCAAGCCATACAAGCTCTTCTTCAGCTTTGCACACCATCTCCTCTTTACCTTTGACCTCATAGCCCTCTCTTGTCAGCATGATATATAGTTCCTCCTCCAAATCACCATGGAGAAATGCAGTCTTTACATCAAGCTGTTCTAAGTGCAAGTCTTCTGCTGCAACTATTCCTAGAACAGTTCTAATAGAAGTCATTTTTACTACAGAGAAAAAATCTCATCAAAATCTATACCTTTTTTCTGTGCAAACCCTTAACCACCAACCGGCCTTATATCTTTTCTTTCCTCCTTCCTCTTTGACTCTGAACACCCACTTGTTCTGTAATGCTCTTTTTCCTTCGGGTAGCTTTACCAAATCCCATGTCTAGTTCTCCATGAGAGCCTGATGCTCCTCATCCATGGCTTGCTCCCACTTCTTCCTGGCATCTACCTACATTGCTTCATCAAAGCTCTCTGGCTCTCCACTATCAGTGAGTAATAAATAATAAAGAGAAGGAGAAAAATGTTCAGGTTCTCTTCTTACCCTAGAAGACCTCCTCAATATAGGAGTTTGGGGTTCCTGTTGAGGAGGTTCCTGAACTGATTCATGTGTCACTTTCCCATCCGAAAGATCCTCTACCGCTGCATATTCTTTCTTGGATTCTTCCTTATTTTCCTGCAATTGCTGCTTATACATGACTTTCTCATTAAAGACCACATCCCTAGATCGAATGATTTTCTTGTCCTTAATACTCCAACATTTATATCCAAAGTCATCACCACCATAACCAATGAAAGTACATTTTTCTGATTTAGCCTCTAGCTTGGTCCTATCATCCTTGTCTATATGAACAAACACCTCACATCCAAAGACTCTAAGAAATGAATAATCAACTTTCTTACCATACCAAGCCTCCTCAGGTATGCCTCCATCCAAGGCACTTGAGGGTCCTCTCGCTTATCAAGTACACACACGTGTGCACCCGCTTCTACCCAAAAAGAAAGAGGTAGTCCCGCATGTAACCTCATGCTCCTAAAGACGCTTCCATTATTGTTATGTTCATCCTTTCTCGACACCCCATTCTTCTCTCGTGGAGTTCCTAGAACCGTCTTTTTCCTACGGATTCCATTCTTAGAACAATAATCATCAAATTCATTGCTGCAATACTCCCCTCCATTATCTGACCTAGACATTTTAGCTTAAGACTTGTTTCATTCTCTACCAAGGCTTTCCATTTAACAAAAGTGTCAAATACATCAGATTTGTTTCTAATACAATAAACCCAAACTTTCCTTGTTGCATCATCAATAAAAGTAACATAATAACTTGAACCCCCAAGAGATGATACCTGAGCCGCCCCCACACATCAGAATGCACCAACTCTAACTTACTCTCTTTCTTTGTAGGTCCAACCTTGAGAAACCTTACTCGCTTTTGTTTCCCATATATGCAATCCTCACAGAACTCCAAACATGTTTCTGTATATCCAGGCAAATCCTTCTTTATGATCTCCATGCCCTTATGGCTCATATGACCGAGCCTATAGTGCCACAATGTTATATCTACTTCTGAAGCCACAAGATTACAAACATTAGTGCTATAAGTGGTTAAATACAAGGTTCCAACCTTCTTACCTCTTGCCACCACAAGAGCACCCTTGTAACCTTCCAAGAGTCACCGTAGTAAATATCACAAGACAACCATCACTTCCCAACCGCCCGCCGATATCAAATTTTGTCTTAATGTAGGCACATGTTCGACATCCTTCAATAGCCAAGTATTCTCATTCTACATCTTAACTCGAATGAACCTTTTCCAACTATGCTGCAAGGCTCATCATCACCAAGAAAACATGCCCAAAATCTCCTCAACATAATCAACAAAATAATGCCTATGTGGAGAAGCATGGAAAGAAGCCCCGAATCTAAAACCCAAGATTCAAGAATATTGTGCAAAGAAAGAATCAAAGCATCCCGACATACATTACCCGTTGCCACATTTGCCTCCTTGTTTTCTTCCCGTTTGTTTCTTCTTGTCCCGAAGCTCCCAATAAATTCCTTCTTTGCATGCCCAGACTTTCCACAAGCCAAAGATACTATCTTGCTTTTGGATTTTGACCTTGCCCGATCCTTTGATTTTCCACGGCTTCCTCTATTCTTCTGTCTCCCTCTAGTTTCCACTGTCAAAGCATTCCTTGAAGTAGAAGATTCACCAAAGCTTTTTCTTTGCATTTCCTCGCTTAGAATCACCCCTACAACATCCTCAAACTTCAACTTTGAGTTAGCTGAACCGAGTTGCTTACCGCCATTACCAAGCTATTCCAACTCTCAGGTAAAGAGCACAAAACTAATAAAGCCCTAACTTCTTCATCAAATTCTATTATAATCGAAGCTAACATATTTACAACCGTATTAAAATCATTTAGATGATCTACTATTGAACCATTCTCAGACATCTTCATATTAAACAACTTTTTCATTAAAAATATCTTATTAGAGGCAGAGGGTTTTTCATACAACTTCCCTAATGCATCCATCAGTTCTTTTGTAGTCTTTTCCTTTGAAACATTAAATAATACCAAAGATGCAAGACACAACCGGATTGTCCCAAGTGCCTTCCTATCCAAAGAAATCCCATTCCGCATCTATCATGCTCGAGGGTTTGTTCACCTTCTCAGACAACGGAGTATAAAGATCCTTCTGATAAAGGTAATCTTCCATCTACATCTTCCAAAGACTGAAATTCTCCCGTTGAATTTATCAACCCTAGATCTTCCATCATCTACCATAGCTCCCACTCAAGATAAAACTTTCCCTATGATTCAACACTTCAACAAACCAAACCAGGCTCTGATACCAATTGTTAGGAAATAAGGGATAAAATATGCGGAATAATCCCTCACAAAATCGCAATAGTAGAAACTAATATGCAAAAATATTACAGATCTCAAATAAAATTGCAAATAAAAATAACACAACACAAAGAGACAATATTTAACGTGGTTCACCCAATTTGGGCTACGTCCACCAAGAATCACTGCTCAAATTTTATTACAAGCCACCGCTCTCTCAATACAATACCTGATCCGTTTGAGCTATGCTCAACAAACTCTACTAATTCACACCCGAATTCAAAGCACATCTATAAATGCAATGTTTTTCATACATCTATCATACATAAAACCATATAAATAGAAATCAAGCTACTTAAGCAGCTTTTAAAACCGTGGGTATCAAAACCATGGGCAAAAACAATAAACCTATGGGTCAAAATCCCGCCCATATGAGAAAATCATGTTTCCCGAATATCGGGCACATTTTAAGGATACATGAAAAGTGTACAAGACTTTAGGGCAAACACTTTCTCACATGAAAACAGTCCCAACCTAACACCTATGGTCTTGTCCATGAAATGCCACCGTGTACAACAAGTTTCTCTTGCTCTCTTAGAAAATCTATTCATCTTAAGAACCGGATCCACCCATATGTTCCACAAAAGAGGGGGAACTAGAAACTTGAGAAAGAAGACAAATGGCAAGTGTATGTAACAATCATGGAGGCCCATACAATCGGCAATAGTTCACTGGACTCTCTTGTGCCAATGTGCCCCTATCTATCTTAGCCGAAGTTTTGTAGCCCTCAAAATAAAAAAATTTGAGCCATTCGGTTATGAACTATGAAGCATCGTCTACATTATGCATTTTTTCCAAAGCTTTCAAGAAACCCTTCCTCACCTCCTCGTCATCTACAAGGACAATCTTACCAAGCCTCTCCATATACCATTTAGGATTTAATGAATGTGTGGTCATGTGTAAAGGGATGTTCAATTTCTCCCACCTCCACTCAATGATGGGCTGAACATGTTGATGGTAAAATCCAAGATGGGGTCCCTTTTCCAAATAGTAGTCTTCATCTAACCAAGCGCATCACAATACACTCATATATTTCACCAAGTTTGGGGCTTCTTAATCCCCATATCTGATCACACTCAAAACCGGAAATACAATCAATGTGATGTATCTCACATCTGCCCAAAATGTGTCTCTCACCATCACCACTTTCACCCTCTTCCCCTGTTTTGTCCTGGACTCTTGCAACTCAAGCATCCTATCCAACAAAATAAAGTAGGATGCAAAACGTGTGTCAACTAGCTTTAGGATATCCTTCCTCGAACAACTACAAGAGAGTGTCAATGATGTATGGTGGTTACAAATGAGCATTTGCAACTCTCTAGCCTTTGCCACTATACTTTTGACCCAATCAAATTTTCTAACGCTTTCACTACATTGTTCATGGCATGTACGGAACATGGGGTCCAAAATATATGTTGGTAGTGAACCCCAAATGCTTACATGCTGCTTTGTTGATAACTTACATACAACATTGGCAGGGCCGACCTCCTCAATGGCATCTCACAAAATCATAAATTGAAATTTGCATTCTTTCTTTCCTAAACAATCAAAGGCCCTCAAGAAGGACCCTCTCTACATAAGACAATGACATTGGTGAGTGGGTGATGTTGATGATGTTACAAGCATGAGAAACCCAAGTGCACCTCATCTCCTCCATTAGTAAGCTAACCTTGGAATAGTTCGTATCCATGATTGTGGTCCTCAACTTCATGTCTCATGGGGGCACATAACCTACACCTACTTTGGCTACCTTAGCCAAAGGAGAGTGAGCAGCAAGAACTAGGATGCCAACAAAATCAAACAATTTTCCGATGATGTCATCAACCCCTCCCTAGCCTTTATATCATACATATCCACAACTAGGTTAGATGCCACAACCTTTCTCTTTCCCTTGCTACCAAAAGCATCCACTACAATCACCGCAAAACTTGCTGCAATAATTAATATAAAAACTCCTAGAAGTTCTCTGAGAACTAGAAGGGGTGCCACCAACGCCACGAATTGCTATAAGTTTCTTCGTGGTATCTCCATTAAACAACCTCATTATCTTTTCCCTCTCTTCAAGTAATAGTTTTCCAAAAAGGCCAACACCTTTCCCTAAGGTGTGCAATAAGTGCTTAGTTAATCTAATAATGTTTCCCGACCAAGTCAATGAGCATATATTGCACTTCCATGTTTTAGTCCCCCTCTAAAGTGTTTGATCTAGGACCTTCAACAACTTGAACAAATTATTTCAAACATTGTTTTGTCAAATGGTCCTCTACCTTATTTGCTCAACATCTTGGAGGGGCAGCTAAACTTGTCAACACTCCCATGTGAACTGTCAATTGTCATTTGCCTTTCTCCTTGCATACCCCCACCCATCTCATCACTCATTTGAATTGTATATCCAGTTTCATACTCACGATTTGAACTCATTTTGGGGCTGCAATAATTTTAATTCAGCAATATAACTATTCTAATATGACCCATTGTGGATTTGGAACAAACAAAAACAGAACAACAATGCCCTCCTTTAACCCACTTTGCATTCGAAAAAAAAACAAAACAAAATAGCAATGCCTTTCTTCTTTAACCCACATAGTCTTTGCATTTGGAAAACGAAAAAAATGAAAACTGAAAAGCTCTGCCCTTCTTTAACCCACTTTGCATTTGGGAAAATAAACAACGCCCTTGTTTAACCCACTTAGCATTTGGGCAAAAAAACAAGGGATCATTGTACATACTTTGTTCTTGCTCTTGCTAATGCTCTTGTTCTTCCTCTTCCTCTTCCTCTCCCTCTTGTTCTTGTTCTTCCTCTTCTACGTCTACCTCTTCTTCTTCCTCTTTGACTTAGTGTGATTAGAATGAGTGTGGGTTGTGTATGTTTTTGATGTGTTTTAGGGTTAGGGATGTAGAGTGACACTCAAACTAAAGTTAGGTTAGTGTTTTTTTATGTTTAAAACATGCAGAGCATATGGAATGCCAAGACGTCCCCCAAACTCAGGAACGTCTCCAAGAAGTTCCTTTCTTATTTTCTACGAAACGTGGGTGGGACATTTTGTCCCCATCCCCAAGCACCCGAAACGTCCCAAACAAATCAGAGACAGGGGTGTGCCTCCCTGCTAAGTACTTGTACCTAATCAAAATGATGCATAAGAAGAGAACTGTGATGGCACGCTAACAAGTAAGAGAGACCTTAAAATGACACGTTTTGTAATCCCATAGTGTATACGCATGAAAGGGGGAAAATGGGAGAAACGAATTTCCGTTCCTCTAATGAGGATAGTGGATACCAAATCTTGGATCTTGTTGTAAGAGATATTTTCCTCTAAATAAAATGATTTAACCTTATATTCTAATCCAAAAGAGAATTGACAATGACTGTTTGGAAAGAAAAATATGTGTTACAAATGCATTACCTGTTGTGGTTCGACTCTTTTCAATGCTGCAGCACCAACCTGTTACAGGCAATGACAATCAGAAAAGATGTTTGGCTGCCGGCTAATTAGCCATTATAATGATTCATTTTAAAATGCAGCCAAGTCCCAACAATGTTCAAAATTTATATCATATAGATGTTTGGACTAAACTATTTCAAACCCCAGCATCAGCAAGGAACATATTGTCAACAATGTACATATTGTCATCATAGTACTTACAAAAGAATAAGAACAAATGTCAATTCTTCAAATCAGTTTCCAAGTTGGAAATTATTATTAATAGACAATAGCATTGAAGAAGTCAACTTGCTTTGGACGTAGAGACAATCAATATACTCATATGCCCTTTTCCTGCCACGTTTAGTAATAACCCACTTCTCTCTACTAAAACAACATGTCTCTTGGTTATTTTTCCCAGATCACAAGTAAGAAAATTTAAATCACAATTGGGGTTAAATTCTCAAACATAGGAAAGAGTCGGCATTCAAAATACTTGGCCTTGGGTGCAAATTCCTCGTATTGGTTTTCTGGCATCCATCTATGGTTCTTGTAAAGATCCAGCCCATACCCAAGGATCAGTAGATCAACATACTAATCTAGTGAATCCTTTCAAATTAGACCGTACACTAGTGAACAAATCATTTCAATAACCACCACAATCTCCTCTTTTTATTTATGGAATTTCCTCTCTTCAGTTGACCTGTATAAGACGAGAAAAAAATTCCCCAACAATAAGCGCATCTAACAAAGATAAAACCAGTGTTGCATGGGGAGGTGTCTCCTAGATTTGGGTGTCGTCTTGGACGGGAAGGGGACATCCCAATTTTTATTTTTTACACTTTTACTGTGAAACAGACCTCCCTCCTACCTCCCAAAAAAAAAAAGTAGTTATTTTAATATTAAAAATGAACCCTAATAAAAAAGTACCCTGAAAATTTTTAAAATAAAGTTTAAACCATAATTCATAGTGAAAGCGGGATCATGTATGAAATCCGGTTCGAACCGTATTTTTAAACAACCGAATAAATTCGGTTAAAAAAAATAAATGTTTTTGCAGGGAAAAAAATATTCCTTTGGAAAAAAATTTGCCATTTTGGAAAGGGTCAGGGAAGATGTAGCAAAGAAAAACTTGCATGTGCCATAACTTTCATTCTGTGGCTCCGTTTTAAAAAAGTATATATTTTCTCGAGCTCTACGCATTGATGGCAATATTTTTCTTATTTTCATAAAATCTATTTTTGTACCTTTTTGGACCAAGCAACTTCTTGCAAAAGAATCATTATGATGATGATGATTATGGTAGATGGATGCTTTTTTGTATGTTTGTCTATATATATTGATATAAGTATACAATAATATAAATTTATAATAATATATGTATATATATTCCGAACTGATTTTTCCGTATTTTTGGATTTTTTCGAGAACTCCCAATTTTCGGATTTTTTTAGCCCTTCCGAATTTAATCGGATTTCCGAACTTTTAAACTATGGTTTAAACCCCTAAATTTCATTGAATAAAGTTAAAAATTTTAAATATTATTTTGATAGCTGTCCCATGCCTTTCCCAAAATATAGGAATTTTTCGCCGTCCCAAAACCTTGTTCCCTCTCATTGTGTTGACTTGTTTCCAACTATACATAAGAGCAGATCCCTAAATTTTTGTTTGCAAACCTTGTTTGTCCATTCATTTGTGGGTGGTATGCTGAATTATACTGCAACTTAGTGCCTAACTTCTTCCACAAGGTTTTCCAAAAATGACCCAAGAATCTAGTTTCTCTATCTGAAGTAAGACTCTTTGGCGACCCATGCAATCTAGCAAATTCTTTTAAAAACAAATATACAATATTCAAAGCATTATCGGTCCTCTTGCAAAGAATAAAATGTGTCATCTTTGAAAATCTATCTACACTAGTTGTGTCCTTGGCATTCCAAGAACAAAAGCCATAGTCAATTATTCCCATGGTCTTTTGGTACAAGCAATGACTTATACAATCTGGTATTCCTACGTGCATCTTTTACCATCTAACATACCCTGCATCTATCAACATATCTGCTTTATAAGCCATTCCCTGTCGATGGTATCTCTCCTCTAGCAAGCCTAGGGTCTTATCTCTTACAAAGTGACCTCCTTATCCGTTACTACATACCTAATTGATGAGGTTCTCCACCATTGAGCCTCTCAAGATGCACAACTGTTGTTTCTACAAAATCCTTCTTTGGATTAAATCATCCTCATATATGCTTCTATCTCCCACCAATGGCTCTCTACAAGTTTTCCATGCTTCTACGAAGTCTGCATCTTCTTCATACAATTCTTTCACTTATGAGTCTAATCATCTATAGCATAGTGTTTAGAAATACAACTCTCCTACTTAATGCATAAACAACCTTGTTTAACTAATCCTACCTATGTTTGAGCACAAATGAGTAACTCTGCAAGTATTCAACCCACTTCATATGCCTTTGATTCAACTAATTCTAGTTGTTTATGAACTTCAAGGCTTGGTGGTCTATATACATTACAAACTCCCTAGGCAGCAAATAGTGCCTCAGCTTCTTCAGTGCTTGAACAATAGCATCAAATTCAAGATCATGCACTGAATATTTCTGCTTTGCCTCGCTCATTTTCTCACTAAAATATGCAATTGGTCTTTCCTCTTGAGTCAACACTGCACCAATTGTTGTTCCACTTGCATCACAATCAAAAATTCAGCAAAGCTAATATAGGCTTCTTTATGACCTTCAACAAGTTAAAACTATTCACAACTTGGGATGTCCACTTGAAATATCCTTTCCTTGTGCAGCAGTCAATGCTTCACACACTTTACTAAAGTTCATGACAAACTTCCAATAGAAAGTTGCTAACCATAAAAACTTCTTCCCTTAGTAGCATTCTTTGGCATAGGCTGTTCCAATATTTCCTCTATAGGAATTGTAACCACCTTTTGGTTTTGCTAAAAGGAACTAGCTTCTTCCTCATCCACTTAAGTCTGGCCTCTTCCATAGGATTGTCTTTAGCGTCCTCTACCTTTTTCTCGTCCATGTTGTTTTCTGGCCAGCTTCTCTTCGGCTCTCAAAAGACATTGAAAGGATTCTTCTACAAAATGAAGCCTTATCATACCAAACTCAACTTGTATGAAGGTGGAGACCATTTACATACCTTGAAATCTTTTCCTCATAGCTTCTACATGATCTGCTCAAATGGTCACCTTGTAAAACTCTTCAATGATACCCTTTATACTCGTGTCTTTCTGCTCCAAATTTTACAGCTTCTTGGAAAAAGTTAGCTGATAATTAGAAGGAAAAAACTTACCTTTCAATATAGTGGCCATTCTATTCCAATATTTGAGCTTATCTTCACTTCTGCTTACTCTTTCTAGTTGCACGTGATTCCACCATAAGGATGCATTTTCTTTCAACTTTGTGCATGCAAAATTCACTCTTTTGGGATCCTCAATACATTCATAATCAAAGTATTTCTTCATATTTGTTAACCAGTCTATCAAATCTTTGAGGTTCAAACTTTGTGAGTAGCTAGGGGTGTTCAAACTTGGCTTGCCTACCATCTTGGGAATAGCTTTCTGAAATATATCCTTCAGTTCCTCATCAACTCTTAAAGATGATCTTTCAGAGCTTCTTCTACTTCATCCTTGCTTATGTCAGCAGCAACTCTTCGTTGTGCGGTCTCTATTGCATCCAATCTAGCTTGCATTCCTCTCCATTTACTAGATCTACAGCTCTTAGTGATCTCCCTGCTCTTCTAAGAGGTATTCCTCTATGTGTCATTTGTACTAATCACAACTATGACTACAGGATTCAACTTGGAACAAACTCAACTTGAGCCATTACACACTCAACTATGCAGAACTCCTCTCTGCTCTCAGCTAGGCAAGATACAACCTTCTCTCGATACTAGATGATGGCAAGGTGGGTTGTGGGTCGAATAAATGACTAACTCACAATCATACCAAAGCAAGCAGCAAACAATGGCAACACAAGACTGGTGCACCACAACCTTCATTCCTTCGTTCTTACAAAATAACAATGAGACGTTGCATTCATACATCCACACACTCGGCTCCACCTGACATATGGGCTCTCTTTCTACCCACTTGATCAGCTCCAGCTTTCTTAGCTACAAAATTTTGTACGCCTACACCCTTTCCCTCTATCACTACGAGCCACAATGCTCTTATTCTAGCTACTCCAAAACCCAAAACACACTCTTAATTCCACTAGAATCCACAAAATACTATCTTTTGACCGAGGCCCTTCTATAAACCCCATCGCAAAACCTTTTTATTGAGGGAACTTATTTTCCTCTTAAAGATGTTACCTCTTACATCATCACGTGTGCCATATATTGGAAAAATTGTGTTACAAGAAATTGTTGACATTAAGAAGTTCAAATTGCCACTCAAATACTAACTACACATGTAATAGAAGTAATTCGGAAGCAATCAATCAACTACAATGAATCTCATTCCATGGCATTTGATTTTCTATAAGATTCCCGACACATTTTGTAGTTGCAGAACTAATGCTTTTCGGCAAGTTGTTGATCACATCTTCTTGCAAAGGAACACTCCAACAAGTGGTAGATCGCATTACTTTAATCATTGCCTTGTACATCATCTTGATCTAATCTTTGCACTGCAATGATGATAGCTATGCAAGCTTGCGCAACCAATCTCGTTATGGAAGTTGTTTGCACAATGAAACACATTCCGAATAATTTGATCGCAAGGGCGACAAAATGTTGCAAATCTAGTAGACTTGCCTTGAGACAATGAGGACTGCCATTCGATGTTGAATCATCATCTTTCACACCTTCTCGAAGCCTCTCGAAGCAAAATATGCATGTTTGAGGGAAATGGCTTGATAGACCAGCATAGCATAAGCAGCATTATGGACTTCTCAAAGGTAACAAAATGGGCTTTACAATGCACAATTGGGCTTGTGAAGCAATTTTAGTTCTACAAAGCTCACTAAGCTTCAGTAAAGCTTCGTGGGCTTGCAAAATTACCTAGGCTTGCATAGCTCCGATAGACCTACGAAGCTTCCTTGGTTTGCGGCTCAAAAGATTTGTAAAGCTTCCTAGGCTTGTGAAGCTTGCATAGAATTGCGAAGATTCCTAGGCTTGTGAAGCTTGCATAGAATTGCAAAGATTCCTAGGCTTGTGAAGCTCTCTTTCTAGTCTTACAAAGCACAAATTAAGCTCCGCAACAAGTGAATTCTTGCATTCAACTGCTCAAAGTTGTTCCCAACAAAGCTCCATTAAGTTCCTAATGCAAGATAGCTTGGAGATCTACAGATGCTCTTGCATCAATCCCTCAATCATTCCAAAAATAAGCTTGAAGCAACCCCATGCCAATGAAAAATGGCATACATTCAATCCCACCTCACAATGCATCATCGATTTATTTCTGCCTCTTTAGGGACATACTTTGATGCATATCCGGACTAATAATAGTTCTCACTCCGTGATCGAAAGATCCCAAACCCCTTTTACCTGAATATTTATTTTTATATTTTTTATAACGCTCAGGTGTGGAGTTGAACTGATAACATCAAGCAAATCCATGGAACAACATTCTCATACTGCATAAACAAATTAAATAATGCAAACCCCGCAAACCGGGTGAATATATATAAAGGCGCCTAGGGTTTAAATGGCAGATTTCTTCATAAATAATGCAGCCGTATATTCAATATTGATTTCTGATGATAAATAATTAGGGTAAACACATATAGAAATCTGCAGATGAAATGATAACAAATATTGTCTAAAATCCACTGTAAATGATCCAACCCAAGTCGATTTGATATATATTTGTGGCTGAAATATACAACAATAAACTGGCATGAAAAATACCTCAAACACTACATAAATCAACTGCAGAATAAGTCGCCCCACTCTAGAAGTTGTATAAATGCTCACTGCTGCAATTTATTCCTTCTTCTGAAACTGCTGAAATGATAAATAACCTGTGTAAACAATGAAGATCCCTGAGTGGAAACTTCTCTCACTGCTCCTGGGGTTTCCGTCCACAAGAGGAATAATCCAGAGGGTTTCCGTCCTTGGATTTTGTCTGCAAAGCTCAAAGCTAACTGCCAGGAGAAAATAATAATAATCTGGAATGCCTTTCCCAAGTCGCATTTTTTCCTTATAGCCAAAAACCCTCCAAAGATGCAAGTCGCACTTTTTCCAAATCAGCATAAATAATTTTTAATTAATTATTTCCTTCTCCAAGCAAGTCGCATTTTTGGCTTATTTGACCCTTCCCCAAGGCAAGTCGCATTTTTTGCCTAGGAAGGCACATTAAATAATTTATTAATTTATTTAAATGCACTTTCCTAAGTCAAAGTCACTTAAACAGTCTATTAATTCATTATATGTGCTTTAATGATATTTTACTTTATTTTGAGCACAATATAATAAAATTAATAAACCGAAGTCACCCTTGAAAACACCCTTTGGCCATCGGGTAGACAAAACGGGCCAAAGGTCTTCGACCGAACTATTCGAGAAAGAGGGACATTACAGCAAATGACATGAAGACCATACCTCTACTATAGTGAAGAGAGGATGCTATCAAAGTGGGGTGATGGTGACTAACAAAATTGAATGTCCTCCTTTATGCACCAATAACCCAACGCCTGAGTTTTATACCCGAATACTACGGGTTGTATGTGACGTTGACACCTGAATACCAAATACTCTTTGATACTTCTTATCTAAGTTGCACGCATTCGAATTCGTGTTCGAATTCGCTGATTAAATTCGTGAAAAATTATTGGTAAAAAAATCAGCGATTAAATTCGATTAAATTCGATGAGAAATATACATTTTTATTAAATATATAAAAACAAAGATAAATTCATTTCAAAAGAGTAATATCACATTTCATTGATTTCATTACTAATCTATCTACAATCAAAGCTCATGATTATTTCAAAGATCAAGAAGTTGCTTGGTCCAAAAATGGATTTTATGAAAATAAGAAAAATATTGCCATCAATGCGTAGAGCTCAAGAAAATATGCACTTTTAGAGAAAACGACACCAAACGGAGCCACGTAATGAAAGTTATGGCACATGCAAGTTTTTTACTACATCTTCCCGGACCCTTTCCAAAAAGGCAAATTTTTTCCTACCTTTTTTTTTCACCAAAAATCCAAAAAAGGAAAAATTGCCAAAAAGGAAAAAACGCGAATTAAATCGCGATTTTCACCCGCCGTTAAAATTCGCGACCAAATTTTTCTTTTTGAACATAGCTTCTTATTGGCATGTGTAAAGCCCAATCCCATATGGATATAGGTATGATCAACTCCCATGATACACCCACATATGGTTGAATCTTGGGATATCACATCCAACATGAATACAGATGGAAAAAGTTGGGTTTTAACTGATACAACAGAAACAGATTTCTGAATTGTATTCATTAAAAAACATGAAAAAATAAATAAATGAATGAAATGCACTCAAAAACAAAAGTTAAAGGGACAAAAATATCTTTACAAAAAGAAAGAAAAAGCCAATCCCTATAGGGTCTTAATGCTGTAGAACTTCAGTATCCAAATGACGATGACATACATATTTTAGCATGTGACAGTATTTTGCATTAGCGATAAGTAGACTAGGAAAAATATGGTTGATTTGTATGACATATCATCCTAATTATTAATGTATATTTCCTCTTTACAACTATAGTTCCAAATTGGCAAATAGAATTCTGTACTATGTATGTTTTATTCTGTGTGCATTCTGTGTGTTTATGCGAGCAGGCCAATGTGTAAATATGTGTGGGTGTGCATGCATGTGTGCACGTGATACATGTACACAGACAAACACATGTATCATATCCAACCGTTTTGTATCCAGGGATTTTCAAAAAATGTTGTACTCAAATACCATACCTGTATCATATATTGTATCCATATCCATCCAACATAAGTTGGCATCCTCTTAACATATGTATTGATTTTAAAATGAGGATGGCAGATACAATCTTAGCTACTAAAAAGCATGATAGACTGCACAGAAATCCCAAACCGACTCCTCTATTTTAGTGCCCTACTCAACTCAAGGAACGGCAACATTAATTTCTCTATCCCTTCACAACAAGCAGAATGGACTGGCCAAACAAAATCTAAGGCCAAAGAGATTTGAAGGAGGGGTGAGAGGGGTACTAATAAACCCAATCATACAGAGGATATGTTGAGCAGCAGGAGGCAACGACAACTAAACTTACTGAGTACATGAAGGAGATTAGCAGTCCAAGATAGAATGGACTAGCTACAAACTCGCTTCGAGACCATGCCAAAGTAATGCATGGAAAACACCCACTATGAAGAGGAGCGAGTCAATAGTTCCTTAGATTGTTTGGAAACAAACCATCTCAATAAGCATAAGCAGATCGTCATTGCCAAGAAGTGCTACCTGCTAGTTCTATATGTTCTTTATAAACTTGATAACTACATTCTTGCATGCCCCTGAAAAACTTATTTATATGGTAAACCAGTATGATTGGAAAGTGTTAGATCTTTCGTATCATATTCCTTACAGAGAATTATGTTTTTGGTTGTCATATGGATTGGTAGATAGTCTCTAAATAAAATTGTCTTTCTGACAAATCATCAGTGAATGCCTAGTCAAACTATCCATGGACTAGATTTTGGCAGGCAGTATATCTCTCTTTGGTTTTGTACATTACCTGTGGTATAATATAGGATTCTATTTAACTTATAAGGGAAAACAAATGTACCCAAAAGCATTTTATGTGCATTCAGCTTTAAACAAATGCACTATATGGGAAGATAAAGCACTCAGAAATGTGAAGTCCGTGTAGGATGTACACCCTAGTTCTAAATGTGCGAAAGCAATGTAAGGTCATGGAAGCTCAACCAGAAAATTTAAAGATGTTGGAATGTGTTGTATATTTGGCACAGTTTAACCCCTTTATAGGCATACAGTCGAGCACATTTAATGGGGTCGCTTTATGTATTTGCGGCCCGGATGAGTGGTTTAACCTATGTTATTATGTGCGTGGTTTCATAACCCAAGGATTATGGGAAGCTGTTATGAGTTGTCTTCTTGGCTCATGGTTTTGGTACCCATTGTATCGTAATACCACTTAGGTGGTTGTCTATTGATGTGCCTACATATACTTGCACATACATTCGGGAAAAGAAGAACATTGAAGGCCCTATTGTATTGTAAATAGTTGAGTTGATACGATAAGGAAAAAGGTTACTCTACTAGATTTTTTTACCCAAAAGGGTTTTCCTAGGTGAAATCTTGTGTATTGTGTAATCTTGTGTGTATGTCATTTTTCCTATTCAGTTTTAGCTTTTTTGTTAATATTGCTACCATTGCATAAGTTTATAGGGTCATTTCTCTTCATTTGGTATCAGAGCTAGGTTTTAGCTTTGTTTAAAGAGTTAATGTTTCTTTACCCCACAATAAACATTTTCTTGAGAGAGAGTTGTGTAAAGATCTTTGTGTGAAGGAAAATGACAGGGATGCACAAGGATAGAGATCAACAAATTTAATGGACAACATTTTGAGCTATGCAAGCTCAAGATGGAAGATCTCCTTGTAGGTAGAGATCAGTAGGTGGTTGTATCGCAAGTACAACCTATGGGTATGAACGACAAAGAATGGAAAAAAATTGATAGGAAGGCAAAGAGTTCAAGTAGATTGTATTTTTCAGATTCAATCTTGTTAAATATATCAACAAAAGCCACAGCTGAGCAACTATGGGATTCGTTGGGGACATTCTATCAAGAAAAGTCTCGAGTAAATGAACTTTTTCTCTGAAAGAAATTGTATTCACCGAGGATGAATGATGGTGAGTCAAATGATCACACACAAATGCCTTCAACAATGTGGTAAATCAGTTACTTTTCCTTTCTTTAGAAATTAAAATGGATGAAGAAGAAGTGTATTAGTCTACTTTGTTCTATACCTAACTCTTGGGACAATCTAGTTATGGCAATTAGTAGTATTGTATACACCTCATTTCTCACACTTATTAACAATTTCTCTTTGCATGGTGTTGGCGCATCAACCTCCTTAAGTGTGTGCTTTAAGAGGCGTACTAGGAGCGGAGTTTGGGATGGTTGGCAATTCTTGGTTAGAGAGTCATCATGACACTAGTCCTATCTTGCCCTAGCATGTCTTTCAAATACTCCATACTACCACTCGATATCCTCAATACTACCACCTTCACATTATCTTCCTATAACATCTTCAAATCACCTTCAAATCCCCTTCCCCCTTGTCCATTTGTTTGCTTTGCCTCCATTCTCTCTCCTCTTTATTTACCTTTTATGGACTATTTGCAATCAGTTTGGTAGACACTTGTTTGAGGTCAAGTCAATGCAGTCAGTTAAGTGAGATTTCGACTTCAAGTTATGTTCCCTATTTATCAGTACCATTATTGTCATTTCTCAAAGAGATCATCACATAATCAGCTCTGCCATCGCTCACAAATCTGCCCTTAAAGGTTTAAGAGGTTTAGGGTCTTAGTGGAGCTCATACTTGGTTTAGGGTCTTAGTGGAGCTTATAATTGGATGTCATCATTGGAGCATTGGATTACTAGGAGCATCAAAAATAGGAGTTGCACCAGCAAGGTCTACCTTAGTCTTTAGAGTCCCCAACTTTGGTCTACTTAGGTCTTCTACCTATCCCTCTTGTGATCCACCCACAAAAACTCTCTCACAAGGTGCTACTAACCTTGGAAGGGGTTAATACACCAATAGTGTCTTCACAAAAGTATCCCTAACCTTGACCCTTTCTGTAGCTATGCATTTTGTTAGAAAGGGGCAGCAAAGATCAAAAGTGTCGTTTTGTCTCCTAAAGTGAAATCTTCTTCTTGTAGCTCAACTTTTGTGGCCTATCTACTTGTCTTTCATCCATATTTACCATACCCTCTATTGAGACGAAAGTCTCAAATCTATCTATCATTGCATCACTCTTTATGCATATTGACTAGGGGAACCCAGCCAATACTCATTATCTACCTTTATTACACACTCCCTATTGAGCCCACCAAGGTCAATTTCAAGATAGCATTCTTTTCTAAGGTGCAAGTCTAGAAGTATCTAAGTGTCATGGTTTGTAGGTTCTCCTCTATAGTGGCTAGGTGTAAGCTCTCTAGTGTTAGTCATCTTTCATACCCATTTGATCAGCCTTTTGAATCTGTATGGAGGAAAAGATGAAGAAAAAAAAGTTAAAAGCCATAATATCAAAAGAAAAATCAGTCAAAACAGAAATCAAAGTAGAAATCCAACCGTAAACAAAAAGGATGTGATATCATTGGGACACCCCCTATCCAAGTGCAAAGTTGAAACTCCATAGTTGACCTAGTCACAAAGCCTAAGGTCTTTGAGGTGCGGTAAGTTTTTCTTGACTTGGGTAGCACACTAGATATCTAACATTTGTGCCCTTGCCCTCTCACGCAAGTACCTAATCCTCGTAGTTGGCCTACAACTCCCGTGATTCCTATGAAACGAGAAAAACATCATGGAAAGGTAAGAACCATTACTTTTCTTGGTTCTCATAGATTTACATAGGATAGATTAATACTTCACTAGTTTACCCAAACCAAAACTAGCATATTGGGTTCCATCACTCCTTGATGTCGAAAACACTTAGTTTTGCCAAGCTAATTAGAGTCTTGATTCTGGTAAAAAACTTGTTTTTTCCTTGGTGTCACCAATTTTTCCCTCCCTTCTCACTATCTCCTTGTCGACAAACTAGTTTCTAGGTCTCTTCCATCTTCTTTATACCATGTTTTTCATCTCTTTTTAGACATGTTAGCATTGCAATAGGCAGGGTTTAAGGACATTCCCTTAAACCATCTCTACTTAAGTATCTCGCCATATATTTAGGCTTTTAAGATGCCCTCTCTCGATCATTACTATCATCTTTCCCACAATCCACTTAATTATATTTGGAATAATGAGTGTAACATTATAGTGATTCATTTCTTATAGACTTGCTAGACAGGTTTATTTTTGCCCTATGCACCTAATGACATATCCTAGGTTTTTTTGGACCTAATTTACTCTCTCCTTATAAGCTACCCGGACTTGACCTAGTCTTATTATTGCCTTATTATCTACATTCACCGTTATAGGCTTGATAGATCAGTTGATTATTTCCCATCTATGCACCTCGTGACACTTTCTACATTTCTTGGACCTAATTTAGTCTTTCCTTATAGGCTATCCGGACTTGACCTAGTCTTATTCATCTACTTATATTTCCTAATTTTTCAAGCTAGACTAGTTTATCTTTGCCCATCCATGCACGTTACGACAATTTTTAGGTTCGAAAGAAAATTTCTAGGATAAGTGTGTCAAGGATTAAAAACTTAGCACGCTTAAATCACACAAATCTTCCTCGAATTTCATGGACTATGGGAACATAAAAACTCTCATTTTTAGGTTCTCCGGACCTGATTTAGTCTTCCCTTATAAGGCTATCCGGACCTCACCTAGCACTTTACCATGTTATTTTTCTCACTTTCTAGGCCTACTAGATCAGTTGATTATTGCCCCTCTATGCACCTTGTGATGCTTTCTACTTTTTCTGGGCCTAATATAGTCTTTCCTTATAGGCTATCTCGGACTTGACCTAGTCTTATTTATCTATTTATATGTCCTACTTTTTCAGCCCCGATAGACTCGGCTTTATCTCCCAACTAATCACCTTACGACACATTTTAGGCTCTCTAGACTTAACTTAGTCTTCTTCTCTAGATCTCTCCTAACGCCCAAATTTTACAATCTTTCATAGTTTATCCGAACCAGACCTCACCTTCATCACTTTGGACCTATCCAACACTCACATCTTACAATCTTCCATAGGCCATTTGAACCTTACCTAGCCTTCTTCTCTCGGACCTGTCCTAGCACCCTCATGTGAGCCCTCCTTACATTTTATTATGCTTCTATTTTAGACTCATTTCATACGGTTGCACTATTGCCCACTCTATTAGTCTTGTATCATTAGAGTTCCTAAACAGATTTGTGCCCTACACGGTCGAGAGATGAGGTTCAATATGTGTTCATTTTTCGTGGAAAGGTAATTTCAAGTAAGAATATTTCATTTGGTTGAGTTCTCATTTATTATTTCATTTACAATCATTTCCTTTGATTTCACTGCACTATGTTTCTTTCCCGAAGACCGTCTTGCATCACACTATGTAATGTCCCTTTATAGGGTTAATCCGGAAAGTGAGGGTTTACCACAAACCCAAATGCAAAAATTCAGATTTTTGTAACAGCGGTGTTCAAACCCTAGCAGCCAATTGAAACCACATACTTAGGGTATCAAAATCAACTTAGAAAATTGTTTAATATCCCTCTGATGCAGTGAACTGTATCAGCACTTAGAGCAACCGTTCACATGCAAAATCTAGCCAAAAAGGATATAGAATGATCCCAAATAATTTAATCAACCAAGTAGAAATTATTCCAGCCAATATACTTCACAAATTTCAGAGAAATAAATGTCAACACACAATTGTAATTATTAAAATAATCAGCAGAAGCACAGCCCACAAAATAGGTTGAAAATGAGGTCTCCAAACCCCAATAAAATACCAAGAAGTGATAGATCAGCCTTATAAATTAGGAGAAATATGAATATCCACTTGAGACACCAAAATGTGCCCTAGAAGGCACCGAAATACTCTTCTACCCAAGTCGCCACCCTAGGAGAGGGTGCCAAAATGATGTAGAACCCTTGAAATCTCTTCTCCTTCAATGCCCTAGCTGCCCAACCAGCAAGATAGTCTTCTTAGAAGTCCTTAGAACCACCAAATTGGAGAGTTTTTGTTCTCCAACCTTCAACAAGGGTTTCGTCTTCCTTGCTTGCCACACCAAAGGATTTTCGCCCCTTAGTGGATTGGAATAGAGCAACCAGCTCTAGAACCAAATAGATAAAGTTATAATAGTCAAAAACATGCCCAAAATGAGCCTATGCAACCCCTTATATATCCATATGGTGGTGCCAAGAGTCTCTAAGGAAGAATTCCCCAAGACCGACCTCCATAAGAAGCTTTATTTTATCTTTAAGCTTGTCTTAAAGCTCTCCAACCTAGTCGACCTGCTTCATAGGAAAAATACAAAAGAAAAATATAATTATTAATTAAAAAAGACTGGAATATAACCCAAGGGCTTCCCTTGTTCATCTACCCCTAGCCCATGGGAAGAAGAATGGGAAAGAAGCCTTGAATTGGATTAATTCGAAAAGGGGACATTACACACTATTTGTGACGCAATGATCTTCGGCTGGGGCATATGTATAAACCTTATTTCTCTCACTTACTAACGATTTCTCTTCTGAGTTGTTGGCGCATTAACCTCTTTGAGTGTGTGCCTTAAGGAGCGTACCAGGGAGTGTGGTTTGAGGTGGTTGGCAATATTTGATGAGAGAGTTGTCATCGCACTAGCCTAACTTGGCTTAGTGTGCCTTTCTACTTCCTACTATCACTTCACAACCATTTAATATCCTTATTACTACCAACTTTGCATCCTCTTCCTATAGCACCTTCAAATCCCCTTCATACCCTCTCCAAGAGTCTACTCTACCTCCATTCTCTCTCCTCTTCCTTTACCTTTTATGGATTGTTTGTGGCTAATTGCATCGACCATGCAGGTCTAGTAGACACCTATTTCAACCGACCGCATCAACCATGGTCGATGCTATCAACTAAGGTCATGACTTATGGTCATGTTCCCTATTTATCGATGTCATTGTTGTCATTTCTCAAAAATATTATCGCATAGCCCATGTTGCATTTGCTCACAAATCTGCCATTAAAGGTTTAAGAGGTTTGGGGCCTTGGTGGAGCTTAAACTTAGAGGTCATCATTAGAGCATTGGGTTACAAATAGCATCAAGAATAGGAGTTACACCAATAAAGTCTACCTTATTCTTTGGAATCCCCAATTTTGGTCTACTTGGGTATTTTACCTATCCCTCTTGTGATCCACCCATGACAACTCTTTCAGGATGTGCTACGAACCCTAGAGGGGGTTAATGCGCCAATAGTGTCTTTATAAAAGTAAGTATCCCTAACCTTGACTCTTTCCTTTATGTTGGTTGATTGATTATGTTGATGTATCGTGTATAAGACTAAGATAGTGTACCATATTTTTGTCTATTACATTATTGTTTTATTGATAGGACATGATTACTGCCAAATGGCATTACAAACCTTAGTTTAGGATTAGCTCTTGCTTATTATCTTAACTCTTACAATGTCATGTCCCTTTTTGAAGGCTAGTTTTTGAAGACCTTAACCCATTCTTCTCCCCGTGGGTCTAAGGAAGAAAGCAAGGGGAAGATCTAGATTTTCTTGTTGTTATTTTATTATTATCATGTATCCTATTGGGAAGCCTAGCGCTTCAATAGAAGAACTTATTTAGTTAGGAAATAAAAGTATTTTGAGCATGTAGGCTCCAAATACCAATTAGAAATTAAAAGTACTTTTCTTAAGGGGTCAGCCATCATTTGCATTGTAAGCACCCCTTATGGTTATAAAAGGAGGTCGTTTGGCCATTAGAGAGTTATGTTTTGGTGAATTTTCATATCTTGGTAAAGGTTTGCTTGTGAAGCACCTTTCCTACCTTTCTCAAGGACAAAAACCCTTGATTGAGGGCTTGTGGAGGACAAAAACCCTCCCACAAGGATTTATGTATGCAAGCTGGTTTGGAGAGCAATAAATTATCATTTTCTTGCATGATTTATCTTTTTGGATCAATAATCTATTTATTTGAAGTGGAGCGACCCACTTGGGAGAACTATTTAGTATGTGTTGATGATAAGTTGATCAATCTGAATTTATTATCTTATTCTCCATATTTTTAAAAGCCAAGATCTCAAGTTTTGTGAATTTTGGAGGTGATTTACTATTTTTCCAAGCTTGTTGAAGTTCGTTGGTTAAGGGTTTCCAAAATTAATTATTTTCAAGCTCAATTCTGATTTCTAACAGCTGATTGTGTTTGCTGAGGGTTTTCTAATATTTTTGGCATAAGAATCAAAGTGTGTTAACAAGGTTTAACCCACCTTTGAAGGGTTTAACTTTTCCAAGGAGGTCGCTGCCCTAGGAAGGGCATAATTTGCAGGTTGCAGAGCTGATATCAGTCATCTACAGCAGCTCACTAATCTGATTTTTAAGTTTTACATCTCAGCTCCTTGGTCATTTCTGAGTCCCCCTAAAAGGGACATTACATACAACCCATAGGATCCTAGTAAGACCTCATCCCCATATCTTAGACGTAGACTTTGTAACCCTACGCCTTTGATACAAGTGTGGATTACTCTCTTCTAGATCCACGACTATTACATCCCTAGGCTCTATCTTTGGCTTGTGTGTTAGCCCTAGAATGGTCCTCTACTTATATCTTAATTTATATTATTGAAGAAGAGAGAGAGAGGATAATCATATTGACAATCTTAGCTAGCATACAAGTACTACATCTAAATTGAAAGTTGGGGATATACTAGCAGTCTTGTTATCGGAAGAAATGAGGTGAAAATCTGTCGAGGATTATCAAAAGAAGGATGCCTTCTTTGTAAGAGGTCATTCCCGGAGCGAAGTAAAAAGCGGCCAAGACAATCAAAGTCTAGAGATAAATCTAAGACTACAACAAAAGATAAAAGAAAATGTTGGAACTATGGTAAAACAAGGCATTTCAAAGACTGCAGATCTAAATAGGTTAAAAACGGTAAGTCATCAGACAAATATGAAGCCTTCCAATGAAGACTCAAGGATTTATTCTTGGCAGCTTCAAGCTGACATGCATGCCATGATGAATGGTTGATTGACTTGGGTGCCTCTTTTCATATGACTCCCCATAGGGAGTGGTTCAATGAATATGAAAAGATCAATGGAGGTGAATTCTTCTTAGGAGACAACTTGACATATAAGATCATAGGTCGAGGAAGAGTCAAGTTGATGTTTAAAGTCGGAAAGGTCAAGACCTTCCCAGTGTTCTACACATTTTAGGTTTGGTGTTAGAATCCTAATTTTATAAAAAGATGAACAATGTCAGTATTTAGGAAAGATAGCTGCAAGATGGCTCGTGGAGCAATGTTATTGGCAAGAGGTTTCTATATAGGAACACTATTCAAGATTGAGGCAAGCACTGTACGTGATGGTTGTAATAACTCTATTGTTCATGAAGTTTAAAATGTTTAAGATCGGACCCCTGCATTGCCTGCAAAAAGATAATGCTTTGGCATTAGAGGATGGAACATATTGGAGAGAAAGGCCTTCAAGCATTAAAAAACAAAAGTATGGTTGAAGGAATTTCTGATTATCCTTTAGATTTTTGTGAGCATTGTATATTTGGTAAGGAAACTCGAGTAAAGATTCTTTGTAGTGTTATAAGAACAGAAGGGATTTTGCATTTAATACATAGCGATGTGTTTGGACCTGTCAAGGTTCCATTTAAAGGAAAATCTTTGCATTATGTCACTTTATAGATGATTTCTCAAGAAAGACCAGCGTATATTTCATGCTGAATAAATTCGAATAAGTTTAAAGATTCTAAAGCTCTTGTGGAAAATAAGACTAAGATGAAGATAAAGGTTTTAAGAAGCGATAATGGTGGGGCATATTGCTCTAATGCATTTGAGCAAATTTGTAAACAGTGTGAAATAGAAAAGCAAAAGACAACTCCATATACACCAGAGCAAAATGGAGTAGCAGAAAAAAAAATGAATAGGACTTTGATGGATAAGGTCTTAAATATGCTCAGTGGTGCAAGCTTGAACAGGAAATTCAAGGCAAAGCAAATACTACTTGTTATCTGATCAATAGATACGCCACATCAGCCCTTGTCGATAAAACTCCACAAGAAGCATGGACAAGTAAGAATCCCTCTCTCTAAAATATAAGGCTCTTTAGTTGTGATGCTTATATATATTCTGAAAGAAAGGAAAAACTATGGTAGATAGTAAAACTACTAAGTGTGTATGTGTGTGTGTGTGTGTGTGTGTGTGTATTGAATACATTAATAGCGTAAGATGATATAAGCTTTGGAACCTAGAAACAAAAAGATTGCTTATGGTTGCGATGTAATATTCAAAGAGTTTAAAGAGGTTCCAAAATGTGAAGAACCAAAGGAAGATCTGAAAAGATGCATGTAGGAGGATTTGTGTCTAAATACAAAGCAACTAAAGAAGATGAACTAGAAAAGGAGTTACCCTAGGAAGAGGAGGAAGAAGATCTAGAGATGCTAGTCTTGAGAAGATCAAATCAAAATAAAAAGGAAGCAGAAAGGCATAGTCCACCTGATTTCATTTCTGCGATTATGTTATCACTTTTGTTAGTTACTTGATGAAGATCCAAATACTATGAAGGAGGCACTTGGTTCAAATGAAAATAAATCTTGGAAGAAAGCAATGGAGAAAGAAATGAATCCTTAGATACAACTCAAACACAGGACTTGGTGAAACTGCCTCCGATAGAAAACTCGTTAGCTACAAATGTGTATTCAAGAATAAGTACACTGCGAGAAGGAAAAATGGAGAAGTAAAAGCTCGCTTGGTAGCGAAGGATTCTCTCAAGTAAAAAGAATTCATTTTGGTGAGAATTTTTTTCTTGTTGCTAAGCTAACTTCAATTAGATTTCTTTTGCTATTGGTATTGCTTCGATCTTGAAATAGAACAAATGGATGTAAAGACGGCACATCTACATATTGAGCTTGAGGAAGAAATCCATATGGCGCAACCAAAATTTTTTGGACCGTCGTAGATTTGGACCTCGCATTTGGCCAGAGAGGGAGAAGTGGGGGAACATTTGTCGTCTACTGGTCGAGCAATGCAGTCAATTGATATTTCATTGACTTTGTCATCCAACGTGGAGACCACATTGGCTAGTTCACCATAAGGTCATGCAATATTGGATTCATCATTGAACGGGTGAAAGCCAACAATAAATGATAAACGGAAACAAAGAAGGGTTGAAGAGGGATTAGGTATTAGACTCCACCAAAAATGTACCCCATGACAATACAATGATTTTCTTTTATAATCCTGTTGAAAAAACATTCTCTTTCATTTATTTATTTTTAAAAAAAAATTCAAAGTAAAATATCGCTTGACACCATAGCATTCAATTATTACATTAATCCCATGTTATACTTGCATTTTAAACAAAACATGAAAGTCGAGAGATTTGAACATAAAACCTCTAGGTTGAATGAATTTACATAATTTTTATTGTCATTCCTTCTATATAGCTAATTGAAACATATAGCTAATAACTTCCTTACAACCTTTTTTTTAATTTAACCCGATAAAATTAAACGTATACAAGTGGTGTTTCTCGCGGTGGAACAATTTGTGTAATTTTTGGGATTTTAACTCGCATAATTTCAAGTCAAGCTACTTTGACCCATCATATTTTAAAGTTATAATACCTTGTTATGCATAGGTAAAATAACATAAAACAATGAACACCACAACTCTTTATGATTTCCAAACTATGGAGAAAGTTTAATAATAAACTTTTCATGTCCATATTGCAAAAATGAACTTCATGCCACTTGATTGCAAGTTGTTTTAGCCTCCTTTAATTTTATCAAAACCCCGTGACATAGCATATCATTTCGAAGATCTCGTTCTTAGCTTTCCAAGAAAAACATTTCACTCAAAACGGAGTTACAAGTCAAAAGATATGTCTAAAATACAAACAGATACCAAGGACTATTTTTAATGGCGGATTTGCAAAAACAAATACATATAATATTTACTTAAGAGTTTCTAGAATTATCCCAAGTTTCTTTAAAAAATAAATTTCAGCACACACTAACTAAAAAGGAATGACAAGAATAAAAAAAATTAAATGTATTGAACTTGCAAGAATTCAATTAACTTGGAGAACTTTGGAGAGATGTAACTTGGACTCCAAGTGTCTTCTCAAGACGAACAAGGTATGTGTGCCTACTATTTTGTGCACTTCAGATGCAATCGTGCGGATTGTTTGGCTCCAATGTGTGCCAAAGAAAAACTTTTCAGAAGTGAGCAATACGAAAACTAAGATCCAATTCCTGTTTAGAAATGCACTGAAACCAGTGATATAGATTCCACATGGAATCCACACAATTGAATGAACTTGGACACAACAAAGAGTGTCTACACAGAAATGGTGGGACAAATTATCCTCCAATACATCACTCTCCAAACTTCATTAACTTTCAAAGAGGGATTACAAACTTTTTATAGAACTCCCACCATCTTACAATCAAGTAACTCAAGCTAATCCCTACCCATTATTCTAATCCTACTAACTAGCAACTCATCCGCATGAAACAATTGGACAACATACATAGAGAATAGAAAAGTCAACCCATTCCTAACTACTAAATCATACTACATTCCTTGAAAGGAGGGATGACTAAGCTCGTCATAAATAGCTAGGAGAAAAACTAAAAATGGATGAATGAAAGTAAAAACTAGTTACTTCTCACTTATTACAATGCACGCAGGGCGATATAAAATTATCAGCTAAATTATAACCTATGCAATATCCTATGCTTACTTATCAATTTGGTGTGCAGGTTGAAGAAGTCTCTTTACGGCTTAAAACAATCACCAAAGATGTGGAATCAGAAGTTTGATAGGTATGTGTTGGGACTTGGATTCAAACAAAGCATAGTTGATCCAATTGTATATTTCAAACAAGGTGATCGATTTGTTATCATTGTTTTGTATGTTGTGACATGTTACTAATTGGTAACAACAAGGAAACAATAAGTCAAGTTAAATCTCAGTTATCATCTCAATTTGATATGTGGGATCTAGGTGTTGTAAAATTCATTTTGGGTATGAAAATTAAAAGGGATCAAATAAACAAGAAATTGTGGTTGAATCAAAGGAAGTATGTTGAGATGATACTACAAAGATTCGGGATACATGCAAGTAAACCTATCAGTACTCCCTTTCATGTTGGTCAAAAGTTATCTACTAAACAATGTCCCGAGGCAGAAGAGGAAATTGAGGACATCTCAAGTTCTATATGTAAGCGTTGTTGAGAGCCTGATGTATGCAATGGTTTGTACCAGCCTTGACATTGCCCATGCAATGGGAGTAGTGAGTGAATTTATGTCCAAACAAGGGAAGGAACATTGGACTGCTGTGAAAAGGATCCTCAAATAATTGTATGCAACTTCATGTTAAGCAATATGCTACCAAGGAAGACCTGGCAAGAATAAAATTTGAATCTACAAGCTTTGTGGATTTTGAATGGACTGGGGATCTTGATTGCCGAAGATCTACAAGTGCTTGTGTTTAAATTATTTGGTGAAGCAATGACTTGGATGAGCAAAAGGCAAGCAATTGTTGCAATATCTACGATTAGTACATGGGGGCTACTCATGCATGTAAGGAAGCAATATGGTTACAAACGTTGTGTTTGACTATTGGTCCCTTACAAAAGTTGTAGGGATTGATTGTAGTAGTCAAAGTGCAATATGTTTGGCAAAGAACTCTACTAATCATTCTCGGTCAAAGCATACAAATGTACAGTACCGTTTGGTTAGACAAATGGTTGAATACATGAAGGTATTGTTGGAAAATTTTGATGCAGATGATAATGTTGTTGATTCGGTGACAAACTCGTGAGTAGTGAGAAATTTTCTCTGCGCAACAACTCAATGGACATGGCTGCCCTTGATAGTTGTAAGTATAAATGTATGGCTCCCTATGCAAAGTATTCATCAAGTGGGAGATTGTTGGAATGTGTTATATATTTTGAATGATTTACCCCCTTTATAAACTGTATAGCCAGACACGACGTACATCCGAGCATGTTTAGTGGGGTCCGAGGTATTACCTCAGGCCCAGGAGGTTGGGGGCTGCTCAATCAACGCGTTCCTACCACCCCAAAAACACTTTTGGGGTCCATTTATGTATTTTTGGCTTAAATGGGTTGTTTAGCCTATGTTGTTATATGGATGGTTTCATAACCCATGGATTATGGGGAGCCATTATGGATTGTCTTCTTGGTCCATGGTTTTGGAACCCATTGTATTGTAATACCGCTTAGGCGGTTACCCATAGATGTGCCTACATATAATTGCACATGTTATTGATGAGGGAAGCACATACCTCAAAAGTAACAAGACATTTCGGTGTTGGTAAGACCTTAGCCCACTTGCGAAAGTACGTGTATTGGCCCATTTGCGAAGAAGTTTCTAAGTTCATAAGAGGATGTAAATTTTTTTGTACTAGCAAGCCTAAAACTAGGAAGGAGGGTTTGTATATGCCATTACCGGTCCCTACTCGTCCATGGGAGGACATTTCTATGGATTTTGTAGGAGGACTACCTATGTCTAAACATGGCCATGACTATCTCTATGTTGTTGTTGATAGATTTAGTAAAATGTGTATTCTTATGGCATGTAAAAAGACAATAAAAGCACATGAGGCAGCAGATCTTTTCTTTGCTAATGTATGGGTGCATTTTGGCTTGCTGAAGTCTATTGTTTCGACAGGGGATTCCAGGTTCTTGGGAAAGTTTTGGACTACTTTGTGGGACAAGATGGACACCAAGTTACAGAGGAGCACGGCCTTCCATCCACAGACAGATGGACAAACAAAGGTGGTGAACATGACTTTGGTATAGCTGATTAGAGGGTATAATAGCAAATATCCACGGACTTGGGATGAGTCCTTAGCCTACATTCAGCATTCCTACAATCGGGCAATACATACATCCACCATGAAGTCACCATTTGAAGCATGCTTGGGATATCTACCTACAAATCCACTGGAAATGTCCTCCCACTGACGAGTAGAGTAGGGACTGGTAATGGCATATACAAACCCTCCTTCCTAGTTTTAGGCTTCTAGTACAATGCGCTTTACATCCTCTTATGAACTTAGAAACTTCTTCTTGCATATTGGGCCAATACATGTACATTTGCAAGTGGGCTAAGGTCTTACCAACACCAAAATGTCCTGCTACTTTTGAGGTATGTGCTTCCCTCATCAATAGAAGCCTTTCTTTTTTGGCACACAAAGCCATGTCTAAACATGGCCATGACTACCTCTATGTTTTTGTTGATAGATTCAATAAAATGTGTATTCTTATGCATGTAAAAAGACAATAAAAGCACATGAGGCAACAGATCTTTTTTCTTTGCTAATGTATGGGTGCATTTTGCTTGCAAAGTCTATTGCTTTTTACAGGATTCCAGATTCTTGGGAAAGTTTTGGACTACTTTGTGGGACAAGATGGACACCAAGTTACAGAGGAGCACAGCCTTCCATCCACAAATAGATGGACAAACAGAGGTGGTGAATAGGACTTTGGTACAACTGATTAGAGGGTATAATAGCAAATATCCAAGGACTTGGGATGAGTCCTTAGCCTACATTCAGCATTCCTACAACCGAGCAAAGTACATACATCCACCATGAAGTCACCATTTGAAGCATGCTTGGGATATCTACCTACAAATCCACTGGACATAGCAGTTGGGCAGCAAGATGAAGAGGAGATACGAGACTCGAGAGGTGACTAGAGCAACCAAATTCATTGAGAGGATCCAAAAAATCCATCTCAAGGTGAAAGAACAATTGGAGAAATCCCAAGCCAAGTACAAGGCTAGACACGATCAGCATAAGAGAGAGCATAAGCTTTATGTTGGAGACGAGTTTGGCTTTACTTGAGCAAGGAGAGACTACAAGGTCAAGCACGGAAGCTCAAGCCACTATGATATGGACCCTTCACCATATTGGAGCAGGTTGGAGAAAATGCTTTTCGGCTTGATTTGCCACCATTTATGCGGATGTACTCAGTAGTAAATTGTGAGAATTTGCACCTATATGAGCCATCCATGCTTGATGAAGATGAAGGATTACAATTGCTACCTTCCATAGAAGATTGCGTCTTGGACTCACGAGGCAAATTGGAGAAGGATGTAGTCTTTATGAAAAGGTCAAAGAGATAAGGAGAGGTCCACAGGAGTCTTGGCAGGTTGGACTGAAAGGGAAGACACCAAGGCAAGCCCGGTGGTACTCAAAGGAGCAAGTGAGGGAATTATTTCCTCATCTACTCCCCCACTAAGCTTTTGCGGTACCAAAAACCTCCTAAGTAGGGGAGGTGTGATCCATAGGGATCCAAAACAACACCACTTCATTAGATCATCCAACCAGAAGAAGAAAATGAGAAAAATGAAGTGCAAGCTGTATTTTTACAAAACCACCCCCAGCAGAGCGGCGGCCCTGTAACCACCCCCCTGCTCAGGGTAGCGGTCCTGTAACCGTTGATCTACACAGGCGTCGGTCCTATCACTTTTGACGAAAAAATAAAATGGAGCACGAACAATCTCGGATTTGAAGCATCTAGACTGTGTCTCTTCCCTTTCATGACCTTTCTCATTCTCCAGTGCCACGGAGGACATGAGAAGGGCTATAAATACATGGAGGAGCAAGAGAATTGAGCATCGAAGACAATTGGATTCATGGGAGTAAGTGAGCAAGAGAATTTCAGTGCTGGAGTTGAGTTGTAGAAGCAAGGTGTATGTGGAACAGAGCAAGCAAGCATAGGAAAGGAGAGTTTGACATTGTTGTTTCCTTTTCTACTTATTGTAATCTGTATCTTTACATTTAATTGGCCAATACATAAGTGGGAAGAAAGAGCAGTTGCCCTTCCCGACTGGTTTTCCCTCACACTGGGGGTTTCCAGGATAAAAATCTGTGTTGTCTCTCTTAAATTCTTTATCACTCACTACAATTTGATTCTAAGGCATTAAGAAATCAGTCACTAGCTTCATTTCTGTCATTTTCTAATTGAAAGTAGAACACCAACATTAAATTGTGATTTGTGAAATTCCAAAGTTTGAAAATTACACATCATTTTGTCGAGGGTTGAAGATTGCATCTTGTTTGAGAACTTTCCTGTGGATATATGGTAATCATACAAGTCAGTAAGCGTGTAAGACTTTCTTGTTTGATCCCTTGGCTCTGGACCATAGGGCATTGGCCATCCAATCCCCGTCATTGTCGTTGAAGTTTGCCCACCAAATAGAGAGCTTGTTGGCAGAAAAACCTCTTTTGGGCTCTTACCTATTGAAAAAGAAAGGGCTTGCACCTCCCCTAAGAAAATCATAATCTTTGAAAAACAACTGAAGCCCCTTTTTGATATTGAGCAAGGAAATTATGACATTCATAACAAACAGATGTTGGGAGCAATCGGCACAACCATGTCTAGTTTGAACTTTTGAACTTTCTTTAAATCAAATGGAGATTGCAATCCACTCGAGACATTAGGAGATACCTTGCTTAGACATATCAATTGAACCCAGACCTTCCTCGCCTTTGTTGAAGTATCAAATATACAATTTTGATTTAAGCCTGGCAAATCCTTGATCCCTGTTCAAGGGACCATAGAAAGGCTCTTACTAACTTGGTGAGCAAATTATAGCTTTTTAATGATAGGAACCAACGATAAGAGTAATGTATGCATGTGGCTGTCAAGATTTTCTGGCACACTTGGTATATAGGTGGTAGATTCATGCTCTTTGTTTTCCAATACTCAAACTTCTTGGTCATCCAGCTTTAATTTCATTCTGCATGTCAGCAAGAAAAGCCATATAACCAGAGGGAATGATTAGTGCCACAAATCTTGAATATAGAACCATTAATATAGGCATGTCCATGGGAGAAGATCTTTAGGAGTTCCAGTAAAACAGTTTTTTTCAATTGAATCTTTGCAAAACAGAAAGTTATTTCAACCATATTCTAGAAAGAATCCCTTTGAGTTGGATGGATAAGAAAGAACCATCAACAAAATGACCAAACTGCAGCAAGGAAATTGCTTTGCTCAAGCAAATAACCCCACAGCATCAGCAGCTAAGACATATACAGCTAGGTCCAAAGAAAAACCTTGCGAGATGGACCTATGAAAACCAAAAGATTCAGATGGAGTCCTGTTGATAGTGATACTAGTTGAGGTATCAAAGAACAATGCATACAACCCTATCTTGGCCCCAAACCCAACACTTTCAGCATTGCCAAAATGAAATGCTGCTCCACTCTCTCATAACCTTTCCCAAACTATTTTTCATAAACCAAAATGTATTAGGTTGTTGTCAAGGATGCACCTGCCCCAAATGATGTATTTTACTGCATTTTGCCCAGGTATGACAAACCTTCCAAGGATGAATTAAACTCTCCTATCAAGGGATTCAGCTAAAAACTTTTGGGCCAAGTAAGTAGAAAAAATAGCCTTTGTTACTTCAGAATGTACATTAAATTTATTATTCCTTAATCAATCCATAGGCCTGAAGAATCGGCTCTCAACACTTCATTTTACAACTCAAGAAGAGCTCGGCCAGTAAAGTCCTACATAGCTTTATTGATTCAAAATGCAGGCCATCTATTCCAAGCACTTTACCATCAGCCATTACGTCCAGAGGCTTAAACTTATCAGAAAAGAGATTTAGCTCACATCCATCTCTATCTTCTTCAGAAGCTTGAAGAGAACAACTTGTTAGCATTTTTCTGAAGCCTCCTCGATATTTTAATGGGGCTTTGGGATGTGAGGACTTGCTTACAACTTACAATGCTCAACAAATTCTTCAAGAATTTCACCAATTTTTATCCATCACTATTAAGCATCAGATTTAAAGGCATTATTTTCTTCGAATTTTACCTTCTGCTTTAAGGCTTTGAACACAAATTTGGTACATATGGGCCCTTTCTAATTTAATGCAGCCTGGGTCTAACTTGTAAACTTTATAAGCCTCTAAATTTTGGAACCCGTGTCTTGTTTAAGATGCATGTCTTTAGAGGGTTAACGTTACAAAGTCAGCCTCTAAGGCTAGCTCTACTTCAAAAGTTTGTGCCTAAAGTTTTACTCGGTAAACTGCAACTCAGCACTCTCTTGTCTTTTGTTATGATGGGGATCAGAGAGGGAAAAGGATTGTTTTAATCTAAACCAAGCCACCCTTTTGGCTTGGTAGCACAGGAAGGAAAGGCTTCCACACTTTTCTAGGTGGTCAATCATGTCACGATCCCTGCAAAAGATACAAGGACAATTTGGGAGCTTTCCAGGAAATCAATTTCAAAGATGAACATCTTGGGAGAATTTGGGAATATAAGCATTAACCATACAAAATGTTCAATCATATATAGAAACAGTTAGCCAAATTACCATGGCCTTTGAATCTGAGACTTTGAACCCTATTGAGTGACACATTTTCAAAGGTTCGAATCCTGCAAACAGCTCAACCACTTCTACCTTCTTCACGACTGGAAGTGAAGAAAGGAAAATCGGACCAAATGCAGCATAAGGTTGTCTGGACACTTGGCTTCTTGCAAACACAAAATACTTAACTGTTGAATCGAATTTCTATTCTATATTCCATTAGCCTTCCGCAAGGATCAGTGAGCCCTCTCACATTCCAACTAAAAATTACAATCATTGGGAACTATCCCTATTATTGATTAGTCTTACTCTTCCATCTTCTATAGTATCCTCACTTAAAACAGATAATCTATGACGCTTACTAGATTAACCAAAAACATATCCAGAATGCCACTACCAGCTGCTTGGGCTTTCTTATCTCCAAAAAAGTATTGTTGTTCGCGTCCTTTGAGAATTCAAACATCTAGTTCTTTTGAGGACTCACCAAGAGGGATACACTTACAGTTACAACATCAAAATGGCAATGAATTGAGATCTTGAGAGCTTGTCATTGGGTTTCAGCTGTAAAAAAGGGACCCCTTGTTTATTTTTATTGTGGCTAGCCATTCCTTCCTATGTTGTTTTTTTAGTTTTTACTTATTGTAGTGCACACCTCTTCTTGACACTGTATCTTGGATTATGCTGACTCATATTTTGTTCCATCATATGATATTGAGATTATTATATTGTGTTTTGATTACGATTCAGGTACTTGGCATTATGATTTTGATAGATATGATGTATATTGTGATTATACTAACTTGTTGATAGGATGGATGATTAGTTGTTAGACATTATGAGCCTTATGGCGATTATGAGATGGATGTTATTTCACGATGATTAGCTATATATGCTCTTTGATTTCTATGATGCTTATGGTAGCATATATGATGTTAGATTATGTGTAACATGTTTTGGGATGTACGCACCTCTCGTATTGGATTGTGTGTATTGCATTGATGTCATGTTGGTTGTTGATATGCTTGGATGTTATGTTCGTCAGTTATATTATATCGGCAGATATGATGCATGTGCATTGAGTGTGCAAATTACAAGGCTGACGAACATGGGTTTCAGGAGATTGCTCTCATGGTTGACACAATTGGCCGTTGGCCAAATTATGCCCCACCTTTTTATTTGTCGTTGTATGGTTTGGCGAATTGGGATTGGGAGCCATTTGGCTTGTTGATGTTAGGAATATTATATTGTTTACATTGGTGAATGTTTTAATGTGATATATATTATCATGGAGATAATATATATGGGTGAATAAATAAAATGTAATATTATTAAATATGAGAAAATATATCTCATATTAATAATATGGATTTTATATATTAGTTGTGAGTTTGTTGTATAAACAACTCACGTTGGTATTTTTAGGATTAGTTGAGTGTGTTGAGATAACTAAGGGATTGAGAGATTAGTGGAAGGTTGAGAGATATGTGGGATAAAGGATGACTCCTATTTAATAGGAGATCATATGTGTATTTATACCTCTCAATGTAAATGAAGACATATCCCGGATGAATTGAAAATTATTCTAATATTATTTTATTCGGTGTTTTTATTGTGCAAGATTATTTCCAATAATCTGTACCAACTTCAAGATCTGGTATCAGAGCAGGGATTCTAGGATGAGAGTCTTTGAATAAAACTTTCTCATCGCAATGTCCACGGCCTGGTAAGGTGGATATACTGATTGCATCATCCTACGTATTGGAGCATTCGCCTACGAACTGAATCGTTCACGTGCGCATTGCATAGTTGTTCATGCGTATTGCATCGTCCTTCTGCCTGCGCATTCTATCGATCAGCCTATGTATTGCATCGCCATTCTGGTAACTCTGATCAGCCTATGTATTGTATCACCGTTTTGGTAACTCGATCAGCCTGTGTATTGTAACTATATATATCCCTCAATGGGATTGATTTTCAATAGATTTACAAAAGAAATAAGAAGAAAAAGAATCCATGGTTGTAGTATTGAAATAAAAACCTCATAGACAAACCAGATTGGGGGAAAACGCAAGTGAATAAACCATATACAATAAAAAGAGTGTTCTTTGAGTGTGGATCCAAAATGGAGAGCTCATCTCCATAGCCATGCTCCCATGAATGCTCCAAAAACCTGCAGACAAGAAAAAATGAAGAGAGAAAAAGTGAGAACTTAGAGAGCAAAACCTAATATAATCTCACCTTAAGGGTTTTTAGGGTTTTTAGGGTTTTTAGAGATGCCCTAAGATCTAGGGTGTAGATTAAAATAATCTAAGGGTGGGAGATGGATGCTCCATCTTCCACCCCACTTAAATAAATTTAGTTGTGACTATAGTCATTGTCATTATTTTTAATTGGGTGTTATGGATTAATTGTTAACTAGAGATTAATTTGACTTATCTTTTATAAACTAATTTAATTTAGGGAAATTAAATTAGCCTAGTGAATTAACTTAATTTAATTTAGAGAAATTAAATTAATTGAGTAAGCTAATTTAATTTGGGAAATTAAATCGTTCTAGTAAATTAATTTAATTTAAGGAAAATTAAATTAATTTACTAGAACGATTAAATTAACTAGGAGGATCAATTTAATCTAGTGAAGTTAAATTAATCAAGTGAACTAATTTTAAAGTGGAAAGGAAAATTAATTTAATTCTAGAGGATTAATTTAAGTTACTGAAATTAAATTAAACAAGGGAATGTTGTTTCCACATAATTAACTGTTTTAATTCATTAAAGGACATTTATGGACAATAGCAATAAGTGGAATTAGAGATAAATTTATAACGTCAAATTTAATTTGGTTAAGGAAAATGTTTTAGTTAGCTGTCTTGGTTAGACTTAGATTAGTTATGGGACCCTGTTTCAGGAAGTTTTGTGTTAGTCGTGCAGGCTCGTTAGTGGGTCGTGCACTTGGTTTAGAAGCTTGACTTCAAAAACAATTTATTTTATTCTCTAGTTTTAGGGTCCGTTTTGGCTCGCACGGAGTAGGGTGCCACACTTTTTCCCATTGTTCAGTAACAAGAGAGGTAGAAAGGGTGGGTTCCAGTTCAGAGATTCGCTCTTTAAGAGGGGACAAACTTTGATGCAGCCAACAATCTCATGCCATTTGAAACAAGTATTCGGCATCCCGGGTAAAGAAGCTTTTAGTCATGAACTTGTCAACAAACTAAATCAAGCAACATAACCATCTCATCTTGAGAAACTATGAGAGGTTGCCTTCATTGCGCGCTCTGACCCAAAACCTAAGCCAGTGAGGTCAAACAATCTCAGAGCAAATGAACTTACCAAATTAGAAGTAAGTTATGGGGAAAAAAATGAAAGTTACAAATGCATCTTGGGAAATTCAACCCTAGTAGGATGTTCAAAAGACACTGCATGGCGAAACAGAAAAGTTGGGCTCATAGTGCTAGCAAAGAACCAGATTATATCTTCAAAACAAGGCCCATATCACAAAATTGGATAGACTGCAGAGGCAGTCTCAAAGATAAATGACAAAAATCCTTTTAAATGTTTCTGGAAGCATGCACACTCCATCTGTAAACTTCCCAATTCTCATGTGCCCACTTCTTGATAATAAACTCTGAGGAGGAAGGATTTCCCAATAATATAAATATTGCCTTACTTGTTCAACAGAAAAAAGACCATTTCTATTCCAATTTGATTTACCTCCATCTTCACGTACTTGCTTTATTTATCAAAAATGAAATTTCAAGAACAGTTTCAACTATTATCAGCAAAGTATGCTCTACTACTGGTCTAGGACACCTAATTAGACATTTATAGTTGAGAAAGTAGTTATAGTTCTCATTTTGTATGCATCAGTCCTCTACACAAGTCAGCAACTAAATTGTCATTGAAGTACATGATGGCATATGTTAACACACAAACAAATTGCTCTTATATAATTGTTTTAGGGATTTCTGTTCAAAAATGTATCCTTAGACAGCATTGTGTGATAAGCATCCATTCCATAGGGATTAATCATTAAACTGACTTTATGCTTACTATACCTTCAATAAGTAGAACTACAACCATGAGGTGCATGTGCAGAAAACACTATTGCTTTATTACCTCCCACAAAAAAATTCAATTTTTCCCACCACAGTCACAAGTGACACGTACTTTATTTCTGCCCATTTCCATTTTTCAACCTCAGGAAAGTAAATTTCACATAATCCTTGGCCTAAGGCAATGTGAACCAATGACCAAAATTCTAATCCAAATGGTAATCACATGGACATATAAAATAAGTAAGTCACAAAGAAACTAAAGTAAAGGGACGTGGACCCTGTCCCCAAACCTTCTGGTAAGTATATTTATATGTAATATAGTTGTATTCTTATTCATTTACTCCAGGTTACTATGAAAATAAGTCTGCCACAAATGAAAGGAACTACCCAGACATCCCAGACACCCCTCCTTTAACAAGAAAATCAGATTAAAAGCAAACCTTCTATTTCAAAGAAAATGCACGAACAAGCAACCAAACGCTTGTTAGCCTTTACGCTGCAGCTCATCTACTGCATCCCTAAGCCCTGACACTATAATTCAAGCCCAGTCCATGAATCTATTTCTTTTACAAGACTTTCATCACACCAAACAGAACTTGAATGGACATGCAATGTGAGCTTTCTAGTTTTAAAGTACTCATACCCTGGATTCAATAAAGACTGGCTTTATGTCTGTCGTGCTGTGAACAAGAGGTGACTTGGAACCCTTACATTATTATGATGACCTGGATTCAAAACACAGCAGCAATCAATACTGAAAAAGTATACTGTGTATGTAATATGAAGTCAAGTGCTCTGTCCAGGCAAGTCACTAGAGGGGATTTTCAATCTAAGGTAACCAATTATAATTAGTTTAACTGCGGTTGTATCTTGATAAAACGCCTTCCTCCTACATTAAGAAGACCCATATATACTTGAATCGTTTTATTTGAAAATGTAAATCCGCACCAAAAGACCAAACTGGGTATTTTGATACCCACCTAAAATTTTGTTTTTGTTTATTGTAGACTCTATCCAGAAAAGGATATAAGCTTGCCTACCATAGAACACACCTCATGGGAATTAAAGTTGAATGTAAATCCGCAACAAAATAGCGAACCTGAAGCTCTTTAATTATCTAGGGAGCTCTACTTCATATGATATCCCTATTTTACACTGAGATAGCCGACCTCATTTTTCCACTACTAATCTCATATAGTACAGAATGTCCAAATTCAATGCACATATGCATCAGGTATTAGGTCTTGTTTATTCAATTATTGTATTGATCTATTAATGTCTATGTCTATACATATACACATACATAGAAAGAAAAGGCCCACTAATTGAATGAGAGGTACAATCATACCTCCATTTCGGTTTCTCCCCCTCCTTCTGAGCGCGTTCTGATAATGACGATGGCAATGGGAACTCGTCAGATATTCAATGTATATATGCCGGATTACCAGTTTCATGATTGTCCTAATAGGGCTCTAAAAATTATAACAGACTGCTTATAATTGGAAGTAAAATGCATTATCATTTACCTTTACTTGTTTGCGTCCAAACAAGCTTGAAAAGTTCATTGATGGTATCCTGCACAGAATAAATTGAAACCCGTCAAGCATTAGAAGGGCCACATTCTGAGCCACTTAATTTTAACAGTGGACAATAGTAGATAAATCATAGGGATTGAAATTGAGAAAAGCAAACCGAGTGAAAGGCATTTGGGTGACTCTCCATAGTTGCAGATACGAAGATTTTTGGTGGTTTACCGAGGGTTTTACGATTTTAAATTCGCAGAGCCACCAAAAACCCGCCACTGCCCGTTCATACACAACGTATAATGTATTTCTTTTAAATTTTGTTCTTAGGGGAGAGGAGCCACTGATGGTGCATTACCCAATAGTGGTGAGGGTAGTTGACATCTTTGACTCCAGTTTTTACAAAGTAAAATATTAATAATTGAATGAATACTATCCTATAAATGTACAAACACTCTTCAAAACTGATGTGTCTGTCACTTTTCATGTACAGCCATGAATCTATCAACAATAGAATACTTGATATCATTTTTAAACATAAAATAACATATATTATACTTCCATGTTTGCCAAATTTAAAGTCAACATGTATTTAATACAAGGATATATAATTGTATTTCATCCCTATACAAAATTGATACCACATCATCATATCAATTTTATGTCACTTTTCATATAATTTAAGTTCCCATTTTACAGTGTAAAAGGTCTTGTCATACACAAACTTTGGGGCAGGTTCTCACAAGCATAAGTCCAAAGTGCACCATTTTCAAATACAAGTTGTCTTTTAAGCATTAACTTTCTCACCATTTTCTATACCAGCTACTCCCATAAATGATGTACCTGCATATTTTCAACAAATGTGAGGCTCAAGAAACAAAGATTGAATTGAAATGAGAAATCAAATCAAATTGAACTTCAAATATGAGTATTGAAATAAAATATCATAAATCTTGATCCACCCCTATCAGTTTCACCCAATCAAAAACAAGCACAAGGATCAACCAATTTTACCCAATCAAAAAAAAGCACAAGGATCAATCAACTACAACACTTTTCATATCTCCTATAAATCTAGTTCCTCAACTGCTCAGAAATTTTATTCAGTTAGTATTATTTTGCTAGTGCATGACAATTACAGATTTCAAGCTGTCATAATCAACTGTTATTCCACATCATTGTGCCACATAGTAAGTTCTTAACTCTGTTGTTATATTGATGCACATTCATTTAATTTTAATTTTTTTTTTTTTTTCAATCTATATATGGGAGGGGAGCCAGTAAAAAACCTGGTAATCCCAAAAATCTGTCAAAAGAAGCGCTTGAGAATTCTCTACAGCCCAATCTACTTTGCAAACAAATCTGACATGTAACCCACCGTGCATACTTGCTGGTGCATACTTTATGCTGCCTTTTCATGTAGATGTATATTAACAAGTAATTCTAGGCTAACTGCTCTGAAATTTGTAGATGTATATTTACAAGTAGTTCTAGGCTAAATTAATGAAATGTGTACGTGTATATTTAAAAGTAATTGTAGGCTAAATTAATAAAATCTGTAATGTATATTTACAAGTAATTCCAGACTAAATTAATGAAATATGTAATTCATATTTACAAGTAGATGTATGTTCTGTAGACGTATATTTACAAGAAATTCCAGGCTAAATTAATGAAAGGCTCTATATTTACAAATAGATATATACGAAATATACATCTACTTGTAAAAATACATCTACAGAATACACATCTGAATGTAAATATACATCTACAGAATATACAACGACAGGAAAAGGCAACATAAAATATACAGTTACATGAAAATGAAGCATAAAATATACAACTACATGAAAAGGCAACATAAAATATACATCTAACATGTAATTACTTGTAAGTATACATATACATATTTCTTCAATTTATCCTGGAATTACTTGTAAATATAAATCTACATGTACACATACATCTACAGGTTTCATTAATTTAGCTCAGAATTACTTGTGAATATTCATCTACATTAAAAGGAAGCATACAACTATATTGCATGCTGCCTTTTTCATGTAGATGTATATTTGGTCATAAATTCAAATTTGTATTTGTTTCAATAACATTGCCTTCCTCTGTACTAGACACATTTTCACCTTTGATCTTTGAAGTATCCATTGCTCAGAACATAGGCACTCACATCAAATGGTTGCACTTCCTTTTACGTTAGTTGATTCAATATTCTAAAAATCTCATTGTTGTAAGTTACATCGGTTTGGTAAATTTATCTATCTTAGCAGGTTTTTATTGACATCATGAGGAGAAGGCAGCTTCCAAAAAGAGTAAGACCTGCATGTGCCAAAATTAGGGGAGCAAGATTTCCGCCAAGTGAAGAACATGAAGAAGAGGCTATCAATACCCCACCTCAAGATGCCAATGACACACCACATGAAGAAGTAAATGTCCAAGCAATAAGCGTGAGCCCTTCAACACAAAAAGTGTCAAAGCCAAGATCTGATTGGAACAAGTCTGATATGAATAATGCCATGAAAGATGTTGAAGATTATGGATACTCTACACGTGCTGCTGCAAAAAAATGGGGTATACCAGCGACCACCCTTACTTCTTGGCTGATGGGCATTACCACCACTAAAAGAAAGGGTCCACCAACAATTCTAACAGATGAAGAAGAGATGGAGATAGTGAGTTGGTGTCATGAAATGGCTGACATGGGACATGGGTTAGAAATTATACAACTTAAGACATGTGTGGCACAAATCATGAAACAAGGTCTAACCCATTCACGGATGGTTTTCCAGGTAAGTCATGGTGGGCAGGTTTTAAAAAAACACCCAGGATCTAACATTAAGGATAGCTGAAGACCTTGATAAGGATCGAGCAATGTGTTTGAGGCCATCAATTGTCAGTTCCTTCTACATTAATTTGTCTAAAGCTTATGAGGCCAACCCATATGGACCAAACCGAATATGGAATTGTGATGAAACTAGATTACAAGCTGGAAGGAACTGCGGTATGAGAGTGCTTGCTAAAAGGGGTAGTAGGAGTGTGCCATATATCATCCCAAAAAGTAGAGAATGGATTACCATATTGTGTTGTGTAAATGTTGTTGGACAAAGCATTCCAGGATTCTATCTTTTTAAGGGGAAGAGCCATTTAGAAAATTATATTGCAGGTTGTGAGCCTGGAGCTTGCATGGCAACACAATCACATGCATGGATGACAAAAGATTTATTCATGAACTGGTTACATCACTTTGCATCATCTATACCTGGTGGAGTGTCTCCTACCAATAGGCATTTACTAATTTTTGATGGCCATGGTTCACATGTTGCTTTGGGGACAATTCAAGCCAGGAGTTTGGGGATTGATTTGTTAACATTGCCTGCACACACCTCTCATAAATTACAGCCATTGGATGTGAGTGTCTTTGCTCCATTCAAAACATACTTCAAGGAGGAGAGACGCAAATGGATAGTTGCAAACCATGGGATAGATGTGAAAAGGGCTGAATTAGCTGAGTTAGGGAGCAAAGCATTCAAAATGGCTCTTACACCTAGCAACATTAAATCAGGATTCAAAAGAACAGGGATATGGCCTCTTAATCCCAATGCCTTGGATGAAGACATGGGACCAAGCAGAACATTTGACACATCTTTTCAAGATGATGCTGGTGCAGCAGAAAATATGCTTCATCTATCTAGGGTTGATTTAGAGCAAAGTGAAGATGTTCAGATGGTGCCTAACACACAATTGGAGAAAGAATCAGAACCTCAACAGAAGGAGATAAATATAAATGAATGTGTTGCTCAACAATTGGAAACTCCAAATAGAATTAATCAAATCGATGAATCACTATCTCTGCCCACAAAAGATAGCCCTCCTGATTGGATGAAAGAAGCAACTCTTAATCTTGGTGTAAACTTGAACTTCAATAATGAAGAGGTCAGCCTCTCTTTACCCTCTCATCCAACACTACTTCATGACTCAGATTTGGTGCACTACTATGTTGGCAGTCAAGCTGAAGAAAATGATGCAGATTCACAGTTAGAGGCAGCAGGGGTATTAGGGGCAGATTCAAACCAAACTTGTGAGGCAAACCAAGGACAAAAAACTCTTGGTAGATTCTTGAAACTCCCTGTGGAAAAGGTTAGAGAATCATCAAGGTCAAATAGTGCTTCTGGTATAAGATTGAGTAGGGAATCTCTACTAATCACCGCAGATCAGTACATGGAGCTTCTGGTTGAGAAAGAGAACAGAAAAAAAGAAATAGATGAATTGAAGCAAAGAAAAAAGGAACAAATCCAGGAGAAGAAGGCTGAACGAATTGTTGAAAGGGAAAGGAAGGAGCAGGAAAAGATTGAAAAAGAATATAGAAGGAAAACAAAGGAGCACCAAAAGTTGATTCAAAGGCAAGAAAGGGAATAGAGAAAGGAACAGGAAAGGATTCAAAGGGATCAAGAGATAAAGGAGAAGGAGTTTGAGAAGGCAAGAAGAGAGTTAGAAAGGAAAAGGAGATTGAGTAGTCCAATTAATCCTTTTCCTGATCAACACCCAATGTTAAGAGAATTAATGGGCATACATTGCCCTTTATCAGTTTCAACACATAATTTTGCAGTTGGAGTGAATGCTTCTCCAAGTTCTGATCCATTCCCAACTACGCCTGTGAGGGATGTCAACATGGGAGGCAATTGCAAAGTAACACCCCAGCTTCAACCTCAACTGCAGATTCAACACCGCCCTTCCTCGGATTTTGGAAATGATATTATCGAAAGTAAATATTTATTTTTGAGGGCTGAATTTTTGATGTGGGGAATTGGCCTTTCGATTTAAAAACTACAATATAGTAATAGTAGTTATATGGCCCAAGTATATTGTTTGGCCATGTTTTTGTAATGGACAATGGAAATGTTTACTGAATGAATATATGTCTTCCAAGTTATGTGATACCTTTTTTCAAAGATTTAAACTCCTATTGTTTCTGAAAATTACATTGAGTAACAGAAAATAGTAAATGACATTAATGTAACAGCCAGAAGCCAATAACACAATCTACGAGTAGAAAAGAAAAATATGTAATAGTTTCTATCACTGCCTCAATGAGGGTAAAAACCTCACCTATTAGAACCGTATGGACTATAGATATTCAAAGAGAATCAAACAATTTCCAAACTAAAAAATGTGTTGATAACAACAAGCATCTGCACTTCCATTCTGAGTCACTCCAACAAGCATAACAACACCACTGCAAGACATGTACAAATTATACTATCAGTTTTTAATATGTAAAATCACCAAATTATACAAATCAGTTATTAATAATAGGGGTTACCATTCTTTTGACAAATCAGCCTCTTGGACTTTCTTGTAACATACGAAGGCTTTCATCAACTATGATTGAAATAGATTCATTTATAAATCCTATCTGATTATAAATCGATCTCATACTAGTGTTGTTTGAATCAATCACCTCCATTTCATTTATTGCTCAAGGAGCCTAAACCCTTGATTAGCTTCAAATATGAACAATTTTCCAAACTTCACATTTAAACGACTAAGTTTTCGTTACCATATTAGAACTAAATGACTAAGAACATAATAGTGTACAGAACGAAAACTCTTTTAAAGCATCCACGGCAAGATTCAAATGATTCCTTCTAGTTTAGAAGGAAGCAATGTTAAAATATCACTTAAACTAGATATTATTGCTGAAGAAAGAAATCAGAAGTACCTTCCACTCTCTGCATCTGCACTTATAACGAATAGCCAGGCAATACACTGCTAACTATGACTAGCTCCCAACGCAGAGGTGGTCAGTATAAACAACTGAGAACAAAATTATCAGGCCAAAACAGTAAGCAGAAGTGGAGTTAAATTTTCCAGTCGAAAAGAGTAAGGTTAAGGACGTACTGAGATTCAACGTAAGGTTAAATTTGTTGGCAAAGGAGATGGGGCTGTAGAGAATTCTCACGCACTTCTTTTGACATATTTTTGTGATTACTGGTTTTTTTAATGTTCAGTATAGTGTCCCAAAGTTTGGGTGCACCATGACTGGCTCCCCTCCCATACAATGGACACTAACCTTATTCTCTGGGCAATAAATAGAAATATATATAAATACTTATGTGGCCGGGCTGACGTTACGTTGGATCTCAGTACGTCCTTAACCTTACATAGATACAAGAATGGAAACGTCCATGTACAAGGAAATATTATAAAGCAGGACGTCTGGTCCTTTCAATTATTTGGGGGATTTTATTGTTGCTCATGTAAGTATCCCCATATGAGAGTAAAAATCACACTTTGAGCACGCTCACTTGAGCACAATCGAATGCGCCCTTCAATAGAAAGTATTGTTGCCCAGGTGTTTTTAGTGTGTTTGACAGTGTTTACTAATTTTTGGTATTTTCCTTTTATGAATGAGATCTTATATTAATTCAACAAGTAAAATGATACAATTCTCACGCGCTTCTTTTGACAGATTTTTGGGATTACCTAGTTTTTTTAATGTTCAGTATAATGTAATTTTCAGAAACAATAGGAGTTTAAATCTTTGAAAAAAGGAATCACATAACTTGGAAGACATATAACACAATCTACCAGTAGAAAAGAAAAATATGTAATAGTTTCTATCACTGCCTCAGTGAGGGTAAAAACCTCACCTATTAGAACCGTATGGACTGTAAATATTCAAAGAGAATCAAACAATTTCCAAACTTATTTGATGTGTTGATAAACACAATTGAAATCATGCTCTGCATCTGCACTTCCATTCTGAGTCAATCCAACAAGCTCCTCCCCACCACTGCAAGACATGTACAAAAAATACTATCAGTTTTTAATATGTAAAAGCACCAAATTATACAAATCAGTTTTTAAACCCTTGATTAGCTTCAAATATGAACAATTTTCCAAACTTCACATTTAAACGACTAAGTTTTCGTTACCATAAAAGAACTAAATGACTAAGAATAATGAAATGAAAACTCTTTTAAAGCATCCACGACAAGATTCAAATGATTCTTTCTAGTTTAGAAGGAAGCAATGTTAAAATATCACTTAAACTAGATATTATTGCTGAAGAAAGAAATCAGAAGTACCTTCCACTCTCTGCATCTGCACTTATAACGAATAGCCAGGCAATACACTGCTAAGTATGACTAGCTCCCAACGCAGAGGTGGTCAGTATAAACAACTGAGAACAAAATTATCAGGCCAAAACTGTAACCAGATCCGTTTTGCTCCATGAATTCACAACATTCCGCGGAGGTTCAAGCGGGAAACTAATACCAGAGCTGGATGGCGGTGACGGATTTTAGAACCGTATGGACTGGATCGTATGGAGTTGTTGGTGCATTGAATAACATTAAATCAATACGCATGCCATGAATCTACCAACTGCTTTGCTGCCACGACACGGCATAGAGGATTTTTATTAATACCATATCCCTACCAATAGATTTGGTCATCCTCGAAAATAGCGGAATATTTACTAACATGTGGCAGCGAAAATAGTAATAGGTGGGGTGTTCTAGTAACATGTATTGGTCCGCACCATGAAAACGTGAATATTGTGACACCTCACACTCCAATAGTATGTACGGTGGGTTATGTGTCAAGTTTGTTGGCAAAGGAGATGAGGATGTAGAGAATTCTCACACACTTCTTTTGATGATTTTTGTGATTACCTGGTTTTTTTAATGTTCGAGATAGTGTCCCAAAGTTTGGGTGCACCATAGGAAATGTAACTAAAATTATGCGAAATGGGGTATTTATTTGTGTTTTCAATTAGGCATGTATTCCATGATTGATTTTGATGCACTTACGATTAAAGGGTCCAATCACGACTTTCTTAGACTATACGCACTCATATATTCACACATAATAAAGGATTTGAATAAAGAGAGATCCTAACATAATATAAAACAATGAGTTATAAAGAGAGATCCTAACATAATATAAAACAATAAGTTTTTATATTTTTCAATAAAGAAAATTACAGGGGACAAACACATTATAAGCTTATTATAGTCTTAAAAAAACCTTCATAACAATCTTTAATGGGTCGTAGACTATATATCCTAACTATATTTACAATTCAAAAGACCTATTGAACTAAATTTGGTTTCATTCTTGAGCTCGAGTATGAACTATATTTGGACTAACTCACAATCACATTTAGGTTGAAGCTACCTCGCAAGATATTCAACCCTTCTAGTTATAATTATCATCACATGAAAGTAAAGATCCATTTTCAATAAAGAAACTATTTCCATATTCAAATCATCTTTGATTGAGATGAACTATAAACAAGAAATCACTCATGGGGGCACTATTGTTGGATGAAAATGCTTTGGTTTTCCAAGTAATCCTTATCGTGAAGAAATTGAAATGGGTAACACATAATTCTAGGTGACAACTAAGAATCACAATTATGCAAAGTTGACATGGTTTGCACGAGACTTTTACACATGATCTATCTCCAAGAATTTGTGGACATTCATGCGATAACTTAGAATATTTTGTTACATAGAGATTTTATTCACTCTAGTAGGTTGCATTGCCTATCTTATTCCTTCACTAAATAAAATGTTGTGTACAAGGTTGTGTGAGCTTGCGAAAGACTACACAAAGCTTCTTGGTGTGATGTTAAGTGTTTTTATGTTGCAAGATAGCTTTTGAACCTAGATGCTCCAACATCACATAATTGGGGTAAGAAAGAAACATGATCGCAGGCTACTCGCGCATATTCCATGAGATCTTCTATGGATCAACCATGTTTAGCAATCTCGATTGCGCATAACCAAATTGCATTTTTAAATTCTTTGCATTTCCACTTCACCAAGTATTATGGGTATTCCCTTTGATGTGTCATCTTCCCTTCTCTATAATCAAGTATTTCCTCAATTTCTTCATGGACTCTTTTCGGTAGTTGGTGTTTTCAATATACTTATGTAACTTAACTTCCTTCACATGTTTCTCCCTCATAGTAAGGGTACAAAAAGGTAATATTGAAGATAGGTGATATGTGTATTCCTTGAAGCAACTCTATCTCATGTGTGTTAAATGTAAACTTCTTCACACCTTGCATGGTATAATCTTCTTTAACTTTGGCTTATCATAGATTTTTCTTGGCAACCTCTCTTATGCGGGTGTACTAAAACTATGTCTCCAACTTGAAACCATCGTCCTCTTCTTCTCAAATATGTGTGGTGTTTGCATTATGCATTACTCTTTTAGTCGCATGTGAATTTATTGGTGCATATCACATGTACTCCATAAAATCTTTTGATTCTACATCATTCCCTCTTTTTCCTATGATGCCGAGGAAATTATGTAACAACTCTTGAACTTTGGCCATAGACTATTAAGAATAACATCCTTCTAATGTTTTTGTTCACAAAGTTGTTATACGCAAACTCTGTTTGCATAAGGATTGAATCTCATGTCCTTAACTCATCTCTAATGAAACATAGCAATTAGTTACTAAGACTCTTATTCACTAACTCTATCAACAAATGATACATGTAATTTTTAATGTTCAACTTATTCCACAATGTTCTCCAAAGTGCCTCACAAATTTGGTGTCTTTTCAAACACAATGTTGCGTATGTCAATCTCTGAGTCTCACAACTTCCCTAATAAATAAGTTAACTACATGAGTAACATCATAGGATTTTTACAAACAATAAAATAATTAGCCTTATAAAATTTATCTAACACAATAAATATATAGTCATGACCGACTTTCTTTACTCTAAGCAATCCCAAAACAAATTTCATATTCAAGTGTTCCCATGGTTTCTTAGGTACTAGTAGTAGTGTTATGTGACAAAATCATTGTGTATAATTTGGGAGAAGATAAATTATTAAAACCCTTGGCAAAAGAGAGTGTGATAAAGTTGATCCTTATTAAAGGGAGTATCATGACACGACCCTTATTAAGGGAGTGCAGTGTGAAGACCTTGTTAAAAGGGAGTGATGTAAAGAAAATCCATGTTGCAATAAAGTAACTCAAAAGTCATATTCTAACCAAGCCAAATCAAGTACTAGCATTGATCATACATGTCACAATGAGCAACACAAATCACATTCTCGGATCCAATGACAATTTAACTTCTTTGGTTGATGTTTCCAATCATTTCATCATGTTTTGATGTTCAACTATGTCTTTATAGTGCTCTCTTAGTCTTATATTTTTCGACACCCAATTTCCCTTTAAGGATTCTTGATTGTTTTCATCAAGCTTATTGGTCTTCTTTAGTTGTCTCATCAACTTTGGGTTTGTTTTGTTGAAGTAGACCAACTCCTCTACTTATCACACCCTTATGAACTCTCTTCTCTCCCCGCTCAAGTATAATATCTCTTTAACATCATTTGTTATAACTTAAATTCTCAATTCTTATTGAATTCATTGGATTTAAAGTCTACTTGACTAGTTTATATGTCTAGACTTGACTAAGTTCCACCTCTTATATAAATACTTCGTTAAATACTCTACCTTTGTCTTGTCTTCTTATTTTTTCATTACCACTCTTGCCTCATTTAGAGTTCTTATAGATTTGTTCTCTTCTTGAGGAATTTGTATTATCTACCCTTCTTTTTGTCTTCATTAACTTTGTCACTACTTGACATTGTTACTCCCTCGCATTCTTCTTGATTTATGTTTTAACTCTTTAAAATCTTTATCAAATAACCCTTCAAACCCATAACCATGTTCTTGGCTAAGGTTTTCTTTGATAATATTGTTATCCATGACAATTTTATCCATTTTTTTGCTCGTATACTAATTGAAACCCTTATGCTCTAAAGTATCACATTACCCAACTTTTATAATCCTCATGAAGAGATGTTTCACAATCCTCAAATACCTTCTTCACATTGCAACAAGGTTCTAACACAACATATTATCCCTTCTATGTTCATTTACTAACTCTACTCTCAAATTTTCTAGTTCCTTGACAGGGTTTTCCCAATTTAAACCCTCAACATTGTTTGAAGATGCCTCACAATCATTACAAGATATTCACCAAGACTTACATGATCATTTGGGAATAGATTATAGGTATGAGTACAATATTTAACCTTCATTGGATTTGTATGCTTGCATAATCAATATTTTCACTATTAGTTCATCTAGCAACCTCACCAACGAGAATTCCTTATTTCTCAAGGTCCAATTAAGATATAGAAAGTCTCAAAATTCCTAAGAATACCTTACAAATATTGAAGTACAAAAGGACTACCCCGAACTATATTGAGTATTTGTTTACCAAGCCTAACACTGAGTTTCTTGAATATCTTTACATGTAGCTTCTCAAATTGAATGGAATCATTTTTAACACTTGTAGCACTCCTAAATATATATGTTCTCCTAGTTCTGAAGACTTTTGTTCGGTTCATTTTGAAGAAAATGAAGATTTAGATATTTTGGTCCTAATTCATGATTGTCGTTATTTGACCAACCCGAGAAGAGAAATTTAGTTTGATCTTGCATTTAACAAGGTTGTTTTAGAAATTTTAAGGTTTGAAAAGCTTTTGCCAACTCTATAGACTCTAAATCCACCTTTGATTAGGAATTTCCAGTCTAGAAAATACTTGCACCAATAACAATTTCTCAGACTACACATATACAGACAAAGTTTCTTGGCCTGCTCGCCATTGTCTGTCATCTATTCACCAATATCAAAATGAAAAACACCAAATCATGCACATTTTAGTTATTATAAGAGAGAAACAATTTAGAGGTGCAAGCTTATCATTGAACATGAACTTTCACCATTGAAACATGCCCCAAAACAAAGTTTGAGCTCTTATTTAGACCTTTTACATTCAACCTTCCTATATATTTGTGTCTCCTTGATTTCTAAATGTTTCTTGGCTTCCTAATTGATCTCCTATTCTTTTTATATCCACCCTCCTTCCTCTTACCATCACCATCCTTATCTTAATAACCCTCTCAAGACCTCAAATATAAGATTGTAAAAACACTCTAAACAATACTTACCTTACATAACTTCAAATATCTTTGTTCCTCATGTGATCCAAAGTCGATAACATGTTCTTTCACTCTTAAATCGAATTCACATATTCCTTATCAAGACTCGCTAACATATTATTAAACAAAGAATGAAAGCTCAAAATAAACACTAGAATGTTGACCATCTTCATTCTTCGCTTCATATTTATAAGAAATGTAAAGTCTTTTTCTAAGGAACCTTGCTATACACGAGTTATCATGGATACATCATAGGTTCTCCTAAGCCTTCATGGCTCTTCAACCCTAATTACAACCTCTACCAAACTCCTCCAACCTATCCCCTGCTCTATTCAAATATCTATTTTTTTCATGAATTCAAATGGAGATGGTTACAACTAATTGTCCACCTAACCAAGGCTAATAATTGACTAACTATATGAGTAACCCCATTAAATGGGTGAAAACACTTTAATACATAATATTAGACTCCTCATCCCCTTTACAAATTTAGAAAATACTAATACCAGCGCCTAGACAACCTATCACACACCTAGAAATTTAAATATTTAAAATGATCCTTTTGGTGGGAAACTCCAAATCGACCCTCTTACACATATTAAAGGATCTAAATATGTTGGAATCCATACAAAACCACTAGAAAGAAACCCCTAAAGCTACTAAACATCAAAATGTGTAATAAAACCAAAAACTTGATATTTGGATGTCTCTTGATGCTCCTGCATTAGGAGTGAAATATTTAATGGCTCCATTAAATAGGAGTGTAATGATTATGTAGTTATGAATAGGTGTGTTAGTTGTCAACTACATGGGAGAGACATGTAAACACCCCAAATCCACCACTCACAAATAGCTCGTAAATTACGCGAAGTCATATTAACATCCCCCTTCATTTATCAATTATCAACCCTTCATTAATTAAATAAATTCCACTTATTCATGTTAAAATCACTCATAATTACCTCTTAAATTACTTCTATAGTTTCTTTGTTTAATAAAATTATATCAATAATATCTTGATTGATTAATTAAATCCCCTTCTTCACATCTAATTCCCATCACATCTCACGAAGAATTAATCCTACTTAGTTATTCTTAATCCTAATTAGCAAAGCTCTAATTTGACATCTCCATCATCACATATTCATAAAGATCTCTAGCATCCCTAATTAGAAATCTATATAAGAGACCTCCAAATAGTCCCAAAACACACCTAATCTCATGCTGGAATTCTATTCTTAGAAAACTAAGCTTATTGAGAAACATTTGTATGGGAGATTGTTAAAATCAAATTAATTTCTAATTTGGAAAAATATCATTTCAAAACCCCTCTTTTTAGCCATGTTGCCATCATCTTGCACAAATCAATTCACGAGCATCCACAATTAGAAGCGCATCCACACATCAAAGGGAGGTTTGAATTTCCATGTTTTGTTTATGCATTTTTAAAGTATTCTCTTAATTGTTTCATCTTGATGTGAGAATTAGGGTTCTGAAGCATATGTTTTCGAAGGTGTATGAACTATTTGCTTTGTATATTGGAACCTAACCACTTCGTACATTTGGCACGCCTAGTGGGACACCTCTTTATTTCACATGCATTTTTATTCATATTTTTGCTAAGTTTTTGTTATGTTTCGTAGGGTTGATTTTATTTTGGAGGTATTGAGGAGGAATTAATCTATCAAAAATTCATCTTAACTTCAAAAATGTAGCTTTTTGAGTTTGTTCCTTGGATTTTGCATCCCTAAGAGTTTTTAAGTGATTTCACTATGTTTCACAACAACTCCACTCTCAAATTCAATGATTCAACACACATTTAGGCATCTCCACACTAAAGAACTTGATTTTCTAGTTTTAGTGCATGTGTACACATTTGTATAATGTTTTTGCCTTCAGATCCATTTGCTTATAGTTGTAGTGGTTCTACTTTCTTAACAATAGGTTGTAAGTTTTTTTACATTTATGCTTTCATTTTGGAATTTATGTGTTTTTATGATAATGTTTTTTTGTTTATGTTAGTTGTTTATGTTAGTAATACTTGGATGTGGAATAGTGTTATGATTCAATAACAAACCAAATCATGCAAATACGGAAGTAAACAATTCCCCAAAATCTACAACAATGGAAGCATATACTAGAAAATCCAAATCAAAACAAAGTACACACACATAACACAACATGTATCATGGTTCACCCAATGTGGGCTACGTCCACCAAAGATAGAGATCTCAATATATATAATAAACAAGAGTACAAATCAACTCTTCCCACAAGAGTACAATGCATCTCTCCAAGATTATCTCCTCCTCTAGATCTCTAAATAGATCTACATGAGTGCACTACAACCGTGCCTCCAAACCACCAATAGATCTCACATAACCAGAACTATTGCATCTTTGAACCTACATGCAACCAAGCTCTCCTGTGAATCTGCAAACAAGACCTCTCAAATGGGTCTACCAATGTGCAACCATAACTGTGCACCAAGAAGTAAGTCTCTCCTCCATCACTACATCAACCTATGCAAACAAGAAGACAACCTCCTCTACAATATTTGGATACTTGTCACGTACCCACAAGCTATCCAATGAGCTACAATACTAGATCTCTATGGACCAACAATACAACATGGTCTCATGGATCTACAATACAAGATCTCACAACAACATGTGGATCTACAAGAAGAAACCCTATGTGCTTTGCATATTATGTAAGCCATTACATTGAGATAGAACAATACAAAGGAAATACAATAGAAGACATTACCCTCTTCTCACCATTCAGATGTACCTGATTTCCTTCTGTCCAACTTCTCTCCATGGAAGCTTTGTCTTCATGCAACCTTTTTCTTTTTCTTCTTCTTCTTCATCTCAACCAAGGAGAATCAATATTCTTCCTCAACTCTTATGGATTCTCACCTTCTAACCCTAGCTTTCTAGCTTATATAGGCATATACAAACTTAGGGAAACTTAGTTATGCATTTACAACCTTTAGATCACCTTTATAATCAAAGGTTGGATCTAATCCTGTGACTTAAATAGAACCATTCACACACAAGAAACTGATTTATGTTCCCTGATCAATGTTAGTTCCTCTCAGGGGACCGACGTCGGTAACCCAACTGACGCCAATTTATGTGTAAACCAACAACTTGTAAAGCATATTATTTGTGAAGCAATTTAGCTCCATAACTCAATAGTTTATTTACATTTCAATTGATCATGGAGATGTTTAGGTTTATAATTTATGTCTTTGAGCATGTCGAAGGTCATCTCTACTTCAAACCAGTGCATCTAATCATTTTCACAATGCCTCTACCTTATACCTATCATATAGGTAAGTAGCCCATTTTCTCTATTTTAGCACTTGTGCTTATATTCGTGGTGCCTTTACTTTTGAATTGCATTTCTTCTATTTTAGTGCATGTGTGTATACTTATAGTGCCTCTTCTCTATTTTGGCACACATGCTTATACTCATAACAACTTTGCTTTTGTACTACATTTTTGTTGTTTTAGCGCTTCTACTTACAGTAGTAGCACCTTTACTTGCATTTACAATGTTGCTCTATGTTTTAGTGGATTTTCTTCAATAGACTTATTTTGTACTACACTTCTTTTTTGTCACTTTTTGTTGGTTGTAGGGTTTGTGTGTTATTTTTCAAACTACTAGTCCTTGTTACATACTTTGGGATGACCTATAATCACTTGCATAAGATGGAAACGATAATAACCTACATAACCCTTCATCATGGCTTAAAAAATAAAAAAGGGAAAACTTGTGTGAATGGATGAGGATAGACTACTATTTACGGTTAGAGTACCAGTTATTTTACCAATCCAAGTGTTATACTATATGCCCTTGTTGTGGGATCAAGTCTTATGTAGTTATCCTAGGTTCTTGTGCGGTTGTGAAAAACTAACAAACCACCTAGGGGTGATTTTGTGTCTCTTAACACCAAGATAGTAGGCTAACTATATGGCGGAGAACATACCCATGTGATAATAATGCGATGTGGTGTGCCTCATCTACGTGACCTAACCCTTTATTTATTGAAACCATTGGACAATGCTTTGAGTGATATTTTTCTTGTTAAGACATGGCTCTATGACATTTTCTTGTTTGAAAATAGATGAAGCTAAACTCTTTGAATGGATGAGTTCTTTAGACCTATAATAAAGACTAGTCTAATTGATGTGCAAATAATTCAGGAATATTTAGGATCCCTTTGAGTTATTTTGGAAATATACTTGCAATAGGAGCTTATAAGAATTCTAAGTGAGTTATAAAGTGACATTGAATTTCTTATATAGCCTTTCGTAGGTGAAATATTCTAATAAGGCCAACTTTAGGATGATGAAATGAATGAAAGGAGATATTCAAATTGGAAAAAAAGTTGGTGAACTTGAGGAGCTAAGACCATTCAATTCAAATAATTATGGACCCCACAACCTAACCTAGTTATAGGGTTTTGAACACAAAAGGAAAAAAAAATTAAATAGGAAGTTTGGATATGAAGCACATATATTGTTTATTGCTTTTACTATATAATATTCTCAAAATTGATGATAGAGTAGAAATCAATGAAACGCAAAACATGGGTGATCTAGATAGATTAATTTATTTCATGTCAATGTGAGCATTTGCCTTAGCAAGGGAACATAATCAAACTTGGCATTATACAAGGAAAAGTTACCAAATTTTTGTGTCTATATTTTCTCCCCTTTTAAGTGTGTAATTCAAATTATATGCATATAAGAACAATGTACCTAGGTGTGCATACACACTTTTTCCTCACTCTAAAGTTAGTATTCGATTTGTTTGTGTATGATAGAAAATGGGCTTTAACTCAAAATATAGATAATGCTTGTAACTTTGAACTTCGGAAAAACAAAACTATGTAAAGATAAACAAAACATGAAAGTAATATACTTATTCATTTTACGAAGGGAATATTTCTCATTTTTTGTGCCTTGGAGACTTGGAATTTTCTATGGAGATGATGAAGGATTTGGAGTGATCATCCCCAATTTTGTGCCATATGAGAGACTAGATTGTTAAGTACATCTCAACACCATTGAGGGTGAAGAAAGGAGACAAGTTTCCCCCTTTTTAGAGCTTTGTAGAGAGGAAGGTATAAACTATGAAGAACATAGCTTCGATGCCTTCCCATTTTTTGGAATCTAATTAGAGAAGAGGAAAGATTAATCTCTGAAAAACTTACCTACTTTGGCATTTTCCACTATACCATGGGCCACATTGTTATGGATGGATCTAGGTCCAATTTTTGTACCAATGTTAATAAAATCAAACCTTAGAAAAATGGAAATTTTCATGCCCCCATAATGTGTTATGCCACTAAAACAAATATTGTAGATTATGAAAAATCACAGTGAAAAAGGAGGCCCATGCCCCAGGACCTTGTTTTACAACCGAATTTGAATAGTGTAGTGAAGAAGGAATGAAGTAAACACACCCCTATATCATGCTATGTGCATTGTCATATGTATATGAAAATCATGTAAATAACTAATATAATTTGAAGAAATTGAAAAAATCTAGAGAATCAACCCCTATCCGAAACGTCATTCATGGTCAAAATAGTACCATGATCTTAACCGTATGGTATAGCTTTTACTTTTACTTGAATCTATCACATTTTATTGTCTATGAAATTTTCTTTTGATCTAAACCCTATAAAATCTATTCCCGTATTTTGTAACTTGTCTTTAGATGTAGAAAATATCTCGATGAATGCCCCCTCTTTTAAGGCACATGTGATAAAGCATTTGAGGACACAGATCAAAAGAATAAATGTGTACTCATGTGTAATAAGTTTAATAATCTTCATAGGAACACATAGAAGGCTATAAGTATGGCGACCATTGAGAACCTATACCTGTAAAAGGGGTTGTGCATGGTAGAAACTATGGCGTGAAGAAAATGAAACATGCAACACACAACTAGAAAGAATACACATGTGTATAATAATGGAAACAACATAGAAAATTGTCAAGCATGTCATAATTTAGAGTAACATGAGAATAAAAACAACACAGTACACAACGAACTTGTCAAAAGCCATAGTTCTGTAACCATCATAGATTAAACCAAGTGTGTCGTAAGTGAGAATAGAAATAGCATAACAACACAAACAACATTGTCAACAATAAACAAGTCATAAGCCATAAGAAATATAATAGTGTAATCATCGAATGTAAAACCATGCATGTCATAAGTTAGAATAGTACACTAATAGAGATAGAAGTGGATAACAAAGTATTTAATAATATATAAAAACATAGTCATATGTAGTCATGGATATGCAAACATGAAACACCCATGATGTCACTAGACAATCACAATAGAAGGCACAATGTGCCAAAGTCAAGGAAACAAGAACATACCTACAAGATAAGTATGGAGCCACAAACACATGATAATCACAATTTCATAAGATAATACAGGACCTTCGGCCATATAAAGCAAACAAATCGAATCATTGTAATTAAATATGATAATTGAGTGAATCCATGCAGTGAAAAATCAAGGAAAGAGTCCACATAAACAAGTGGTGACAAAAATAAATGAAGCACGTTTAGACAACAATAATAGCAAAGACAGATAAAAATATATTTAACACTACACCGAGACACATGTGTTAGTCATGTTAGATTAACCAATAATAAGAAACACTACACATATAATCAAGCATGATGAGGAAGGTATAAAGTAAGATATAATTAAACAAAATCCTTATATATCACGGGGATTCTTGTAAAAGAGTAATGTAAGGAACCAATCTGACTCCTATCATCATATATCAACTTGTGTGTGTCTTGCGTAGAACTCAATATATTTTGTGAACACATCTATGTAAAGAATAAATATGTTATCGATCTCAAAACAACATGAATATCAACATGTATAAAGTAATAATCCAACCAATCAAAGCATAATCATGTCTTGGTTTTTATATGTTTGCACATATTTGCATGTTTTTGTTTTATGTGATTACTTGAAAGTTTTTCAAGTGTTTTGAAAATAGTGACATATGATAAAAGGGATGTCACAAGATCTATCCGATAAGGAACTCATGTGAAGAGGCATGTTGCACTCAACATGTGGAGGGTGTAGGCCCCACAAGTTTCGAAAAGAAAAATGATGCTCATGTATGATTTACGTAGAAGCGATGGAATGTGTTATGGAAGACATAGGATTGGAAGATCCATGATGAGTAGGATGCATAAGAGTGTGAGGGAGAACCCTATAGAGACAAAAGGCTTATTCACATATGGAATAAGGGTAAGTGTATTAGAAGATAAATATGTAAACCAACAATATTTGGCATGGAAAGAGAATGACAACTAATGTCAATAGTGAAGAAAGTAATATCAACAAGTAGAAGAGAAATAAATAGTAATATATGAAGCCAAGGTTGTAAGAAATACACAAGAGTCTCGGTGTTATGTGGGTATCCTATATCAACCTCAAAAGAGGGAGAGGCATAAGGCCAACCGAAGTAAAATATGTAATATAAAACCATTGAGTGTAATAGAAATATACCAAAGTGTCACAAAGTAACTTATGTATGATTAACATGAGTTGTATCATGCATACAAGATATAACCAAAATATAATAAAACAATGCATCATTTGTAGTAGAATTAAGAATAAAAGAAACAATTTTATCCTTTTCCATAGATTAGAAGGGTAATTAAGCATGTGCAAAGTAGTATGTGTAAAATCCATATCCATTTCCCAACTAATAGTGATTTCACTCAATTCAACCCAAATAGAGTCTTGCACATGACTATACAAGATGTCAGAGATATCCTATAAGGAGATTCTTACACACATATAGAAATTTTAGTTTCTTTCTTCCTCTCTCGCTAAAATTTTAAAAACCATTTTGTCATAAAAATCCCTTTCTACATGGGAACACCACAACTTCTCATAATACATTTCTAGGACTAAGCCTTATGGTAGAACAAAGATTCATAACAAGGTTTTATCAAAAAATTAGAGTCTTGGAGTATTCTAAATTAATGTATACATGCTTCAAACCTTCCTAAACATCATCCACACATCTACATACCCATAACAGGAGTAAGGATGTTAATTTGATTATGGTTACTATATTCAGGATTTGACTATTCTCATGAAACAAATACAAAGTTAGGTAAATAACTAGGTCGAGATGAGTGTTTCTAAACCTTGGAACTATGCAACAACTTCATTCCATTGTTAAGATAGGATTAGTGAATCATGAACAACACAACTCTATGAACTTATCTCGGTATATTATTACAACCTTGCATATAAAACTTGAAAATATCTTTTTCCATTTCCCACTCCATTACAGACTCTTTTTCTTTGAATGAAAACCCCCCATCCTCTCTCCCTTATCGTTTAAATTTAGTTAGAGAAAAATAAACACATTTTTGGTTTCTCAACCCAAGGTGGTTACCAAGTTGGGTTGCACAAGCATTTACAAGTTGAATAAGTTGATCTTCCATCCACAATGTGCCTCTAAGTTTCCATTCTATTTCCTTGAAGGATCAAGATCAAGCAAGGAGAGAAGACTAAAGGAAACACCTATTAGATAAACTATCGGTGTGGGAGTATTCATGATCATAGGTCCAATATCCTATTTTCCTATTCATAATTGAGTCTTTCTTATTTTCTTCTAAAGGGAAAGTTCCCACGAGGCTTGGATTTTACTCTTCTTGAAACTGATGATGATAATTTTATAGTACACTCTCATTTACTATCTCCTCTTACCACTTTCACCAAATTGCTTTGCAAAAGGACACAATTATTTCAATGGTGTCTTGGCAACAACACAAAAGGATATCTAAAAAGCATTTCTCTTAATGTTGATGTAGATTTGATTGTTTATGAAGTATGTGGCACTTGAATCAACCTTCCTACTCCTACACTAAGGTGAGAATGCAACTAATTTTCTTAACATAAATCTTGATGAAAGTCCCGAGTTTCTTTCTCCATGGAAAGTAAATGAATGTGTGGAAGATTTTGCACATTTTCACCTACTCCTACCCTAACTTTTGTTGAGTGTTATAAAGATATTGATGTGATGCACTCTTTTAACTTCCAACTCTTCAAGTTACCTCTTATTCTTCTATTGAACAAATGAAGATATTATGGGGTCCTTAGATAAATCATCTTCTTGCCCAAACCTTACTATTATATATATATATATATATATATATATATATATATATATATATGGAAACCAAGGTCACTCCCTTGCATTGTTGATTGTGAGGATCACTCGAGTGGTCCTCTTAAAGATGCACGCCCTAAGCTTGTAAAGTAGGTACTCATCCATAGTATGATTCTACCATATTTTAAGACGAAATTATGGATTCAACTCCATGCTCATGGGAAAATTTACGAGTCCATATATTTGATCAATTGTCACTACTTTTGGGAGTTGTGAGGTTTGTAACTTCTAATTTTGACACATCTAACACTCCTACAAATGTCAGTAAACAATCCAAAATGTCCCAAAACCTAAACAATGACTATATTCTTTCCCAAAATAGACATTGATTATAGAATTTAAACCCTAAAAGCTTTAGGTTGAATACTTTGAAAAATACCTATATACCGACTAGATTAGATTATAAAAACTATCTCCTAAACCATGACTCATGAAGTCGTGAGACTAGTTTTATAAGGTGCAGAGTGACCCTAATTTCTTATCTTTACTAAAATAAATTTATAATTTATATTTTATTATTTCTTATACTTGAACATTTATTTTTGTAAATACAAAGCTCCCACAAACACATATTTTCCACCATAGACTAAGGAAGCGCGTACACGTTTTTGGTTTGTGAATTACCAAACCTAGAATTCTAAAGCGCGAACACGCTTTTACAAACCGTGTATGTGGTTTGCTTAAAATCACATTTTGGCCCCACAAATTCGTTCACTTACCCAAATTTGTAGAATTAAGCAAGAGAAGGATTGTGTGGTAGACTTGAGGTGCTAAGGGACAAAACCAAAAATGACAAGGAGGGAGGTGGAGGATAACATGTAGCATACATGGTAGACAAAGGAACAAATCGCCGATTAAGCGAGATGACATGGATTCTTCCGGAAGATTTTCTCAACTTTCAATTCAAGGTAGTTCGATGCCATTAATGAACAATTTACGCAGAAAAGGGGAGAAGGTTCCAAAGGGAATTTCAAAGTGAAAAAGAGCAAGTAGAGCTACCTATAAAAGCGGACATAATGCCACACCTAAGAGGCTATCAAGATTGTGGAGAAAAGGTGGATATAATTAGCTAGAGCCATTTGACACTCGAAGGAGTCCTTAAGTATGAATGCTGCCCTATGGTAGTTTTAGAGACTATTTTGAGCTCTGTAATAGCCCCATTAGAGGGAACAATCATTATAGATCTTGATAAGGCTTTGAAGCTAATAGAAAATTTGTGTCGCATTGAGTTTATTCTATTGTGTTGAACTCGCAAACAAACATAATCTTCTAGGTCCAACCAACCTCGTCCCTAGATCAAGACCCATGTCCACTATACGGCCATGTTCAAGTATTGGCCCATTTCCCTATTTATTTATGTTGGCACGAAATGGAAATAATCCAATATACAAAAATGCAAAATGGAAGTTTGTACAATATATTATAAAAAATATAAATATATAATTTATTTTTTTAAAATTTTTAATTTATTATTTTTTTAAGTATTTAACATATTTTCTTTTATATAAATTCAAAATAAAAACCTAAATATGTTTAAAATTTTATATAGTTATGCAGCATGTGATATAAATGAGAATTTGTGTTTTACTTTAGTATGTCGTGCATTCATATAAGTTTATAATTATATGAGTCCTACATATTTTTAGGGTAACCTCAACTCTCGAGGATCGAATTTGGAGGTGGAATAATTGTCTTTGTGCATCCCTGTTCAAAATCTACGCTTAAACATTTTTATATGATTATTTGTGCATTAACCTCCTTAGCATGTCCTAATAAATGTATTGAGAAAGGAGGCAAAGGGATGGGGTCAGCTTGTAGTGTTTTAGGAGAGATGTCCATATAATTTTATGTTACATCTATCTTTTCAAAATACTTCCTATAACCTAAAATCCTGACACCTTGAAATATGGTTAACTCTGAAATCTGATAAGAGACTCCAAAACTGAAAATATGCATGTCCGAAACCACTCTCGATGTATTAAAATATAAGAAAATAAATATCCATATCTAAATGTAAATGTAATGATCCAGAGTTCTGTTTCAATTGTGAAAGTGTTACGAAGCAGTTTTTCTGTGCTATTAACAAACAACATGCAAGCAATGCTGTCCCAAGAAAATAAATGGATTCATTTAATTCTCAACGAGAAATTATGGAACACCAGCAAAAGAAATGACTTCAATACTAGGCCCAAAGAACACAATATACTCTCATATAAAATATGCTATTCCATTCTGTAACTTTGCAGAGATGTACGTTAAGGAATATTTTTAGGCAGTCGATAAATTTTATGATCAAAGCTTTACAATGTGTACAAATGACTTGGGTGTCTAGAAAGCGGGCAAACAAAAAAAAATCACTTTGAAGACTGAATCACATCATATCTTCTATACAAACAAACGAAACAAAAAATGAATAATCAATCAATTCAATGAATAATGAAATGGGCTGGGGCAATGCAATGCAATGTCATAATGTCTCTTAAAGAATGGGTTTAATTGTAGTGTGCTTTGAACCATAGGAAGACTCCATGAACTTTCCTCCAGCTGATACTAGGTATCCTATCAATCTTCTGATACTAAATGAACATGGTCTGTGACCAGAAAATAGTAATGATATGCATATGCAGTATTGCTCCATCCTATAGAAAATCTTCTTCTTTCACTAGGTGGAGCCATCCGTCATTCTCTGTTTTCTGAATGGAAACGTTATCTGATCAGAAAGGAATTTCCTATCGCAATGTTTTCCAATTCATGAACAGAGGAGAACAAATTTTCCTTCACTTCATGATACCAACTATTGAGCATATCATCTGTTTGTCCATGCCCGTAATCATATAAATCATTTTTTTACTCCATGGAAATGGCTCTTGATTATGGAGGTCTCACTACAAGAAGAAAAATGGTGCAATATTCTTAACAGACACACAAATGCATAGTTTTTTCTCCACTCGATGACAGAAGATGTAGACGATGACCTGCTTTATGCATGTAAAAGCTTCTCATTAGAGAATCCCGGGCAACCCAAACTGCACACTGTTCTTTCTTCTTTGAGGACCACACCACCTATAAATCAATCATTATATTCTCTGCCAAAAACAGTCTATCAGCATCATTTTCAAAATAAGGGAAACCAACTGCAACACTTTCTCGTTCATTGATTAATTATTGAAACAGCTCAGCCATGGAAATGATTTAAGCTCTATAAAACTATTTTAGAGAAACAACCTGAATGCAAACACCATTTATCTATCAATCCTAGGTTGTCTACAAACAAATTCCTGATCGAAAATTTCTCTAAAATTGCCCTTCTATGCAATATTCTTCAACCTCTTGGAAAATCCTATTAAAAGTAAGGATCAGACTAGGTGTCATGTATGAGTTGAGGCACTGACGTAAAACAGGACGTGGATGATAAGACTTACCTTGAATTTGGACCTGTTTATCTCCTGCTTGAGAGGTAGACAAGACATTCATCCTTTGGAACAATCGTGGGCACATATGCAATTTCATCACAATCAGGAGTCTTGTATCTGGTGCAGTTCACTAATGTAGAAAAAAGAGCTACAGAAAGCATGAGATAATTGAGAGCATATCGCTGACCAACACATTGGTGAGGACCTGCTCCAAATGGAAGCCAATTTCGTTTATAAAGCTGATCCTCTTGGTGGGATGGAGAGAATCTCTCTGGATCAAATTTATGGGCATCTGTAAAGCCTTGAAATGATGACTCAAACACAGAAGGAAAAACTATTGAGCCCTTAGGAATTGTATAGTTCTCTGTTATGGGAAAATCAGCAGCAGCAATGTGAGGCACAAGTGTTGCAGGTGGGCGGAATCTGATGACTTCTTTCACTACCATCTCTGTGTATTTCATCTCTCGGATTTGCTCAGGAGAAATGGGTGAATCAAAATTAGGCCTTATTCTTCTCTGCTCTTCTCTGACTTTTTCTAGAATTTCTGGGTTAGATTCCAATAATGTTATAGCCCATACCAGGGAAGATGTAGAAGCATCTTGGGCGGCAAACAAAAAAGTCAAAAACATATCCTCCTATTTCAATGTCATCAGTATGTAAGGGTTTAGGGGCACCTCTTTGTTCTGCCTCTTTGATTTCCTTCACAGTTTCTGCCATAAAAAAATCCACCAAACAATTAGGCTCCTCACCATTCTCCATAATTTTCTTGCTCTGATGAGCACAATCTGCCAGATTTCTTGCCAGCCTAGATACGGCATGCTTGGCTCTATCGAATGCAAACCCTGGAAAATCAATGGGAAGTTTCATGAGACTAGTATTGAATAGATTGTAATCCCTGTTGAATTGCTCCTTGGCCTCATTAGTCAAATAGGAACCCACAAAAGCATTCTGCGAAGTTTCCAAACTCGTGTCCCTGCAGAAAGTACTCCGAGCAATGGGCTTATCATCTGAAGAAATCTCAATCCATTTTCTTATATGTTGCCTAATGACTTTCTCCTGTATTCGCAGAGCCTTGAGTGTGAAATTGGGAGCAAACCTACGTCTGAGATCCCTGTGCTCTTGTCCAAACATATATATAAGATTGTGCTCTCCAAACAGCTTTTTACCAAATGGGTGTCCGATCAGATGAAAAACATCTGGCTTTACATTGGCAAAAATCTTGTGGGAGAGCTCAGAATCCCGGATAAAGACTAAATTTACCAAATAGAAGGTTTCCGGACAATCCAAGATTTCTTGCAGCCTTGGCCTGATCATCCCAAAACTTGGTGGGATTCCTCACCATTTCTATGGCACTGCCAATGAAAGGAATCACCATTGAAGGCCCGGGAAGAGAGCTCTTCTTCATGGAGTATGTGAACTGCTGCCATGCTAGAAACAAGGCTACAAAGCCGGCTATGACAGAGTGCCATGTTACTGGGAAAAGCCTCAAAAGAAGGGAAATATCCATATTCATTTGGGAATGAAACAAATTAATTTTAATCAAATCAGCTAACAATAAATTGGATATTAGATGATTTGTGCTAGAACAACAGGCTATATATATATTCCAATAGATTGAGAGAAACGTAAGCAATTACGCAGTTATATAAATGGGTACGTTGAATTCAAATTCTCTGAAACTTGTCCAGCTGCCGAATAAGGAATTTGACTTGAAACTTTCTAGTAAATAGAAACCCAAATACAATTAGTACTATTATTTCCGTTGGTGGGCTGAATATCATATGTGCTAGAACCTTCTGTATTCTTTTGCAGTCAAACCCAATTTGTAATTGAAAATCAATACACCACCCTTTATGAGACTATCAGAAAGCTTGCAGCATTACCCGGGAAAATTAAAGTTTTTAGCAGGAGAGGATCTGGACGTAACGCTGGAATCTTATGTTTTAATTGCCGCATTTTGTCAAAGCAATTGGTAGTACTTGGCGGCAGTGCTGACTCCATTTCAATCGACAAGTTAGCGGTTATATTTTTTATCGCTTCGTTTTACACGGTTCGAATCTATGGGTTTTCCGTCACTAGCAATGGGAATGCCAATCGTCGTCTGGCCGGAATGTAGTTGAAATTTGTTGTGGTTTCTATGAAGCATTTTGTCAAACACTTGGCAGGAAAACCGGCTATTCTAGAGGGTAAGCGAGCTTATCTATTTTAAGACGAAATCCATGGGCTATAAACGAGGGTATTACATCCAACTTATCGTTTATCTGACGCTATCAAATATTAAAAATAAGACGAAATCCGCGCGCCATAAACGAAAGTCTCAATAATTTTTAATGAAGTCTGCAGCCGACGCACTTTGTCAAACGCATAGCATGTATCCTCTGTTTGACCTTTGAATTGAATCTCTTAACCTTTAATAATCCTCCCCAAAAAACTCATGCTTAAGAACGAATGGTAAACGGTTTACGGACATTGAGGTCAATGGCTATTTTATGATCGATTATGTTCAGATTTTCTCTGAGAAATTTCGTGAAACACTTACCATGTAATCTTGGTAGTTACTAGCTAGGGATAATCGAAGATGCGTATGTTACGTACTGATAAATCTTTCTTCCTTTTTCTTTCGTCACACGGATAATTTTAAGGTTGTTTAACAACTTTTGTTTTATTGCCACAGCGAAATTGACCTGGCGCGAACGCCATTGCCGTGCATGGACAAACTGTAATCGCTAAATGGAAGGTGCCAAACTATTTTGAAACGCCCGTATGTGCCAAAAGAAAACTAAATAAAATGCTTTCGCACGCACTGTCCTTTTTATGATATTGAAACGTTTTTTTACTGTTTAGATGTGTTTAAATTGGGACCATCCCAATGCAAATTATAGAGATTGAAACATTTGCCAATTATTTTCTCAAATGAGTTCTTGTGGATGTGATTGCCTCCACTAGTCCTGTCTCATTTCTATGTTTTTTTGAGAAAAAAACCTATTTGAAGGAACATTTCCAAAATGGACTAATCTTATTGGTTTTATTTTTGTATTTAGTGAGTAACATTATTTGTGGAGAATATGCACTATATAATTAAGTATTAAAATTTAATATTGTTTATAGTAAATTATATAATATATGCGAATAATTGTTATTTATTATTTATAAATGTTGATTTGACTTTTCATATATCATATCAACTTGGTGTTATCATAAATTCATTGATGTTCTTCTTATATTCATATCTCTATATATAATCACATGTATATTTGAAGGACTATAAATATGTAGTTATAAATATATTTTTCTCAGTGTCACATAGAATCCACAAAAAAAAATTAATTTTGTAAAATAATTATTATATACAATTTATACTACAAAATTACTAATTAAATTATTTATAATATAATATAAAACACTTTATAATTTAAAACTTAATAAACATATATAAGCACATATATATTTACATAATTAATTTATCTAAGCATCTACAAACAACAAAACCATATTACATTATAATATTAGGGCATGAACTAGTCATTTCACAACTTTGCTCTTATAAAGAACAAAGTATTTGGCTACATGACATGCAAAAATATGACCATAACTTGCAATCGTCTATTAATTAACCAAGAAATCATGACACATGCCCATCTTCATTAGGAAATCCAACCCAAGACCTCTCACATCCCACTCACTTGCCTTGCCACCTACTTTGAATATGAAGTTTTGAACTAATTTCTCAACTAGTTAAAATTTCCAATTGAATAGTCAAAATCTCAAAGAGAGATACTTACTCGAAACAATATTTAAGTAGTTATTTTGCATGATAGCTAACCCTTTCCATCTATACTAAATAATTTAAAAAAAAAGAGCTTACCTTATAGAATGCCCAATGTTGGTGTTAAAATTGTGATAAAGGGACACTATTAATTTCTTAAGAAATGTCTTGCCTCATACAATGGTACACTATAAAAGTTAAGGTGAAGGTGAAATTTTAGCTACATCTAATGTTTGAGACTTATTTATCATGGGTGTTTTATGGGGAGTGGATTTGCATTAATAATGCAATGCATTTATTTATAAACATCGCAATTAAATCTTATTACACTTAAAATAGTAAAATCATATTTAATTGTTGAATTATTTTTAATGTAATAATTGATAAGAGGGGTTTAATAAGAATATGTGATTTTATACAATTATAGAAATAATCATTAGAACAAACAATAAAACCATATTTTTAGGGTTAGATGGTGAGAACTCATAAAATTGTAGCAAATGAGGCCATAATTGTCAAAATACTCTTACGAGATTGTCAAGTAATTCCAACAATTGTTATGTAGGAAAAAAATCCAATTTAATGAATATGTTAATCATGTCCATGGCCTATAAAAACCTAGCTCTCATTATGAAAAAATTTCGTAGATATATGGTAATTCAACATCCTTCCTCAAAACCCCGATAGGGTAATTAGATCTTGAAAATAAACAAGGAAAGAATATATGATGCAGGATCATCATCAAGAACTAGGTACATTTTAGCTTGTTTAGCTTACTAGGTCAATAAGAAGTTTGTCTAAGATTCATTTTGTAATAAATTGATTTTGTGTGATTGTGGGAAGCATTGAAAGAACCATCATGAAGTGCCTAAGTCATTAGGAGATCAAAATTTGGCTTTTGTTGCATGTTTCTAGTTTTCCCCGCCAAAACTAGGAAATTTGAATTTTCAAACTAGTTTAGGATGTTTTGAGTAGTTTTCTTACTCTCTAGTGAATGTTGAGCTCATAAATGGTTATGTAAGGGTCATTTAAAGCCTAAGGTATGTTATAAGGTGTATCATAAATGTTGTAATTCACAATCAATTGTGTAAACCCCAAATAAGATGCATCCAACGTAGGAGAAAGGCAAGTTAGAAGATTGTGGAGAGATATTTGGTCTTGAAACAAGACTAGACTAAGTATAGATATATTAGTTATAACGAGATAATCTCAAAAACATCTAAAAATGAGACAATAACACAATAAAAGGAGAGAGAAATTAGTAAATAAGTTAGTGGAGGAAAAGTAAGAAGGTCTCTAGGTCCGATGAAGAAGCACGTGTTGAGTGACAAAAGTTTGGAAGAAACATGAATAAATAATAGAGTTTTATGATGTACATTTTTGTATCTAATAATATTTGAAGGTATTTTGACATGATCCAATTGTAATTGATCATTATTGCATGCTTTTATGTTGTTTCTTGAAATATAGAGATTTGTAAACAAGGTTTTAATGTTACATCTAAGAAAGAAGATATGAACAGATGTTTTCTTGATTGATCAAGTTAGAAATCATTAAAAAAAGTTGGAAAATAAAATTATAGACATAATCCAAGTGGAATCAAGTTTTGAAAGCCTTAGGAACTCAATATATCAAATTTTCTTGGCTCTCGGCCTCTATATACAGCAACCTAGAGTTTTGGGGCGTAAAAACACCATATCTTGAGTTTTAGTAGTGAAAAAAATGAAACTTTGAGGAATGATGTAAGAGAATGTTTTAAAGGTTTTCAAGTGGTTTAAATTTTTTTAGTTGTATTTAGATATATTTATTCCCAAAATACAAATCAAGATGCATGTAGGTAAGGGTTTCAAAAAGGTTTAAGCCCACCAAAAGTTGAATATCTTCCAAAACAATCATCGATCATTATGAAAGTTTTGGAGAGATGAAGGATGAATTTTTTTGAACTGTTTGAAGTGGTTTTAGGTCTTGAAGAACCCTACACAAAATATATTTATGACCAAGTTTTCTACTGGATATAAATAAGAGCCCAAACTCCTATTTTCTAAGACTAAAAGATGCATATATTCTAAACGGTGGATTCAAATCATCCAAACTTTGTAGATGGGTTATTGAAGTTAATTTTAAACATATTAAATTAGTTTCAGTCTTTAAAAATATCTAAAAGTGAAGTTATTGTTGATCGAGTTTTTTCTTCATGCATAATTAGGCCTAGTAGCCTATTTTGGCAAAAGTGAAGTTTGGGTGTAAAGAAAGGTTTATAACCTATAGGAAGATTTTTACATGATTGTGATATTAGGGAATAAGAGAAACCATGTGGATGATTTTTAAACCCCAATCCATAAAGAGTGGCCTAGTTATGGACCTAGTAGCCTTTTAAGGTATTATGCTCTTAAGAGTTCTCAAGAACGAATAATCCTTTGAATTGAGTTGCATTGCATCAAATCGGTATAAGGAAGACCCATGTAGAATTAATGGTCATTATTGAATCCAAATTCTTGTCAATAATGAGAGTAGATTGTTCCAAGAAGAATTGTATAAGAGCTTGTTTGGTATGATGAAGTGTAAAATCTAAGTGAGAGGTGCACGATGTATTGAAAATAATACGAAGGTCCAAAGGTTCGTGTTTTCGATTACTTAAAGAGAAACAAACATAGTGAAAGGGTTGGAAACTTGATAAGGAAGTATAATAGTATATGTATGAATATTTGAATGTGTTTTAAAGAACTATTAACCTTTATACTTCATTTACAACTAATTGATCGATTGCTGAAATCTATGAACAAGGTCGAAGAAGTAGAATTTTGTAAAGATCTGGACATAAAAACCTGAAATAAAGGTACGATCGCGATCGCATAAAACCACGATCGCTTCTTGAATTCTAGGTTCGGTAATTACAAACCTAAACGATCCGTGCGGAACTTGTTATTTTCCTCATTTTTTCATTTTCATTTCGAACCGCGACTTTTCCTAAACGTTTTCACTCGCGCTTTCAATACTATCTCAAAATTGCTCATCGGACTTACGGATAGCGATAGATTCAACCATGCCACCAAGGCGAGGAGGTAAGTCCCGATTGTAATCATTTTTTTGCATTTTAGGTTTTTTTTTTTTTTTTTTGCATTTTAGGTTTTTTTGCATTTTCATGGGTTTTGTGAAATGTTTGTTTATGTATACAATTTTCTTGTTTTATCGGTTGGTCGGAAGCTCGAAATCGTGCAAACCGTCAAAACATTCCTCAAAACAACCGAACATTCCTCAAAACCCTCAGAACATTCCTCAAAACCCTCCTCCAAACATAGATCCGCCCCTGTGGCTCCTTCATCCCCCCACCGAGCCAACAGGCATGCAAGATAATATCATTGGAAGAATCCAAGAAAATAAAATTGTCATTGAGAACCTAATTCAAACTATAAGACAAAATCATGCTACAAATCCATCCCGCATGACTTTAGCCAATACATTGCAAACATTGATTGGTGAAGTCGAGTCTGCAACCAACCAAATACATAGATGGAACACCTTTAGAAGTGACTGTAGGCGGTGGTATGCGGATAAACTATCCCATGCGGCCGTCAAAGACAAAAAAATTGGAAAAGACCTCATTTGTGCATTATTTACCGACCCTAGAACCAATGCCCCCTGCAGTTACTTGCAAACGGTTCCCAATCCATTGGTGCCATGATGATAGAATCAAAAACAATTTTTGGGACCGATGGTGGATGGTTTTTGATTATCCACCATGCAACAACAATGAGGTTCCTCTTTATTTTTTGAAGAAATTATATTGTGAGTTCGTGCTCAATGAGGTCCCGAATTATTTTGACTTTTCTAACTTTTTTGGTCGAGGAGGTGGCTCTGCACAGAGCAGACCTGGTGCACGCGTAGGTCAGCCTAGGATCCCCCATGCCCCAAAACCCCCACTGCCTTCAGTTATCCCTCCTACAGTGAAGGAGGTTGTGGAGATTGATACATTGCATGCATTGAGGGAGCTCACTGACACTCTCACCCAGCATAGCACCCAGATTGCATCCGGTGATGTTGGTGGAGGCACCAGTTCTAGTGCACCACACCACTGTGGATCATGTGGTGCCGTATGCACTGCAGGCGAGACATCATTTGCTGGTTCACAGGATTTCTTTTCTATAGATGAGATGTTGGGGAATGTTTTTGGAACTGGAGCCACTGATATTGGTCTTTCACAGGTAAATTTTAAATAAATTTAAATAATATATATATATATATATATTGTATATATTATATACGTCATGTACATACATGTAAAAAACTAATTTTTATTTTATTTTAAATAGCAAGAGCCGGTGAAGGAAACATCCGGTGTCGACATGCTAGCTACTACTTGGGTTGGCGTGTTTTGAACGTAAGTTTCAAGTTGTACAAACTTACATTTTTAATAAATCATTTAATTGCTTTAGATTATTATTATAATTTGTTTCACGTGTATGTTGTACATGTATTAATATTTTCTCTTTTATATACAGGGCACAGGCGGGTCATCATCTGCTCGGAGGCGAGGCTCTTGCACGCCTCACATGAGTTTTACGCAGGTTAGTTACAAATCTCTTTACACTTTGTTTCTAATTCTTGGACCTCTGTACATGAGTTTCACTTTCTTATACTCAACCTATATAAAATACATACAACAGCTATTTGATTGATATTTGTTCTTCCCTGTAATATGTAAACATTTCCTACTTTTAGATCCTTCATTATAACTAAGGAACATTTAGACACCTTTACAACTCTACCTTGACTTGTGAACTTATAACCACTAGTGTCTAATTCACTCAAGGAAATTAAATTTCTTTGTAGTTATGGTACATGTTTTACTTCTTTTACGTCCTTACTATACCATCAAAGATATTTATCTTGATCTACCAATCCTTACATTTTATATGAAACATTGAACTTACCAATAGAATGTAACTACCATCAAGGGGTTAGTAAGAAGAAAACTAACCTCTATGCGGAAAAATGTAATTTTTGTAACACCAGAATTTAACAACCATTCATGTTGATAATAGGAAACGTTACAAACCGATAAAACTTCATCAGTCATACCTTCACTTGTTTATACTTGATTTCCTTCCTTTGTGACATCTTACTTCTTTTCTAATTCTTTCATCATCCAATAATGCTTTTTAAGATGCTCTGATTTTTCGTAGTCCTGACACCTTGCATTAATCTTCCTCCTTTGTGACTTAGATCTAGATGTACCGCTTTAAATTTGACCTCTTTCTTTAGATCTGGCTCTAGCACACATGGCTTCAAGTGTAGAGATATTTCCAACAAAATTTCTTTCATTTCCGAGCCAAAAATGCTCCAACAACATAAGCATAGTCAAGGTCATCAACAATATGAAAACTAAAAGAAGTTACTATATTATCCCATTAATCTTGTAAAGTACATAAAAAGGTGACTACCTTGTTTTCATTCTCCACTTTCATATAAATACTAGTCAACTGACATAATAAAATATTAAAAATATTTAAATGAAAAACAATTTTCATACCTTCTTTCATCTGCAATTCATGCAAATTCCTTTTCAGGAAAATATAATTTCTTATAGATTTCGTCATGTAAAGACTTTCTGATCTGGTCCATGAACATGTTGATGTCTTTTCTCCAACTATATTGAAGAGAACCTCATATGCTAAACATGTAATCATATTGCACTGAGTGATTTCATATCCAGATCTTCCCATTCATTTTCATCCATCCCTACAGGTTTCTTTACCTTTCAATCCATGTATTTGTGAAGCCCCTATTGCACCAGTGCAACACGTGCTTTGAGTTTCCACATATCAAAGTTTTTCTTATCATTAAACTTCTCCACCTCAAACTTTACACTTGACCTATCCATGGATCAACTCCTTGATGAAATTCAGCGAATCTAGATATGTGTTTGATGTCAGTGATGTTAGATTTAAAAGTCCTTCAAATTTGAATGATGCTCTAATTGTCATAGAAGATGACTATGGGTTACCTTGATTAAATACAAAACTTTGTCAAAATCTTATGAAGATAGATGGCCTTCGTGCTAACATTTATAGATCCTATGTATTTAGCCTAAATAGAAGATAAAATAATAACATTTTTATTCTTTCTTGAGTAACTAAATATTGATTTGTACATGTTTTTTGTATAGCTCTTAAGTAGATTTTAATATTTCAATTTGTACATGTTTTTTGTATAGCTTATGACTGCTAGAGAGACTCCTCCATATATGCACAGGCTGGAGGCTGCTTTGTAGATCTTTGCCATAGCATCTGCAGATCCACTAACTGAGGTACACAATTTTTTAAATTTGTTAAATTTTGGAGGTTCATTATTTCTTATTAAACTTAAATCTACAATATCAAATTTTGTAGGTATATACATGTCAAATATTTAATTTGAAAATTAATTATTTGTATGTAGCTTACCCCTCGTGAGTCTATTGTTGTCCCTGCGACGCATCAACAACAAATTGATAGGGATCATGACATTGCGGTAAGATTTCACATACATTTTAACTAAATTGTACAAGTTTCTAAATTTTGAGTGTATTTTAAAATTTTGTGTGTTAAAAACTTGTTGTTTATGAATGTGCAGGTTAGGTTGCAGGCATGCTTAGAGACACCTAGGACCACACGGATGAAATCCGTAGTGGCATCTCCCTCCACTACATCCCCAGGTCGTGGACGTGCTACTTCTAGCAGGGCGAAGAGAGGGAAGATGTTTCATGAGTAGATTTATAGTCCACTTGGATGACACATATATGTGGTCATGAGTAGATTCACAGTCCATTGTATATATATATATATATATATATAGCCTTTTGCGACCGCATGTGGTCCCATATATGTACATTATGACACGTGCTTAGTTCGAGATGTATACATTATGAACTTATGTACATATATATTTTCAGAGACGTGCGCGTCTGGAGCACACTTTGTTTGATTCTTATATATATATATATATATATATATATATATATATATATATATATTGTTATTATTATATATATTTATTATTTGTGTGTTATTAAATCAATTGGGTTTTGATTTTGGTATTATTGCTTTGATCTCTATTCGGTGGTTTTGATCTCTGTTCAGTGGATTATTTTTTTGTCTAAAATGAGTTTATTTCAAAAAAGGTGACAATTGGATATTTATTTTAATGTTTATATAGGGGTGTGGTCCAAATTTAAATTCCTATTATTGAATATTTTACGAGTAGTTGTAGTTTTACTCATACAGTGTTTGTAGAAATGAAAAACCAAGGTCGAATTTGTCTTTCTGATGCTCATTGGCACGTGAAATATTTGCATGGTATTCCAACATCTCCAAGGTAGTGGGGGAAGGTTCCTACATTGTTTATTTTGGAATTATTTAAACATTGAGGCCCATTAATTTATGAATAATCATTAAGAAGCCAAACTGGTTTTAAACCCTCTTAAAACCCTAGTTCTAAAGAAATGGGGAAGTTATTTTCCCAATGGCCTAGAATGGATTGTTTTTATAGAATGATGATTGAAGGTTACGGAGGACTCTCTCAGGTTTCTCTGGATGTGCAAGTTAGGTATTTTAGCTATGTGTGGACCCCACTCAAAAAGGCAAGTTTCTAAAGATTTTCAGTTTTCTCAAAAGTTGTCCATTGGACATGTTAACTAATTGTTTTTGAGGAATCATGGGATTATTTACTCATGTTAAATTATGTGGTTTCATATCATTTTTTCCCTAAGGAGGTATGTGTGTAAGCTCATTTTGCAAGACAAGTTTATGGAATTTTTGGAAGTATCTCTTGGTTTGGTTGCAAATGTGTTTTGGTGGCTCTAAAGTCTAATTTATGGAATACTATGCACTTTTTGATTACACTAAGTTCATGATAATTCCATTTATAAATTACAGTTTCATGAATGAGGTCATTTCATGGGGGTTTTAGCTTCATTTCTGAAGACTAGTTTTGGGGCATGTTGATTGTCGTTATTTTCAATTAGCTTAATGAAGTGAGTTTATGGTTTTATGTTTTTCTAGATTTATAAAGTTTTTTTCAAGTCTTAGATAATTTTTATAAGTGGTGTATGTGGTTTGGTGAAGCTGTTGATGGTGCTAGTAATTTGGTATTGGCGAGTAGGCTCTTGTTGTGCATTAAGGGTTCTTAATTCCTAATGGAGTTCTAGATGGTTCTTGATGGTATTACCAACCTATCTGGTTACTTGAGTGATGTTTTTATTATTTAATTATGATATTTGTAAGTTGAATATCTGACATTTTCCTTATGATGGCTGACCTATGGTATTATTATCAAGAGTCATATAAAAGTAAGTTATAAAGATAATTTGAGTTAGTTTAGAGAAATGATGTAAAGTGCGAGTAAGAGAGAAGAATAAAGAAGGTGAAATATGTATTTGTGACCATCAAGAGGGGGAAAAGAGTGTGTGCATATGTTCTTGAGTCTTTTCATGTGTTGCGAGAGATTGGTCATTAGACCTAATCAACTTGTGAAGAATATTTAGAGAGTTGACCTAAAGAAAAATTTGAAGAAGGAAGGAAAGAGAGGTTCATTGTGTCATCATCATTTTTTGTAGAAATATTTCAGAGGTGGAAAACATATCAGGTGGATTTGGTTGGTAGAGATTCATCTTGGGGGTTTGCGCCTTCTTGTTTAAGGTTGGTGCTTTACTAAATCTAGGGGTTGGTACTTCAATAAACCTAGGGGTTGGCACTCCTTGTTGAGTTAGTTATAAACTAAATTTGATTCATTTCTCTAATAAATATGTGTTTTAGTGGGTTTTCTTCTCCTAGACGGTTTCCCACTTACATCAAGTGCGTTCTTATGTTTATGTTCTCTCTTTTTCTCATTTATGCTTATTTTCTTGTGGATGCATGCTTAATAGATAATTGGATGGTTAATGGATGAAATTATATAATTGGATGAAAATTTTTATTGCACACCTATTCACCCAACCCTCAGCGTTTTTTCTTCCAACATACACCTTATATGTAATCTATCCCACAATTATATGAGTTTAAAGTATAATTGGATGAATTGTTAAAACAAGTAAGGATAAGATTTCTTATTTCTTCATGGAGTGCTTAAGTTTTATTTTTCAAGAAGAAAGAAATAACCATGAGACTATGGAGTGTAAGGTTGTCAAATGCTATATTTTGCAAATGGTGGGTCATGGCACCAAACCACCTGTGCCGACATGTCTGGTGGCCAGGTGAATGCTAGAGGAAGCGGTGTTTCGGTGCGCGAAAGGGTCGTTGCTTTCGGCTACTTCGTTCGGGCGTAGTCCCTTAAGAGCCCTGAGACCAAAATATCGTTCAACTTTGACGGGTGACTACTCGAACTCCATGGCACCTAGAGAGGCCTCGTCTAATCCAGCACCTCGGCGTACGGACCCTCTACAATAGCCTCTCTCATTTTTTTCCTTCTCATTTCGGTGCTCTCGCTGTCCTACTGTTTGCAAACGCGTGAAATAGTGCAGTTGGAGCCAGTGTAAGGTTGTCATGCTATATTTTGCAAGCGGTGGGTCGTGGCACCAAACCGCTCTGCTGCCATGACACGTCAGGTGGCCAGGTGAACACTAGAGGAGGTGGTGTTTTGGTGCGCGAAAAGGGTCGTTGCTTCCGGGCTACTTCGTTCGGGCGTAGTCCCTTAAGAGCCCTGAGACCAAAATATCGTTCAACTTTGACGGGTGACTACTCGGACTCCGTGGCACCTAGAGAGGCCCGTCTAATCCGAACCTCGGTGTATGGACCCTCTACAATAGCCTCTCTCATTTTTTCCTTCTCATTTCGGTGCTCTCGTTGTCCTACTGTTTGCAAAACGCGCGAAATAGTGCAGTTGGAGCCAGTGTAAGGTTGTCAAATGCTATATTTTGCAAACGGTGGGTCGTGGCACCAAAACGCCTACGCCGACATGTTCAGGTGGCTAGGTGAATGCTAGAGGAGGTGGTGTTTTGGTGCGCGAAAGGTTCGTTGCTTCCGGGCTACTTCGTTTGGCGGTAGTCCCTTAAGAGCCCTGAGACCAAAATATCGTTCAACTTTGACGGGTGACTACTCGGACTCCATGGCACCTAGAGAGGCCTCGTCTAATCTAAAACCTCGGCGTATGGACCCTCTACAATAGCCTCTCTCATTTTTTCCTTCTCATTTCGGTGCTCTCGTTGTCCTACTGTTTGCAAACGCGCGAAATAGTGCAGTTGGAGCCAGTGTAAGGTTGTCAAATGCTATATTTTGCAAACGGTGGGTCGTGGCACCAAACCACCTACGCCGACACATCCGGTGGCTAGGTGAACGCTAGAGGAGGTGGTGTTTTGGTGCGCGAAAGGGTCGTTGCTTCCGGGCTACTTCGTTCGGGCGTAGTCCCTTAAGAGCCCTGAGACCAAAATATCGTTCAACTTTGACGGGTGACTACTCGGACTCCGTGGCACCTAGAGAGGCCCCGTCTAATCTAAACCTCGGCGTATAGGACCCTCTACAATAGCCTCTCTCATTTTTTTCCTTCTCATTTCGGTGCTCTCGCTGTCCTACTGTTTGCAAACGTGCGAAATAGTGCAGTTGGAGCCAGTGTAAGGTTGTCAAATGCTATATTTTGCAAACGGTGGGTCGTGGCACCAAACCGCCTATGCCGACATGTCTGGGTGGCTAGGTAAACACTAGAGGAGGTGGTGTTTTGGTGCGCGAAAAAAATTCGTTGCTTCGGGCTACTTCGTTCGGGCGTAGTCCCTTAAGAGCCACGAGACCAAAATATCGTTCAACTTTGACGGTGACTACTCGGACTCAGTGGCACCTAGAGAGGCCCCATCGATCCGAACCTCGGTGTACGGACCCTCTCTGACAATAGCCTCTCTCATTTTTTTCCTTCTCATTTCGGTGCTCTCGTTGTCCTATTGTTTGCAAACAAACGCGTGCGAAATAGTGCGGTTGGAGCCAGTAAAGGTTGTCAAATGCTATATTTTGCAAACGGTGGGTCGTGTGGCACCGAACCACTCTGCACATATCCGGTGGCCAGGTGAATGCTAGAGGAGGTGGTGTTTTGGTGCGCGAAAGGGTCGTTGCTTCCGGCTACTTCGTTCGGGCGTAGTCCCTTAAGAGCCCTGAGACCAAAATATCGTTCAACTTTGACGGGTGACTACTCGGACTCAAGTGGCACCTAGAGAGGCCCCGTCCGATCCGAAACCTCGGTGTACGGACCCTCTATAGCCTCTCTCATTTTTTCCTTCTCATTTCGGTGCTCTCGTTGTCCCTTTTTTTGCAAACGCGCGAAAATAGTGCGGTTGGAGCCAGTGTAAGGTTGTCAAATGCTATATTTTGCAAACGGTGGGTCGTGGCACCGAACCACCTACTGCGTTGACACGTCCAAGTGGCTAGGTGAACGCTAGAGGAGGTGGTGTTTTGGTGCGTGAAAGGGTCGTTGCTTCCGGGCTACTTCGTTCGGGCGTAGTCCCTTAAGAGCCCTGAGACCAAAATATCGTTCAACTTTGACGGGTGACTACTCGGACTCATGGCACCTAGAGAGGCCTCGTCTGATCCGGACCTCGGCGTATACGGACCCTCTACAATAGCCTCTCTCATTTTTTTCCTTCTCATTTCGGTGCTCTCGCTGTCCTACTGTTTGCAAACGCGTGAAATAGTGCAGTTGGAGCCAGTGTAAGGTTGTCAAATGCTATATTTTGCAAACGGTGGGTCGTGGCACCAACCGCCTACCTGCTGGCAACACGTCAAAGTGGCCGGTGAACACTAGAGGAGGTGGTGTTTTGGTGCGCGAAAGGGTCGTTGCTTCCGGGCTACTTCGTTCGGGCGTAGTCCCTTAAGAGCCCTGAGACCAAAATATCGTTCAACTTTGACGGGTGACTACTCGGACTCCGTGGCACCTAGAGAGGCCCCATCTGATCCGACACCTCGGCGTACGGACCCTCTACAATAGCCTCTCTCATTTTTTTCCTTCTCATTTTGGTGCTCTCGCTGTCCTCTTTTGTTTTGCGCGAAAATAGTGCGAAATAGTGCGATTGGAGCCGTGTAAGGTTGTCAAAATGCTATATTTTGCAAACGGTGGGTCGTGGCACCAAACCACCTTCACGCCGACACGTCAAAGTGGCCAGGTGAATGCTAGAGGAGGTGGTGTTTCGGTGCGCGAAAGGGTCGTTGCTTCCGGAAACTTCATTAGACTTTTTCAAAATTTACAACTTTTTCAAAATTTACAACATTTTCAAAATTTACAATATTTTCAAAATTTACAAACTTGACTTTTTCAAAATTTACAACTTTTTCAAACAATGTTCAAGCTTCTCTTAGCTTCGAGAATTTAAAATTCTCTACTAACGATGCCAACCACGTGAAGGTGGAAGCTTTTCTGGCACCACTAACCTAAACATAAAATTGTTAGTCAAAGAAATTTAAGTTTCAAATCATAACCATATATACTAGATCTATATACATGACACACAAAATACACAAATTTAAAATAAAATATATTCAAACTTAAATATAGATCTTTAAACTAAAAAAATTATATATATATATATATATATATATATATATATATAATTGAAACTTGAAACTTGAAATTAAATATATACTGACATGAGCATGTTGTAAATTCATTCCAATGAACCATCAGGATCGGATCTACTCTGAATAGCAGACAAGATTGCTTCATGATCTGACTCTCGAACCTTCCAAAGAATCTTGTTATTAGGTCTTCCTCGATATCTATACAACTTTGAATATTTGTCGCTAGAACTAGATGTGAATATAAGAGTATTTTCTGTGTGTCTCAAAGTCTTCAAACACCCAAACAGAGGAGTTTTTTAATGGATACCGTCGAAGCCAAGTTCCAGTAACTACCACTGACCCTGTAGGATACTCAATCTCTTCGCCATCTATAATAGGAGAAGTCAACTTCTTTCTTTCCTCGATGCAACGACATAAGAAATAGTCTGTTCCTTCTTCATTGTCTTCTCGCCATGCAATTCTTGCAAACACATGTCCTACAAAAAAATAACCAAGGTTGAACAACTCAAATTTAAATTACATATTAAAATTTCAATGGACATAACTCAATACAAAAATTAAATAAATAACCATAAATACCTTGTCGCACCAAAATCAAAATTTCGTCAAAGTCCTTGGATGTTGTAACTTCATCTGCAGAAATAAGTTGTAATGCTTGTGGAGGTTGATAACTAGGAAGCGGAGTTAGAGGCCTACAAATCCATCCTTCCACCCATTCTTGTGAATCACACTCAGCAGTGACAAATTCGATACAAGATGCACAAAAACATGTCAACTTTCTTGTCCATACGGCCCACGAAGTAGCGTCTGAGCTACAAAATGAGTGCATATCACTGGACCCAGTGAGTGTCATACAATCCTCATAGTTAGCAATATGTTTTTCCTCTATCAACCAAAAATATCTGCAAACTGTGGAATTTTCTTGAGAACCTCGGGCCATGTTGTCAGTACACCATTCCACTATGCTCTTTGCATCTTTTAATTTAGCACCATCTTTGTACTTCAACTCTTCTCTTGCAAGAGCTCTTTTCACACATGCCCCCTTTTGCACCGTCATGCTCTCCTTTTCCATGTCGGCCTCGGTGAAACTCCAAATATGTTGCACACCCATCTTGACGTGCATTCTGCTCATCCAATAAAACATTCGTGCATTCTTAAACTGAGACGTGTAATTATCTGACCATATATAATGTTGTTTGAAGTGGATGTCCCTATCAGACAAGTTTCCATAAAATAACTGGAAACACCCTTGCACAAATTCGATGTAGAATGAGTACGATCATCACTGATATAAAAGTGGTACTCTCTTAAAAAATTTTGATCATTCTGTCTTGTCGGAGAATGTAGAAATGCTATATATGCAAAAAATGGCAACTTGTCTTGAGTTGTAATATTGCGATTGAACCTCCATTTGTGGTTGCAATGTGTAATTCTCTGCAAAATCGACCACTTTGAAACAATAGTACCAATAGGAAATGTGTCTTTGCATAGCTTGAATTGTTCATCCAACCATCGAGCTCTATGTGTATGCCTCGCATACTCATAAACAATTTCATCCTTAAATTTTCTCATAAATTGAAAAATGGGCATTTGTTCTGTAACTAGCTCACACCGTTTTGACTCTTTTCCATCTTTCAACTGGTATGCAACTGATTTATATTTATCAAATTCAACTAAATTATGTCCTATTGTACCTTGATTTGCTCATGGATGTAACTTTCCAATTTAGGTAATCCGCCGCATGTACTACTGACTTCCATCTAAACAATCCTGACTATAAAAAAATTGTCCAACTTCTTTTTCACAAAATATAGTAGGAATGAAATCCCTAGAAGATATTGGTGGAACTTGAACACCACATTCAGATAACATAGTTTCAGAATGAAAAATAGAATGAATACGTAAAAATTTAGCATAATGCATCGCAAATTCAACATGTTGCCTACAACAACAAGTGGTGCGAGCATGGTTGATTTTCACATAGAATGGTTTCAACATTTCAAAAAAACGTTGACTAATTTTAATTTCCAGATTCTCTTGTTCAAACTTACGAAAAAATTGAGTTTGAGTCATATCTAAGAAATGCTTTGGATGTGGTTCACGATTAGTAGAACCAACTCTCCGTTTTATAACATCTCTTGTATTAGGTGAAACTCTAGTGTTATCATGCCAAAATTTAATAACAACTTCTCTTATAGCATCAGAATTATTTTTGTCCTTACGCGGTGCTCTAGCAGAAAATGCCCAAAAATCGACATTATTGAGTGATTGAAGGATATTACGTCTTTCAATTGCTTTCATTAGAGTTTTTCGATTAACTTGCAACATTCGACTTGTTTGCGTAATCAAACGTTGTTTTTTTATTGATTCACTTACAACACTAGTAGCAAGTACACGACGCACAATATTACTATCCCTAGTGTGTCTCTTGACACCAACAATGTGATATGCATCATGAAGGTTTTCAACAATTGTAGAGGTTTGACCACGTATGTTAGATGTTGTCAATCCTAAGGTGTTTAATGTAGGTCTCATTTTAATCAATTTCATCAAACTAACCAACAACTGACATCTTTGGGAATCATTTAAAATTTCAAAATGATCATCCCAAATTTCAGTGGCTTTTCTTCTGATTTGTCGTTCAGAAAGTTTGCCAGACATTGGTTTCAAAATGTTTTCATCAATTTCAATAAAAAAATTAGGTTTCTTATGTAAAATCCTAGGAGGTGTTTTTGTCAAATTTTGCTTGTCTACAGTTTCAACATGAATTTCCTTATTCACATTTTCATTGTCTCCTTGATTTCAACATTTGCTACATCATGAGTATTTAATTCTTCTTCAACATTGTGATAAAAACTTCTTCATCACGAGTATTTAATTCAACTTCAACATTGACAGTAGAAACATTACCTAGTTCTTCATTGCTTACAGTAGTTGGGATTGAAGATGAACCTCTTCTAGATTCACGAAGTTTCCGCATTCGCTCAGCATTTTCAATTTTGTTGGCCTCTAATTCGTTTGGTGTTTTTTTACTTAATGACTTCCTTTTTTGACTTCGTTTTTTGTCTCCCATGATGTTTTGCTTTCGGTGATAAGAAAAACGTGCAGAAAAACAGAATTTCACATGATAATTAAATGCGGTAAAGTCAGAGAGTAAAAATCACATGGTAATTCGGACATTGGGATGTGTGTAAATATGATTTATAAACCGCGAGCGCGCTTTATAAACCGTGAGCGCGGTATTGTTAAAAAAACCGCGATCGCGGATCTATCTGCCAAACCTAAGCCTCGGAAAATCTTTGTTTTTCCCCAACCAAAGCTATGGAAGGTCATTATGAAGTGCAAAAGGTCAAAAAACCTCAAATCTGCTCTTCCAAAGACTTGAACCATGCTAAAAAACTGAAAACATTTCACAAAAATGGTGCCATCACGTAGGGTAGACTCTTAGCTTTGTAGAAATATTGTTTTTAAAGTGAATAGAATAAGATAAATATCATTTTATAATTTCTTACTAACAATAGGTCTTTAAGACATTTTTTCCCGTGAATGTTCATGTCTACATTTAAGACTGTAACTTTTGTTTCGCTTATCAAAATATGATAAAACTTATACCATCCCAAGCGTGGACAAATTCTATACACCTTAAAAAAAAAAAATTGATTTCGATATTTTTTGATATAGTTATGGCGGGCAAACGGAAAGCGCTCCATTTTCTAAATATTTTCAGACCACTTTCACGGAAAAAATCATAAAAAAAAAAATTGCTAAAAAAAATACAAAATAAAATCCATCCCAAGATAGACAACTACATCTAACGTTTCACCAAAGGAAAAAAAAAAAACAAAGATTTGGTCATCCAAATGCGGGCAAACGGACTACTGATCTTATAAGTTTTTTCAAAAAAAAAAAAAAGTCATATAATTTTAAGTGTTTAATATAGCTAAACTTGTCCGTTTTTACAAAAATTAGTATTTTAGAAACTAGATTCCAGAATGCTACGATTCAATATTTATATAAATTTTTCTAATTTAGAGTGCATGTATAGCTAATAATCCCTACAAGTTGAGATTTCACTTGTTTTTGCAATATGACGTCCACGGATGACCCTATATTTGTCCATCGAAAACAAAATTGTGACTATATGGTCGGGGAAAACAAAAAACACCGATAACAAGGAGAAGATAGAGAAAGAGAGAAAACATAGAAGGAAATCATAGGGAATATCCATAAAATAAGGAAACATGCCAATAATATCCTAATATGGAAATATGATCGAAAAATACACAAGTACTTGGAGTAATACAATTTTCTAGCTAGTAAATTTCCTTGTACTTGAATTAAAGACATTTTCGTAATGCCTCATTTTGATGTGTGTGCATGCACATGCACATGCATATCAAAGTAAGCAAGAAAAGTGGATGCATAGTTTTTTTCTCTTAAATAAAATCCAATGTACTTATAAAACTTGCAAATAACAAGTCACTACTACATAAAGTGCAAAAACATCAATTTTAGGGTGAAAATTGTGTCAAAAACTGACCAATTTTGTAAATTTTCATTGTGATAATTTAAGAAAATCACATCTTTTAGGCTAGCACAAAATTGACACAAAAATGAAGTGACTAAACATTTTTAATAACATCACATTTAAGCGACATGGTTGTGCCACATATATGATGCCCTACATTTGCACCACTTTTAATGTTATAAAACTAACATAAATATCATTCAAGTTTCTTTTTAAAAATATAACCTAATTATTTTGAATTATAGTTATTTTTGTAATTACATATATATGCATATGTACATACACATATACTATACATATAAATGTATATAAATGTGTGTGTGTGTGTGTGTGTATATACACACGTATCTATATGTACATGTATATGTGTACACATATATGTATATATATATATGCACATGTATATATGTACATATGTGTATATATGTATATATATACACATATGCATATATATACATATGTATATAAATATGTGTGTATACACATGCACGCACACACACACCCACACACACAAAACACAAAGGTGGGTTTTGAAAGGGGCCAAACTCATTTACATTAAAAATAAAATAGATAAATTATTGATATATACACAACAAAACTAAAGAATGATTAGGCATCGTAGGCATACCATACCATAATAATATTCTAAGTTAACAGTGTAACCAATAACTAGTAATAAAGTGAAAAATTAATTACAAACACAAAAAAATTGGACAAATAATAACATGAAAGATTATTAAGTGCCCCGAAAACCTCCCATTCCTTTCCTAAAAACTATATATGGTCATTAAAAAAACCTTCATCTTTGTCCTCAACATCGATAAATAATAATGTTTCTCACTAGGTAGCTAGTTCTCTTGCTCAATTCACCTTCCATAGGAATCAAATTTTAATCCTCCACTTAGCTTGTGACATATGGATGCTAGCCACATAATTTTAATAGTTTTTCTTCTCATTCAAAGAACCTTTTTTAGATCCTCTTTAATAGTTTGAATCTTCCCCTCTAACTATTTAATTTTGTCATATTTCTTCATAGCATCTTCCTTAAATTTATAGATGTCCTCCATCATATCCCACCGATCCTTGTTTAATTTGAATTCTACATGAGATTGAGGGAATCCTTCATTAATATTCTTGAAAATAAACTCAATTTTCACCTTGAAAATTTAATCCTCATTAAAGATGTTGGGGTTAACACAAGGTTATACATATTATATATCAGATCTAAGCATACATGCAATAAAAGTAGATATTCTACTAGAAGAAATATACAAAACAAGAGATATAAATCAACACCAGATTTAACGTGGTTCACCCAGTGTGGGCTACATCCACCAAGAAACAAGCAAATCTATTATCCAAAGCTTTCTGAAGATATACAATGAAGATTTACAATCTTCCACACCTTTAGATGTAAAATACTTTCTTTCTCTCAAGTTTCTCCTTCTTCTCCAAGAATTCTCTCTCTCACAATTATTCTCATAATAATAATCAATTCTTACAATCCTTTTACTTCTAAACCCTAGATTTTATGCTTATATAGACATATACAAACTTAGGGCACTTAGCCATGCAATTACAATCAATAGATCTACTTTAATACTAAATTTATATCTAATTCCCGAGAGTTAAATAAAACACTCCCGCATAGGTAACCGATGTCGGTTAGCCCTAACCAATGTTGGTTAGCCCTAACCAATACCCGTAAGCCCTAACCAATGCCCGTTAGCCCTAACCAATGTTGATTAACCTTAACCGATGTCGGTTCCTCCTTGCTTGACTACGATGATGGTCATAGGTGACCGATGCCGCTTATTGTGATTTCTGCAAGTTTAATATAACATGCTAATTTGAAGTAATTGAGCTCCACAACTCAACAATCTCCCACTTGGAGATAAATTACTGCACTATACTTGTACAACATCATTCTTGGATCCTTTCCTTAGCTTTGTTTCTTCCTCTTCAAGTCTCAAATTCGAAGATCAACATAAGTAGAGTGTAACTCCAACTTCTTTTTTGTTAATGGATTCGTTAACATATCCGTAGGGTTTTCACTCATATGAATCTTCACCAGTTTAATCGCCCATCCTTTAATACCTTCCGTATGAAGTGATACCTCAATTGAATATGTTTCATTCTTGAATGAAACTCTAAGTTCTTTTCCAAATGAATTACACTCTGATTGTCACTGAACAATTTACAATCATCTTACTCCTTTCCCAACTCTTCCATGAACCTACTCATCCATATCATCTCTTTTCTAGCCTCTGTAGCTACAACATACTCTACCTCTGTAGTAGAAAAAGCCACAACCTTATGTAATCTCGATATCCAGCTAACTATCATCCCACCTACTATGAAAATATATCTAGTAGTGCTCCTTCTACCATCCAGATCTCCAGCCATATCTAAATCAACATAGCCACATAAAGTAATATCTGAACCTCCATAGCATAATTGCATACTAGATGTCCCTCTCAAATACCTGAGAATCCATTAGACTGTTTTCCAATGCTCTTTACTTGGATTAGCCATAAATCTACTCACAACTCCCACTGCCTATGTAATGTCTGGTCTAGTAAAACCATAGCATACATGAGACTCCCAACTGTTGAAGCATATGGTACTCGTGTCATGTATTTGACCTCCTCATGTGATGAAGGACACTGATATTTTCTCAATTTGAAGTTTCTAGTGATAGGTGTACTCACCGGTTTTGAATCTTGTATGTTAAACCTTTCCAACACCTTATTGATATAAGCCTTCCGAGAGAAATACATTTTCTTGTTCTTCATGTCTCTGTATTTTGTATGTTAAGGATTCTTTTTGCTACTCCTAAATCCTTCATAGCAAATGTGTGAGCTAGCTTTCCCTTAAGCTCACCAATGTCCCGCATACTAGATCTTGCAATAAGCATATCATCCACATACTATAACAAAATAATATAGCTCCAATTTTCATGTTTCTTGAAATAAACCCAATAGTCAGATTCACATCTCAAGTAACCATGCTCATGTATGAAACTATCAAACTTCATAAACCATTGCCTTGGAGCTGGCTTGAGCTCATATAGGATCTTTTTCAACTTGCACACTAATTTCTCCTTACCCTTGACTTCATACCCATGCGATTACTTTGCATATAAATATCTTTATCCACATCACCATGAAGGAAATCCATCTTCACATCTAGTTTCTCTAAATGCAAATCATGTACTATAACTATACTCACTACAATAAGTATGGAAGTCATTTTAACAACAGGAGAAAATATTTCACCAAAGTTAATACCTGTTTTTTGTGCAAATCCCTTTATTACAAGCCTTGCCTTGTATCTTTTCTGTCCACCCTCTTCTTCCTTGACCATGTAAATCCACTTGTTCTGCAATTTCTTCTTACCTACTGGTAACTTAACCACATCCCAAGTTTGGTTTTATTCCAAGGAGTCCATCTCCTCATTCATGCCATGCTCCCACTACACGTGGGTCTTATCTTGCATTGCTTCTTCAAAACTTTCTGGTTCACCATTATCAATCAATAATAAATAAAATAGAGAAGGTGTAAATATTTTGGAGGTTTACTTACCCTTTGTGACCTTCTCATAGAAGTTTGGGGTATTGAGGCTCATTTTGGACCTCTTAGACATTTGTTTCCAATTCTAACAGTGACCGACGCCGGTCACCTATAATCGACACCGGTTACATAACCGATGTCGGTTTCTGTCTATTCTCCGAATCGACACTTTGGTTTAGCTGACCGATGTCGGTTAGGGGTCAACTGACACCGGTTATTGTGTGACCCTGTCGGTATTATTTTTAAATCCAAGAGTTCATTTTCATTCACAAACTTCTCAACCAATTCGTCCTTGAGTACCAAAATTTGATCCCTGTATATTCTCTTTTCATTCTATTCAATGACATGACTCCTAATAATTTTAGAATTCTCTAAATCCCAAAAATGGAATCCAAAATAACCAAATCCATAACCAATGAAAGTGCATCTCTTAAATTTTATATCCAACTTTTTACTATTTTCCTTATCAATATGCACAAAAGCTTTTAAACCAAAAACTTTAAGAAAATAAAGATCTACCTCTTTTTTGGTCCAATTTTCCTCTGATATTCCTCCATCTAGTGAACTTGAAGGCCCACGGTTAATCAAATAAATTTTTGTATCAATTGCTTCTGCCCAAAATTGCAAAGGCAATCTAGAATGTGTATCTCTCATACTTCTAACACATTCCATGATTTTCCTGTTCATTCTTTCTGCAACACCATTCTCTTGTGGTGTTCTTGGAACCGTCCTTTCTCTACGTATACCATTCATTGAACAATAATCATTGAAATCCTTGCTACAATATTCACCATCATTGTCATATCTAAGACACTTTAACTTTGAATTTGATTCATTCTCAACAAGGGATTTCCATATTTTAAAAGTATCATAAACATCAAATTTAATTTTAATACAATAAACACATACCTTTCTTGTAGCATCATCAATGAAAGTAACATAATACTTGGATCCTCCATGAGAAGCTACTTGGCTCGGTCCCCACACACTTGAGTGTACAAGCTCTAATTTCTACTCCTTCTTAGTTGCCCTAACTTTGAGAAATCTCACTCTCTTTTGTTTTCCAAAGATACAATGCTCACTAAAATCAAGATCTAAATATTTCAAATATGATAACTTAGCCTTTAAGATCTCAGATTCCTTTTTGACTCATATGGCCCAACCAATTATGCCACATGCATGCATCTGAATATGAAGTAGATAACACAGAAAATGAATCAATAACACATGTAGATAAATATAATATTCCTACCTTCTTACTTCTTGCCACAATAAAGATACCCTTGGTGACTTTCCAAGAGTTTGTTGTGAACGTAACCATACAACCAACTTTACCTAGTTACCCTACAGAAATAAGATTCCTTTTGAGGCTTGGCACATGCCTCACATCTTTCAATACCCATGTATTTCTATTATGTAATTTTAGATGAACTTCCCATTTACCAGTAATACTACAAGGTTCATCATCACCCAAATAAACATGTCCAAAATTGCCCTAGACATAATTTCTGAAATAACCCTTATTAGGGGTTGCATGGAAAGAAGCTCCTGAATCTAAAACCCATGATTCTATTCTATTATCCAAAGAAAGAATAAAAACATCTTGCATTACCTCTGCTACAATATTTGCCTCTTTATTTGACTCTTTACCTTTTTCTGGGTGTTGGTTCTCTTTATCCTTTGACCAACAATCTTTCTTTGCATGTCCTTTCTTTCCACATTTCCAACAGGTAATTCCCTTACCTCTGGATTTAGATCTGCCATCCCTTGACTTTTATTTCCCATTATTCTTACTCTTGGATCTCTCTTTCTGCCTGCCTCTTCTTTCTACATTCAAAGCATTCCCAAATGATGATTCCTCTGTACTTTTCCTATGAATTTATTCATTCAAGATTATACTAACCACATCATCAAACTTCAAAATATTATTAGTAGATGTTGTATTACTAACAACCATTACCAAGTTATCCCAACTATCAGGCAAATAACATAAGAATAAAAGTGCTTTCACTTCATCATTAAATGAAATATCAACCAATTTTAACTGATTTACAATAGATAAGAAATAATTCAAATGACTAGATGCAGATCCACCTTCATACATCTTAGAACTAAATAGTTTATTCATCAAATAAACTTTATTTGAAGCACTAGTTTTTAATATAAATTAGCAAGAGATTTCATTAACTCTATCGTAGAAGTCACTTTTGTAATATTGGAAGTCACAGATGCTACTAGGCTTAATCTTATAGATACTAAATCCTTTATGTCAAGAATATTCCATTCTTCATTAGTCACCTTCACAGTCTAGAATTTTCATCCAACGGTAAGTACAAATCTCTTTGATACATATAATCCTCAATCTACATCTTCCATAATTGATAATTTCGGCCACAAACTTCTCTATGTTATATTTTTTTCTTCTTCGCCATTATTATAGCTCCCACTCAATTAGAAAACCATCTGTGAGTAAATCATTCAACACATAAAACCCTCAAACAAATCTCTCGATACCAGGTTGTTGGCGTTAGCACAAGGTTGTATAAATTATATATTAGATCTAATCATACATGCTATAAAAGTAGATATTCTACCAAAAGAAATATATAAAACAAGAGATATAAATCAACACCATATTTAATGTGGTTCACCCAGTGTGGGCTACATCCATCAAGAAACAATTCAATCTATTATCCAAAGCTTTTAGAAGATATACAATGAAGATTTACAATCTTCCACACCTCTCAGATGTATAATACTTTCTTTCTCTCAAGCTTCTCCTTCTTCTCCAAGAATTCTCTCTCACAATTATTCTCATAATAATCATCAATTCTTATAATCCTCTTACTTATAAACCCTAGCTTTTATGCTTATATAGGCATATACAAACTTAGGGCACTTAGCCATGTAATTACAATCAATAAATCTACTTTAATACTAAATTTAGATCTGATTCTCGAGAGTTAAATAAAAACTCCCACAGTAATCGATACTCGGTTAGCCCTAACGATGTTGGTTCTTCCATGCTTGATTGATGCCAGTCATAGGTAACCGATGTCGGTCCCTCCATAACCGATGCCCGTTACTGTGCTTTCTTGCAAGTTTAATATAGCATGTTAATTTGAAGTAATTGAGCTTCACAACTCAACAAAAGAACCATTTTAAAATGATACGGTGGAAATTAAAATCATTCTCAAGGGCATCTAATCATGTCTTTGTGCATTTAAAAGAAATAAAAATATCTTTCCCTTGCAAAAAATTGAGTGGGGTATAAAACCCCATCATCACAAAGCACCTTACCCTTGTTATTACTCAACAAAAATATCTCATCCTTTTCTAAAAATATTTTCCTTTATCACGGGTTTGTTGGTTACCACCTTCCCCGACAAACTCTTTTCCTTCCTAGCATTCATCCATTTCCCAACACTCTACCCCTCTTCCACCTATTAGTCTCCAACTCTGCCCTTCTCTACTATATCACCCTTTCTCTTAGCATCACTCCCAACATTACAATTTTACATAGTAAAGGCCTTAGGATTTTATTAATTATGCTCTCAAAGACAAATGATAGCTTATCATTACTATGCATGAAAATAGTAGTGAGAAGTTCCTAGTGTCTACCTCCTCTCCTACTTTATGGCCTTCCAAATCATCTCTGCTCCATTAGAATCATAGTGGTATTTGAAAATCATTCCTATGAAATATCAAAGTTTAAACCTCTAAAAGAAACCCTTATGGATTTTAAAGCTCTCAAAAAACTCAACAAGTAAAACTAGGTCATATCATTGAATAATTTCCATATATTCAAGAATACATCTTTCCTCAAGATATAACAATGAGATTTCCTTTAACATCATCATAGGAATGTGGTTCCATTATAACTATATCTCCACCTATAAATATAACAATTGTCTTATTATTTCACCCCTTCTCCTCTTAATTTTGGTCTTCCAAACTTCCAAACTCCACTACAAGCCCTTATAATTAGAATCCCATATTATTATAATGAGCATATCAGCGCAAAGCAGAGAAAGCCTCATTTTTAGGAATGATAACTACAATCTTCCTTTAATCATCTTGTCTTCCCCTCAATATGACTTCTCTCCATATACCATTCTATTAATTTATATTTGGAGCATGTGAGGATATCATTTGGTATTTTCCTCTTCTTCATGACATAAACACTCAACATGTACTCATCATGCCACAAATAATTTACATTGATTAAGTAATATTTCATCATTAATGATTGAAATAGCCTCATGTGTAATGAACCCACTTTATGCAACCTTTTAATTTCATTACTCTTCACCCCAAAATTCACAAACCAATCCACCACTTTATTTATGTTATTATGGATGTTGTTAATTTTAATTTTAGTAAAAGAGGTTAACATGTATAAAATACTCTCAACAATGTTTTATAGTCTATCTAGGAGAACTAAAATTGTTCAAACAATTAATTATGTTTAGAGAATCCCATTCTATTGATTTTTAAATAAATTTTCATCTCTTTATCCAATTGAATACCTAAAAATTCATTAAGGCTTCAATATAATGGTTGTTTTGGACCTCAAAACCCACTATAAAATCACCCACCAACTTACCTTTATAATCCCTTATAATTACACTAGTAGATTATCCAAAGTTCCCTTTTGAATCCCCATAAAAATTGTGTTTGCACCAGTTGAGGGGGAGCTCTTCCGTTTCATCGTCTTCCTATCTATAGTCTTGCTTTTGACTTATCTTCCTCAATATCATAGTTAGGTGCATCCTCGATCTATCCATCCATAAGGCCACACTTTCCATATATTTTTCATTTACGATTCTATCCCCTACTTTTATAGCGATTTGCTTCCCATCCTTAAAGATTCTTGAGATTATTTCCACCAAATCCCACATAATAAGTGTGATAAAGTTAGTTTCGTAATTATCTTTAACCTAGAATAAGAGAAATGTTATTTTCATTGGAGAACTAGATCCAATATAGAAAATGTTTGTACCCAATAGATGTTAATATATGAGAATTATGCTCTACACACTCAATGTAAATGGAAATTCAACAATAAATGGAAGGAAATTTTAGAGTCTTTATCACACAAAATCTATCTACTAGGTATCATCATACATTTTGATCAATTATTTTGGGTAAGTATCCTAATTGAATAGAGTTACAAAAATAAGTTTATCTTAATAATAAGATCCTTATCCCATACCTTGAGCCAAGGATAACCATCCTAACGGGGTCAAAAGTCAATGAATAACCTAATTTAACACTATAATTTTCCTCCTTAGTAGTATGCTTGACAATTTTTGCACTTGTGAAAAAATGGTCAACTCAAAATTTTGTTACGATGGATAGCTTTGGTGAAGTATACCTAAGCTAAGGGAGTTTACATCAGATTATTTTGTTACTGCTGATTTGTGAAAGAGATTAAGTGAAATCTGCAGCTATGTGTGCTATTACAAAACATAACAACTCACATAGTTTACAATTTCATGAATATCCTCAGCAAAAGAACACAAGCCCAAGGATATCTATGTTATCTTGATGAAGACACCGGATTACAGAGTATGTAAGGTGTATAGTTTTGGAACAACAAACATAGTGGTAGTTTTCAAGTAATCAAATTCACGGTTATTATATGTGTGCCTATCAGATCTATTGCTCTGTATTCATTAAAGTTGTCATGATTAATGAGTTTGCATTTGTCTATGCTGCCATAAAGATTACAATTGACTCCTTTCTTGCTACTTCCATCAAGAAAATATTGACAAACAAACAGTGACAATAATGTCCAAATGGAGATAGCAGAAAGGAGTCAAAACGAAGAATGGAAGCTAAGATAATCACACGGCATATAAAGAGACACATTTCATTCAATGATTATCCACTGGAGTTATAGGTATTCACTTCAAGTTATCTCTTATGTTAATTCATTTTATTGAGATATTGAGTTGCCTACATCATTGTACAATCAAAGGAAAATTGAATGCAAAAAGAGATAATCAACTAATTATTTCAATTTAATGCTTTATTCATAAGAGATCATAAGCTTTCCCACACAAGCCGTGGGATATGACTAAGTGACTCATCATATACATGGAAATGAGAATACTGCATGTGCTAAAGAACAAGAGTAGAGGAGTAAAAGGAACCCATCATTGCCTTTTCTATCTTCTGTCTCCACTCCTCAGCCTTTCCATCTCCATCTCAACTCTTCCATCTTCCGCTTCCATCTCCATTTCTTAACACCTGCAAGACAAGAGAAGTATCTGTCAAAATTGAGCTCAGGGTACAATGTTATTCCAATACTCATGTTCTAAAAGAAAATACATATTCTGAATTCAATGCATCTAATGGTACTTGAAAGAAAGAAGTACAGAAACACATGGCACAGGAAAAGAAAGAAATATAGATGAGCTGGCAGCAAGGAAGAGGCAGAGTCCATAAAGTGAATCGAAAAGAGAAGATCAAAGAAGCTAAGGATTGATTTAGAAAGGCAGAATCTGAAGCAGCTTGTGAGAGAAACAAATTTGAAGAACGACACATGTAGAAAGTTGGAAAAAATTGCAAAACAAGGAGAGAAGAAGAAATAAACCACATGGATACAAGAGAGGCCAAAAGCCTATTTATTTCTAACTCATTTCTGAATTTTGTAGGAACAGGTTGCAACATTGATTGAAAATCAGTTAACTGTTTAAGAAGAAAGCGTTACTGAATGAGGATAAAATATTAATTTCAGATGGTTTACAGAAGAAATAAACATCAGAATAGGTCAAGGAAGAGATATTTTTGCAAAAATTAGGATTGGAAATTGGAAAAGGAGAAGAGAAAACAGGATTTTTGGGAAAATTTTGCCAGAGTTTCCCCTTGTAAAATTGACTTTTGATTTAAAACAGAATTGAAATACATGTTTTTAGCTACTACATTGCTTTCTAAGCTATCTAAGCTTCAAAAGAAATAAAAATAGTCAAGAAAAGTACATGTTTCATCACTTCTAAGTTGATATCATGATCAAATGAAACATACAGACATTCCAGATTTTCATCATGCTACAACTATCAAAGGTTCCTTTTAATTTCCAAATTCAAGTGTGAATTAAAGGACAACTACTTTACAGCTTTTCAGAAGTTGCAATGAATCAAGTAAAGCTAGCATGGACAGCTCATTCAAGTAATCGACAAGCAAGAGAGATGTTTACATGTTTTCAGAAAAGTCAAATCATAAGAATCTGGAGAGAGAAGGATTTTGGAAATTTTTTGCTAGAGTTTCCCTTGCAAAATGGACTTTTCCAGAAAAACAGAATTGAGAAATAATGAAAAAATGAGATAGAATTGCTACTATGACTTCTGGAAAGTGAAGTGCCATTACGAAAAGGAAACTAATTATCTTCTTCATTTTCCAGAAAAGAGATACTTACTTCATTATACAAAAAGTATGCAATCATGTTTACAACAAATAAACAACATACAACTTCCAGATTCATCATTCTGAATGCAAATATCAAGCTACAGAATACACAAGTAGCATTCATCTTCCAACCGAAGGAGTAAACTACAAAGCTCAACAAATGTTCAAACAAAGCATGCCTTCGAAACAAGATCAACAAGTCAAGTATGCAAGCACAAAGTTTATAAAAGTAGTTTGAATTACATCTACAAAGAGGAAATGAATCACAAAAGAAATAGACTACTAGTGCTAGGTTTTCATTTCCAGATATAGTTCATAAAACAAAAACAACAAGTCAAAGAAGCTTGAACTCATATAGGTCCAGAAAGGAAGCATGTCAAGATGCCAAACTACATCTAAAAAAATTATTACAAAGAAATGAAGTATTTTGCCTCTACAGAAATGCAAAGAAGTAAACGAAAAATTACAAACTGCATCTACAGGAAGAAGGAACGATACAGGTCTGCAATCAAATGGAGAACTCATTTTCAAGTTACAAATGCTTAACTAAGTTTCCCAATCTACCCAGAAATGGAAGTGATTTACAAAATCCAAGTCACCAGAAGTAAAAGCTTTCTTTCATTACATCAGAAAGAGAAATGAGTCACAAAAGAAGATACAACTTTACGGATTGCAAGTACCCAGAATATACAAACTTTGCATCTACAGAATGAAGGAAGGGTTCATAAACTGCAAGTATGCATCTATCACAGGAAGTTAGACGAAACAGAGCTCATGTTTCAAATGGAGAAATGGAAATAGTTAATACTTTCAAAGGACCGAACTGAGTTTACAAACAGTTCATCAATAAATGCACAGAAAAGAAGTTTTAACAGATTTCGACGACGAGTCCGAGCTCGAAGGCTCACTTCAGAAGTAGAAAATACCGAACCCACAAAGTACTCTCATGTTACGCAATATTTTAACTAATATTTGCAATGGATTCAGGGTTACAAGAATGAAAACTTGAGCCTCGAAAAGAAAAAAGGGAAAAAAGTGTTGGAACTCACCATTTCCCGAGAACGAAACGATCAGACAAGCAAAAATGGTGGTAATTTCCTTCTACAGGCTCGTATCAAGCTCATTAGCTACCAAAAGCAGAGAACTAGAAAGAAAACAAAGATTCATCACTCCACGAGAAGATACAGAGCTGAATAATAGATGATAATGATCTTTAGATCATATAACTGGAGGAAAACCGAGCTACGAAGCCAAAAAACAAAAGAAATACCTCCAGAATCTTCAAAAATGTAGAAACAGTCAAGCACCAATGGCATCGAAGGCCAAGGAACAAGTTTACAGGCTCGAAGATGTTAAAATCTCCAAGCATTCATCAAAATCACAGAGCGAGCAAAAAATTGCCAGGGCTTCGCCACAGAGTAAAAAAACCAAATGAAGTGACCAAATGCAAGCTCGAGTGTATAACCTTTCATCGAACTAGGGTTCCAAAACCCTAACCCGTGGTTAGAGATCAACGACTCACTGAATGCCAAGTGCCAAAATGAACGGTGATCGGTCTCCACAGGTTCCCAAGTGATAAGGCCCAATTAAAGGCCACCAACCATAATAAATGCCTAGGCCGGAACCCTAATCAGGGTTACAAGATCTACGGTGACCAAGAAACCAAGGTGAAGATCAAGGGCCAGCAAAGCTCCCAAAAACCAAGTAAATCCAAGCCCAAGGTCAAGTTTCCACCGCCTACGACCAAGAAGGGTCGAGTCATCATGGAGAGGGGCCAGCCCACATGGACCAACCAATTAATCATTGCAGGGGACTTTACAAAGTCTGAACTATAGTCCATGCCCGAAAAATCAAACAAATCATTATATGCCAAAAGTCCGAAAAGGGCAAAATTTGTATTATGTGCCAAGGCCCAAAGGTGGTAGATCAACTAATGCATGGTGGGCTAGCCAAGGGTGGTCCCCTTTGATATTATATACATGCTTATGCCTAAATCCACAATGTGGCAAAGATCTAAAACCAAAGGTGGTCCCCACATGGGGTTTTCAAACAAATTTGCAAGTGTCACTCATGTGACTATCCAGAGCAGTGAAGAAAATCAAAACATGTATACCTTGGAGGTGGTCCCCACTTCATCTTAATTTTACAAATATGGCTAAGGTTGCATCCTTTTTCCTACACACAAGATATGATTTTGCATGCCTTCACAACAAGCCAGAACAGAGAAGATGACAAACTTGCATGCTCAAAGGAGGAGACTTGCCTAGCAAGCAATTTGTAATTTTAGCAAATTATTCACCTTTATTTCTTAAAATAGAACAATCAACTTTAGTTTGACTGTATTGTATCTAAGGCTGATAATGCCTATTTTTATTACATGCTCTAGTTTATATTATTTTATTCCTTTATTTATTATTAAATAAAGGATAAAATTAGGATACATGGGTGAGTACAACCTTTAGGCTATTTTTAGGAAGGGGTGAACTTTTGTTATATATTGTGTGCTTTTGCAAAGCACAAAGGGGGGATTTTTCAAAGAACTTTCCCAGAGAACTTTTGATATGAGTACTGAAGCAATTTCTGCCAGTTTTTCCCTCTGAGTGTGAATTGTTCTTTGCCTTTCCAAGTTATTCTGCATATCTTGTGTATGCCAATATTAGTCTTGTGAATCAATATTCCCTGATTAATCACTTTACCCCACTGCAAATCTACTATTTTTTGCTAAATTTCATTGTGCATGTTAGCTTACTAGTGTTGTTGTGAACTTCCCTCAGTACAAAATAAGTACTTTTCCCTTATTTTCTATAGAAAGTACAAATTGGTTTGTGCACATAAAGAATTCTTCACAAATCAGTTGTGTATTCCACTCAAGTCAAGTTTTCATCCAAATTTGGTGTATCACCTTAGTATTTATTTCATTTTTAGTCACCTCTTAACCCTAAAACTCCCAAAAATTATTTTAGTGAACACCAATAAGGAACCGACCTTTTAACCCCGGAGGTTCACCTCAAAATAGGTATACCCACAAACCTGAGGTGTCCCCATTGTATCTACGAGAGAGAGAGAGAGAGATCTTTGTAGACTTAGAGAACCTGCTTGCCATCTCTCTGTCGGGTGCACTTTCGAGAGATAACAATGAGCAATCCATAACAAATAATCATTTCTTTCTACTTGAAAATATGGAACTCCTTTAAAATTTTTGTAAGAGCGATAATCTGATGAATACTTTCTTGATTTGTAGATTTTAGATCGATCTTCTTCCATACTTTAGTCAATCCTTTATTATCTATACATGATCAACCACCATTTCACCTATTTTATCTTTTATTGGTATAAAAATAGGATTCCAAGGTTCCATGGAGCTTAATGGATAATTGAGAATCCAAGAGTCCTCTTAGAAGAACAATATTATACTAGAAGCAACATTCCACTTAGAGACTTTCTATACATAAAATAAATGGGAATGATTTGTAAGGTGATTTTTAAGAGAAGAATTTTACCAGATTAATTAAGAAAGCATCCTTTCCATCTTTCCAATTTCTTCTAAAATCTATCTAAAAAAGTTTCAATATTTACACCCTTAAAAATAGGGAGTCCAAGGTAGATTGAGGGGAGATCCTTCATCTAACAACTAAATATCCTTGCAATTATTCTTCATCTCTATGAAGAAGTATTAAGGAAGAAAATTACACTTTTCTCTTTGTTGACCACCCAACCAAAAATATTCTCATAGTTCTCCAAGAGGAGTTTAGTTTCCCTATTTTATCTCACCTAATCCTCTTCCAAAACAATAGTTTCATAAAAAAATTGGTGGTTGAGGGCGATTTAAAATTTTTATCCTCCTACACTTTTATGTTGTAATAAAATTCCTTCTTAGAGATTTAGTCAAGATGATGAATGCAAAAGGGAATAATGGATCACCTTTTCTCAAACCTCTTTTTCTAACAAAAAAATCCTTCAAGATATCTATTAATAATGACTAAAAACATTACCAAAGAAATGAAAACGTAGTCTAAGATTATAAAACGTTGTTGGAAACCAAATTTAATGACTCTATCCACAAAAATGACAAGATCCTCGTTATAAGATTTATTCATGTCCAACTTGAGAATCAAGTTATCCTTTTTACTTTTATCTATAAATTGAATAACCTCATGAAATATCATAATAGAATCAAGTATTTTTATACCATGTACAACAAAATTTAGTTGCTCATCATCGATAGTTGACATCATCAACTGTATTCTCATAGAAACAATCTTAGTAAAAATATTATAAATAGTATTGCATAGGATTATTGGTCTAAATTACTTGAACTTATTAGCTCTCTATTTATTTGAAGCTAGGATAATGAAAATATTATTCATCTCACTTATCATTTTGTTGACGATATGAATTCTTGAGAAGTCTCCATCACTTCCTTTTGAAAAATCTCCCAAAACCTATGGAAAAAGTGAGAGGAAATCCATCAGCCCCTAAAGCTTTATCTTCTTCAAATGAAAAGAAAGAAAAATTGACTTCTTCTATAGTAGTAGGATTGATATTATCTTCATTAAAAACTTCCAAGATAATTAAGGAATAGTGTTCAAAATATCGTTTTCTAGATCCAAAATTTCTTTAATCTTCCCCTTTATAAGGTTATTCATGAAACTAACAAACTTCTCATTGATTACTCTATCTTCAATAGAAAGAGTCCCATTATATCTCATTACTTCCACAAATTTTGTTATAACTCTTGTGATTTAACATCATAATATGATTATACTTTATTTTACTATCCCCTTCTTTTAGTCTTAGAGCTCTAAAATTTTATCTTCGAAGGATACATCCTTAACAACTAAAGAATGAATATTACTTTGCAAAGATATTTATCTTTAATGTATGATTATGAATTCATTCCACTATCATGAACTCCCTTCTCTATATTTTCAAGTTCCTCCTTAATTTACTTTTTTGAGTGAAAATGTAACCAAGTGTCTCCTTATTCAATTTTTTCATATTCAACTTAATATTATTGAGTTTTTTTGACAATCTTATACATAGCTGACCCATCCACACAAATATTCCAATATTCCTTCAAATACTCATTTATTATTGAATACAATATCCAAATGTTTTTAAATATGAAAGTAATTTTCACTTTTGTAACACCCAAAATTTCTCCACCCAAAATGTAATAGTAAAAATGATTTTTTTTTGTTATTTGAAAAAACAGGTTATAGCTGCACCGATCACATGAAACATAACATTGGGCCCACATAACACATGACACTTACAGTTGCATTAGTCTAATGAACTTATGGTTTATAGTTTTACTTATGTATGGATTACATTTTGTTACTTAAGGAGTATTTCATTTGCGGATTTAAATTCATTATGTCACATATTACCACATTACGAAGAGGTTTATGTCATTGTTGGACTCAATCATGAGTTAGTTTCCATAATAGGTTTCTTGATCACCATCCTTCTATGGATTATGGGTCACACATAGTCCCACTCTTAAAACAGCTTTCATGCACCTTCTACCAAGGTGTTTGTAGATACACTAAGTAGGGTCAATCACAATTTATACTTCTCTTAATTAGATAAAAAGGAGATGCTCATCTCGACATGAGAATGCAACTATGAAACAACACAATGTTTTCCCATGCTACGATAACCAAAGACCCATCCACTATATAAAATTCTATTTCAGAACCACAATCACCATGAAGAATACAATACTAACCAGGTTATAAGGCTCCTAATCAAGCCTATCACACAAACAAGGGTTGATAAGAAGATCAATTTTTAAGTCACTAGAATTTCTAAGGAAGTCCTTTCACAATAAAAACTGAGCTTGAATCAATAATTCCTTTGTACATTACTCCAAGTTGTTCAATGACACAAATATGGAAAAACTATGCTCAAGAATCAACATAGGAAGAGGGTTTCATTGATAGATGGATGCAAAAATCTATTCACATAAAAACTCGGGAAATTATTACCACAAATACTACCAAGGAGACTAACTCCCTACTTAGGAACCATAAAAGTGCTCAACCTTGTTTCTTGCAGCAACATCGTCTCACGAAAAAGTTGAAACATTCTAAGATTTAGATAATTTGACCCCTTCCTATTGGGAATGACATAAAAGGGCTTAGAAATATTACATTAATTACCAAGTGATAACAATCTCAACCTATCAATTCCTTTCACATCATACCCTCGGGGTTTTAATTAGATCCAAAAGGGATGACCATTTACTTTCCGGTGGATGGGTTTCACCTTATTTCTATTTGGTATCAAAATCATTATAATAGTATTACCATTATACATTATTATATATTTTCCTATGATAAACATAAAATTTCATCCTTTCATTACTTCATAGTTCACTTTAAATGGGCATGATACTACTAGTTGTCATGCTAGAAGTACTTATATATGCACAAACATCTACTTTTTTAGTTTCTAAAAGATACACGAGGAGAAGGGTTTTGCATGATTATCATGAAAATTGAATAGATATTTTAACATGATATGACATGTTCGTGTGACCCACTTACTTGTGTATGTTTCAGTTAATTAATTCCTCTTATATTCTAATTTACAAGGAAGCTTAGTTCACACATTTTGTTAAGCGTTAACCTCCATATGGGTTTTACATGTAAACTCCCTTAATATGGTGCACAACATAGATACCTATGACTATTTGTCACTACATGCACTAATTAGATGATTAGGCTAAGTTTCTTTAATTATAAAAATATTTTCTTTGTATTATGCATTACCTACAATCATTAATGTCATATGTTAATTACATGACATAAGAATGGTTAAAATAAATCTTAGTTTCAAGCTTGTAATTTCCTTCTCTACATTACAATATCATCTTTACATACACCACATTAGATAAAAACATTATTCCTTCACAAAATGGTGACGTTATCTTTTATTCCATTATTCAGATTATCATAATATTCTATTACGATCATGTTAACACCTTTTCCTTTCCATGGCTATCTATAGTTAATTTGGGAGGCACAATTTAGTCATACAAGAATATCAGTCAATTATTTTACGAATACCATACCATTACCATTTAATCACAACATGAAAAGTCATTCTCACTTGAATTAATATAAAAATGATTTTCTCGTTAATCACTACCTAGATAAAGCCCTAACTTTCCATGAAAAATAAACACACTTCAAAATATACATGTTACTTTGTAAAACAAAAAAATATAGCTAGTAAATTCTTAATCCTTTTAATCAATACAATATCCCAAAATAAAGCTATACATTCATTTTAAAACATACAAAAGTAAAACTAAATATGAAAATAATACACTTTCCCATTTTAGTAGAACAACCATGTTAGAAACCATATACATCTTTAACATTCCAATCTTATGAATCATTATATATCGTCATGCTACCTATAACCTATAAAACCATGTAATCATGGGTCAATGATGAATGTTGGCATGAAACTACCCATCCCATCTAACACTCTGTAAAGACTTTCAACATCAATTCCAAGAAATAGAAAATAAATTACTAATTTTCATATTTTGAAACCACAACTAATTTTCGTGGATTAAGAGAGAAAAATCATTTTATTTTACACAAGCAAACTAGTGCATTCCATGATCAGAGAGGGTGAGAGATAACACAATCAATTTTGATTCAAAACATTCAAATTCGTAAAGCCTTTCGAGCAACAAAAATTTCTATGACCTTGATGTAGAGAAAATGAACAACTCAAATAAAAAATAGAGATTTAGATCATCACCCCGAAGAACAACAAAACCATACTATTTCAATGTACTTTAAAAATCTCAAATTGGATTACCAATGGAAATATTCTATAATCAACTATTTCAAAAGATAAATAGGCCTTGGACCTACTCAAGGACATCAAACAACCATATTAAGCCACTTTAAAAGTTTTAACCTTTCATTTATCACCGTTCTCCTTTTTAGGCCTTAAACCCTCTTGTAGCCCTTCCTAAGTGAAAATTTTGATGAAAATAAAAAAATACAAAGACCTAAAACTCAATGTAAAATTATTTAGGAACTCATTATGCCTCTTAAGAATACTTGCAAAGTTTCAAGACTCAGCTATTTCCAAATCAACTTTTATTATCACTTTATTGTTTAGAATTAGGTCTTGCAATTAGCCCTTAAAAGGTACAAACTGTTGGAAGCACAATGGATTGAGGAGGGTGGGTGAATTAGTCCCTACAAACTTAATTTAAATTTCAGATTACTCACATAAACTATTAATCAATTAACCATCCATTAGAGTGTGCACAACAACATACAACATACATTCAATTAACCATGAACAAGAGAAGCAACACCATAACACAAGATATAAGTGGGAAAACCTCAAGGGGAAGAAAAACCACTAAAAATTCTGATTATATTACTCAAATAAAAGTGTTTAATGAAGCACCAACTTCACAAGGAGCACCAACCCTACAAGGAGCACTAACCCCTAGTTTAGTGAAGCACCAACTCCACAAGGAGGCTACAACTCCCTAAGATGATCAAACACCCACTCAATTTTTTTTTATGAAGATCTCTGATGTATTTTTCTTCCACAACTGATTGAGATCACTGATTCACTCGCTCTCCTTCAAACCCTAACTTCTCAAACTTGCTCTATCTTTCACTTTCTTCACTTATCTTTGCACCAAACCCTTGCACACACTCTTGAAAACATTATTCAACCTGTCATGAACTCTCTCATATCTCAAAACATGCCTTTGTACCTACAAATCACTCTCACATAGGTCACACTTTTCATACACAAGCAACTAGCTCCAAATAACACCCAAAACATCACTTTTATATGCTCTTCATGATTCAAATTCAAAATAAGTCAGTTTCCCTCATTTGGTTAGACACATTTATAATAATAAAATCTAAAAATTTCATTAAAATGGTCACATATTACCCATGTAGGTCGGCCATGCCCAATATCACGCATCTTGCACTAAAAAGGCTCAAAACTCCATCAATGGATGAGTAAAATCCACTAACACTAAAAAAATTATTATTAAAGCTCTAAAAATCATTAAACATGTGTAATATAACATTTAAACATCATCCATGGTCACAATTTTACTTTGACCAATCAAATATTTCGAGAAAAGGGCCAAAAGGCTCATATCTTTCACCAAACAGGTTGTTTCCAAAGACCTGTCTTCACCTTTGGGCTTGAATACCACCCAAGATCAATGTAACTACCACATGTGACCTAAGGATCTCTATATAAATTATATGCATGCTATACCTATTGAAACATCCACGTGTTCAAACCACAACAACATTCCTCTTCACCAAATCAAGCTTGCCCAGATACTAGTTTTGCAAACTCAACTAGCTTGCACCCTTGATACCAGTTCAAAGACCTCAAAAGTCCTTTAATAGGAACAAAATTCACACCCATTCACTCTCCAGGTGATAGAAAGCATCAACTCTTCTATCTCATGCTTCAACCAACTCAATCTTTCACTGAGTAGTTTAGTCCTGAAAACCAAGAAACCTTCTTCCTCACAAACTGACCTAAAAGACCCATCAAATCTCATCATCATAAAAATTTATACCATTAGAAATCTATCTGAATCCAATTTCCAAAAAATATTGTAACTCCTTCCAAATTTAATTGTAAGGCCTTCAACCAAGCTCATCTCTACAAACTACCTGAAACTGCCCCAAAACTATCCTTTGACTAGTCTTCACAAATAGGGTATACTTTTCTATTTTGATGCATCAACATGACCTAAAATACCATGAAAATGAATAAAAATCACATACTATTTTTTTTTCATTTATTTTGCAACTTCTTTGGACAACCTTGTCCCAAACTGGACTTCTTCAGAAACAAGCCTATTTGAGTGGGGTCCACTCATCACCAAATCCACTAACATACCTTTATGGAAACCTAGAGGAATCCTCTACATCTTTAAATCATCATCCATACACTATAAATCAATTCTTGGCACTTAGGAAACAAATATCTCTTACCACTTTCTAGTTAGGGTTTCAAGCATATAAAAAATAGTTTACCTTTTTAACATTCGTTCATAAAAACCCGATGATGAAATGACCTCATTATTTTTGTGAAACCTTCTAGAATAAATTTAGAAACATCCTTGAAAGCCATAAGGTACCATACAAAGCACAAAATTTATGCCGAGTATCAAGAGGTGCAATTTGAGATAGAAAACATCATTTCAAATCTAATTGGAAGGCCTTCAACCAAGCCCATCTCTACAAATTGTTTGAAACTACCCCAAAACTACTTTTTGACTAGTCTTCACAAATAGGGTATACTTTTATATTTTGATGCATCACGATGACCTAAAAACACCATGAAAATGAATAAAAACTCAAATACGAAAAATAATTTCCATTTATTTTGCAACTTTTTTTCGACAACTTTGTCCCAAACTGGACTTCTTCTCAAACAAGCCTATGTGAGTGGGGTCCACTCATCACCAAATCCACTAACATACCTTTCTGGAAACCTCGAGGATTCCTATACATCTTTAAGTCACCATCCATACACTATAAATCAATTCTTGGCACTTAGGAAGTAAATATATCTTACCACTTTCTAGTTAGGGTTTCAAGCATACAAAAAAAATTTACCTTCTTATCATTCATTCTTAAAAATTGAGGATGAAATGACCTCATTAATTTTTTAAGCCTTCTATAATCAATTTATAAACATCCTTGAAAGCCACAAGGTCCCATACAAAGCACACAATTTAGGCCGAGTATCAATAGGTGCAATTCGAGCTAGAAAACATCCTTTCTTGGACCCTATTTCACATTGAATTATCTTGTAAATTCCTCTTTAGAATGACACCAAATTTTTATCACACCTCTAATCCACCTCTATGCATCATCTTCAATCATCAGCATGGCTCAAATATTTCTCCATCGTCTCATACCATCTCATTTGCATGACGAGCCCTTAGGGTTTTGCGCAGTTTAGGCTAGGATCAACTGAAATAACATCATAACTTGACATGAAACTTATCTAAAAGATCCTAACATACCTATTATATAATTTAAGAACTACCTACATGCATCCATGAGCTCACATAGCTCTACATCTCATCCTCATGCCTCCTAGCACCTAGACCTGGTCTAGATGAACACTTGAAACTTGGTCTTCAAACTATATCTGCATCCTGAAACTCATGTGAGTGCCTAAACACTCCCCAAAAATTCTCTCCATGCTTCCAACATGCTCCTCAAGCTACCAAAAATCTCCAACCACTATACACTATCACCTAGGCTAGCTAGGTACACTGATTAGGCTTGTAAGAACAAGCCATTCTCACTGAATCAACTCATGCCATCATGAACATACATGAATGATCCATAAACAAGGGTAAATTTTATAACTGTCCATGGAACCCTATAGGAACTTGTATTAAAACTCCAAAATATTATCAATTCTAAATAAAATGCAATGTAAATAAAGCACACACGGTGTAAAGAAAATTTAAAACGAAATTCAACATATGCCTACGTCTTTGGGTTCAAATGTTGAATCGATTCATTACACTTACGATTATAAATAATTAAAATTTATAATGAAGCTATGAATGTGAAACCTGAACTAAGATAATTTTCCAGTTGATTCTGAAGACTCGGATGATAAATAAAAGTGATCACGTACTCAACTGATTCAGTATGAATCCGAACTAGATACAAAGGTGACCAAGAATCCAATTGATTCCAAAGAATCCAAATCAGAAACTTACAAAGACAAGAACTGATCCAAGTCCATGGAGAATTAGAAGATCATCTTATAGTGACCATCACAGAAGAACAAGTCTTTAAAAGTTTTCTTATGATGAGAGACATGCTTGACGAGAGCTCTAGTAGAAATCTAAGTGTTGATATGACTTCCACAAGGTATAAAGGTATCAAAAATCCTCCAAATTAGGAAAATAATACCACCATTAGAAGCATGAGGAAATTTTGAGAATATCTCTTTTTTACACCAAGGCCTAATTCGGCCTCTAAGACCTCCAAAATAAGTGATATGTAAAAACTTTCCTATATGGTAAGGTTGTTGCTTTCGAGAATAGATGTGTGTACATATCCTAATGAGCCTACATATAGGCTAAATCACCCTTCATGCCATAATGTTAAGGGATAATTTTAGCAAGAGGAAGTGGTTGGGGGTTCGACCCTCCCCACCACGATTACATATATTTTTATTAGGATTTAAACTAGCAATTGCACATGAGTTGCAAATTATGCCAGAAAAAATGTAAATATTTATATATTTATTTTGACGTGGTTTACTCAAGAGAGAATCACTGCTTTTTCGTATGTAACAAACAAGTCTCCAACCCACTCGGTTTACATTTGATAAGCGTCTTTGTCGACACTAAAATTTTCCTCCGTAATTTCTATTTCATTAATGTATGTATTAGGAATAAGATGTTGTTAAGTATAATTAGTAGTAGCGTCCGATAGAAGATAACGGCACGCCAAGATGCACGATCGCTACCAATAATGTATAGTACGGTCATAGTCAAAAGTACAATATGAATGTTGTGGTAAAAAGTAAATATTTGTCGTAAGTGGTCTCAGTAATGTTAAAATGTCAAAGTTAGGGTAAGTAGAGAAATAGGGTCTACATGATTAGGAATTAGAAATATTATATTGGTAATAAGGACAAGGAGTGAGGTCATAAATATTTTGTGTATTTTATTTGTAAAAATTCTAAAAATGTGGAACCCATGTGAAATGATAAGGTTTATCTTATCTTAAAAGATAAGCTTACATGTATAGATAAGAGTTAAGGTATGGAATATGATTCGTCAGAGTAGATTTCTTATCCTATCTTAGAGATAAGATGGATAATCCTGGAAGTTCTATAAATAGAGAGGTCACCCCCTCATTTAGCATAAAAGGAAGTAGTGAGAAATATTGTATGAGTAAGTGTGTAAAGGAAGCCATCATTTTGAAGGTGTGTTAAAGAAGCCATTAAGAGGTGTAATTGTGAAGTTTCTCCCATAGTATTGGTGGAAGGCAAGTGAAGTCAGTAACACTTGAAGTACCTCATGGGTGAGATTGTAACAATTTCATGTTAATATTATAATTTACATTGATATTTTAGATTTATCATCATTCTTTCTTATCATAGTCTATGGTATTCTTGTGTTATGTTTGTTGTTGTGTTTCCAGATTACATCCACCAAACTAAAAGTTGTGCATTAGTAAATAATCATAGCACGAGGAGTTCCTAGTGAAGAATTATCATAGTGCTAGGATTGGTGATGACATTTTGGTTCCGTTGCTGAGACCATTCCTCGTTGGTGGATTTTCTGGAGAGATATTCCCACTTAGTCAAAAATATTTGGAGGGTAACCTTGTTTTTATTGTGCATAGTAGTTACCATGGTAAAGTCACTTTTTTCCGTGAATAGTATTTACCGCAGTAAAGTCACTTTTTACCGTGAATAGTATTTACCACAATAACTTCACTTTTTACTGTGAATAGTGTTTACCACAGTAAAGTCAGTTTTTACCGTAGTAAGTCAAGTTTTACCATAGTTTACCGTGGTCATTTCTATTTTCTATTATAGTGATTCCAATTATTTGTGCACATAAGTCTTGTTGATTGTACTTGTGGGTTGGTATTTCACTGTGGTTACTTTTGAAAATGGGGAAGATTCCTATTTTTTCAGCCCAATCTAATGAAGATGCTTCCTCTTTCATTCAAGAGTTTAAACGATCTTGTATTTGTAATGGCCTTATAAGAAGGAACAATGGACTGAATTTTTTCCTACCTTTTTGGATGGTTTAGCCCTTAAGTGGTTTGAAACACTAGGTGATGATGTGAAAAACTCATGGGATTTATTAATTGAAAGTTTTCTTGAAGAATTTGGTGAACAATAGAAATATGTAGATCTCATGATCGATATCACAAAGCTATCCCAAGGAGAGAAGGAGAAGATAAGGGATTATCATGCTTGTGTTCTAGAGCTAAGGAGGAAGCTCGATGCCCAGATCTGGAAGGAAGGATTAGTGGATGGGTTGATGAATGGCATGGATAATCTCCTCTTTGTAAGCACTTCATTCTTGGGATGAAGCCAGAGATCAGACAACAAGTGAAGTATGACCGCCCAACTACCATTGAACAAGCAAAGGAGATTACAAGAAGGCAAGAAGAAAGCATGGAAGAGGAGCCCAAAGAAATTGTTGCTAAAGTAGAGCCTACACTAGCACCTTTGGTCCAGAATCCACAACCACTCTCGGTGAGCACAAATCTTTCTCCTAGTACATCTACTAAGTATGAAGATCTGCTCAAGAAGATGGGTCAGTTAACTATTAATCTTCTTCAAGGAAAAGAATTTAGTTCTCAGGGAAGAGATAGAGGTCCAAAAAGAAATATTTCTGAAGTTGTATGTTATGGTTGTTATAAAAAGGGTCATTATAAGTATAATTGTCCAGATAGAGCTTCTACATCCAGTACAAGAGATAATGATAAAGGAAAAACACCTGTGAATTCTTTTGATGTAGTAGATAAGAGCATAAATAATGAAGTAGATGTGTTTGTAACAAAAAGAAAGAAAGAAAAAGATAATCAAGATGGAAATGATCCTAAGAAGATGAAAGGAGAAACTAGTAAGAAACATAGGAGAAGAAAGTTAGGTGTGCAGGATTTTTGATTTCACAGGGACAAGGACCATACTCCATCTTAGAAGATCTATCCAAAAGGCCTGCAAATATTACATATGGTCAACTCTTGGCTATGTCTTTTGAGAAGAGGCGGGAGCTACGAAGTGGACTCAATGCTCGACAAAGGAAGGAGGTTGAGGTCCATGTTTTGGAGGTAGAGGTGGATCCCTACGCTCCACAAGCTGAGGTATTATGTAATGGTATTTCAATTCATGATGTCTTAGTTGATGGAGGTGCTGCAGTTAATGTAATGACCGAGTCTGTAATGAATATGTTGGGTTTAAAAATTGATCTCCCCTCAACACTTATGTTAAGGTCATTAAATAAGGGAAAAACTAAACCAGAAGGTGTTGTTTCAAATGTGGTAATATCTGTTATGGGTGTTGTATGTGTGGTAGACTTTAAGGTGATGAAAAATGGTACATTGCATACCCAATGTTGTTGGGAAGACCATGGCTAAGGAGAGTTCATGCAAGAAACTACTGGAATGAAGGCTTCATGACACTTAGACGTGGTAGAGAGAGGGTGAAGATAAACGTGATTCCTTGGCATCATAAGGTAGAACCTATGGATTCAAGTGATGAAACTGATGATTGGACATCCTCTGATTACTCTAGTACCAGTGAAGTGGACACAAAGATGAAGAAAGTGAGGTTGATGTTTCGGTCATGGATATCCTTCTAGTCACATCGACTCATGAACCCATAAAATTATCTGAAGAAGAAATTGATGATCGTCTCCAACAAATAAAAATTGGTGATGTTGTGATGGAGAGTGAGAAGGAATGCTACCTCCAACTCTTTCGAAGGTACATACACCTATTCACTTTTGATTACAAGGAACTCCGTCAAGTAAGTTGGGTAGAACATTCTATTGAGCTGGTAGATGGTGCTAAGCCCATAAAGCAAATGCCATATAGAATGAATCCTAATTTTTCTAAGACTGTAAAAGAAGAAATAGATAAGTTGCTTGATGCAGGATTCATATTTGCTATGGAGAATTCAGAATGGGTTTCTCCCATTGTGATCTCAATGAAAAAGAATGGGAAGCTATGCATTTGTGTTTATTATAGGAAGCTCAATAAGGCAACAAAGAAGGATCATTACCCTCTTCCATTCTCGGATCGATCTTGGATGAAGAAGCTAGGCCAGAGTGTTATAGTTTTGTTGATGGATATAGTGGATACAACCAAGTTCATATAGTGGAGAAAGATCAGTTGAAGACCATGTTCACCACTCCTTGGGGAACGTTTGCTTATAGAGTTATGCCTTTTGGGTTGTGTAATGCTCCAGTAACGTTCCAACGTTTGATGAATAGGGTGTTTGAACCCTACATTGGGAACTTCATCAGAGTATTTTTAGATGATTTTTGCATCTATGGGAGCAAGATGGACCACCTGCACCAAATGGAGACATCATTTCAAAGGTTAGATGAAGCACAAGCCTCACTAAACCCTACAAAGTGTGTCTTTGGATGTTCTAAAGGTGTTTTGTTAGGGCATGTTGTATCCAGAGATGGTATTAGTACTGATCCTGATAAAGTTTCAAAAATCAAAGAGTTACCATTTCCTATGAATAGAAGTAAGTTGAGATCATTTTTAGGCCATGTGGGTTACTATAGAAGATTCATCAAGAATTTCTCAAAAATTACACAGCCACTAACCCAGTTCTTGAAGAAGGATGTTACTTATGAACCAAGAAATAAGGTGCATGAAGCTTTTGAACAACTGAAGGAAGCCTTGGCATCTTCACCTATTTTAAAGAATCCAGATTGGAGCAAGCCATTCATTGTGTATATCTGCGATGCCTCGGACACAACACTTACTCGAGCCAAAAGGATGAAAAGGGGAATGATCATCTAGTTTACTTTAGGAGCGAGAAAAATGAGCAGTCTTTGAGGTGAATCATACATGAATCGAAAAAGAGGTTCTAGCTATTATTATTTTTTTGTAAAGAAGTTTAGAAATTACTTGCTAGGGCAGAAATTTATAGTTGTAACAGATCATCAGGCTCTAAAATATATTGTAAATAAGCCTAACCCATCAGGGAGGATAGCAAGATGGATAATTTTGCTACAAGAATTTGAATTTGGTATTATAGATAGGCTAGGAAAGAAGCATGTCAATGCATATGCACTCTCTCGAGCCTATGATGGTTTAGGTTCATCTTGTGATGATGATGATTTCCCAGATGCAACATTGTTATCCCTTGACACAATCCCTATTGAATACATAGATATTTGGAATTATCTGAATGAATTCAAGTTTCCTGATGGTGCCAATGTAAAGACTAAGAGGAAGATTACTCAAACCAGTCGTCCATATTCTATTCTGCATGGAGTATTATTTCGAATAGGACCTAATGGACAATACAAGAGGGCATTGGACGTGATCAAGGGAAGGAGCTGATTGAAGAATTTCACAATGGTACATGTGGAGGGAACTTCTTTGGACAACTTATAAGAAGAACGATCTTGATGCAGTTATCACTGGCCCACTCTTTTTAGAGATTGTTATAATTATTGTAAGACATGTGATATTTGTCAAACACATGGTAACCGTAAGACTTCATCAGCTCCATTATGCCCTATTCTTCCACTTGGTCCCTTTGAAAAGTGGGGAATAGACATTGTAGGTCTACTTCTAACTACCCCACACCAAAATAAGTATATTGTAGTTGCCATAGATTATTTAACCAAGTGGGTTGAAGCTAGGCCATTGAAAACAACTTCCATGGATGAAGTGGCAAGGTTCATATATGAACGCATTGTCACCAGATTTGGTTGTCCATTAGAAATTGTAATAGATCAAGGAAGCCACTTCATTAATGAGGTGGTAGAAGCCCTAGTCAATAAGTTTTCTATTAAGCACAAAAAGCAATAACATACAAGCAAGCACAAATGGACAAGTGGAATGAACAAATTTTGTGTTGTGTCAAATTATAGCAAAGATGCGGCCTTACAAGTACATAAGTGGGATAAAAGGATTCATGCAACATTGTGGGCATATAGGGCAACATCAAAGTCAGCAACATGATACTCCCCATTTCGGTTGGCTTATGGCATTGATCCGTTCTTCCTATTGAGTTTGATATTCCCACCTTTGAGAGTTATGAAAAATGAAAGGATGGATGAAAGCGATTCATAGAAAAGAAAGGTTGGTACATTTTCATTTGCTAGAGGAAATGAGTGAAATAGCGAAGGATACAAACTATAAGAAGAAAATGAAGCGAAGGGATACTTTGATTAAAAGATCCGTTGGTCACCATTTCATGTGAATGACTTGGTTCTAGTATATGATTCCGATACAAAAAAAGAAGACAGAAAATTTCTTCCAAAATGCCCTATAAGGTTGAAAATGGTGCATACCGACTTGAGGAATTGGATGGCACTCCCATTATGAAATGGGTCAACCACGACAAGTTGAAGATTTTCCAAGCACTGAATAGTCTACTCAGGGACGGAGTAGAAGCTAGGAAGGGGGAAGATGTCGACACTAAAATTTTCCTCCGTAATTTCTATTTCATTAATGTATGTATTAGGAATAGATGTTGTTAAGTATAATTAGTAGTATTGTGTCGATAGAAGATAACGGCGCCGCCACAGATCGATGTCGCCAATAATGTATAGTAAGGTCATAGTCAAAAGTACAATAGGAATGTTGTGGTAAAAAGTAAATATTTGTCGTAAGTGGTCCGGTAATGTTAAAATGTCAAAGTTAGGGTAAGTAGAGAAGTAGGGTCTATATGATTAGGAATTAGAAATATTATATTGGTAATAAGGACAAGGAGTGAGGTCATAAATATTTTGTGTATTTTATTTGTAAAAAGTCTAAAAATGTGGAACCCATGTGAAATGATAAGGTTTATCTTATCTTAAAAGATAAGCTTACATGTATAGATAAGAGTTAAGGTATGGAATATGATTCGTCAGTAGATTTCTTATCCTATCTTAGAGATAAGATGGATAAGCTCCGAAGTTATATAAATAGAGAGGCCACCCCCCTCATTTAGCATAGAAGAAAGTAGTGAGAAATATTGTATAAGTAAGCTTGTAAAGGAAGCCATCATTTTGAAGGTGTGTTAAAGAAGCCATTAAGAGGTGTAATTGTGAAGTTTCTCCCATAGTATTGGTGGAAGGCTAGTGAAGTCAGTAACACTTGAAGTACCTCATGGGTGAGATTCTAACAATTTCATGTTAATATTATAATTTACACTAATATTTTCAGATTTATCATCATTCCTTCTTATCATAGTCTATGGTATTCTTGTGTTATGTTTGTTGTTGTGTTTCCAGATTACATCCACCAAACTAAAAGCTGTGCATTAGTAAATAATCATAGACGAGGAGTTCCTGGTGAAGAATTATCTAGTCTTTGGATTGGTGATGATAGTACTCCCAACTGTGCTAAAATATGAGCTCTGAACATAGTGTTAACATCCATCAAAGTATAAAAGCATGGAGGATTTTTTCAAATATTGTAGTTGCAAATGCTCTAGTAGACGTGTGTAAATTGTAGAACCTTACACAAGGCACATAAATTTTTTGATGTCTTAGGGGTATTGAATGTTTTTTTTAAATAATAAAATAAAATTTAAAAATTTAAGATATGTATTTACTATTGTTTAAAATGGCCCATATAAAAGCTTCCCCCAAACTGCCCCAAAGAGAAAAATGGAACATATTTTTTTGTAGCATACTTAAAAAAGCCCTACGAAAGGCTTTATTGATACAAACATTTACACCGTATGAAACAAGCCTGTGGAATATACTACTACTCGGCTCTCAGAATTATGACCTACACTTTACACAACTTCTAAGTTGAATATATACAGACACGTTTAAAACACAGGAACCCCCTTTCTAATGTACAAACACATTTCATTACCAAGAGGCAAACATGTATACACGTTGCCTGGAGCAGCTTGTAAAACACATCCTCCATCTAACACGCTATCTGCAAAAATGGCCAATTTGATTTAAAGATTGTATAGTCCAAAAAGTAGATAAACATTGTAGCCTATAAAAAAATCTAAAGTATAAAATCAGATTGTTAGATATTATTATAGGAAATATCTAAAATCTATAAATATCTAGGATAGTAAATATTTAGGATTGTTAAAAAATATCTAAAATCCAACAACTTTATTGAAGTCGCTGGAATTTGACACTTTCTAGCCAAGGCATCTTCAAAGGTGGATTCCTACTGGTGAATTAACCACATAATGTGGCTATTACAAACATACATGCGAGGTTTAAAAATAATAATAAGCTATTAAAAAAGTAATATATCACCACCCACCTTATACACGTATGCATAACTCATTGTTTTATACATGATATGGTCTATTTGGTGGTCCATGGGACTTGGTCCACCACCCCACTTGCCATGTGGGCCTCCACCTTTAGCGCTTGGGAATATATTGTCCCACATACATGGGCATAGCATACGCTTAGCCTTTATAACAGCTCGACCGACCCTAATACTATGTGGGTGTGGCCACAACAATATTGATTTACCCACCATTTAATAATATAAGTCCTAAGTTGGCTCAGGGACACATCAAGCTAAGAAGAAAAATGTCAAGTTAAAGGCTAGTGGTAGAGTTAATACCCGAGTGGTGGCTATATGTATATGCCACGTAGTGTGGAATAATAATGTGGATGATGGAATGCCATGTAGTAAATAATTAATCGGCCGACCCACCATATGAACTCATCTTGCATTATAATGAACTTGCTGAGTCATAATGTGAACTTGTTCGAGTTGGCCAATATCAAACCAAGTTGGCTCGGTATAATTTCACTATCATCATGGTGTGAGGCCATGTGGTTGCCTAAGGACCCACCATATGGCAAAATATAATGTGGCGAAAAAGGAACCCCTCCATGAAAAGAGTGTGTTGAACCTGGCCGAGGGCCCTCGACCAGTAAAAAGTAGGGTCCACCCATCCGAATATGAGTGTCGAAGACTGACATCACAAAACCACATTTTGACTGGCTATTCTTGAGCACACGAAGTCCATTTTCCACATTCCATATACCGACAAAAAGTTCACCGGGTGATCTACCACTCTGTCATGGTATAGGAGATCTAGGGAACACCCGATGTCCTAAAATGTCCTCCAAATCACTGAAACACTATATCATCCACCTAATGAGCCTCATTTGACACTTCACCATCATCCAATTTTTCATTAATGAGATTTTACATCAATGACAACACCTAAATCACAACATGCCAATAATCTCCCCTTTGTCATTAATGGAAAACCTCCTGAACTTCTCCCCTTTTTACATTAATGAAAAAGGAATACTTGTACCTGCATATTCTTCACCTTTCTCAGCTTCATAGGATCATCTTTTGGTTAGAAACATCAACCAAATATTTCATTCTAGCTCATAAACTTGTCATTTCTCACAAAAATCTAATTTTTGGCCATTTTCTAAGCATTCTTGACTATGCTCCCCCTAGATACAAGCATACATAGGAACAAAAACACCTATAAACATAGAATGAACATCCTTTCACCTTCTCTTGAATAAGAGCATCATTAACCACAACTCAAACATACAAAATATTTGACATTGCACACCCAAAAACTCTATTTTGTCTTCTTTCAAAGCACAAGAGCATGTAACAAACCTAAATATGAAGCATATACCTTGTAAACATTCTAACAATGATGTATGAGAACCAAAATATCTTCTTACCTTCATTCTTGTGCTATCTCAACTTGTCAAGGCACAAATTTGGCTTCAAGTCTTCCACTTCTTGGCATTTCTCAATCATTGGGACTGATTTCCCTAAACTAACACTTTAATGTATTGTAGATGTAGTGGAGAGTTTTTGCTTTCAAAATTTAACTTAATAAAATGAAATAACAAAAAAAAGCCGACCTCGAAATATGACGAGGTTTACTTGATGCCCGTAATGATGGATGTTAAATAGAGCTCCTTCTTCTCGCATCATCGACAAAGAAACCTATAGATTAAAGACAACAAAACAAGATAGATTAGATAAATAGGTAAACAAGCTACTTAGAAAAGGCCAATTCCAGGAGTCTAAAGGGACTTCCTTGGAGGATGTCAACTTTCTTTGATACAATTAAGTAGATTTATAATAGTGATAAAGATATATAAATGACAAAATAGATAAATAATGGATGAGAATATTTATAACTTGAGATCAAAGGCCCCCTTATATAGATAAAGAGCCCCCTCTATCTAGCTATATCAAGGGCCTCCTCGATATAGAGAGAAAGAAATATAGAGAGATAGATAAAGAGATAGATAGAAAGATAAATAATTCAGATAGAGATATAGAGTTAAGTCTTGTGCAACTTCAAATCTAGCCCAAAGAAGGGTGAAAGCGATTTGAATGAACTCGAAGTAATCGTACTAGAAGTCTTCTGTTTCTTGTTGAATATAGTGGAGGAACTCAATCTGATATTCAATGTCTTTGATGTCACTTTGGAAAATCATATTGCACACAGTGTCAACTCGTGAAGGATGTTTTATTGTTCCCAAAATAAGGGTTGTTGAACTATAGGAAGGTTGTAAATGCTTGTTATGGGGTGAGACTGAGCAAGTATTGCCATCTAAAGTAAATCCATGCTTGCAGAGAACAATTTAAATGTAAAGATATTGATAAAAATGATGATAAATTGATAAACGGTTAAAAATATATGAATTAATAGAGGATTGCTTTGGCTATCCAGGGGAATCACCGATGATTAGACAAAATCGTTGGCAATTGGGGTAATCATCGATGCTTATTGTGAAAATGATTAAAATGATAAAAATAGTTCTAAATGATGATTTTCGATTGTTTTTGATGTTTGGATGAAACATGAATAATGAGACAAGATAAATAAATACATTTTGATGTAGAAAAGAGAAAAAATGCCTCAAAATGCCAAATGGAGTTGTTTGAAGTTGTTGAGCAGTTGTTCAATTTTGTGAGAGATGATCAATGAAAAGGCCACCAAAATGATGTGTTTGGGATAGCTTGGAGTTGATGTAGAACCTTGATGATCTCTGGAAATGGATTAGATTCGCTGTGGAGTCAAAAAACAAAGTGTAGGCAAGATAAAATGGTTTTGAAGATCCTTGAGAAAGGAGCAAAAACTCCTATTTATAATTGCTAGCGATCGGTTAGGATTGCCGGTGATCCGGTTTTTTCAAGGAAAACATTTAGAAAGTGGTTAAAACCACTTCTAAACAAGAATTTTGAGTGAATTACAATGAGAAATGGTTAGGGGAAGTTATGGATGAGTTGTGGAGGTTAATATGTGAGGATAAAATAGGTTTGAGTGGTTTTAAGATGGTTATGGTAGATTTCAAGTGGTTAGATGTGTAAATGGTATTTTATGAGTGTGTAAAATTATTTTTATGGAGGTGTAGAGAGGGTGACTTAGGATAATGATTTTTATATAGATTTTAGATTAAGTAATGTATGCATAAGGTAAAGTATGTGGGTTGACAAAACCTAGTGGCTATAGTAGACCAATTTATTAGAGCTCCAAAAACACAAATATAGCATGACATACCTTCTCAACACTCCCCTTGGGCCTGTGCCATACCATTTTAGTATAAAAACATAACAAAAATATTCTTACCTTCCTCACAAGCCATAGATATGGCTGAAACACTTGGGCCAATCCTTAAAGTACTTCCACAGTCTAATTCACTCTCCTTTTGCAATTTTGAAGTTTCAGGCATCATGAGATATTCACTTTTGTAAGCAACTAAGCATCTATCTTTACCAATCATCATCTCTTTTCCACTCAAAATACTCTAATAATCTTTGACTCCTAAAGGTATAAAATAGAAGCCTCCCTTTGTCTTTAAGATATTGGCACACCTGTAAAATGTCATTATAGAGCTACCGCAAATTAAGAACCAACCATCCATTATTACTAGCTTCAACTTTATCAAGAGCCATACCTTCTTAACTCCCTAGATAACCTTATTGAAACACATAGCTAACTCCCCCAAATTGATTTGCCTCTTACATACCTTCTTCATTTGATAATCTTTAGACTTGTTTCTGGCATCCATGAGATGCGCATACCCATATACCATTCCATAGATAACTTAAATTCATTATTACTTGTGTCAATGTGACTCTAACACCTGTAGATGCCCATGACATATTACTGTGGACATGGTACTTTTATCACACAATCACTAATCAACGTTTTCTAAAGATCAACCAACTAGTTACACCTTTGGCTTTCACTGAGAAGATTACACTTTGTAAATAATCTAGAGCTTCTCAAAATGTAATGAATGGACTTAAACAACCACTTCATACCTGTAAACACTTCATGCTTTGCCTCTTGCACATTTCCTATACTTGTAGTGTGTTATCTTGACTTATGGAGAAAAAAGTAGGCCACATTTAGTTTTTCTCTTTCTTGCTCATTTTAATGCCTATAAAATTCTTCACGAGATACATATACATTCTCTTTGAATCTCATACTTGTAAAAATGTAGCAAGCTTATCCACAAACCTAATGTATATGAAATTAGGTCATTGTGCAATGTTTACCTTAAAACCTCATACTCTTTATCACTATGATTTTAGATTTGAATGAGATGAAGCATGTGGACCTCACTCTCTTTATCAGGATACTAACTCAGATCTAGTATAAACATGCACCAACTATGAGAATTCTTAGAATTCACCAAATGATCATCTACAGGCCTATGACTAACCATTCAAGCTCAAATATTGTGCCTAGTTACTTCAATAGTGCATAATAGAAAACCATCACACATTTTTACCTCTTACTATTTCCCTGGAATATTGCATAGATTTTTGATCTTAATCATGCTTGATAAGCTCTGAGAGTCATCAAAATGTTCACTACACCATCTTCACATCACTAATATGCACACACACCTACTAGCCCCGGATCAATGAAAATAACACCCAATTTTTGATATAATCACTTTCATAGAAGAAACTCACTTGATTAGAGTACCCTTTTCGCCATTTAGTCTCTTCCATTAACCTTGAAGGATGCCTATGTGGGAAATTTTCCCGGTTGCAAGTCACACATTCCCAATCGGGTTTCTAACACTTTTCATAGATAAGATTGAACACTATCACAGATTCCAAAGAAATATGACCTTATCAAGGTATGAAACCTCTTGAATCTTAAAGAGCACCTTATTGAGATGATTTTCTTTAATTTTTAGGTTTCAACTCCACTATTTACACCTTCAACCACATAATCTTCTTCTTACCGCTTCTTGTCACCAAGAACCTAGTCAAGACTGAAGAACTCAAAAATGCACAAATTTTGATACCAAAATCTCAAATTTTCCAACAAATATGTGTAAAAATCCTTCAAAGTCATGAATAGCCATATTGTATCATGAGGCCAAGAATAATGACCACACTCATGAATTCTCCTTAGTTTTTCTTCTAATAGTCTTCTTAAACACTACCTCAAACCACCTTGAGATGATGGTCTAACAAGTCATCATACTTGATGTCATCATCTTCAAACTTCTTATGTGAATCATATGCACCCTTTGATATATTCAACTCATAACACAATGACATTTAGACCAATATATAGACCCAGACAATTCTTGATGACCAAAACAAAATTAAAAAAGAGAATGTATACTCTATGACTCTTGACCACCTTCATCAACCTTTTGAGGAAATTACATATCTTCACACACTTCAACACACTTAGACATGCATGATATGGGAAATAAAACTTATGAAAAACTCATGATACATCAATTTTTGACTCATGACTGACCTCTCAAGGTGAGATATACCTTTATACTTCCCATCAACTTTGAGCACTAACCCTGACCAAGAGAAGGCTCTTTACTTGAATGTCATGACCTAACAGACCTCCATTGAGACACCAACATGACCCTTACACTCACTAAGTCATTATAAACTGACAACACACCATGATAAGGTGGTTACATACATCAAAAGCACAAACATACACACTAAGAGACAATAAAACAATGATCATATCAGTTTCAAAACTTGAACAACCAAATAGAACCTCATAGATACTTAGAAGCTCATAACACCATACTTTGACACCTAAGAGGAGACACACATCAATATGAACAACTCCCCTCACTTCAATGCTTCATATGAGCTAATATACCTCTAATAATCCTAGTAGAGGCATATGAACACCATGATAACCTAAAAAGGTCTTGAAGAGGTCCCAAGCCCTCTTAGACACCTAAAAACCCTTGTTTCAGATGTGATCTTCGAGTCATGATTTGCTTTCCATCAATAATTGCTCTTGATGAGACACCATTGTCTCTTACTAGGCTCCCACATCCTTGACTATTATCATGCATCCTAGACCTCTGAAATCTCCCTTATTGTACCTTATGACCTTAGGACCTTAAAACCTTTGGTATTTCCTTGAGTAGCCATGATAACAATTTATAGAAACATGACCAACTCCATTACAATTGTAACACACCACATAAGTCTTTACTTTGACACCTTCAAATTGACTAGGTGGATTATACCAACAAAATTTAGCAGTATGACATTTCTCATTGCTATTGTATCACAACAAACTCTTAGCATGCTCACTCCTGCTATCTCTCCGTGGATGTTCATCTCTATTATACCTTCTACACTCCTTTTCCTATGACCAAATCCATTACAAGTATAACAATAACCATTTAAATATCTTTCATACCTTGAGGCATTAGGATTCCTAACTGCCTTTGTATTCATAGTATCTTTAATGACAAACTCCTTCTTTCCTCCCTTACTTGGAACCGAGATCCTATCGCTTCATTTCTTTATCCTTGAATTTAATTTTGAAGCCCAAACTAGCTCTATTGCCTACTAATTTCGATTGCTCAAGAAATCATCAAGTGACTTGGAATTTTTCTCAAACTTATGATAAAAATCTATTAGAAAGCAACAAAATAATTCTATTAGAAAGTAACAAAAAAATGTATCATAAAGGTCATGATAAAGATGTTCTTCAACCCATGCACATGTATTGAAATATGGCCTAATACTATATCTTTGCACAAACTTTCTTGTCCATCAATTACCCAATCTTAAATAGTCGCAAGAGTCAACCTATACGCCATCATCATGCAACATCATGATAAATAGTTTGAAAAGAGGTCTCACAACATGAATAAAATGTAGCCTTTATTTTTATACTCAAATACCTAGGCACACTGTCACTTCACCTAGATAGATCTGGGCACTCACCCAAGCACGTGAAGATACTAGGTCCCTCTTTATTACTATCTTACTAGGGTGTTAACATGCATGTTCATAATAACCACAATCAAAGTATATATTTCAACATAATAACTAGATCCATGAGCTCAATTTGGAAACACACATAATAAGAACATAAAGGTTCAAATAAAAATTAAGATCAAATCCACCATACAAGTACCATGAATAAAGACATCAAAAATCAATATCCATCCATAATGATCCATTATATTAAATCATGACAAAGCACAAAAGCTGAATACACCATAAGTATCATCACAAATTCATGCGCACAAACATACCAAAAACATAACTCTGTTACATCCAAAGTGATACCAAAACTATGCAAACCAATACATATATATAGGGGTGGGGAATTTCCCTTCACCGCTCATGCACTCTCAAAATAGGCCACATGCTCAAAATAGCCATGTCTTCATTTACAAAGATAACTAAAGAAGCATGCAAGCTTTGCCTAATAATAGATTATCTATAATTAACTCCAGATCCAATCCTATTATTAGCTCTACCACTACATGTCTCTTGATCTTCCACTTGCTCCAAAAATATCTTTTCCTTCACTAAGAAGTCTTCTTGTTCTTATCCTTACGTGCTCTGCACTCCATCCTATTTTTAGCCCATGTATGTCAAAATGACTAAGTCCCAAACTTTTTCCTTCTTGGGCGTGAAACCTCGAGCACAAATATGCCAACCTTCCATGCCTATCCACGTGCCCACTTCTTTCATGCCACTATCATATGTGCCTTTGATACATAGGTAATATTTCACCAGCCAACATTACCCCACACTAATGTCATTGTACCCTTGCAATGGGTACTCATACCTTATCTCTCCAAAGAATAAATAATAACGAAGTAAAGAATGATCATTACATAAATAAAATGAAAGGATGTAAGAATAATTCAACAACCTGGGCACTATTCTTCTAGGCAACAAAATTTTAGGGTACTCGTTCTTAATGTCTACTTCTAACTCATTCCAATCACTAAGTCCCTTATTCACCTTTTCTGGGATCTCCCCAAACACAGCTTACATTTCATCCATTGTCATATCGTCTCCCTTGTGCTTCAGTACTCTGAGAACATTTTCCAAACCTGAAGTCATGTTGTCCATCACATCCATTCTTCGTGCTATCAGTTTCCCAAGTTCTTTTATTTTCTCCTTGTGAGGATCCCGGAGTTGCTTGTGAGCGCATCACGCTTCTCTGCTAGCAATGTCAGCCTCTCCTCATGTCCCAAAGTCTCATTTTTATTTATGACAAGGACCTCATTATCTTCAACCAATTTCCTTGTTTTAATGATTGGCTCTAGATCTTCACACATATTCAATGCAAGTATGCCTTCTTCAATTCTTCCTTAATTGTTTGTAGTAGGGCATCATATTCAACTATCTTGTGTGCTATTTTTTTCTTTACTTCGTCTTTTTCAACTGCAACCTCTTTATCTTTCTTTACAGCTATCTATTTTGCACTTGGGCCACATGCGCTAGCTCCCTTGTCTAAAAAAAGCATAATAAAGTTCGTAAATAATATAGGGCTAATGGAAATTTTCCACTTACATGTTTCTCATATTGTGGCCGTGCCTTTAAAATTTTCTCTCCAATCTTCTCTGCTATCTCAAGGCAAGTATCCACTCTATTCTTGACCTTATCCTTTTATTTCTTTAGGTTATTTATTTTATCTTCCTTATCATTTTTATCCTTAAGAAAAGTTCTCAAGGTAGATGCCTTATCAACATTCTGACGCGTGACATTTTTAGCTATATTTCTTAATGCATTGCTCACCTATTCATCAGAGAACTCTGTGGGATTGATTTTCACATGTTTAGAATGTAGATCCTTCTTCATTCATTTGGTGGCACATGAATCCTCACACACATCAAACTCAAGCTCATCCATGTGAGTTTGCATATTCCAAGACAACTATTTCCTTATGTGCATTTTCCATCTAACTCAAGCTCATCCATGTGAGTTTGCATATTCCAGGACAACTATTTCCTTGTGCATGCGTTTTCCATCTCAGGGTCCATTAGCTCCCATCCATATAATTATTCCAGGTAAGAGTTCTCTAGAACCTTGCACAAATAATATTTGTAGGGTCATTGATGTACCCTAACTCAGGTGTTTACACCATCTCCTCTTGATTCTTCCCACTAACATTCTCATCTGTATGCTCCTGTGCTCCAACACCTTCTTTATTCTCTTCTCCAACTCTAGCATTAGGGCTAGTAGTCAACTACTCCACACTATCTTCCAGCTACGTATATCCCCTAGTGTGGATTTCTTTTTCACACTCTTATACACTCATGCTATGCATGTCTATATCAAACTGTGGTTGCTCATTACCGATCCCTTCATATTCTTAAACTTCAAGGCTAGGCGTGGAGACATCTTGGTGCACGGACTTGTTTGACGACCCCTCCTCATCACTATCTTTCACGGGCACATACTTGTACCTTCTTATTTTCTCTTCTTTGGCCTTCTTCACGAGCGTTACGTGCGGTGAAGTCTTTATAAGATATGAAGTACCGACACCCACATTTGAAGTCCTTCGACACCCGCATGGTTTTCTTTTGCCATGATCTAGCGTAGTACTATCTTCTTTCACTTATTCTTCTCTCTCAAGGACATTTTGTAAGTCCTCCTTTTCCTTCCTTGGGGGTGTATCCTCAAGTTTTCTCTTTGTGCCCACAATCTATTTGTTCTTTGGAGGACCTAGGAGTGAAATTTCCTCACCTACAATAATTTTCCCTTCCTTAAACCTTGGCCTCAAGTATACGTACATGTACGTGGACTCTATTTGTCCCACAACCATGACCTCTGGAGTGATATCTATATTATTAGACTCCATTGTCTCTACATATGCTTCCTTGTTAGGGTAGACATATGTCTTGCACAAAATGTGAATGTTTGTGTCTACCTTGTTAGCATCAAACTATAACTTCGCGCATTATGCATCTGGTTCATGTAATCTTTAAAATAACAAGTAGTGAATGCAAAAGGAAACTTACACTAGAGGCTTTTCTCACTGTCTTCATGTAAAACCACCCCAAACAAAAGATTTGATATGCCACAAACTTTTCCCGATCTTCCAAAATGTTGGGCATTTCTCTAGGGATGTGTCATTCCCCCTCAAATGCATCACACATTCTTCTATACCACTTCTCTGTGTGTTACTTATATGTCCTTGTTATAGTGCCTTGGCATGTGAAGCTTGCAAACTTCTTCGCATAGGTGACTTATTTTCCAAAGGGTACACCTACATCTTGTCCTTTGGCCCATTGGGCACACTAATTTCACAAAATACAATAAGGAGAAAGATAGTACCCTAAGTTATCTTCTCACCTTTGTCATTTGGATGCATGCTTCTTCCACTATGCCTTCTGTAACGTATCTCACGATGTTATAATACGTCTTGTTTGCCATTTTGTGTGCTATATACAACCATCACTTGTTTACCTCCTATCTCTCTGAAGTTCCCAAATTACAATGACTAGGTGTGCAACTACCTTGGTGGCTTTATATTCTATATTTGTCATGTTGAAAGCCCAACCTCCTTTATGATACTTAAATTCAGTAACCATTTCCTCTAATCCATCATCATCGAAAGGTCGCTAACAATCTTGTCATCAAAGTTGTGAAAACCTCAGTAACCTTTCGATTAACTTTGCATGGTAATTCTCATTCTCCTTTCTGTAAAATAGAAGTAATCTTCATGTATGCACAATACGAGCCACTGGTATAGACAATTGGGCTTGCCAAAGAATGACAACTCAAACAACTGCATAACCCCAACACTTTCTAATAGCTTGTAAATGTTATTGTCGTATACCCTTTGTCCATCCGCGGTTCACCCACTCCTATTCAACACCATATCTTCCTTTATATCCTTCTAGGTCTTCTTTGTCTGATGATTGAAGTCACTAATTTTGCATTTTTTCAACTATCCTTCCACGATCTCTCTTCGATAACATCCTCTGGGTATTGCATTTATGCAAACCACTCATGTGGTGCTTCCTCGATCTCCTTCACAATGGTTAGATCTCTCTTTGGTGCCATTGTTCTTCTTAAGTAAAAATGTGCTTTGAAAACTACAAATGTTTCAATGCCTTATTCTTGCACCTTTGTTTTCCTCTGTTTCCTCAGAATATGCCATGCCCTCATGTGCCCTAGCTGTGAATTTTATCTCTGCAAAACCTAATACTATGAATCTTTCCTTCGCACATGCCCTTATCACTCAAACACTTATTCCACACAGAGCTTTGGTACTTTCGTGCATTGAAATCACCTAGTTTTCCATTCAAATGATTTCTCTTCACACTTCATACTTCATCACACTTCTCAACTTGAAAACACAAAGGATGCAAGGTAAAAATAACATTGCAAGCTTCTTCTTTTATAGATCCATTAAAACCCTCGCATTAATTTATCGTCAACCACCTCTCCGTATGTGGCATGAATTCCAATCTCTCACTCTTCCGCACGTTATCTTGTATTCTTCCACGCCTCTAGTCGTAACCTTCTAGTACACCCACTACTTCTTGGGAAAAAATATCCTTTCGCGTACCTCCCTACACCACAATACAAAACCATTGCGCTTATAGAAAGTAGTTTCCCATGGTGCTTTGCCTACCTCATGTTACACTGTGCATCCATCCATCTACACGTGGTCTTCAATACAAGAAATTTTCTTTAAGTACCTCAACTCTGAGCACCTGTAATATTTTTCCAATGCACACCAATCTGTATCAAAGCACCAATCACTTATTCTTTCCGATCCACCCCACACTAAAAGTATGCGTGTTCCTCTGCGCATGAATGCAATAAATACTATTCATCTCCTAGCACGCAAAGCATGCTTATTACTACCAAACACTTGAATTAAATTAACAAATCATAACAACGATGGAAGGAAACACGTGAAAATAAAATGCATGAAAGGGAAATCTAATCAATGGTAATATCTTGCCTTATTACAAACACCAAGTATACTTATTTATAGTAGGGCTTCACCTACTCCCATTAAGTAACCGGGAACTAAAGTGCCATTGAGCACTTGTAGAATCGATAAACACCTAAATCAAGTATCTTTGTTACTATAAATGGTCCCAACCAATGAAATTTCAACTTCCCAGGGTGGTGCACAAACTTTGAATCATACAGAAGAACCATCTTTCCAACCTCAATTTTTTTGTCCCCGATATGCCTATCATGCCATACCTTTTGTCTCGCTCTTTTTGTCTTTTAGATCCACCGGAAATAGTGCACCGCTCATTTAAATGCATTAGTTTGTTCATGCATTCTTCAATATCTTGTTCATCATCCAATCCTCCCGCACGCACAATACACAGGGGATGACAATATGAATTCCACAACTAATAAAGCCTCTGCACCAAACACCAACTAAAAGGGTGTGGATTTATTCAATCTTTTGTAAGTAGTCTTGTATGCCCAAAGTACAACATAAACTTTATCATCCCAATATTTTCTTCCAACATCACAAATTTTTATCAATATTTCTCCCAAAATCTTGTTAAAAGCCTCAACAAGATACTATTGGCACATGGGTGATAAGGTGTTGTCTTGTGGTGCATTACCATAAACTCAACGAAAAGAATTTTGATGGTCTCATTAAGAAATGAATGCTCTTATCACTTGTCAATCTCAATGGAAATCCATACCTAATGATAATGTTGTCTCATAAGAATCTTGTTTTTGTAGCCGCCTTGCAATCCTTTGTAGAACCGCTTCTACCCACCTCGTCGGATAGTCTGTAAAATTTATAATAGAGCGTGCACTAGTCCTATGCACGGTGTGGGAAATATGACCTATAAAATCAATAGACCATTTCTCAAAAGGTTCATCACTTGCAATAGGCCTTAATGACATCTCATCCCCTGGATCTAGGTTTCCCAAGCCATTGACAATGATCATACGACTTAACATAGTCTTTGATATCTTTATACATAGTTTCCCACAAAAGGTCACCATCAAAATCTTGTGCGTGGTGATATCTCCTACATAATGACTTCCTGCAATTCCATAATGAGATTTTTCTATAATACCCTCGGGTTCATGCTCCATAATACACTAGTGCAAAACTTCATCATGACCTAGCTTATACAAATCTCTAGCTATCAACTAGTAAGGTGTGACGTATTGCAAGTTATTTCTTCTCCAAGGTATTCATTCCCTTAGGTGCCTGTCTAGTACACAAAAAGAATGTAATATCTTCAAACTTGGTGGGTACGTGATTCAATTTAAAGAGCTATGCATCCGGAATTGTGTCCTCAATGCTCTGTGTATCCTTGCTAGAATTTATTCTTGACAAATGGTCAAGTCTTGAGTTACTTTTTCCTAGTTTCACAATCACTGTAAACTAAAACTCATGAAATAGTAGTATCCACCTGCAAATGCACCCCTTTATAATAGGCTTGTTGACCAAATACTTAAGTGCCATATTGTTGGTTGTAGAATTTGATCTTAAAAACAAACAACAGTTAGGGGACAACAGTCCCTCCTCTTTATGGGAGAGGTTCCCTTATTGAACACACAACAAATAAGTAAATATACCTATTTATAAATGTACAACCTATCAATATTTTAATGAGGGTTTTGATGCTTCAGATGTCTTCATCTCATAGATTTTAGATACAGAGAAAGAGGAAATAGAAGAAACATAATTCAGAAGATAAAGAGAAGAGAAATTTTAGACACATAGATTACAAAATGGTATCTTACTTATGCTTGATAAAGTGACAAGATTTAAACTATACATATATAAACACATGACATATATGAAATAGACACAAAGTTCTAAGCACAACATCAACTGGAAGACACAAAGTTCTGTTCAGATACACATAGCTTCTCATGAATCCAATTGAGAACAAAGAAGATATACCAAAAGAAAAGATGAAATTTCTTATGTATACATAAACAATTTAGAGTTTTTACATCCAAGACATCAAAATCCGTTGCTTTTAAATGATAAGAAAAGCTCTTTAAATAGTCTTAGGAATGGTTACAAAAGAGCCTTTTAGTTTCCCCTTATTTTAATCCAAATATTAATATCTAATTAAGTATTAAAACATCAATTTGTCCTTTGCTTACATAACATATGGCTAAAGAGAAAATATCCACCTTAATTAGATACTTTAAATAAAATAGGAAACTAAGAACTAGGAGTCAGTGACATTCGAAGAAGTGCTTGTAACACCCTTTGTTTTGAGCACTTGGTTTCTAAATCTTTTCAATGCCTCTGCTATGTCCATGCCCCAGGGAATTGTTGTATTCATAGTTGCATGAGTCCAACTACCTAGACACTTCTCCATCTCTTTTCCAAATTCCACATTTTCCAAGAACTCCTTATTAGCTTCTATGATAGCTACTTGCAGTGTGAAAATTTCTTTCATCTTCTCCTTGGATATGGTATCTTGCTTGAACATGTCTTCTCTAACAAATGCCTTGAACTAAGATTTGATTTCTTGAACCAAGAATTTATCTCCTGAATTCTTCTTGAAAATCTGGCAGTGAATATCATGAAAGGAAGATGTGACACAAGCTTTAAAATATTCTCCCTTTTGCAACATGTTCCTGAGTTCTCCAATGGATTCTTCAAGAACCTTTATCTTCCAGTCAATGCTGAAAACCCATTGCTTAGACAAATTCAATTTTGCATCATCAAATACTTTGCTTGCCAAGAGGATTTACACATCTGTATCACTCATTAATCAAAGATCTTGGATACATTCACTCCACAAATTCAACTCCCTATCTAAACCACTGAGTGTCATGGTAAAATTTAACTAAATTTTAGCAATTCTGTCATATGCTTTACATGCTTCCTCAATGAAATTTAAACCTATGATTATCATGTCATCAACTAAGGCTTCCATTTCCTTTCCATAAGTGGCATGCTTATGAATATATTTAATAGCCTAAAATTCATCATTAGACAAAATGGAAGGTGGTGGAATTGAGGCTAAGGGAGTTGGATCAAGTACCTTATCCTCTGCCAATAAGGATTTGATGAAATTTGATAGAATTTGATTTTTCTCCTCCAACTGCTCATGCGTTTGCTTGCCTTTTTCAACCCTTTCAATTACTCTAGACATTGTCTCCTTTAGGTTGTGCACTTCACTCTCAGGTGTTGATTCTCTAAGGGGAATCCTTGTTAATTCCAAATCACCTACCAATAGGTCCTTTTCATCTTTGTCAAGTTTGGGCTTAACAATCTCCATGAATTGCTAGCCTTGAGAATTTGATACTAACTTGAATGTGACTTTATCCTTTTTTCAAGAGGGAGGAGAAGTAGTAAAAGTATAGGCAACTACATCAAACTTAGGAACAACAATATTAGAAGTGAATTTCCTTTTCTTTCTTTCCAACAATGGTTACACCTAAGAAAAATAAGAATTGGAAGTGGAGGGGAAAATGGACCCAAGTATAGGTGTGCTCATTGCACTCAAAGTTTGTACAACAACCACTTCTAGCATAAATGTCTCAGTTTGGGTGGTGTGCACTTCCTTGACAGGGACTTCCTTAGCAGATGTTTCTAAAACACTCATATAATCTGAACTTTTTTCTTTAATTGATCTTCTTTTCACTACTTTCCTCAAGATTATTCTTCTCTGTTTGTCTTGCTCTTTTTCCTCATTGTCATCATCACATAGGTATATAACTATTTCAATATCAGGAATTGTTTCCAATTTCTTTGGAGAAAATAGCTTCTCACTCTCTTGAATGAATTCCTCCATCTTCTCATCCTTCTTGGACTTTCCTTTCTTTATGTACACTAGAGTTGAAGGTTTAGGTGGAGATGGAACAAATTTCTCATGTGCTTTAAGAGTCATTATATTTTGAGGGGTGGAGGCTTCTTGAGAAGAAAACCTGAACTTTCCTACTCTAAACATTTTCATTTTCCTATCAAATCAGATTCCGGTCCTTACTAATACATGGGTTATGAGTTCCTTAAAATCATTCCTCTCTTTGAAAAACCAATCAATGGTTTCAATAGGAGTGTGTTTAATGGATCTTTCATATTCAAGGGATTGCAGTTCTTCATCATCATCTTGAAGTCCTTTAAGAACCTTGTACACATCAAAATATTTAATTTTTTACAGGGACAATCTACCATAGTATCTTCTTCGGGCTTCATAATCATCGAACAATCAACCTAGTAGTCTTCAATATCAACAAGATGATAAAATCCCATTCTAAAATTGGTGGCAATAAAACCCTTGATATCAAAGCAAGTCCTTGGTTTGAAATAGTGAAGAGTGAAGGGAGCAATTTTCCTATCAACATTTTGGGCATCTAAAGCAGTCCTACAAGTGTAGTTACCCAATGTGATTGGGAATTGGATGCCTGTAATATTTTTGTCCCTACAAGTTCTATGGAGCTTATCCAACTACCTGCAGATTTCAACCAAGGCCATCTTGTCACTATAATACATTGGGAGTTTTAAAGGTGTTCCCTCAAATCTAGCCAACCGTATGTAAGATAATTTCTTGAATTGAGTGTAATGACTACCATAGACATCAATCAATTATTTTTCTTCATCTGAGAATCTCCGAGTAGTGTCACCCTCTAGCAATCTGACAATATACATGGTGAATGCATCGTTCACCCTTTTGAAGTGATGGTTACTAATCTTCAAAGTCAACTATGGAAAATACTCATAAATAGGAGCATATTTATTATCTTCAACAGGGGAGAAAACTAACCATTCTTTGAGTGGGAAAAATACGATGAGATACTTGGGAGGATGCGACACCATTGTGGGCCCGATACCCTTACCTCTTCCAATGAATTTCCGGAGGAAGTCGGTTCTGGGGAGGGGATGTAGTGCCCACCCTTTTCGAAGACTCTCATTTTGGTTACATGTGACTCATTATATCTATACTATTGTGATGATAGGGACATTATTGCTTGTTTTGTTATTTTGATGGGTCATTATCACATGAAATTGTTCTTAGACAGGTTTTTTTGCTGTTACGATACTAGATGTCACGCCCCACTTAGCGTGAGTTCCAAACATGCTAAAAGAAAACTAAATATCTCGATCAAAGATGAAAAAGGTAATGAAGTGGTATATATATATATATATATATATATATATATATATATATATATATATATATATTACGTTGACAATTACTATCATAACGACGGTGCATAAAAACAAAACTCCACTTGTGATAATAACATATCACATGGGAAGGGTTGGTGAGGTGAGAACAACAATGTTAGCGGGATGATTAAAGTAATTAAATTAAATTTAGTTATTTTTGGGTAAGTTAGCGTAATGGGTTAATTAATTTTAAATGGTTTAAATTTATATAATTAACTTAACTTAGGTGCATGATTTCCCTTAGTGAGACAATTAAATAATTTTATTAATTAAAATTATTATTCTTTTACCTGTGTTTTCTTCATCGAGGGCATGGGTCCATTTTGGAGGCAAAATGGGACCCATGACCGCCATGGTGTTATTTTTCAAATAAATAAATCTAACCATTTAAATTTATTTCACACCGTAGTTTATAATTTGGGGGACCCTCTTAGTGGGATGATTAAAGTAATTAAATTGAATTTAGTTATTTTTGGGTAAGTTAGCGTAATGGGTTAATTAATTTTAAATGGTTTAAATTTATATAATTAACTTAACTCAATTTATAGATTTCTTAGTGAGACAATTAAATAATTTAATTAATTAAAATTATTATTCTTTTTATCCACATTTTCTTCATCGAGGGCATGTGTCCATTATGGAGGCAAGATGAGACCCATGACCGCCATGGTGTTATTTTGTCTTCTCGCAAACATTGTTGTTCTCACCTCACCACGCCTTCCCGTGTGATATGTTATTATTGCAAATGGAGTTTTGTTTTGCATTGTCGTTACGATAGTAATCGCCGACACATTTTTTTAAAAAATATGCCACTTCATTACCTTTTTCATCTTCGATCGAGATATTTGGTTGTCTTTTAGCGTGTTTGGAACTCGCGCTGTGGGTGTGACATCCGTATCAACAATATAATACATCAGGTAAGAATTCATATGAAAAGTCTTGGTTCTTTGGACATTCATAAGATTTTTAGTGAGGCTATCACAAATTATATCTACCTAATTCAAGCTTTGTTTGCCTTCACATATAATATTTATGTAAGGGCACATCCAATAATGAAACTCATTGGTAGAGGGCATCCCCATTATTTTGGTAAGGAGAGTGATGACATCTGACAACTCTTCCTTAAAATCAACCCTATACATAGTCTTTGGTAGCCTTGAAGCTCCTTTCTTTGGATTCTTAAACCAAGACTTAGCCACTCTGCTCTTATATTGTTCATTATCCTAATCAAAAAACAACTGAGCCTGGTCTTGGGTGAGGGTGTTTGAATTTTCAGTGGAAGGATTCTTGAGGGTAGTACTAATACAATTAGCATCCAATCAATCCAATACATTTCCATGGGGATATATTATTTCCTTTGTCTCTAGGTTGAAGCATGAACCACAGGGTTAGCAGCATTGAATCGAAATTAGAAAACCCCCTGCATGAATAATTTCGATATTTTTAACTAGTTGAGAAATGAGAGTAGGGTTTTGACAGTCAATTCATGCCCAGAAATCATCCAAGTTGAGGTGTTGAGCTTCACTATCTCCTATGTTTGGTATGGTTGTCTCCAAGGAAGATAAATGCTTATGCCCTTTGTAGTTGATCTTCATTATATGGCAGGAGTAATGAACTTCTTTATTTCTCTAAATTTTTCTTTTGACAGTCCACAACTTCTATTACACCTACAAATTTGAAAAACTAGAACAAGGACTTGGCTACGGCTACAAACAATGGAGAGTGAGAGAATAGAATGGAAGACAACAACGAATGCAAAGGGTGTGGTAAAAATGATTGATTACCTTGCTATTTATACAAATTCCATTTGAGTAGGTCAGTAGGGGGGAATTAATATGAAAATTAATGCTTTATACCAACCCAAGATAGTGGCAAGTGGAAAAGGTGGAGAAAATGTGCACAACTGCCCATGGGACAATGGGACACCTGAGAATCGATGAGCTGAAACACCACTAGTGAATGAAAAGTGAAAAAATGGACTTGCGGGAAATGAAGGTCGGGGAGCACTAGGGATATGCGAGACGTGATAAGCTAAAATTTTTACAATACACTAGAATCGGGAAAATCGAAAAAAACTTGCACAGATGGTCCTTGGGACATTGGGACATGATTTCTCTGAAAAGCAAGTACCCACAAATGAAGGAAAAGTAATGTGATGCAGAGTAATCGGTGAACAAGGATTCCGATGGAACTTGGGACGCGAGGACATTAAAACTCAAATATCTACACAACAAAGGAAAAGTCTCAAAAACTCAAAATTCAAAAAAATGACTAACTGTTTAAAAATAACTCTTCCTTCACGGACCTTCACAAGGACATTTTGATAGTCATCTTACCAAATTTTTTTGAAAACTGAGACAAAAATACACAATTTATGGGAAGTTACAACATCTAGCTCTTTTTGGGGATGAATTGACTTGAATAAAAGAGAACAAGGTAGGACCAAGAACTCTAGAATCTCTGGGAAAAGATCAGACAAAACCATTGGGAAAATAGAGTCAAGGATGAAACAATATAGAAGACACACACCCATAACAAAGAAACACCACACAAAAACCAAAAACATGAACTATACAAAAATTGTACAAAGGACTGCCTAGTCACCTAGGACTGAAACAACTTCAGATATTTCCCACTATATGGCAGTGGAAGAGAGGTTCCATCCATATAGTTCAAATAAAATGAATTTTCTCCAGCAAAGTGTCTAATTTTGAAAGGACCCAACCAAAGAGAATCAAACTTACCATGACTTCCTCGAGGTTCCCACCTCTTGTCCCAGAGTAGGACAATGTCACCAACCTAGAAGTCCCTAGGTTTGGATTTCTTATCAAATAATTGTTTCACCTTTTGTTGATGTGCAATAATCCTATCCACTACTTGTAATCTATCTTCATCCAACCTCTGTAGGTACATGATTCTTTTCTCCAAAGCACTGGTGAAATTTGAGTCTTTGATAACTTTCATCAACTACAAGGTGACAGTTCTACAGTCACTGGTAGCTAAGCTCCAGTTTCGTACACCACCTGAAAGGGAGACATTCCAATTGCTCTTTTGGGTGTGATTCTATCTACCCAAAGAGCATCATAAAGCTTCTTGTGCCAATTCCTTTGAGATTCATTCACAAGTTTCTAGATAATAGTCACCAAATTTTTGTTTGTTGATTCTTGCTTGTCCATTTCCTTGGGGATAGTAATAAGAAGAATGTGCAAGGGAAATTCCATACCCATAGCAAGAAATCCATCAACTCGTAAGAAGAGAAGTTGGGAGCATTATTAGTGACAATTTTTTTGGTACTCTAATATGATCAGGATGTTTTCTTTGATAAAATTGCATACCACTTTAGAAGTAGTACTTTTCACTGGAATAACTTCCACCCACTTGGTGAAGTAGTCGGTAGTAGTCAAAACATGAGTATGCCCAACATTGGAATGGGGGTTGAGAGTGCCTACAAATTCAAGTCCCCATTGTTGAAAGGGTTCTTCTATTACTATTGGTTTAAGTGGTAAGGTAGCTAGCTTGGGCCTCCCCATGAAATTCTAACAAGCTTCACATTTACCTACCCATTTAGTTGCATCTCAAAACAAGGTTGGCTAGTAATAGCCTACACGAAGGATTTTATGAGTAGTCACAATAGATGAAAAATTCCCTCCACAAGCTTGATCATGGAATTCTCTAAGAAACTTCTTTTGTTGTTCTCTATCCACACATCTGAGAAATATTCCATCAACTCCTCTTTTGAATAGAGAATTGTCCCAAAGTACATATTGTGTAGATCTCAACTTTATGGCTCTCTTCTCCTTGGTACTTAAATGGGGTGAAAATTCTCCATATGTTAGAAAATGAGCAATGTCAGCATACCATTCATCACCAAACTGAGAAAAATGATAGTGGGGATATCTATGTCTTCTTTGGGTAGATTACCTTTAGAACCGTTAGCGATCAACTCATAGAGTCCCTTTCCTCAGAATAACTTAGTTGGCTTGATGTCCATATCATACTCCTGCACTTTTGCCACCCAATTCCCTCTTTTAGTCCCAAAATCTTGTTGTGTGAGAATTGATTTAACAGTTGTATCAGGCACAAAGATAATTGAATGAAAATTAAGGATATAGAAACAAAATTGATTGATTTCCTTAACTACAACAAAAGCATGTTTCTCCATTTGAGTATATTTCAATTCATGAGATTTTAAGACATAACTCATGAAAGAAATAGGTAGTTCACATCCTCGTGATTCTTTTGTGTCAGAATGACAACCAAATTATTCTCGGTTGCATAACAATAGATTAAGAAATCTTTCTCAAAATCAGGACAAACAAGAACTGGGGTCTTGGCGATTACTTTCTTGATATTTTCAAAGGCTTATTTCCCTTCTGATATCCAGTAAAAGGATTGATTTCCTTTCATCATTTGATCTATACTCATAGTCAACTCTACAAAATCAGGGATAAATTTCCTTAGAAAGTTATTTTTCCAAAGAAAGAGTGCACACCTTTTTAACTCATGGGGAGGGGAATTTGCTGAATGGTATCGAATCTCTCTAGATCTATCTTGGTTCCTTCTTTGGAAATGATATGCCCAAGCAAGTTTGCCTTGATGAGACAAAACATAGTCTTCTTCGGGTTTAGAGATATCCAACGCTCCTTACACTTCATGAGAACAATTTCAAGATGCCGAAATGGTCTTCCCTTTCTTAGAAAAAACAACCGAATCATCAAGATATACTATAATAAATTTTACTTTCAAGGCACCAAAGGAAAAATCCATTGCCCATCGGAAAGTGGCACCAACGTTGATTAGAATGAATGACATCCTCTTATACACAAAATTACCCCATGGAGTTGTGAAAGCTGTTTTATGTTGATCTAGGACATCAACTTCAATCTGATTGTACCCTGAAAAACCATCCAACATAGATAACATTTTAGAGCCGGTGACAACTTGTAGGATTTGATACATCATGGAAAGTGGATAATTATCCTTAAGGGAGGCTTGATTCAAATTTTGAAAATCCACACAAATTTGAATCTCGCCACTCTTTTTCCTTACTGGCACAATGTTGGCCACCCAAGCTGAGTGATGAATAGGAAAAATTATCTTTGCCTTTAAAAGCTTCTAAATTTCTTGATAAATGGTATCTGCAATCTTGGGATTATATTGTCTTTTTTTCTTTGAAAAGGCTTGATTCCTGGTTTCAAAGGAATGTAATGTTGCATTTCTCTTGGTTTAAAATATTTCAAATCATCATACGAATAGGCAAGTACATCTACATATCTTCCTAATAAGTTTATCATTCTATTCCTTTCCTCTTGGGTGCAACATTTGCCAATGTTGACAAGCTTAGGTTCCTCTTTGCTCCCAATATTAACCTTTTCATACTTTTCTGATTGATGAACCCCATGTGATATATTTGACTTGATATACTTGTCATGCTTGTTGAACAAATCTTCCAAGCTTACTAGTCCCCTGGTATCTTGTTACCTTTTAACCTAATACAACCATCCTTATCATATTCTCTTCAATTCCTTCCCCAGTCATGACAGATGATATGGATTCATGAGGAGGAACCTCACATGTAACCTCACTTCACGATTGAGATGGTACATTTTCTGGCACACTTGGCCTATGTACCATCTCAATCATGAAATTTTCTTGGGAAAAGTCAGGATGAGGGATCAACAAGGATCCCGAGATGGCCAAAGCATCAGCTCTAGTATTATTTTCTCTGGGCACAACTTCAATAGAAAAGGCATCCAATAATTCAATTGAATCCCACACAAATTTCTATAGTGCTTTAGTCTCTTGTTCTTAACTTGAAAAATCCCTCTAACTTTCTTGACAATGAGCTTTGCATCTCCTCGTGCACAAAGATTCTTAATTCCCATTTCTCTTGCCATTGCTAGTCCCAAAAGAAGAGCTTCATATTATTTCAGTATTATTTGTGTTTTCAAACTAAAGCTTGTAGGAGAAAGGGTAAGACTTATTTTTAGGGGAGAACATGACCACACCTTCTCCAAAACCAACTGAAGAACAACTACCATAAAATTCAAGGGTCTAAACACCGTTAGGGTCATTCATCACACCTTTGGGAGCCTTCATTTCCTCTTCTGACATGATCATGTAGTTTCGTGACCAATGTCTTCATAGAGAATTTGTGCTCTGGGGTCATCTATTTTCTACACAATGTACTCAGTTTGTCTTTCAGGTAATAACTTCTTCATTTTACCATTAACTGGGATGAGGGCATGTGACCAATCCATTTGAATCTCTCCTCCCACTTCTTTACAAAAGTTTCTATTTAGAAACATAACATAGGATGGGGAATATCTCGATACTAAAATAGTAGCTTTGAATATTTTGTATAGAAAGCAACAAAGGCTACTTGTGCATCCTTAATCCTTCCTACCAATGACATCTCTTTACTTTCCATAGAATAACATGAATTGAAGGTGTGTGTCAAAGTTAAACCTAAATCATGGGAAAATTTAGCGAGCATCAGATTGTTTGATGCTCCTGAATCAATAACATAATTACTAAGCATATGGTCAGCTATAAGCAATGTGATATAGAAAGGTTCAATATTTCAGTTACAGAAGGTGTCGTGGCCATTAGATTCTATTGAGGTGAAGAGGTGGGAGTAGGAAAAGGCCTTTAGAAGTGGTAGGTGCAGGATTGGGTTTGGATTTGACAAATTTGAAAACATGGGAAAAGGCATCAGGATGTGTCTGATAGAACTCAACCTTTGAAATTTGGATCTTGGTTTTCTTAATGTGGTCAATTATGTCAAAGGATCCCAAGTAGATGGGGTGTTTGTGCTAGAGGGGGGAAACACTTAGGCTTATCTTATTTGACATTTGGGGCTGCCTTGGTTATAGGAGTTGAAGTTGTATTGGCTTTAGGGGTAGAAAAGGAGGTAGAGGAAATGTTAGCACTACTTACCTTCTAGGTGGAAGTGGTAGGGATATGAGCTCCTCTTTTTGTAACAACTGGGATAGTAACAAGAATTTCCTTGGATATTTTTTTAGGCTGGACCACTTCTTTTTTCTTATTCATTTGTTCTCTAGTCATGACAACATATGATTCATTATTCATATCCGCCACTACCTCATCATAATTGTCCTCATCATCATCAAATCCTTCAGTGGTGAGGAAGTTAACCAGGGATCATTTGATTCTTTTGGCACTTCATCTACTTCATCCTCAAGTTCCTCATATTCTTTGGTTTCATCTTCATCCTTTGGTTCCTGAACTTCACATGCTACGTTGACTGGAACTTTGAGAGGTGGCCCTTCAATTGCAAGTTTTGGTTGGATAAGAGGTAGAAATTTTTTGAGGTTTAAAATTCTTACTTAGAATATCATTGTAAGTAGTATTTTTGGCCAATTTATTTTTGATAGCTATGAGATCATTTGCCACTTTTTACACTAGCTGATTTGAATTGGTTCTGAAGGAGAAGCCTTAGATTTAAGAGGTTCTTTTTTTAAATTTTCAGAGATTATTAAATCATCCTCAACACGTATGGATAAGCATTAATCAACATATAAGGTATCAAGATTAGCTCTTCTCAATGTATAGCTTACTTCGGTGATTGGAAATTCAGAAAAAACATTTATGAATTTGGTCCACAGGACGGGTGGCTACTTTTTGAGAATCTTATTAAATAGTTTATTAAAATTAGAAACAAAATCTCCCATAGGCTCATATGGTTCTTTCTTTATCTGAGAAATATAGGCAAGGAGAGCGTGTACATCTTTAGCAGTTTGAATTGATCCTCAAATTAGGTTCTCATGGTGGTCCAAATGGATAGCGCCAACAGGAGATGATAGAACTAGTCAGCAACATTGTCTTGTAGTGTATACATAAAAGTCTAACAGAAACATCCTCATGCTCCACTCTAAGTATTCTGCATGCCACAATGAATGCAACAATGTGTTCATCTAGGTGTAATTTTCATTCACCTTTGAATTTAGGAAAAATTTTCCTATTCCCTTTTGGGAGATCATGAAATGGTTAAGCAAGGGCCAGAGGTCCAACCCGTTGTCCCCAAGGTAGAGGTGCTGTCATTCTTGGAAAAATGGTTCATAAAGGGACTCGCACCTCCAACCAACACCAAATATTAGATACTAGGGCTTGATTGTGTTTGAAAATCAACTTTTCCTACAATTATATCTTTTAGTAGGAGGAGTACTTGTTGTATATATCTCCCCGGGTAGATATAGACAAACAAAAGAATATGGAAATCAAAGAAACTCAAACCTCGACATTTATTGCGTCATCAATGGTCAGGGTGCACAAAAAACGGTGTCGACATGAAAATAGATGCACCAAGGTGCAGTAAAGGCGCACACAGGAGATGTCGACACGAACATGGATGCGCCTTGGCGCACGTAAAGGGCGCATGACACGGAGTGTTAACATGGCAAAAGTCGCGCCTTGGTGCACGACGTAAGGTGTTGACACAAAAATGGATGTGCCCTTGGCACGTAAGAGGCACATGATAGAAGGTGTCGACATGAAAATGGATGCACCTCTTGGCAGCAAGAGTAAGAGGTGCACGAAGAAGGTGTCGACACGAAAATGGATGCGCCTCGGCGCAGTAGAGAGTGTCGACATGGCGCACGTAAAGGCGCATGATGACACGAATGTCAACATGAAAGAATTCACGCCTTGGCACATAGGTAAGGGTATGTCGACATGAAGATGGATGCACCTATGGCACATCTTCGGGAGGCGCAACATTCTAAGCGCTGACATGAAGCAAACCCTGGCGCAGATATTCAGATGGCCATAACTTTTCACAGGGAGCTCAGATTCATGCAAGGTTGGACTTTTCGGAAAGCTTACGAGGTCCTCTATCCAACTATGACTAGATATCTTTAATTGGGTGAGAAAAAATTCTTAAAAATGCAAAATACAGTTCGCCACTTTTTGGGGTCGCTAGGGTTCTCACCTACCACCATAATGAGATGAATTAAATGCAACCTAGAGGTGGTTGGGGTAGTTTTGGATTTCCTCTCTCTTTTCTCTCTCATTCTTCCTATAAATTGTAAGGAGGGATTCTTTCTAAAGGTTGGACATTCTTGTTTTGCCCCTCCCTTCTTCTCTTTGGTAGGTGAATTTGTGGAGTTCAAACCTCCCATTAAAAACTGTAATGCAACTTTGCCTCTTGGAATTTTGTAGTGTGTTGTATCAATCTTTGGAGAAAATAATGCATGTCTATGGATGATTCTCAACCCTCTCTCTATGTTCATTTGCATCCTCCCGATCTTTCACCGTAATTTTTGCTATTTGTGCATGATCTTGCATTGCATTTTGATGGTTTTTGTTTATTGGCAAGATAGGTGTTCTTCATTCCTGGTGCATCACCTTTGTAGTTTAGGTTTTATTTTATGCATCTTCTTACCCCTGTCTCCTTGGAAGTTAGATTAGGTTTTTGAGTAAACCCTCTGCATTTTTACGTGTGCATCCGAGCAGAGGAATAGGAACCGACCTTCATCCGAGAGCTTTTTTGATTTCGCAAGGTCCCACACTTGGGAAAATCTCCATGTTATGCAATCGCACCGAGAGTCTCAACCCATCGAGTTACAGAGTCCAAGGGTGCTACGATTCCACATCAACAAGATTTACAAATCTTGTTCTTCTTCTCTCTCGGAGTTAAAGTGAAGCCTTGTTGTTTAAGCAACTAAAATATGGGTCTTTAACACCTTTCGATTTCTGACCTTGTGTATATCTTCTATCTGCCAAAGTGTCCATCCATTATTCGGTTTGATTGAAGTTATTTTGGTGGGATGCACAACACGTGCCCCACGGTGGGTGTAAAAACTATTGGTTGTAGAATTTGATCTTGAAAACAAGCAATAGTTAGGGACAACAGTCCCTCCTCTTTATGGGAGAGGTTCCCTTATTGAACACACAACAAATAATAAAATCTACCTATTTACAAATGTACAAACTATTAATATTTTAATGAGGGTTTTGATGCTTTAGATGTCTTCATCTCATAGATTTTCAATACAGAGAAAGAGGAAACAAAAGAAACAAAATTTAGAAGATAAAGAGAAGAGCACTTTCAGACACATAGATTACAGAATGGTATCTTACTTATGCTTGATAAAGTCACAATATTTAAATTATGCATATATAAACACATGAATATATGGAATAGATGCAAAGTTCTAAGCACCACATGAAATGGAAGACAAAAAGTTCCTTTTTAGATACAAATAGCTTCGATGAATCAGATTGAGAACAGAGAAGATAGAGCACAAGAAAAGATGAAATTTCTTCTATATTGATCAGCAATTTAGTGCTTTTACATCCAAGACATCAAAATCCAATCCTTTCAAATGATAAGAAAATATCTTTAAATAGCCTTAGGAATAGTTACAAAAGAGTCCTTTTAGTTTCCCTTTTTTTAATCCAAAGATTAATATCTAATTAAGTATTAAAACATCAATTTTCCTTTTCTTACATAACATATGGCTAAAGAGAAAATAGCCACCTTAATTAGATACTTTAAATAAAATAGGAAACTAAGAACTAGGAGTTGAGACGTTTCGAAGAAGTGCTTGTAGCACCCTTTGTTTTGAGCACTTGGTTTCTAAATATTTTCAATGCCTCCACTACGTCTATTCCTCGGGAATTATTGTATTCACAATTGCATGAGTCCAACTTCCCAGACACTTCTCCATCTCTTTTCCAAATTCCATGTTTTCCAAGAACTCCTTATTAGCTTCCATGATAGCTTCTTGTAGTGTGCAAATTTCTTTCATCTTCTCCTTGGATATGGTATCTTGTTTGAACATGTCTTCTCTAACAAATGCCTTGAACTAAGATTTGATTTCCTGACCGAGAATTTATCTCCTGAATTCTTCTTGAAAATATGGTAGTGAATATCATGAAAGGAAGATGTGACACAAGCTTTAAAAGCTTCTCCCTTTTGCAACATGTTCCTGAGTTCTCCAATGGCTTCTTCAAGAACCTTTATCTTCTAGTCAATGTTGAAAACCCACTACTTAGACAAATTCAATTTTGCATCATCAAATAATTTTCTTTCCAAGAGGATTTGCACATCTATATCACTCATTAATCAAAGATCTTGGATACATTCACTCCAAAACTTCAACTCCTATCAAAATAATTGAGTGTCATGTTAAAATTTAACTGAATTTTAGCAATTATGCCATATGCTTTACATGCTTCCTCAATGAAATTTAAACATGTGATTATCATGTCATCAACTAAGGATTCCATTTCCTTTCCATAAGTGGCATGCTTATGAATATCTTTAATAGCCTAAAATTCATCATTAGAAAAAATGGAAGGTGGTGGAATTGAGGCTAAGGGAGTTGGATCAAGTACCTTATCCTCTGCTAATAAGGATCTGATGAAATTTGACAGAATTTGATTTTTCTCCTCCAACTGCTCATGCATTTGCTTTCCTTTTTCAACCCTTTCAATTACTCTAGACATTGTCTCCTTTAGGTTGTGCACTTCACTCTCAGGTGTTGATTCTCTAAGGGAATCCTTGTTAATTCCAAATCACCTATCAATAGGTCCTTTTCATCTTTATCAAGCTTGGGCTTAGCAATCTCCATGAATTGCTGGCCTTGAGAATTTGATACTAACCTAGATGTGACTTTATCCTTTTTTAAGAGGGAGGAGAAGTAGTACCAAGTATAGCTGCCACTACATCAAACTTAGGAGCAACAATATTAGAAGTGGATTTCCTTTTCTTTCTTTCCAACAATGGTTACACCCAAGAAAAATAAGAACTGGAAGTGGAGGGGACAATGGGCCCAAGTATAGGTGTGCTCATTGCACTCAAAGTTTGTACAACAACCACTTCTAGCATAAATGTCTCAATTTGGGTGGTGTGCACTTCCTTGACAGGACTTCCTTAGCAGATGTTTCTAAAACACTCATAGATTCTGAGACTTGGCTCTTCAATTGATCTTCTTTTTCACTACTTTCCTCAGGATTGTTCTTCTCCTATTTGTCTTGCTCTTTTTCCTCACTGTCATCATCACAGAGGTCTACAACTATTTCAATATCGAATCTGCTTTTCCAATTACTTTGGAGAAGATAGCTTCTCACTCTCTTGAATGAATTCCTCCATCTTCTCATCCTTCTTGGCCTTTCCTTTCTTTATGTACACTAGAGTTGAAGGTTTAGGTGGAGAGGGAACAAATTTCTCATGTGCTTCAGAGTCATTATAGGCATTTATTTTTGAGGGGTGGAGGCTTCTTGAGAAGAAGACCTGGAATTTCCTGCTCTAAACATTTTCATTTTCCTATCAAACCAGAGTCTGGTCCTTACCAATACAGGGTTTATGAGTTCCTTCAAATCATCTCTCTCTTTGAAAAACCAATCAATGGTTTCAATAGGAGTGTGTCTAATGGATCTTTCATATTCAAGGGATTGTAGTTCTTCATCATCATCTTGAAGTCCTTCAAGAACCTTGTACACATCAAAATATTTAATTTTTTACAGGGACAATCTACCATAGTATCTTCTTCGGGCTTCATAATCATCGAAAAATCAGCCTAGTAGTCTTCAATATCAACAAGATGATAAAATACTATTATGAAATTGGTGGTAATAAAACCCTTGATATCAAAGCAAGTCCTCTATTTGAAATAGTGAAGAGTGAAAGGAATAATTTTTCTATAAACATTTTGGGCATCTAAAGTAGTCCTACAAGTGTAGTTACCCAATGTGATTGGGAATTGGATGCCTGCAATATTTTTGTCCCTACAAGTTCTATGGAGCTTATCCAACTACCTAGCAGATTTCAACCAAGGCCATCTTGTCACTATAATACATTGGGAGTTTTAAAGGTGTTCCCTCAAATCTAGCCAACCGTATGTAAGATAATTTCTTGAATTGAGTGTAATGACTACCATAGAAATCAATCAATTGTTTTGCTTCATTTGAGAATCTTCGAGCAGTGTCACCCTCTAGCAATCTGACAATATACATGGTGAATGCATCATTCACCCTTCTAAAGTGATGGTTACTAATCTTCAAAGTCAACTATGGAAAATACTCATAAATAGGAGCATATTTATTGTCTTCAATAGGGGAGAAAACCAACCATTCTTTGAGTGGGAAAATACGATGAGACTACGTATACTTGAGAGGATGCGACACACCATTGTGGGCCCGATACCCTTACCTCTTCCAATGACTTTCTGAGGAAGTCAATTCTTAGGGGGAGGGGATGTAGTGCCCACCCTTTTCAAGATACTCTCATTTTGGTTACATGTGACTCATTATATCTATACTATTGTGATGATAGGGACATTATTGCTTGTTTTGTTATTTTAATGGGTCATTATCACATGAAATTGTTGCTTGACGAGGTTTTTGGCTATTCTCGATACTAGATGTCATGCCCCACTTGGCGTGAGTTCCAAACATGCTAAAAGAAAACCAAATGTCTCGATCGAAGATGAAAAAGGTAATGAAGTGGTATATATATATATATATTTAAATTACGCCGACAATTACTATCATAACGACAGGTGCAAAAAAAACTCCACTTGCGATAATAACATATCGCATGGGAAGGGGTGGTGAGGTGAGAACAACAATGTTAGCGGGATGATTAAAGTAATTAAATTAAATTTAGTTATTTTTGGGTAAGTTAGCGTAATGGGTTAATTAATTTTAAACGGTTTAAATTTATATAATTAACTTAACTCAAGTCATGGATTTCCCTTAGTGAGACAATTAAATAATTTTATTAATTAAAATTATTATTCTTTTTACCTACGTTTTCTTCATCGAGGGCATGGGTCCATTATGGAGGCAAGATGGGGCCCATGACCGCCATGGTGTTATTTTTTCAAATAAATAAATCTAACCATTTAAATTTATTTCACCCTCGTAGTTTATGATTTGGGGGACCCTCTTAGTGGGATGATTAAAGTAATTAAATTGAATTTAGTTATTTTTGGGTAAGTTAGCGTAATGGGTTAATTAATTTTAAATGGTTTAAATTTTTTTAATTAACTTAACTTGAGCATTTTATTAATTTTTTCCTTCACTTTAACTCGTAAATTAGGATTCATCCTATATGGCCTCTTCATGATCGGTGCACACCTTTTTTATGTTTGATTCTCATCTCACCTAAAGAAGGGTGCTCTCCTTTCAAATCATGATAGCCCCAGGGATATACATCTTGAATGTTGTGTAGGAGTTCTATAATCTTAGCCACTTCTTGATTTGACTAGTAATCACCAATAATGGCCTCTTTACGCTCTCGCATCTATTCAAATATTAACCTTCTTCATTTTTATAGGCTCATGATATGTGCACACCTTTTCATATATTGTATCCATCACCTCACACGTACCTTTAGTGTGGTTAATAATTAAATTATTATCCTCATCATTATCATCATTTATCATGCATACAAATTTACCCTTTTCCTTCATTTCCCAATCGCGGACCATTTCTTCCTCTTCAGTTTTTTTAAAGGTAAAAGTGCACCTCTAAATCCAATTCTCCAAACATGTCCGACAAATTCCTCACCTTCATTCTATCTTCTAAGGTAAGGCACTTCATAATCTGTAATGCTTCATTTACCGAGGTTTAGTAGAAAATTAATCAAAATTATGGATCATACTTGAGGTCATCTCTTGCCAATTAAATTTTTCTCTTGTTAATTATGCATGGACATACCAGGCTCGAGCACAACCGCCTAGGGTGGTGTAGAAATTATGTACCCAGAGTGATGGTGGTAAGGCCTCCCGCCCCTCCATCCAAAGTATCTCACATTCTCGTACATGGTGTGAAGCAGGGGACTTCCCATGGAATTCACATATTTGTGAAGGTACATTGATCCTTATAAACCTAGTAGAAAAGGTGATTATCACCTCTCACCATTCCAATAGGTTGTCTTTATGTGTAGCCCACCAAAGTGCGTTGCTTTGTCCCACATAGAGCATATACCAACATATTTCTTTTATCTCCTTCATTCTTCCACTAGGCTTCCATGGCACACATAAATACATCAGGGTTCCCCTCACCAGTGTACCGAGGTACCTGGTTATAACTTAAGTACCTAACCATGCATGACCTGATCATATGAGTAACTATGTTCTTAACCTCTCATTAAACCACTTCATATGTTCCATACACCCAGTTTTCCACAAGAAATTCTTGTAGTATCACTTCTTCCTTAGATGGCTCGGTTACCTCAAGTCTCCGATTGTACACGCATATATCTTGTTAAAGTCTTCTTCACTCAAAGGCTCAACATATGGGGAAACCTTTGCATATGTCAAAGGTATAATGACGTGTTTTTATTTGTTCTCAAATATAATGTACTCCTTATTGAAGTACAAATATGCATTATTTATATAATACTAGGGGCACCCAAGTAACATTGGGAAACTATCTTCCTCCGTGAGATCCAATACTTCAAAGTCCCCAAAACTTGGCTCACTAAATCATAATAGTCACATTTTTAACACCCCAATAGGGTAAGCCCTAATCGCCCCATCCGATTCTAGGCATCCAACATGAGTAAATTAACTTCCTCACCTGTATCTATCAAAATATTGCTCATAAGCCATCCATATATGACCACATTCAATGTAATCTCCTTATCATACTCAATATTATGGGAGGTAGATTTGCATGAAGTATTTGTTGTTCACGCTCGTTGCATGTGTGTGGTACCTTTTCTCTCAACCACTCTCCTAATAAGGGGATTATATTCTTCTGACGTAACATTTGACATACCTCCTTCAAATCATTTACATCATTCTAAGGGATTTCAACCTTATTTGTTCATTTCATTGTGCTCACTTGTTCCTTCAAGCCATGAAAGTCTTATGAGATAGTCCTCTTCGAACATAGTTAACATCCCACCAACAAACCATTGTGCATGCTGACTAGGGTGTATGTCATAAGATAACTTTGAAAAAAGTTTTGAAACACATGTCATACTTCAATGCTTTATGATAAGCCCTAATTAATTTCCTTAAGTGCACTGATACTCTTCTTTTAAAACTCAGGGATATGGAACTCAACTAAAAATGTAGAGCACAAAACATCATAATCCACCGTAGTCTGATGCGGGTCATACTTTCTGTACTAGCTATGTGTGCACCCTTGAAGAGTAGTAGCAAACTAAATTACCTTTCTATCTGAAGCAATGATTCCTTTAGCATGCCACAACAACTCACACTTGTGTACATGCTCAAAGAACTTCAATACCCATATATTCTAGAAAGTGAAGAGACATCTCATAAAAATCCCATTGCATGGCTGATGAGGGTGCGAGCTTGTCCTCTAACTCCAAAACCCCCACCGGTATTTCATCCACCACCAGAACCACCTGATCCACTTGATCCTAAGTGTTCTGATCCTCTTGAACCACCTCCTATAGTGGGTGTTGGACCACTAAATGTATTGGCTTGCATCCAAATAATAGTACTAAAATAAAATACCATAACCGACAAAGTTGTAGTATTTCTAGACGTGTTTCCAATCTTCTACACACCCACACACTGTCTTGATGACGCGCCATATAATATTCCTCCAATCAGGCCTCAAAATAAAAATATGATGTATGTGCTACCATAGATGAATGTATTGTTTGATGCAATTTTGTCTTCAAAGGAAAATGATATCTACCTGAAGCTACTGGATTACTTATACTCGTATACTAATTAATGATTACTTCTAGAACTTGACCAACATGTGCAAGTGCTAGGTCATCGTGGGATCGAGATGTGTACCCACATTCCTCAATATTTCCTCCTCTCGATGCGGTCTCACCGAAGTTGAAGGAAATTTTCTCTACGCGCTTGCCTAAGTGGGGAGATCCTAGTGCTCAATCCACTTCTTCCACGTGAACTTCAAATCCTTTGCGATAAATCATCCTTTGAAACTCCCAAGACTCCTCAATTTCACACCGCTTTACTAATTCCCTCTCCTGCGCTTTATTGTACTTAAGATGCCTTTCTTCTCTCTACCTTTCTACCATAAGGTCCGCCATATTTCACCACACCTACTCCTGACCCCCTGCACGTGGTGGTATGTTTAGCTAGCAATAGGAGGCACTCTAAACTCAACACCACCATAAATATCTTAATTTCCAAAGGAATAATGCACAAGTAAGATCCTCTGGGCTCGGGAAAAAATTCAAACTCAACAACTTCTGGACAAGAATATGTCAAAAAATGTATTCCAGGGTATAAATACACACAAAACTAGCCCACTAATGATTTATAACACATGTTCAAGGCTCATACGCATCAAACAAATCCTTGTACTCTTCCTGCATCCAAATCCTTGGTCTGTAACTCTATATTTTATTTGATGCATATGCTGACTACCACTCGTATAACTCTATTGGAAAGTAGAAAAATAACATTTCATAAAGCTCATGATAAATATGTTCTTCAACCCACACATGTGCATTGAAATATGACCTGGTACTATATCTTTGTGTAAACTGTTCTTGTCCGTTAATTACCCAATCTTTAATAGCCACAAGAGTCAACCGATATGCCATCATCATGCAACGATCATGATAAATAGTTTGAAAAGATGTCCTAGCAATGAAAACCAAAATGTAGCCTTTATTTTATACTCAAATGCCTAGGTGTGCTTGACTTCACCTAGATATATTTGGGTGCTCACCCTAAGTGTGTGAAACTACCAGTGTTCCTCTTTATTATTGTCTCACCGTGGTTTTAGCATGCATGTTCATAATAACCATAATCAAAGTATATATTTTAGGATAATAACCAGAGCTATGAGCTCAATTTGGAAACACACATAATAAGAACATAAAGGTTCAAATAAAAATTAAGATCAGATCCACCATACAAGTACCATGAACATATACATAAACAATATCCATCCATAATGATCCATTATATTAAATCATGACAAAACACAAAAGATGAATACACCATAAGTATCATCACAAAGTCATGCGCACAAACATACCAACAACATAACTTTGTTACATCTAGTGATACCAAAACTATGCAAACCAATACATATATATAGGGGTGGGGACTTTCCCTTCATTGCCCATGCACTCTCAAAATAGGCCGCATGCTCAAAATAGCCATACACCATTTACAAAGATAACTAAAGAAGCATGCAAGCTTTGCCTAATAATAGATTATCTATAATTAACTCCAAATCCAATCATATTATTAGCTCTACCACTACATGTCTCTTGATCTTCCACTTGCTCCAAAAATAACTTTTCCTTCGTTAAGAAGTCTTCTTGTTCTTATCCTTGCGTGCTCGCACTCCATCCTATTTTTATCCCATGTATGTCAAAACAACTAAGTCCCAAACTTTGTCCTTCTCGTGCACGAAACCTCAAGGTAAAAATCTATCAACCTTCCATGCCTATCCATGCACCCACTTATTCCATGCCACTATCATATGCACCTTTGATACATAGGTAATATTTCACCGACCAACAATATCCCAATGTTTCTCTTCTAGCTTGAATCTTTGCCTCATATTCTTTGACTTGTGATTTCAATTTCTTATTTTTATTTTCAACATGCTTTAGTTCTGATTGGACACATACCAATTTAGTCTCTATGTCCTCTTCTTCCCTTCAAAATATTTGCAAGATCCTGATAGGAAGTCACCTAACAATGTAGAGTCTCCACTAGTGGATCTCATGACATCTTTTGTCATGAATAGGACCTCATCACCTACATCTTTATGACAAGAATATGAACCATCATTCTCACTACTTTCTTCAAAGGAATAATCCTCTTATTTAGTGTAAAAAATCCTCTTACCCTTCTTTTTTATGAGAATTTTTTTGAACTCTTTCTTCTCTATACTGTACCTCTAATTTTTAATTTCATTACCACCTTCATGATAATTATCATCTTTATTTTCATGCCTATGGGGACACTTAGCAACAAAGTGACCTACTTTACCACAATTGAAACAATGAAGTTTTCCCTTATACTTACCAATTCCAACATTCAGTCTTCTAGCAACCATATCAAATAACTCTTCATCTTCTAACTCATGAGAAACATCATCATCTTTGGCCTTCTTTCATTTTTCCTTTATTTAAGATTTGAAATTAACCTTTCTCTTGGCTGGTTTGGAATCCCCAATCCTCATTTCATATGTAGTCAAAGTCCCATATAGCTCATCCATATTTTAAGTAGTAAAATACTTTAGAATCAAACCTATTAGTTAGGGATCTCAAAACCTTTTGGACTACAACTTCTTCTTTACCATTTTCTCCTATATCTTTCATGTTGTTGCCAATCTTGTCAATTCTAAGACAATATGATGCAATGGAATAATCATCACTAATCTTAAGGCCTTCAAACTGATTTATAAAAGTATGAAGCTTAGAAAAATTACCTTGGATTCTCCTTCATAAATAACTTGAAGTTTATCCCATGCCTCTTTTCTTTGACTTGCAGGTGCATTACCTTTCCCATCTCGATTCTCCTAAACCACATATGATAGCATTGAAAGCCTTTGAATGTAACTACATGCCTTATTTTATATAGCAATAGTTGGTGTAGTGGTAGGAATAATATATCCCTTATCCATATCTCCCCAAATATAAAACCCTAGGGACATAATGCGAGTCTTCATCTTCAAACTCTAAAAATTATAATTCACACCATCAAATAAAGGTGCCTTCCTGGTAGAGAAACCATGTCATTGACTCACCATTTTTGTGAATCAAAGGATATATTTTCAAGTGATCAAACTTCTCCAAAAGGAAATACTTTGATACCGATTTTTGGAAGCACAATGAAATGAGAGGGGGTGAATTAGTTTACATAACATATAACATACATTCAATTAACCATGAACAAGAGAAACAACACCATAACACAAGATATAAGTGGGAAACCCTTAAGGGGAAGAAAACCCACTAAAACTTATGATTATATTACTCAAATAAAAAGTGTTTAGTGAAGCAACAACTTCACAAGGAGCACCAACCCCTAGTTTAGTAGAGCACCAACCCTACAAGGAGCACCAACCCCTAGTTTAGTGAAGCACCAAATCCACAAGGAGGATACAACCCTATAAGATGATCAAGAACACAATATTTTTTTTTTTGATGAAGATATATGATATCTTGTTGTTGCCACAACTAATTGAGATCACTTATTCATCTCGCTCTCCTTCAAACCCTTGTTCAAACCCTAACTTCTCAAACTTGCTCTATCTTTCACTTTCTTCACTTCTCTTTTCTTCAAACCCTTACACACACTCTTGAAAAAATTATTCAACCTGTCATACACTCTCTTAGATCTCAACACATGCCATTGTTCTTGTAAAACACTCTCACGTAGGTCACACTTTTCATACACAAGCAACTAGCTTCAAATAACACCCAAAACATCACTTTTATATGCTCTTCATGATTCAAATTCAAACTAAGTTGGTTTAAATCCTTTGGTTTGACTAATAAATCATAATAAAATACAAATAAATTCATTAGAATGGTCACATATGACTCATGTATGTTGGCCATGCCAAAAACCATGCATCTTGCACCAAAAAGGCTTAAAACCCCACCACTAGGATGAGTAAAATCCACTAACAACAAAACAATGATTAGTCAAGCTCTAACAATAAAATAAAATGTGTAATATAACATTTAAATCAATATATGGTCTCATTTTTACTTAGATCACAAATATTTCATAACACAGAAAAAGGTTCATATCCTTCACCAAACAGTTGTTTCCAGCACCCTATCTTCACCTTTGGGCCTCAAAACCACCCAAGATCAATAATCTATGGCATGTGAAAAATAATGACTTGTAAATTAATTCTAGGCATGCTAGAAATCTTGAAACATCCATGTGTTCAAACCACATTAACATTTCCCTTCACCAAATCCAGCTACCCAGAAATCAATTTTACAAACTCAACTAGTTTGCACCCTTTCTGCCACTTCCAAGACCTAAACAGTCCTTCAATAGGCTTGTTTTTCCCCACTTCACTATCTAGGTGATAGAAAGCATCAACTCATCCATCTCATGCTTCAACTAACTCAATCTTTTAGCCTAAGCAGCTTCAGTCCTGAAAAACCAAAAAAATTCTTCCTCAAAACCAGACCTGGATGACCCATCAAATATCATCATCATGAGGTAAAAAATATACCATTGTAAATCTCTTTGAATATTATTTCTAGGAAATTTTGTAACTCCTTCCAACTCCAAGTGGAAGGCCTTCAACCAAGCCCATCTCTACAAACATTTTGAAACTGCCCCAAAACTACTCTTTGAATAGTCTTCACAAATAGTGTATACTTGGCTATTTCAATGCATCACCATGAACTAAAAAATCATGGACATCAATATAACTCACATAACAAAAACAATGTCTATTTATTTTGCAACTACTTTAGACACCTTGTCCCAAACACTACTTCTTCATAAACAAGCCTATTTGAGTGGGGTCCACTTATCACCACATCCACTACCATACCTTTATGGAAACCTGGAGGAATCCTATACATCATAAAATCATCATAAATGAAATAGAAATCAATTCTGATCACTTAGGAAGAAAATATATCATACCACTTTCTAGCTAGGGTTTTAAGCACACAAGAAACAATTTACCTTCTTAGCATTTGTTCATAAAAACTTGACAATGAAATGACCTCATTATTTTTGTGAAACCTTCTAGAAGAAATGTAGAAAAATCCATGAAAGCCACAAGGTTCTATGAAAAACAAAAATTTAGGGTGAGTATACGCACCCAAATTTGCACGTGATACATTGTCGAAAATGGTTATAAGAGGTCCCCAATGATGATTCATGTCTTTTCCAAAGGTGTTTGAGCTCCTAAACCTCCTTGCAACTTATATTTATATCCTACATTTCCTTACTTAGCCTTTACACACTTTTCCTTAGCTTCCCGCATCATTTATCCATTTTTTTGATTTTAGTTACAGAATCACCACCCCAATGCGGTGGTGGTCTCAGAACTCCGCCCTACATAGGGCGAAGGTCTAGTGTGATTTTTCTAGAATCTTCCAATGTCAATTAAGACGCGTGTTGCCCCACTCAAGTTCACTTTTAGCACACATTTTTGAACCATTTTAGCTGATTTCAAGCCTGAATGCCTTGTGGCATTCTCTTCTTCACTTCTAATTTGTAATTGATCGTGATTGATTATTCAAACTGCCCCTTCATTGTTGATGTGGCACCCCATGGCTGCCAAGTGTGATTTTGCACAACCCAACCAACCTTCTATAAATTGATTGCTTGTTCTCAAGAAAATGATCGAAGATCATTTTATGTATTCTTGTATTGTTGAGCAGCCTTATTCTTACCGAAATTGTATAAAAATCTTTGTTTACTTGTGCTATCTCTCTTCCACCTACATTATTACCATACCGCTATTCAAGCCCATTACTCCAACACCTTCTCACTTTGCTGATTCCAATGCATTCCCAATCCCTTGGACTCACGTGAACACAAGAGATTGAAAATACAAGTTGAGGGGACAAAGCATAACACAATTGGATTTTCCATTACTCGTATTTCCAGGTTGGGGTTGATGTTAGTTTTCTTCATTTCTTCATATTATTGTTTCTGAATCATACACATACATATATATCAAATAAAGTAGAAAAGAAGAATTTTCATTGTTGCAATCATTCAATAATTACAGTAAATCAATTCATATAGGAAATCCTCAATAGAAGTCTTCTTTACTCTTGTCGGGAAGTTGCAAGGAAGAAAATCTTATGAGAAGCTTTGATTTCTTCCCGTGCTTTTGAGGCAAAGTAGAGGGTTAGATTTGCATCCATAGTTTAAAGTGAAGCTTTCATTATTTAAAATAGAATATATTTCTTCTACATAGGTAAACAACTACATCCGGTTGTTTATTTGTTTTAGGATTTATTAATTAGAGTAAAGATTTTATTTCTTCTTTGAATTCCAGAAAAGAACAAAAATATTTATTTCATTAGAGTAGTATCTTTGCACTATTTTATTTAATTTATATCTTGAAAATACAAAAACATAGAATAGTTTCAATTCAATTAGATTAGTTTTTATTTAATTAGATAGATCATTGCAATACATGACCATCAACGGTCCTCAACAAGAATACACATACGGAAGTGATCCACGGGTACCACAACCGAATGGTCCCGAGTTAATTACGAGACATAGATACGGGACTCTGTCTTCTTGTCCTCGAACACCGACTCAATACGCCGAGAAGATTCAACAATTAAACATCTTAAACATTGCGGTTGATAGGCCTATGAGTTTTGGAATACCCCTGTTAATAGGGTTTAGATATACACATGACCATATAAGGACCTCAATAACCAAGAACATATGGTAGCGATCCTAGGGTCCCTCAACCAAACACACCTGAACTTCTCACAGATATTGACACAAGTTTGCACATGTTGGTTTTCCACACATCACCATTACCACCTGACATCATATCACAATTAACAATTTGAACGAGGAAGCTCACCGAGCCCTCACATTTTGGACCACTCCCACCAATCGAATCTAGATTTCATGAAACCATGCCTCTCTCACTTGTTCCATGACCCTATCTAGACATATTTACGAGGACCTCATTAGTTTTCCATGGATTCTAAAACTGGTAGAAAGGATCTCCTTGGAGCTTGATATTGATTAGAGTCTTTGTGTTGCTATTCTTTTAGATATGTCCATTAGACCCATTCAGGTTAGAAGGGATTTCCTTGCACTTGACAAGTAGATCCTGTTATTGCATGTCGAGGACATTATTTTTCCTTGACAACTTACTTATCCCATTTATGAACACTTTCACCCATACCATATTTCACTATCATTTAGCCATCCACATTTCCACATCGCTACCTTGACATGACCTCGAGGAGTCGAGTGCGGTTGAAGGTCACATGTCGATTTTCATCTATACAAATTGGTGAACCTGACATGAAGAGCTAGTCTCTTTTCATTTCCATTTCTTTCATATATATTCTCTTTCTCCTATTATTATGTGGGTATTCATATACCCCGAATATGTTGGGACAAGACGGATACAACCAAATCATTTTGGGTCTCAAAGTATATTACTACAAAATGGGTAGGCAAAAATAATTGCCCTCACTATCGGCATGGGCTAACAACTACTCAACTCATCTCCCTATGTCTCAAAATCCTCCTCCTCAAGGGACCAAAAATGGCTCTTCGGTTATGATCGATGAAATCTACTAGCTTATGCAATCACAACAACCTTAAATTTCAAGTTCTAATAATATGGCATTCACCGAGAGTTAGGCTCATCTCCTCAATTTTGTTCAAACCACAAATTAGTATGTAGTCTGATCAACTCCCATTACTAAATGAGGAGTATTTAGCATGTTACTCCCAAAGTGAGAAACACTTCTAAAACATGGATAGGATGCAAGGAAATAGTGATGTCTTACTTTAGAATAACACCTCTACCCCTCCCACAATAGAAAATGTTCCTAATGAGGGGTGGAAAAACAACAAACAATTCATAGTAGGATATCACACTCCTTTTCGCCTAACAAAATTCAACAATGTGTGCTAAAACAAAACACCATGCCATCACCAGTGAGGTCATCTCGACATTGGTGGACAAGGTTAGAGAATTGGAACTTTCCCAAGATACTCATGCATGATATTATCTTTGGGAAAGGAAGGATTCTCCATCAACCGTAGAACTTTGGTAAGTGCCAATTATGAAAATCCTTTGGTTTACATGGGATTTCCAAGCCCCGAGATCTCCTCACCGGATCGAGACACCTTGGATTGCCCCCTCATGCTGCTTATGGATACCTAGAATAGGCACTATCCGTATACGTTCTCAAATGTTGTCCCAACTAGAAATGCAATGTTCCATGGATTTGTGCCTTCAAATCCATACCAGAGTAGTGTTCCTCTTTATGTACACATGTATTATAAATCACCACAGGGGGGCATGCACTCTTTCCTTAGTCCATATGGTCAGCCACAAGGATTCCATACCCCTCCACAAACATTTATGCTACACCATATCAACAACCCATTCCACCTCCACCTCCCCAACAGGGGCCTTCCATGGTCAAGTCTTACGTAGTGGGGACCTACTTTGAATATCTTAAAGAGCCCCTTAACTTCACCATAAAAAGTGTTGTGTTCCCAAGACCTATGTCAGACCTTCCAAAATTCATAGGGAGGGAGATCCAAATGCACATATCAAGGCAAATGCCACTACCATTCAAGAGATGCTCGATGGAATGCAGTCATAACAAAGATATTCCTAAAAATTTAGAAGGTATTGCTCTCGATTGGTATTATAGGATACCCGAGGCTTCAATACATTATTTTAAACAAATCGTGTCTGAATTCATCAAAGATTTTGACATGAACAAGTTGCTAAGGATAGGAATCAGGGAGTTCCTACACATAAAACAAGAGCACAATGAGTCTCTGCGCATTTCATCTAGAGATGGCGAAAAGTCCTCTACTCTTCCACAAGTGCTCCCAACATGGATTAGACAGAGCTCAAAACCTATTCTTTCACTATCTTAACCAAGAAATGAAGGAGATACTCGTAGAAGTTCCCACTTAGGAGCTATGAAGAGGTGCTAGAGGGTGCTCTCCATATAGATCAAGCAATAATAGACAGTGGTCACAAGACCTACGGTTCAAACAGGAGATTAATCACTCCTAATAAGGGTAATTCAATTTACCCCAACATCACAAAGAATAACCAGGGGCCAAAGGTCCTCAACAAAAACCACGGTGTTACAACTTAAAAATGTTATAGACCAAGCAAAAAAACCAAATGTCGTTAACACTTAAAGTACAAATAACGTTAACAAAACACAAACGGTAACAATCAGAGGAGTAAAAATTTACTCCTATGATCAACACAATGGAATTCAATTGTCCTCTAACCCAACAACAATAACAACAAATTCATGTCCAAGGCCCTAACCAGTACCCAAACGGGTACCAAAACCAATATCAAAATCTAGGGCAATGGCCTCCAAGCTTTAATTAAAATAACTAGAAGTTAAATAATAACAATTGGAACTTCGGACCACAACAAAACAAAAATCAAAGACATCAAGATTATGATCTTGACCTGTATTTTGGTTTCTATAGGGTCCGAAGGTAGGATGCTAAAACATGCCGAGACTGTAACAAGTTCTTACAACACTTTCTAGAAGACCAAATAAAACTCTTTGTCGAGATGTTTTTGGAAAATCCTATAGTGCCGACTCAAAATACTTATGGGGTATGTATCCCCTCAGAACACACCACTTAGGATCTTTAACAATCCCCTTCCAATGCCCCAACAATGGTAAGTTGGACCCCAATGGCTCAAATAAGGGTATCCTAGTGGGAAACAATGATCATGAAGCTTCGACTTCATCAAACCCATTGGTGGCACCTTCGTGGATGGCCACCAATAGACTAAGATAGTGGGTCACATCGACACTAAAATTTTCCTCCATAATTTCTATTTCATTAATGTATGTATTATTAATAGGATGTTGTTAAGTATAATTAGTAGTAGCGTCGATAGAGATAACGGCGCTATCAAGATGATGCCGCCAATAATGTATAGTATGGTAACAATCAAAGTACAATAGGAATGTTGTGGTAAAAGTACATATTTGTCCTAAGTGGCTTAGTAATTTTAAAATGTCAAAGTTAGGGTAAATAGAGACATAGGGTCTACATGATTAGGAATTAGAAATATTATATTCGTAATAAGGACAAGGAGTGATGTCATAAATATTTTGTGTATTTTATTTGTAAAAAGTCTAAAAAGGTGGAACCCATGTGAAATGATAAGGTTTATCTTATCTTAAAATATAAGCTTACATGTAAAGATAAGAGTTAAGGTATGGAATATGATTCGTCAGAGTATATTTCTTATCCTATCTTAGAGATAAGGTGGATAAGCTTGAAAGTTCTATAAATAAAGAGGCCACCCCCCTCATTTAACATAGAAGGAAGTAGTGAGAAATATTGTATATGAGTAAGTGTGTAAAGGAAGCCGTCATTTATAAGGTGTGTTAAAGAAGCCATTACGAGGTGTAATTGTGAAGTTCTCCCATAGTTATTGTTAGAAGGCAAGTGAAGTTAGTAACACTTGAAGTACCTCATGGGTGAGATTGTAACAATTTCATGTTGATATTATAATTTACACTTATATTTCAGATTTGTCATCATTCCTTCGTATCATAGTCTATGGTATTCTTGTGTTATGTTTGTTGTTGTGTTTCCAAATTACATCCACCAAACTAAAAGCTATGCATTAGTAAATAATCATAGCACGAGGAGTTCTCGGTGGAGAATTATCATAGTGGCGTATTGGCGATGACATTTTGGTTCCGTTGCGGGACCATTCCTCATTGGTGGATTTTCTGGAGAGATATTCCCACTTAGTCAGAAATCAATTGGAGAGTAACCTTGTTTTTACTGTGCATAATAGTTACCATGGTAAAGTCACTTTTTACTGTGAATAGTATTTACCATAGTGACTTCACTTTTTACCATGAATAGTATTTACCACAGTAATTTCACTTTTTAATGTGAATAATATTTACCACAATAAAGTCAGTTTTTACACAATAAGTCAAGTTTTACCATAGTTTACCGTGGTCATTCCTATTTTACTGTAGAAATGTGTAAAGTCACTTTCTATTATAGTGATTCCAATTATTTGTGCACATAAGTCTTGTTGATTGTACTTGTGGGTTGGTATTTCATTGTGGTTACTTTTGAAAATGGGGAAGATTCCTATTTTTTCAGCCCAATCTAATGAAGATGCTTCCTCTTTCATTCAAGAATTTAAATGATCTTGCATTTGTAATGGCCTCATAAGAAGGGAACAATGGACTATATTTTTCCTACCTTTTTGGATGGTTCAACCCTTAGGTGGTTTGAAACACTAGGTGATAATGTGAAAAACTCATGGGATTTATTAACTAAAAGTTTTCTTAAAGAATTTGGTGAATAACAAAAATATGCAGATCTCATGATCGATATCACAAAGCTATCCCAAGGAGAGAAGGAGAAGGTAAGGGATTATCATGCTCATGTTTTAGAGCTAAGGAGGAAGCTCAATGCCTAGATCCGAGAAGGAAGGATTAGTAGATGGGTTGATGAATGACGTGGATAATCTCCTCTGTAAGCACTTCATTCTTGGGATGAAGCCAAAGATTAGACAACGAGTGAAGTATGACTACCCAATGACCCTCGAACAAGCAAAGGAGATTGCAAGAAGGCAATAAGAAAGCATGGAAGAAGAGCCCAAAGAAATTATTGCTAAGGTAGAGCCTACACTAACACCTTTGGTCCAGAATCCACAACCACTCTCGGTGAGCACAAATATTTCTCCTAGTACATCTATTGAGTATGAAGATCTACTCAGGAAGATGGGCTAGTTAACTATTAATATTCTTCAAGGAAAATAATTTAGTTCTCAGGGAGGAGATAGAGGTCTAAAAATAAATATTTTTGAAGTTGTATGTTATGGTTGTCATAAAAAGGGTCATTATAAGTATAATTTTCCAAATAGAGCTTCTACATCTAGTACAAGAGATAATGATAAAGGAAAAGCACTTGTGAATTCTTTTGATGTAGTATATAGGAGCATAAATAATGAAGTAGATGTGTTTGTAACAAAAAGAAAGAAATAAAAAGATAACCAAGATAGAAATGATCCTAAGAAGATAAAAGGAGAAACTAGTAAGAAACATATGAGAAAAAAGTTGGGTGTGCAGATTTTCTAATTTCACAGGGACAAGGACCATACTCCATCTTAGAAGATCTATCCAAAAGGCCTGAAAATATTACATATGGTCAACTTTTAGCTATGTCTTTTGAGAAGAGGCGGGAGCTGTGAAGTGGACTCAATGCTCAATGAAGGAAGGAGGTTGAGGTCCCTATTTTGGAGGTAGAGGCGGATCCCTACGCTCCACAAGCTGAGGTATTACGTAATGGTATTTCAATTCATGATTTCTTAGTTGATGGAGGTGCGTGCAGCTTAATGTAATGATGGAGTCTGTAATGAATATGTTGGGTTTAAAAATTGATCGTCCCTCAACACTTATGTTAAGGTCATTAAATAAGGGAAAAACTAAACCATAAGGTGTTGTTTCAAATGTGGTAATATCTGTTATGGGTGTTGTATGTGTGGTAGACTTTCAGGTGATGAAAAATGGTACTGTTGCGTACCCAATGTTGTTAGGAAGGCCATGGCTAAGGAGAGTTCATACAAGAAACTACTGGAATGAAGGCTTCATGACACTTGGACGTGGTAGAGAGAGGGTGAAGATAAACGTGATCCCTTGGCATCATAAGGCAAAACCTGTGGATTCAAGTGATGAAACTGATGATTGGACATCCTATGATTACTCTAGTACCAGTGAAGTGGACACAGAAGATGAAGAAAGTGAGGTTGATGTTTCAGGTCATGGATATCCTTCCAGTCACACCGACTCATGAACCCATAAAATTATCTGAAGAAGAAATTGATGATCGTCTCCAACAAATAAATATTGGTGATGCTGTGATGGAGAGTGAGAAGGAATCCTACCTCCAGCTCTTTTGAAGGTACATACACCTATTCACTTTTGATTACAAGGAACTCTGTCAAGTAAGTTGGGTAGAACATTCTATTGAGCTAGTAGATGGTGCTAAGCCCATAAAGCAAATGCCATATAGAATGAATCCTAATTTTTCCAAGACTATAAAAGAAGAAATAGATAAGTTGCTTGATATAGGATTCATATTTGCTGTGGAGAATTTAGAATGGGTTTCTCCCATTGTGATCTCAATAAAAAGAATGGGAAAATATGCATTTGTGTTGATTATAGGAAGCTCAACAAGGCAACAAAGAAGGATCATTACCCTCTTCCATTCTCAGATTAGATCTTGAATGAAGTAGCTGGCCAGGAGTGCTATAGTTTTGCTGATGGATACAACCAAGTTTGTATAGTGGAGAAAGATCAGTTGAAGACCACATCACCACTCCTTGGGGAATGTTTGCTTATAGAGTTATGCCTTTTGGGTTGTGTAATGCTCCGGTAATGTTCCAACATTCGATGAATAGGGTATTTAAACCCTACATTGGAAATTTCATCGAGTATTTTGGAAGATTTTTGCATCTATGGGAGCAAGATGGACCACCTGCACTAGATGGAGACAACATTTCAAAGGTTAGATGAAGCACAAGCCTCACTAAACCCTACAAAGTGTGTCTTTGGATGTTCTAAAGGTGTTTTGTTAAAGCATGTTGTATCTAGAGATGGTATTGGTAATTGATCTTGATAAAGTTTCAAAAATCAAAAAGTTACCATTTCCTATATGAATAGAAGTAAGTTGAGATCATTTTTAGGCCATGTGGGTTACTATAGAAGGTTCATCAAGAATTTCTCAAAGATTGCAAAGCCACTAACCCATTTCTTGAATAAGGATGTTACTTATGAACCAGAAAGAAGGTGCATGAAGATTTTGAACAACTGAAGGAGGCTTTGGTGTCTTCACCTATTTTAAAGAATCCAGACTGGAGCAAGCCATTCATTGTGTACATTGATGCTTCAGATGTAGCACTAGGAAGTACTCTGAGCCAAAATGATGAAAAGGGAATTATCATCTAGATTACTTTGGGAGCAAACAAATGAGTAGTCTTTGAGGTAAATTATACTCAGAATCAAAAAAGGCTCTAGCTATCATTTTTACAAAAAAAGTCTAGAAATTACTTGCTAGGGCGTAAGTTTACAAACAGTAATGAGATCATTAGGCTCTAAAATATATTGTAAATAAGACTAACCCATCGGGAGGATAAAAATATGGATAATTTTGCTACAATAATTTGAATTTGATATTATAGATAGGCCGGAAAGAAACATGTAAATGTAGATGCACTCTCTCAAGCCTATGATGGTTTAGGTTCATCTTGTGATGATGATGATTTCCTAGATGCAACATTGTTATCCCTTGACACAATCCCTAGTGAATACATAGATATTTAGAATTATCTAAATGAATTCAAGTTTCCTGATGGTGCTAATGCAAAGACTAAGAGGAAGATTACTCAAGCTAGTCGTCCATATTCTATTCTGCATGGAGTATTATTTCAAATAAGACTTGATGGACAGTACAAGAGGGTAGTTAGATGTGATCAAGGGAAGGAGCTGATAGAAGAATTCCACAATGGTACATGTGGAGGACACTTATCTGGACAACTTACAACAAGAAGGATCTTTGATGCTTTGGTTATCACCGCCCACTCTTTTTAGAGATTGTTATAATTATTGTAAGACATGTGATATTTGTTAAACACATGGTAACCGTAAGACTTCATCAGCTCCATTATGCCCTATTCTTCCACTTAGTCCCTTTGAAAAGTGGGGAATAGATATTGTAGGTCCACTTCCAACTACCCCACGCTAAAATAAGTATATTGTAGTTGCCACAGATTATTTAACCAAGTGGGTTGAAGCTAGGCCATTGAAAACAACTTCCATGGATGAAGTGGCAAGGTTCATATATGAACACATTGTCACCAGATTTGGTTGTCCATTAGAAATTGTAATAGATCAAGGAAGCCACTTCATTAATGAGGTGGTAGAAGCCCTAGTCAACAAGTTTTCTATTAAGCACAAGAAGGCAACAACATACAAGCCAAGCACAAATGGACAAGTGGAATGAACAAATTTTGTGTTGTGTCAAATTATAGCAAAAGATGCAGCCTTACAAGTACATAAGTGGGATAAAAGGATTCATGCAACATTGTGGGCATATAGGGCAACATCAAAGTCAGCAACAAGATACTCCCCATTTCAGTTGGCTTATGGCATTGATCCATTTCTTCCTATTGAGTTTGATATTCCCACTATGAGAGTTATGAAAAATGAAAGGATGGATGAAAGTGATTCGGTAAAAGAAAGGTTGGTACATCTTCATTTTCTAGAGGAAATGAGAGAAATAGTGAAGGATACAAGTTATAAGAAGAAAATGAAGTAGAAGGAATACTTTGATCAAAAGATCCATTGGTCTCCATTTCATGTGAATGACTTGGTTCTAGTATATGATTCCGTATACAAAAAAAAGAAGAAGGCAGAAAATTTCTTCCCAAATGAATGGGGCCCTACAAAATAGCAAGAGCTTGTGCATGAAAATGGTACATATCGACTGGAGGAATTATATGGCACTCCCATTACGAAATGGGTCAACCATGACAAGTTAAAGATTTTCCAAGCACCAGAATAGTCTACTCCAAGGACGAAGTAGAAGCTAAGAAGGGGGAAGATGTCAACACTAAAATTTTCCTCCATAACTTCTATTTCATTAATGTATGTATTAGGAATAAGATGTTGTTAAGTATAATTAGTAGTAGCGTCTGATAGAAGATAACGACGCTGTCACCAAAGATTTAACAACCGACAATAATGTACAGTATGGTAATGGTCAAAGTACAATAAGAATTTTGTGGTAAAAAGTAAATATTTGTCGTAAGTGGTTTGGTAATTTAAAATGTCAAAGTTAGGGTAAGTAGAGAAGTAGGGTCTACATGATTAGGAATTAGAAATATTATATTCGTAATAAGGACAAGGAGTGATGTCATAAATATTTTGTGTATTTTATTTGTAAAAAGTCTAAAAAGGTGGAACCTATGTGAAATGATAAGGTTTATCTTATCTTAAAAGATAAGCTTACATATACAAATAAGAGTTAAGGTAAGGAATATGATTCGTCAGAGTAGATTTCTTATCCTATCTTAGAGATAAGATGGATAAGCCCGGAAGTTCTATAAATAGAGAGGGCACCCCCTCATTTAGCATAGAAGGAAGTAGTGAGAAATATTGTATGAGTAAGCATGTAAAGGAAGCCATAATTTTGAAGGTGTGTTAAAGAAGCCATTAAGAGGTGTAATTGTGAAGTTCTCCCATAGTTATTGCTAGAAGGCAAGTGAAGTTAGTAACACTTGAAGTACCTCATGGGTGAGATTGTAACAATTTCATCTTGATATTATAATTTACACTTATATTTCAGATTTGTCATCATACATTCGTATCATAGTCTATGATATTCTTGTGTTATGTTTGTTGTTGTGTTTCCAGTTATATCCACCAAACTAAAAGCTGTGCATTAGTAAACAATCATAGCACGGGGAGTTCCCGGTGGAGAATTATCATAGTACCAGATTGGTGATGACAGGTCTAGTAGAATTAAAAAATAAATCCTAAATAAATGATGCTACTAGAACTCAAGACTACTCTTCACATCCCATTCCTATTTACCCATCTATATCAGATGATATTCATCAAACACTTTCGAAGTCGGTGGGGATTATGACTTGATCAATGATTTGAAAAATACCTTTTCTCACATCTCCTTCTTGGATTTGTTGAAGAACTCCCCTACTCATAGAGTTGCTTTATTGGAAGCATTGGGTCTTGGACATTTGATCAATGTCACTCCTCCTCCGTAAAGCATAAATAAATCACATAGAATTGGATGTCTACCCTCCTGCATCTAGAAAGAGATGTTGGATTTGTATTTGACATTAGTAAGATTCCCACCGATGTTGAATTAACACGTAGAGGTGATCCGAATTTGTATCTATAGGTTTGGATTTACAATAACTACGTAAAGCACACAATGATTGATGACGGGGTAATAGTTAAAATTTTCCCCTTTTCTTTTCTCCAGAAGTTAGGCTATGAAGAAACCAATGGATTTTGAAAAGAACCACACTGAGGGGGTATGATAGCCTCAAGGCAACATCAATTGGAACCATATTGCTACTAGTTACCCAGGGCCCAAGATGATTCTCACAGAGTTTTATATTATAGATCGGGAAACCAACTATAATATGATTCTCGATCGTCCTTGGATACATTACATGAAGGTGATCCCTTCCACTTTGTTTCAGGAAGTTAGATTCCTACATTTTGGGAAATTCTTCATTGCACAAGGTGACCCGAAGCCCTTTGACATACACCTAGCTAACCTAAAGAAGAGACCTAGGGTGCATTATGAGTTTGAGCTCCCATAAAACATTTGAACAAGCTGAAAAGTTCAACATCGAGACAAAATTAATTCCTACCATAGAGTTATAGACTACTACCCGCTTGATTTAAGGAATTCTACTGGTCAAGGATGAAACTATTGTCGTAGAGACAATATCAATAGAAACCACGACAAAGATTGTTGAGCTATTGGAGAATGATTTACCCATTCTCCTTCCATTTGATTCCATGGGCATAAGACATGATCTGGGACTCGAATCTCTTCCTGCTGATGAGATTTGCATGGTTGAAGTCTCAGAAGCAAGGGAAGAAGATAAAATAGCAATTCAACATTAATCTTCCCAAGAAACTGTTGGACTCTTAATTTTGATGGAGCTAAATGTCGATTTGGTACTAGGGCATGTTTGATTCTTACCTCTCCTGAGGGGAAGGTCATACCTTTTTCCTTCAAGCTAAATTTTGAATGCACAAATAATGGTGCAGAATATGAGGCTCTCCCTATTGTTCTCACAAAGAGCCAAAAGGATTGGTGTTTGTAATATTAGAGTGTAGGGTGATTTGCAGCTAGTCACTAATCAAGTATTAGAGGTATATGAGACTAGGGGAACACCTACAACTCTATAAAGCTATTTGTACTCAATTTAAGAAAAGGTTTTGACTTCATTTCAATCGAATCCATTCCACGTGAGAAAAACCTTCTCACTGATTTGATAGCTACTTTTTCTTCCCACTTCTGTCCGAGAAAAGAATTAGAAGATACCAACTTCACAATGTCGGTTCGTACCAATCCCTTAGTTCACAAAATGCCAATGAATCTAGTATTGGCATATGTTGAGGCAGAGAGAATGAGCCTACTACCCTAGACTATGTAGAAAATGATGAAGCTATCTTAGGGTACCTTAACACTTATATGGATTTACATCCCCAACATCATAAGAGAGGCTTTGATCTCATTCCTCACTCTTCCTCCTATTTTGGAGATCACACGATGGATCCTTCTTCCTCGGAGGACCTTGAGATTTGTGAGATAGAAGAGGAAGGGGAATTAGAACTACCTCTCGGCCTCACTTGAGTTTGAAGAGGGTAATGCCTCTTTGATCGAAGGGATGATTGATATCAATATTGGGATGGAGGAAGACCCAAAAATTTTGAAGTTAGGTTCTTTGCTTACTCTTTGAAGAAGTGGAAATACACATGAAAATTCTTAAAGAACATTCAAAATCCTTTGCATTTAATTACAAAGAGATGACATGGATTTCTCCTCATGTTGTAGTCCATAACCTAGTGACCAAGCCTGACGCTAAGCCCATCAAGCAAAAATCTAGACCTATGAAACCAAAGGTGGTGTTAATGGTCAAAGAGGAAGTTATGAAAATCCTACATGTGGGGTTTATCAAACCTATCAATTACTCAATGTGGGTATCCAACATTGTCCCCATTCTCAAAAGAATGGAAAAATTTGAATCTGCATTGACTTTTAGGATATCAACAAAGCATGTCCCAAGGATGATTTCCCACTACCATCCATTGATGTTATCATTTCCGCAACGAGTGGTTATGAGTTTCTGTCCCTAGTGGATGGATTTTGTGGGTATAATCAAATCAGGATCTCTCGAGGAAGATAAGAAAAAGACAACATTTATCACTCCTTGGGGAACCTATTGCTACGCAGTCATGTCGTTCGGTCTCAAGAATGCTGGTGCCACTTACCAATGGGAAATGACTTACATATTCCATGATCTCATTCATAAGATTGTGGAATCTTATGTTGAAGACCTTTTGGCTAAGGCTAGAAAAAGCTATGATCACCTCGAGGTGCTTCACATTATCTTCTCTCACCTCATTGAATACAATGTTACACTAAATCTAGAAAAATGTGTGTTTGGTGTGATGGGAGGGAAACTACTTGGGATACATCATCTCTTTGTGAGAGATCGATGTAGACCCAAAAAATCCAAATGGTCCTAGAAATGATCCCACCATCAGATGAGTCGAGAATTTAGTCCTTTCTCAGAAAGCTCGGTGTAATCCGAAGGTTTATTCCTGATTTAACCTTTGCCATTCATCCAATAAAAATTTATTAAAGAAGGATTGCTACAACATCTAGATAGAAGAGTGTCACAAGGCATTTGAATCAAGTAAAATAGTTCCTACTTTTTCCTCCCATGCTCATACCTCCCAAATCATATCACCCTCTCATTTTATATTCACGGGCTATAGATGTCTCATTAGCTTGCATGCTAGCTCAAGAAGATGATGAAAAATGAGAGCATGTAATCTACTTCATCAGTCGTACATTGCTCAAATATGAGACATGCTATACGTAGGTAGAGAAATAATGTCTTGTTATAGTTTTTGCAACAAAGCGGTTAAGGCATTACATGTTTAACCAAGAAACAAGGGTCATTGTCAAGATAGATCATTTACGAACGTTTCTAACACAAGGTTATTTATCTAAGAAAGTTGGACATTTCATGACTCTAATGGGTGAGTTTGAATTAATGTTCGTTAACCAAAAGTTCATCAAAGGAAAAATCATCACAGACTGGTTAGCTGACAACCCATTAGATGGAGGGGATCTAGTTAGACTTGGATTTCCCCAACGAATGCATATACTACGTCAAAACCAAGCCTCCCATTTCTGTGTGCCCATGGTATTATGATATTATTAACTTTATTATGGACCATGCGTACCCTAAAGGGGAAACTTCACAACAAAGAAGATGGATACATGTCATAGCCACCAAGTATGTAATCATAGAACAAGTGCTCTATCGCAGAGCCTTCGATGGAATGTTCTTTGAGATGTGTCGAGGAGGAAGAATTTGAAAAGATACTCTATGAATTTCATAACAGAGTATTTGTAGGTCACTTGAGAGCCACACCACTACTCGAAAGATACATCGAATGGGATATTTTTGGCCTACATTAGAACATGACATAGTAGAGTATGTGCACAAATGCCATAATTTCTAGGAATTCTATCACAAAATTTACATTCCTGCCCAAACTTAGACATTGGATTATGGATTATTGTGGATTTTGATTTGATTACGATGCATGATGATCACTAGAGACACCTTATATGAAGATGATGATATATTATTTGACATGGATGTTTTATGGATATTGCTTAGACATGTGATTTTGGATATTATGAATAGATCTAGAAAATGGATATTTTATGATACTTGATATAGTTATGGATTAAAAATACAAATGATGTAGTTGTTACTTTGATATTGTTGTGATTCATTATATAGTTGATTTAGTGATTCTATTTGTATCATATTGGATGTTCTGATATGGCCACGAGGCCGAAGGAGGTATTTGTATTTTGTAGGTTAAAAATATCACAACAAAACATCGGGGATCGGAGACCAACCAAAATAGAATTCTAGGTGAATTCGACAAGGTCACCATGGCAACTTGTTTTATTGTGTTGTGTGTTGTTTTGTTAGAGATTCCCATGGGGGGAATCATCTTTATATGTGACCATGGGTTGTGTATTTTTGTTGATATGGTTAATGTTTATTTATTGTTGTATGTATTTTATTTGTAATGTGTTCTCTTCTTTTAATTAATTAATTGTGATAGATTAATGTGAGGAGATCATATGTTTAAAATTTAAATAAATTAAATTGGGATATGGAAAGTAATTATTAGAGTTGTTGGTTGTTTGTAATTAATTTGTAAGGGATGTGTAAGATGTGTAAGAGCTTGTGTAAGTCATATTTTGGAGTAAGAAATACTCCACCTCCATGGAAATTCGAATTTGACCTTGGGGGCTGTTTTTGGAGGCTTGTGGGACAAGTAAAACTTGTCCCATGCCTCTAAATTTATGTTACCAACCATACTTATGGTTGGGGAAGTGATTTGTGACTTTTTATAATGCATTTTATTCATCTTGTGCATGTTTTTAATTACACTTTCTTACATTTTAATTAATTGTTGTTCCTTGAGGTGTGGGCTCTTTTGAGTGTGCAAGTAACTTGTCATTCTTCACCCACCTCTTTATTAAGCCTTGGAGTTTGGAGTTTGTCTTTTGTGTTTGATTTGAGAGGATGTATGATGTGGCATCCTACATGGATCCACATCATCCTCTTCTTTCCCTCTTCTATATATTTCAAACTCTCTTCTTGTTTTGGGTTGTTGAACTCTTTTTTTTTTTTGGGGTGTTGTTGAACCTTTTTGTACTTTCTTGGGGCACATTTTTTTGTGGAGCTCTTGTTTTTGAAGAAAGTTTTGAAGATAGCTTTGCATGCTTGGGAGCTTGATGTTTTGGGATGTGTTTGGCATTTGAAGCTTGTTGTTTGGAGACCAAATAACCATGGAGAGGTAGGAATTTAACTCTCTTTTATTTATGTTATTTTCTTGTTGTGTTGTGTGGAAAATGCATGTTTTGTTTTATTTGTTGGTTGGTTGGGTAGACTTGCCTTAGGGAAGGTGTAGGAGAAGGCTATGGGGAATTCTTGTGGGGGGGCATAAGGAAATGCCATTGGCATCAGAATTTTTGTGGAGGGAGTTTGGGTTTGGGATCCACCTTGGAAAAGAAATAGCTTGCATTTCTTACTTTGTGGGGGCATAAGGAAATCTGTGGGGGCATAAGGAGGGATTTTGTGGGGGCATAAGGAAATGTGTGTGATGAATTAATTGGTGGTTTTTTTTTGGTGGATGCCCAATTCCCAATTGGGAGGCATAAGTAGCTTCCCCCATAGGCCTTGCTCCTTTGGCTTGCAAGATCAAGCCTGAGTTCTACTTTGAAATGTTTCTAAATGTAGTTGTGAACTTGTTTTTTGTTTTGTGTTGCATTGTGTTTTTTAAAAAAAAATGTGTATGTGAAAGAATGTTGTGTTGTGGAAGCTAGTTGTTGCCATGGTTGAATTGCATCTTTTATTGTATCTTTGGTTGGGGCTCGGGGCCAATGATAAAGGAAGGCTTCTCCTTTCATTGGATGTCTTGGTTGGGTGGAGAGCATTGCCTTTCCCCTATTTTTTTGTTGTGATCTAGTTAGAAGATGAAGAAAACCAGCATGTGTTGTTGTTTTGGAGCAAAAGAATTGTATAGTTTGATAGTCCCTTCTTATGAGCAAGTTTATTGTAATCCTTCCCACTTTGAAGTGGATGATTTGTATAATTATTTGTAATGAGAAGATACTTGTATTGATGATGAAAGATTGAAATTGAAATGTGAAATGTAAAGAGTTATATTCCATTCTCTGTTTGAAAAGGAATGTGAAGAATGTTATATGTATTATATATTGTATTTTGAAGTCACAAGAAAGAGATAAATTGTAAAGTTGTTGTTGGAAATCAATAAAGGAATGCTCTACCTTCTCAAACTTGCATGATTGTATTGGAATTGAATTGCTATTGTGAATTAAAATCTCTAGTTGGAAAGAAGAATGCATATGAAGGAAAAGATAGTGTTTTGTCCTCTTTTGAAATATAGTTGAAATTTGGAAATCAGTTTTTATATAATTGTATATTAAATGGTTGATTGAATCAATTAAATGTATTAGACTAGATTAGAAATAAGTTGTTACACTTAAATGATGAAATTGATAAATAGATCCTTTAAAAAAAATTGATCATTGGCATTGTGACTTTTAAAAATGGTAAATTTTAATAAAAATGTACAGTTCAGACCTGCACACATTAATTAACTTGGAGATGTTAAAATTTAGTATGTTGGTTCACAAATGAACCCAAATTGACAAAGAAAACTCAAGAAAACAACTTAACCATTGCTAATTTGAATACAATCCCTCTAACAGTCATTTTTCTGTCATTTGTTGGAAAAATACAATTTTGAATCAATTGAACAAATCAAAATTCTCTAAAACACTTTAAACCCTCCCTAGATCAATTCTCCATGCCTTTGTTTGGCATGTTGAGTGAAGGAGGAGACCCAATTTAAACAAAAAGAAAAGTTGGAAATTGCTAGTTTGCTAATTAAAAGCCTGCAGATCATTTTTGTAAAATTGACCCTTTAAAATTCATCAAAAAAGTAAAATTTTATGTTTCTTGTGCAAAGAGGGCATCGAGAGATTTCCAAAAAGTCCTCGTTTTCCCAAATCTGAGCTTCTATCAAAAGTTATGGCCATTTGAAGTTTTACTTCAATTTGGCCTTAAAAAAAAAATAATAATAATAATAAATCTAACTGTTGAACTTTAATTTTTAACTTTGGAAAAATTTCCACAAAAATTCCATGGCCCCCACCATCCACAACCAATCGGGACCTGCCACATGGCACCTCGGAGGGTGGACCAAATTTAAACTTGTCTTTTTGAAAATTTTACCTTGGGAAAATTTTCCCACTTTTCCCCCATCCCCGCTCACCCACGGCCAATCACGTCATGTCACGTGTGGATGACACGTGGGTGTGGAGTGCAGGGGGAGGGTTTTTTTGACTTAGCTTTTTTGAAAATCCTTTGGAAAAATTTCCTTTTTCCTCCATGGCCCCACAACCCCCCCCTTTGCTTGAATTCTTCCTTTTTGATGCGCATGGGCCCATGAGCTTTTTTTTGGACTTTGAAACCATTTTGGCTTAATGCCTTAGGTTTTCTGCCATCTATTTTCCCCACACCAATCCCTGAGTGACACGTGGCATCATGGTGTCATGGCATGGGCATGGACCAATTTGGTTCCCTTGTTTTTTTTGTGAAAGAGACTTAAAGTCTCAACCCTCTCCAAAGAAAGAAAATCTAAAGCTCTCTGCCCCCCTCCCCCCTTTTTCTCCCAACCAACCAAGGGGGGCGACACGTGTCCCTCCAGGGGACTCACGGGGTGTGAAGGTGATTTTCACTTTTGCACCAAAGAAGGGAAAATGCATTAAGTTTTTCCCCCCCCCCCGCCAACCCATGCATGGGGAAAATTTTCCTCCCTAGGCCCGTGTCTCCCTTGGGAAAATTTCTCCCCTAAAACTCCACCCGGCTCATATCTTGAAAAATATAAGGAGTTAGGAGGACTTCTTTATATCACCGAAAAGGTGAGAAAATTTCCTATCCAATGGGAATGATTTAGGGAAATTTTGGAAGTGTTAAGTATGAGAAAAATCTTGTTGAAACTCTGAGGCTGCTAGAGAGTAGGCATGGGGGTAAATTACTCCTTGAACCTAACTAAAACATATAACCCTAAAATTTGAACCTTGTGAACTTGTTATTAGTTAATGAAGGGAACATATGTTGTGGTACATTGGTCTTGTTCTGGAACCTGTTAGTGAAAATTGATGTCTTGCAACCTGGTTGTAGACACTTCAAATAAAAAAAAAAAAAAATATCCCATAATTTTCTAGCTAACCCTAGGTTGTTTCTTGGGTCTCAAGTGGTTGTTTAAATGGGCACTACAGTTTGGTATCAGAGTAGTGGTTCAAAGGCTTGGACCATTGGGCACACTAGAAAACTTGAGACATGAAAACTTAAACCTAGTACACTTGTAAATCTAGAAAACAACTTAGCTAGAATTTGTATGTTTTAGTAAACATGGAAGTTGTGTAAACTTAGCAAAATGAACTAACTCTCACTTTGGTCTATGTAGGAGGCTCAGACGGAGTGAGAGGAACCTTCATAGAGACTCAACCCACCACCACCACCACCACCACCACCATCAGGGTGTGGCAGCCATTCTACCTCAGATTCTATAGACCCTTCAGGATGTCAATGCCACTCTACGTGAGGATTAGGTGGAGGACAGAAGCTAGTCATGATAGAGCCCCTTCTATCGAGGGTTAGGTATCTCCTCGACTCAGTGAGGAGCATAGAGGAGAGAACTCCCATGTGGAGTCAGCCAGAGTAGAGTCACCACCTAGGAGATAGGGTGATAGAGTTCCAGAGCATAGAGAGAGGTCTCGAGCCCTAGGCTTAGGGATGAGCATGCTGAGAGACCTAGAGGCCGACAGACCACAACAACGGATCACATCAGGGAGATCCTAAAGCTTCAGCCCTCACATTACTCAGGTGATATAGGTGGATTCTAGGTAGAGGCCTAGCTAGTGAGCTTGAGCGGTTGCTTCAAGCTTTTCCTTGTTCTAGCAACACATGAAAGCTCGTGTGTTGCGATCCATCTACTGAGGGATGGAGTAGGAGTGTGGTGGAGGATAGAGGAGCAGAAGCTCCATGTAGATTCTAGAGTCAAGTGACCTAGGAGCTATTTTTGAGGAGAGATTCAGGAGTAGGTATTTATCATGGAGGTTCATATAATAGAGGATCGATGAGTTCCATGACCTCCGACAGGCTTCTCTTTCAGTAGTAGAGTATGAGAGTAGATTTTGGATCTACTCCAGTATGTAGAGTATATGCAGGATGAGTAGGTGTGGATTCACAGGTTCATCCGGGGCCTGAATTTGGATATCGGAGGTGCAGTGTGGATTCACTATCCACAGACATTAGCAGAGGCCATCGAGAAGGCCTACATTACAGAGGAGACTCGGGGTAAGACCCAACAGGCTAGAGACCAAGTCCAACCCACATACAACAGATGCAGGATGGTAGATCGAGAGGTTCAATACCTCTTCCTCATGGTGGCTGGGTACAACACAGTCATCCTTTAGGCCACAAGCAGCAATAATAGTCCCCCACCTCACCTCAGACCTCCACAGAGAGATGATGCATAGAGAGGGTCGAGTATGGGGCCTCCTCCTAGGGGTCCCATCGGACACAGGTGGACCTAGAGCTCAGTCAGCAGGAGCTCACCAGTAGAGGCCACAATAGACCACAATAGCACGGATCATCATCGGGATCCACACCACAGGACTTCTAGGGCACCTACTGGAGGTGCTACTCATTGGGGAGGATCAGGAGGATGTTTTGGATGTGGAGTTACTTGGACACTTTTGGAGAGATTTCCCACATAACCCTAACAACAAGGGTAAGGCACAGATTTCAGAGCCACTGTTGGTGACATGGGACACAGCCACAAGATTTATGCAGTGGTTGAGAACCACCAGAAGAGCATCAGAGCATAGTCATTGAGACCACAGTAGCATTGGTGGTATTCCTACCTCTATTTTTGTTTGATTCTGGTTCTTCTGATTCTTTCATTACACCATCTTTAGTAGAGCGATGCAGGCTGGTGGCAGTTAGGCAAGGTCTTAGTTGGGATGTCGAGATGGCTTCTGGAGCCAAGATCTCTATAGACTCCTTAGTTAAGGAGTGTGTAGTGGATTTGGGACCTTTCACCACTACCTCGATCTCTCGTATCCTTCCTTTGGGCTCGTATGGAGTCATTTTGGGTATGGATTGGTTATCTACACACAGGCCAGGATGGATTGTTATCACAAGACTATATCTTGTGTAGATGATTTGGGAGTTGAGTCGGTGATTTCGGGGGTCAGGAGACCCATTTCTATTCACACCATCTCCGCTATGCAACTTAAGTGGTGTGTGTGATGGGGTTGTCAGATGTATGTTGTTATATCAAGTGATGAGATCGATCAGGATGGGTCTAGTGGACCATCACTAGATGATCATCCCATTTTGAGAGAGTTTTCGATGTTTTTCTAGGGGAGCTACCGGGGTTACCACCCCCACATGAGAGATTGATTTTCATATAGACCTAGTTCCTGAGCAGAGCCTATCTCACGAGCACCTTATCGGATGACCACCCCAGAGCTCGTGAGCTCAAGTTGCAGCTTGAGGGCCTTTTGGAGAAGGGCCTTATCCATCCTAGTGTATCCCCTTGGGGTGCACCGGTGATCTTTGTGAAGAAGAAGGATGGATCCTTGTGGTTGTGTATTGATTACCACTAGTTGAACAAGGTAACGATCAAGAATCATTATCCTCTTCCTCGTATTGATGACTTGTTTGATCAGATGAAGGGAGCCACAATTTTCTCTAAGATTGATCTTAAGTCAAGCTACCATCACTTGAGGATTTCGGAGGTGGATATTCATAAGACCACCTTCCGTATGAGATATGGGCACTATGAGTTCACAGTGGTGCCTTTTGGTTTGACGAATGCCCCTGCAATGTTTATGAGTTTGATGAATGGGGTATTCAGGACCTTCTTAGATCACTTCATGCTCATCTTCCTAGATGACATTTTGATATACTCACGTACACATGAGGAGCATGAGGGGCACCTTCACCAGGTTCTTCAGTGTCTTCGTGAGCAACAACTTTACGGGAACTTGGAGAAGTGTGCTTTCTTTCAAATAGAGGTGCAATATTTGGGCCATATCATTTCTGGGAAGGTATCACAGTCGATCCTTCCAAGATTAGAGCCATTATGGATTGGCCAGCACCCACTACAGTGACCGAGGTGTGCAGCTTCATGGGATTAGTAGGATACTACCAGAGATTTGTTCAGGACTTCTCTCGGATTGTGCACCCTATCACTTCCCTTCAGAGGAAAGGGAAGAAGTTTTTTTAGTCAGATAGATGTGAGTAGGCCTTCAGACACTGAAGGAGTGCCTCACTTCAACACCTATTCTTGCAGTGCCGGATCCATCACAGGTGAGTTCTTTTTTTTACACGGATGCTTCCTTAGCAGGGCTTGGAGGTGTGTTGATGCAGGATGGCAGAGTAGTAGCTTTTGAGTCTCACAAACTCAAAGATCACGAGCTTAATTATCCTAACCCATGATCTTGAGCTTGCAGTAGTTGTGCATGCTTTGGTTAGATGGAGACATTTTCTTCTTGGATGGAGATTCACACTCAGGACTGATCATTTGAGTCTTCGCCACCTCTTCACGCAGCCCAATCTCAACGCTCATCAATGGCGTTGGATGGAGTTGCTTTGTGAGTATGACATGGAGATCGAGCATGTGAAGGGGAAGGAGAATGTGGTAGTAGATGCTCTCTCGTAGATGAAGACATGTGGCTATGGCCACCTCAGTGAGTATAGATTTGTGGAGCAGGATTCTTTAGCAGACTTCCTCTTGACAACTTCTACATTGCAGTATGAGTAGAGATCGAGTCACAGAGACCCCTTGAGGGGAAGTTTGATGGTTTTTCCTTAGAGGTAGATGGTCTTCTCAGGCACAGAGGCTGGATATATGTTCCCAGAGATGGAGGCTTGAGGTAGGACATCTTGGTAGAGGCACATCATGCACCCTATTCATCCCATCCCGGGGTGAAGAAGATGCACGCCACTTTGTGATAGTTGTATCATTGGAGAGGACTTCATAGAGATGTGGCTCAGTTTGTGTCATGATGTTTAGAGTGCCAGAGAGTTAAGGCCAAGCATCAACATCTAGCAGGCCTTCTTTATCCTCATGCTATATCGGAATGGAAGTGGGACACCATTTCCATGGATTTCATTGTTGGGCTACCGATGTCGAGATATCACCACGATGCCATTATGGTCACGGTTGATAAATTGACAAAAGTGGCTCACTTTTCTCTAGTGAAGACCACTTATACAGCTAGAGTAGTGGCATGAGTATATTTGGATGAGATTTTAGGTTGCACGGGATTCCACAGGAAGATCATTTGTGACCGCGATCCTTTGTACACTTCACATTTTTGGACTACCATGCAGTATGTCCTCGGGATGAGGATCAACTTCAGCACAACATATCACCCTGAGATAGATGGATAGACCGAGTGAGTGAATCATATTTTAGAGGATATGCTCAGGATGTATGTGATGGATCAACAGTCTAAGTGGGAGGAGTACCTGTACTTAGTGGAGTTTTCCTACAATAATAGTTTTTCAGAGTTCTATAGGCATGGCTCCTTTTCAGGCTGTATGGTAGAGAGTGTAGGACACCTCTTAGTTGGGATAGGTTAGAGGACAGGTATCTCTTGGACCAGCTCTTCTACAGGACATGGAGCAGTAGGTAGTGTTGATCAGGAAGAGATTACAGGAGGCACAAGATAGGTAGAAGAAGTATGCGGATCAACATAGGATTGACCGTAGCTTTGATGTGGGCATGAAGGTGTTCCTTCATGTCAGGCCACACAAGAGCCCTATCCATTATGGAAAAGGTTCTAAGTTAGCTCCTAGATTCATTGGACCTTTTGAGATCTTGGAGCGTATCGGCCCTTTGGCCTACCATCTAGCATTGCCACCCAACTTGTCTCGCATACATGATGTGTTTCATGTTTCGGTTCTTAGGAGATATATTGCAGATCCTTCTCATGTGTTGGATTGGACATCATTGCAGGTGCAGGATCAGGGGTAGGTGATGGTGGAGCCCATTCACATCCTAGATCACAGGACCCTAGGCCTTCGAGGTAGAGAGGTTGATCAGTTTGGGTGTAGTGGGATAGATATGATGAGACTGCAGCTACATGGGAGGATGCTACTTCATTACGAGTGTAGTTTCCACATTTTTTCTAGTGACTTCCAGAGGAAGTCGAGTCTAAGGGGAGGGGATGTAGTGCCCACTTCCCTTTGACACCTTTTGATGCTTATGTTGATACTTGTTGATTTCATTATAGACATTACTATGTTTTGATTTAGTATGTTGTTAGACATTGGATTATGGATTATTGTGGATTTTGATTTGATTACGATGCATGATGATCACTAGAGACACCTTATATGAAGATGATGATATATTATTTGACATGGATGTTTTATGGATATTGCTTAGACATGTGATTTTGGATATTATGAATAGATCTAGAAAATGGATATTTTATGATACTGATATAGTTATGGATTAAAAATACAAATGATGTAGTTGTTACTTTGATATTGTTGTGATTCATTATATAGTTGATTTAGTGATTCTATTTGTATCATATTGGATGTTCTGATATGGCCACGAGGCCGAAGGAGGTATTTGTATTTTGCAGTTAAAAATATCACAACAAAACATCGGGGATCGAGACCAACCAAAATAGAATTCTAGGTGAATTCGACAAGGTCACCATGGCAACTTGTTTTATTGTGTTGTGTGTTGTTTTGTTAGAGATTCCCATGGGGGAATCATCTTTATATGTGACCATGGGTTGTGTATTTTTGTTGATATGGTTAATGTTTATTTATTGTTGTATGTATTTTATTTGTAATGTGTTCTCTTCTTTTAATTAATTAATTGTGATAGATTAATGTGAGGAGATCATATGTTTAAAATTTAAATAAATTAAATTGGGATATGGAAAGTAATTATTAGAGTTGTTGGCTGTTTGTAATTAATTTGTAAGGGATGTGTAAGATGTGTAAGAGCTTGTGTAAGTCATATTTTGGAGTAAGAAATACTCCACCTCCATGGAAATTCGAATTTGACCTTGGGGGCTTTTTGGAGGCTTGTGGGACAAGTAAAACTTGTCCCATGCCTCTAAATTTATGTTACCAACCATACTTATGGTTGGGGAAGTGATTTGTGACTTTTATAATGCATTTTATTCATCTTGTGCATGTTTTTAATTGCACTTTCTTACATTTTAATTAATTGTTGTCCTTGAGGTGTGGGCTCTTTTGAGTGTGCAAGTAGCTTGTCATTGTTCACCCACCTCTTTATTGAGCCTTGGAGTTTGGAGTTTGTCTTTTGTGTTTGATTGTGAGAATGTATGATGTGGCATCCTACATGGATCCACATCATCCTCTTCTTTCCCTCTTCTATATATTTCAAACTCTCTTCTTGTTTTGGGTTGTTGAACCTTTTTGCATTCTTCCTTGGGGGCATTTTCTTGTGGAGCTCTTGTTTTTGAAGAAAGTTTTGAAGGTAGCTTTGCATGCTTGGGAGCTTGATGTTTTGGGCTGTGTTTGGCATTTGAAGCTTGTTTTTGGAGACCAAATAACCATGGAGAGGTAGGAATTTAACTCTCTTTTATTTTTTATTATTTTCTTTGTTGTTGTGTGTGTGGAAAATGCATGTTTTGTTTTATTTGTTGGTTGGTTGGGTAGACTACCTTAGGGAAGGTGTAGGAGAAGGCTATGGGGAATTCTTGTGGGGGCATAAGGAAATGCCATTGGCATCAGAATTTTGTGGAGGGAGTTTGGGTTTGGGATCCACCTGGAAAAGAAATAGCTTGCATTTCTTACTTTGTGGGGGCATAAGGAAATCTATGGGGGCATAAGGAGGGATTTTGTGGGGGCATAAGGAAATGTGTGTGTGATGAATTAATTGGTGGTTTGTTTTTGGTGGATGCCCAATTCCCAATTGGGAGGCATAAGCAGCTTCCCCATAGGCCTTGCTCCTTTGGCTTGCAAGATCAAGCCTGAGTTCTACTTTGAAATGTTTCTAAATGTAGTTGTGAACTGCACTATTGTTTGTGTTGCATTGTGTTTTAAAAAAAAAATGTGTATGTGAAAGAATGTTGTGTTGTGGAAGCCAGTTGTTGCCATGGTTGAATTGCATCTTTTATTGTATCTTGGTTGGGGCTCGGGGGCCAATGATAAAGGAAGGCTTCTCCTTTCATTGGATGTCTTGGTTGGGTGGAGAGCATTGCCTTTCCCCCTATTTTTTTGTTGTGATCCAGTTAGAAGATGAAGAAAACCAGCATGTTGTTGTTTTGGAGCAAAAGAATTGTATAGTTTGACAGTCCCTTCTTATGAGCAAGTTTATTGTAATCCTTCCCACTTTGAAGTGGATGATTTGTATAATTATTTGTAATGAGAAGATACTTGTATTGATGATGAAATATTGAAATTGAAATGTGAAATGTAAAGAGTTATATTCCATTCTCTATTTTGAAAAGGAATGTGAAGAATGTTATATGTATTATATATTGTATTTTGAAGTCAAAGAAAGAGATAAATTGTAAATTTGTTGTTTGAAATCAATAAAGGAATGCTCTACCTTCTCAAACTTGCATGATTGTATTGGAATTGAATTGCTATTGTGAATTAAAATCTCTGTTGGAAAGAAGAATGCGTATGAAGGAAAAGATAGTGTTTTGTCCTCTTCAAAATGAGTTGAAATTTGGAAATCAGGTTTTGTATAATTGCTATTAAATGGTTGATTGAATCAATTAAATGTATTAGACTAGATTAGAAATAAGTTGTTACACTTAAATGATGAAATTGATAAATAGATCCTTTAAAAATTTGATCACTGGCATTGTGACTTTTAAAACTGGTAAATTTTAATAAAAATGTACAGTTCAGACCTGCACACATTAATTAACTTGGAGATGTTAAAATTTAGTATGTTGGTTCACAAATGAACCCAAATTGACAAAGAAAACTCAAGAAAACAACTTAACCATTGCTAATTTGAATACAATCCCTCTAATAGTCTTTTTCTGATCATTTGTTGGAAAAATACAATTTTAAATCAATTGAACAAATCAACTTCTCTAAAACACTTTAAACCCTCCCTAGATCAATTCTCCATGCCTGTTTGGCATGTTGAGTGAAGGAGGAGACCCAATTTAAACAAAAAGAAAAGTTGGAAATTGCCAGTTTGCTAATTAAAATCCTGCAGATCGTTTTTGTAAAATTGACCCTTTAAAATTCATCAAAAAGTAAATTTTATGTTTCTGTGTGTAAAAGAGGGCATCGAGAGATTTCCAAAAAGTCCTCGTTTTCCCAAATCTGAGCTTCCTATCAAAAGTTATGGCCATTTGAAGTTTTACTTCAATTTGGCCTTCAAAAAAAAAATAATAATAATAAATCTAACTGTTGAACTTTAATTTTTAACTTTGGAAAAATTTCCACAAAAATTCCATGGCCCCCACCATCCCAAACCAATCGGGACCTGCCACGTGGCACCTCGAGGGCAAACCAAATTTAAACTTGTCTTTTTGAAAATTTTACCTTGGGAAAATTTTCCCACTTTCTCCCGCATCCCCCACTCACCGTGGCACCAATCACGTGCTGACACGTGTCAGGACGGGTGCGCGGGAGGGTTTTTGGACTTAGCACTTTTTTTTCTCCTTTGGAAAATTTTCCTTTTTCTCTCATGGCCCCACAACCCCGCCTTGCTTGGAATTCTTCCTTTCACAAATGCATGTGGCCCACGTGCGCCGCAGCTTTTTGGACTTTAAAACCATTTTGGCTTAATGCCTTAGGTTTTTTGCCATCCATTTTCCCCATGCCAATCCCTGAGTGACACGTGGCATCATGGCATTGGCATGGGGCATGGACCAATTTGGTTCCCTTGTGTTTTTTTGGCGAAAGAGACTTAAAGTCTCAACCCGCTCTCCACGGCCCACCATTTCTCCCAACCAACCAGGGGGCGACACGTGTCTCCCTCGCCAGGCTCATGGGCGCACGAAGGTGATTTTGATTTTTTGCCAAAGAAGGGAAAATGGGTTAAGTTTTTCCCCACCCCTTCCAACGACCCGCACATGGGGGAAAATCTCCCTAGGCCCGTGGACTCCCCTTGGGAAAATTTCTCCCTAAAGTCCACCGGCTCATATATTGACTTCAAAAATATAAGGAGTTAGGAGGACTTCTTTATATCACCGGAAAGGTGAGAAAATTTCCTATCCAATGGGAATGATTTAGGGAAATTTTGGAAGCATTAAGTATGAGAAAATCATGTTGAAACTCGAGGCTCTTTAGCTAGAGCAGGGTATGGGGGTAAATTACTCCCCGAACCTAACTAAAACATATAACCCTAAAATTTGAACCTTGTGAACTTGTTATTACGCGAATGACATTTAAAGTTATTTCCAACCTCAGGGGCCTACACAACATCAATAAGAATACTGATGGGGGAAACCCCCTATTCTTTGGTGTTTGGTTTGGAAGTGGTTTTACTGCTTATAGTTGAAATACCTAGTCTTTGGATTTCACTACAAGGAATTTTAGGAGAAGAAGGTTATCGTGAGGTACAACTTCTTTGAGTTAGAAAGCCTCATTGAAGCTTGTTTGAATGTTGAGAAATGACATAGAGCTTATGTTGATCAGATGTGCTGGTAGTATAACAAGAAAGTATACGAATGTAAAATATGTGAGGGAGACTTGGTATTAAGACTTGATAATCAGTATAAATAAGAAAACGATGAAGGAAGGAAGTTCATGCCCAAGTGGTTGGGCCCATATTGAGTCATAGAGGACTATAAAATGGGGCATATCACCTGTGTACTCTAGAGGGTGAAGAATTCAGAAAATCCATCAATTCACTTCACCTGAAATACTACTATGCATGGTTCATCTACATTTCCATATGTATACTATTGCATCCGCATTGCATTATCATCTAGCTCATTCTGTAAAATTTGTAATCAAGGAACTTATTTTCAAGAAACTTTCAAAACTTCTAAAAACATTGGCAATCATTCAAATCACATCTCTTCAAGTATCCATAATATGGTCATCAACGTTTCTTATCACTTCGTCAATTTCAACAAGACAAGACAAAATTTTGACACTAATCTTACCAAGGCCTGCATACTTAGTTCTACCTATAGCTTCCTTCTAACATAGTTGTCTTTGCCCATAGTCTGTTCTATAAGCTTCATGATGTCATATCTTTCCCCAAAAAACCTCTTTGGTAGCAAAAACATTCTAAACATTTTCACCCGGATGCTTGTTCACCTATCTCAGCCTTCGGTGTTGAGCCCTCACATCTTACTGGTTGTGTGGGGTTGAGGCTAGGGGAAAGCTCTCCTTCCCAAAAGCACAACTTAGAAACTTAAAATAAAAAAAGTATATATCTCAAGTCAAAATCAATACAAAATTTTCATTTACACACTTCCTTGCCCTACTAACCTTCATTTTTAAGCCTATACCTCTTACTAGTGGCGTGAGGTTAAGAAAGGAGGGAAGTTCTCTTAATAATCTATGCATTGCCCTGGTGATGAGCCCATGCTTCCTACCAAAGCATGGGGCAAGGTTTAGGGGGTATTTGCAAATAAATTCGTAAGTTAAAAGAAATTTCGTTCAATAAAAAGTGCTTTGAAAATATTAAAATCCCAAGAAAAGTGAATTAAATGTGTATGTTCCAAGAGAGTTAAAACCTTAAAACCAAATTTTTTCAATCAAGAGACCATCTACAGATCTAAGTCTAGATAAAATTGCAAGCAAATAACATTCTAGGCTATGTAGTAAGTTGTGTGTAGAGTTAGGTTGTAGGTTTCTAATTGGGTTTATGTCAAAAATTTGTCTTTCTCTAACCATTTCCATCTCTACCAAAACCATATAATTCACGTCCCTTATGGATCTAACTGTTAAGCCCTCGTATCTTACTTCACTTGTGCGGGGTTAGGAGTGGATTGAGTTCTTTTTAATATCATATCATTATTCACCACACATTTCTAATACAAAAATAAGTACCAAAATTACTTGAAAAGCTATGTTCAACATTACATTGTGCTCGCATAATCATCACATATCAACATTACAAAACAAAAAAAGAAATAATTCAACAACATTCATTATCCACTCGTGCATGCATTCTAAAAATCATATAAAATTGGAAATTATAAACATCTAAGAGTACACATGTAAAGAGAACCATAAATGAAGTAAAATCTATGCAAAGGATAACCGAGCCAAAAAGAGACATCTGTATATATCATTGTGAATCATAGTTTGTGTACATAATGCCATCACACACTAGGTGTGGTTAAAATTCTCACAATGAGCACCAAAATACAAAATCATCATATATGCCTCACAAAATGCTAACATAGCAATAAAGGCTCAATGACCTATCATCATCTCTGTGGGAGATGGTGCACGGCTACAACCAAGAATATTGCTATGGCTCCGACATCGTGAATGTACCGACATCGTGAATGCGATCTCATATGTGGCGACATTTTTGTCCTGTGCTATCAAGATCTCAATGACCTTCCAAAGAGGCACAAAAACATCGGTTGTTCCGAGTAACCTGCAATGGCTGCCCCATGTTTGCTAAGAGCTCCTCTTGAGTCTTCCCCGTAGGGATGAGAAAAGTATCAACATAAATCTAGTGAATAAGATCTCTCCAACCGTCAACGGTGGTTAAAATAAAGAAAACAATGACGAAGTTAGAAAACCATAAAAACCAAAAAAAGAAACACAATGCATAGTGATTAACATTTCTAGCTAATAAGGTCGAGAAAAGAGTGTCCACATACTCGGATCTCTAGGAATCCATGTAGGATCAACTGGTGTAGCTACTTGGTGGTGTTTTTATTGTGGGAATCTATCATGTCTTCCCCACTCCTGAAGCAACATGCTACCCCATGATGGACTCCTCATCCCTGCCTCTCTCAGGAGAAAGTGGCTCCTCAGAAACCAGAGTCACCTTCTCCACCTCCATCTCCTCTCTCTCCACCATGGAGATATCCTGAGTAACTCTCCACTCTGGGTCACTCTCTTCCTCCTCTGTGTGGGTCTCCTCACCTACCTCCTCCCCCATCTCCTCACCAGTCTCCTCCCTCATCTCCACCTTAGTCTCGATATCCACATCAATGGGTATCTCTTGCTCCTCCTCCCTGGGTGAATGGGCATGACCTCAATCGAAGGAGGGGAATGGGGTGGGGTACTCATCAAGCACAAACAACCTATCTCATTGCAATGGGGACCCCTGGAGTCAAAAAAATCCAACCATGGTCACCCCTAGGGCCACCTTGAGACTCCCTAATGCTCTTGTACACAACTACCATGGGAGGAAGAATATCAATATAGGGTAACCCAAACTACTGGGGTACTCTATTAAATGGGTGAATCTCCACCCTCCTTGATCTATTCACTAATTGTCCAATAGTAACACAAATAGTCATGGTGGTCCCATCTTGGCCCCATACTCCAGCCATATCCTAGTAGGGTGTAACAATGAAATCAACTATAGTCAAGGTGGCCACTGGCTGATGTGGTCTCCTAATAATTGACATGCTTGTCCATTTCGCATGCCCCGATGATCTTTGGGTCCTATATCCTGACTCCCTCTGATAGGGGATGATCCTCTCATACACCTAGCTCATCACTAATGTGGGATGGCTCAATGATTGTCCCTATAACCTCACCACTTGGTATAAATCGTGGTATGTAGTCCCTAAAATATTTACTCCCCAGGCATAAGTCCACCCATACTACTCAATCTACATAACAATCAGAGCCCAACAATACAATAACTTGTCCCCACCCTTATCTCCTATCAACCACGAAGCCAAAATACCCATGATGGCCTTGCGGAGAGTAGGGATAGAAGCAAAGTCAATGGAATGAAGCCTCATACCCTGCTTGGTGCCCGCTGATACCCCATCATCCCCCATGTAAGTGGCTCAATGCCTAGCTTTGGTTGTAGACCTTGCAATCTCGAGAGTCAAACATCTCCCAAGTATCCTATACAACTCCTCGAGAGTGATGGTCTACTCTCCTAGAACACCTAAAACCAGAAGGTGTTCCATCCGCATCCCAATAAGAAAAGTGGTCACCCAAGATATGGCTAGTAGGTTCAATTTTTGGCACCCATGTGATCCTCCATATCCTAGATCGGTTCAACAAGTCTGTCTCAACCTCAATTAACCGATCAAGGATAGCTAAGTCCAATCACACTTGTTGGGGTTAGCACCGGTTGTCAAAAACAATATATAAGATCTAAGCATACATGCAAATAAAAGTGGATATTCTACTAGAAGAAATATACAAAATAAGAGACATAAATCAACACCAGTTTAACCTGGTTCACCCAAATGTGGGCTACGTCCACCAAGAAACAAGCCAATCTATTATCCAAAGCTTTGACAAGATATACAATGAAGATTTATAATCTTCCACACCTCTCAGATGTACAATACTTTATTTCTCAAGCTTTTGCTTCATCACCAAGAATTCTCTCTCTCACCAAATTTTGCAAGTTCTTTCTAATTCTTGTTAATCATTATTACTTCTAAACCCTAGCTTTTATGCTTATATAGTCATTTATAGACTTAGGGCACTTAGCCATGCAATTACAATCAATAGAAATACTTTAATGCTAAAAATAGATCTAATTCCCGAGAGTTAATTAAAACATCCTCACACATGTAACCGATGCTGGTTAGCCCTAACCATGTGCCGGTTCCTTCCTTGCTTGAATGATGTCTGGTCCATCTGACCGATGCCGGTCCTCGATTGATTCCGATGCCACCTCCTAACCGATGACAAGTTATTATTTATTTTCCAAAAAGTTTCCATTACATGCTAAACTGAAGTAATTGAGCTCCACAACTCAACAATCTCCCACTTGGAGATTAATTACTGCACCATACCTATACAATGTCATTCTTGGATCCTTCCTTAGCTTTGTTTCTTCCTCTTCAAGTCTCAAACTCAAGACCAACAAAAGTGGAGTGTAGCTCCAACTTCTCCTTTTCTAATGGCTTCATTAGCATATCCGCAGGGTTCTTGCTCATATGAATATTTTCTAGATTCAACTGTCCATCCTCCAATACCTTTCATATGAAGTGATACCTCAACTAAATGTGTTTCATTCTCAAATGAAATGCTGAGTTCTTTTCCAAATGAATTACACTTTGACTATGTCACTAAATAGTTTACAATCACCTTGCTCCTTTCCCAACTCTTCCATGAACCTACTCATCCATATCATCTCCTTGCTAGCCTCTGTAGCTGCAACATACTCTACCTCTGTAGTAGACAAAGCCACAACCTTCTGCAATCTTGAAATCTAGCTAATTGCCATTCCACCTACTATGAAAATATATCTAGTAGTGCTCCTCCTACCATCCAGATCTCCAGCCATATCCGAATCAACATAGCCACATAATGAAATATCCAACCTCCATAGCATAACTACATGCTAGATGTCCCTTTCAAATACTTGAGTATCCATTGAATTAATTTCCAATGCTCTTTACCTAGATTGGCCATATATCTACTCACAACTCCCACTTCCTCATGTAATGTCTGGTCTGGTACAAACCATAACATACATGAGACTCCCAACTGCTGAAGCATATGGCACTCATGTCATGTATTTGACCTCCTCATGTGATGATGGACACTGATCTTTTCTCAATTTGAAGTGTCCAACCATAGGTGTACTAACAATGTTTTTGTATTCTACATATTGAACCTTTCTAACACCTCAGAGATATAATCCCCTGAGATAAAATACAATTTCTTATTTTTCCTGTCTCTATGTATTTGCATGCCAAGGATTCTTTTTGCAGCTCCTAAATCCTTCATAGAAAATGTGTGAGCTAGCTTTCCCTTAAGCTCACCAATGTCCTGCATACTAGATCCTATAATAAGCATATCATCCACATACAATAACAAAATAATATAGCTCCCATTTTCAAGCTTCTTGAAATAAACACAATGGTCATATTCACATCTCAAGTAACCATGCTCATGCATAAAACTATCAAACTCATGTACCATTTCCTTGAGCTTTTTGAGCCCATATAGGCTCTTTTTCAACCTGCACACTAATTTCTCCTTACCCTTGACTTCATACCCAAGCGGCTGCTGCATATAAATCTCTTCATCCAAATCACCATGAAGGAAAGTATGTCTTCACATCTAGTTTCTCTAAATGCAAATCTTCTACTACAACTAAACTCAATACAATATGAATAGAAGTCATCTTAACAACAGGAGAAAATATTTCACCAAAGTCAATACCTACTTTCTGTGTAAATCCATTTACTACAAGCCTTGCCTTGTATCTTTTTGTCCACCCTCTTCTTCCTTAATCCTGTAAACCCACTTGTTCTACAATGTTCTCTTACCTACTGGAAAACTTAACCAAATCCCAAGTTTGGTTCTGTTCCAAGGAGTCCATCTCCTCATCCATGCCATGCTCCCACTGAACGTGAGTCTTATCCTACATTGCTTCTTCAAATCTCTCTGGTTCACCATTATCAGTCAATAATAAATAAAATAGAGAAGTGTAAATATTTCTGGAAGTTTACTTACCCTTTGTGACCTTCTCACAGAGTTTGGGGTACCGAGGCTCAATCTGACCTCCTGACATTCCTATCCAAATATGAGTGACCGACACCGGTCACCTCTAACCGACGTCGATTCTACTAACCGATGCTAGTTTGGATCTTCTGTAATCGATACCAGTTTATTTGATCGACCGATGTCGGTCAGGGTCAATCACACCGGTTACTGTGTAACCTTTGTAGGTAATTCTTTTAAATCCGAGAGTTCATTTTCATTCACAAAATTCTCAACCGTTCATCCTTGGGTACCAAAATTTGATCCTTATACATTCTCTTTTCATTCCATTCAACATCACGACTCCTAATAATTTTAGAATTCTCTAAATCCCAAAAATGGAAACCAAATCACCAGATCCATAACCAATGAAAGTGCATCTCTTGGATTTTGCATCCAACTTTTTCCTATTTTCCTTATCAACATGCACAAAAGCTTCTTGAACCAAAAATTTAAGAAAAGAAAGATCTACCTCTTTTCCAGGTCCAAGCTTCCTCTTGTATTCCTCCATCTAGTGAACTTGAAGGCCCATGGTTAATCAAATAAACCACTGTATCAACTACTTCTGCCCAAAACTATAAGGGAAATCCAGAATGTATCCTCATACTTCTAGCACATTCCATGATTTTCCTGTTCATTCTTTCTACAACACCATTCTCCTGTGGTGTTCTTGAACCGTCTTTCTCTACGTATCCCATTCACTGAACAATAATCATTGAAATTCCTTGCTACAATATTCACCACCATTGTCATATCTAAGGCACTTTAACTTAGAATTTGATTCATTCTCAACAAGGGCTTTCCATCTTTTAAAAGTCTCAAAAACATCAGATTTACGTTTAATACAATAAACCCATACCTTTCTTGTAGCATCATCAATGAAAGTAACATAATACTGGGATCCTCCATGAGAAGCTACCTGAGCTGGTCCCCACACATCTAAGTGTACAAGCTCCAATTTCTTCTCCTTCTTAGTTGCCCCAACTTTGAGAAATCTCACTCTCTTTTTCTTTCCAAAGATACAATGCTCACAAAAATCAAGATCTAAATCTTTCAAATTTGATAACTTACCCTTAGCCTTTAAGATCTGCATTCCTTTTTGACTCATATGACCCAACCGATTATGCCACATGCATGCATCTGAATCTGAAGTAGATAATGTAGAAAAGAATCAATAATACAGTAGATAAATATAATGTTCCTACCTTCTTACCTCTTGCCACAACAAAAAATAACCTTGGTGACTTTCCAAGAGTCTCTCGTAAAATTAACCATGCAAACCAGATTCACCTAGTTGCCTACGTAAATAAGATTCCTCCTGAGGCTTGGCACATGCCTCACATCTTTCAATACCCATGTATTTCCATTCTACAATTTTAGATGAACTTCCCCTTTACAAGTAATACTGCAAGGTTCATCATCACCCAAATAAACATGCCCAAAATTTCCTAGACATAATTTCTAAATAACCCTTATTAGGGGTCATGGAAAGAAGCTCCTTGAATCTAAAACCCATGATTCAATTCTATTATCTAAAGAAAGAATAAGAGCATCTTGCATTACCTCTAATGTAACAAGATTTTCTTTTTTACCTTTTTCTAGTTGTTGGTTCTCTTTATCCTTTGACCAACAATATTTCTTTACATGTCCTTTCTTTCCACATTTCCAACAAGTAATTCCTTACTTCTGATTTAGATCTGCTATCCCTTGACTTTGATTTCCCATTACTCTTACTCTTGCTCTCCTTCTTCCTCCCCCCTTTTCTACATTCAAAGCATTTCCAGATGATGATTCCTCTGTACTCTTCCTACAAATTTCTTCATTCAAGATTATACTAACCACATCATCAAACTTCAAAATATTATTAGCAGATGTTGTATTACTAACAACCATTACCAAGTTATCCCAACTATCATGCAAAGAACATAAGAATAAAAGTGCTTTTACTTCATCATCAAAAATGGTATTAAACCATTTTAACTCGATTTACAATAGATCGAAATCATTCAAATGACTAGATGCAGATCCACCTTCATGCATCTTAGAACTAAATAGTTTCTTCATCAAATAAACTTTATTTGAAGCACTAGGTTTTTCATATAAATTAGCAAGAGATTTCATTAACTCTACCAGTAGAAGCCGCTTCTATAATATTGGAAGCCACGATGCTTTTAAGCTCAATCTTATAGATCCCAAAGCCTTTCTATCAAGAATATTCCATTCTTCATCAGTCATCTTCGTAGGTCTAGACTTCTCATCCAACGGTAAATACAAATCTCTTTGATACAGATAATCCTCAATCTACATCTTCCATAATTGATAATTTCAATTGTCAAATTTCTCTACCTTGTATTTATTTTCTTCTACCATTGTTGTAGCTCCCACTCAATCAAAAAAACCCTCTGTGAGTAAATTTGTCAACACACAAAACCTCAAACAAAGCTCTGATACTAGTTGTTGGGGTTAGCACACCGGTTGTATAGATAATATATCATATCTAAGCATACATGCAAATAAAAGTGATATTCTACTAGAAGAAATATATAAAACAAGAGACATAAATCAACACCAGATTTAACGTGGTTCACCCAAAGGTGGGCTACATAATCCACCAAGAAACAAGCCAATCTATTATCCAAAGCTTTGACAAGATATACAATGAAGATTTACAATCTTCCACACCTCTCGATGTACAATACTTTCTTTCTTCAAGCTTTTTCTCTTCATCACCAAGAATTCAACTTTTTTGCAAGTTCTTTATAATTCTTGTTAATATTTTACTTCTAAACCCTAGCTTTATGCTTATATAGTCATTTATAGACTTAGGGCACTTAGCCATGCAATTACAAATCAATAAAATACTTTAATGCTAAAAATAGATCTAATTCCCGGGTTAATTAAAACATCTCCAGAAACCGATTCTCTTGATCCGGTTCCTTCCTTCCTAAACTACCTTCCCGACCATGCAAGCTATTCCAATGAAGGTTCATGTAATCAACTAATCTAACCTAATCTAACTTCCAAGATCAAGAGAACATAAAAAGGAGAGTGAAGAAAACAAGGAAAAATGAGTTAGCCTACACTAAAAAAGTCATTTGGTGTGATACACAACATTGAGCTTTCCCAGAACCTTTGAAAGTGTTGATTATCTATCAAAACTAAGCCATGGAAAATTCAAGAAGAGGTGAGCAATGGAAAGGATGGACAAGTGCATCACAGAACAAGAAAAGATGGATTTCACATAGAAAATGTTCCAAAACTCCATGAACACAGCTCCAAAACCTGCAATGAACATCCAAACATGCACAAATACCATGTAATGAAGAGAGGTAAGGAAAACAACAAAGAAAACGAGCCAAGGATGGACAAATGCATCACAAAACATGTTTTTTATTGCTCAGAATTTACACAGTGCATCATTTCACGGGTAAGAGGAAAAAATGCCATTATAGAGTAGGGGAGGAGGTTCAAACTCCATTTTTGACCCTGGGAAGAAAAGAAGGGAGAGGCAGAGAAGAAGGATGAACAACTTTTTCAAAATGAGCCAAAACTAGCTTTTATCGCTCAACAAAATGAATGAAGGAAATGAGAAAACATGGGAAAATCATTTTAAAACTCCAACCACCAACAAGATCCATTTAATTAGCCTAAAAAATGATGGGTTTCCATGAAAAATCCCATACTTCATCGTACATTGCTTCATGCAGAGCAAGAAAGAGGCCCATACTTCATTAATTTTGGTGGTTGGGGTCGTTTTCAATTTTTCCATGCCAGAGACATTTTCCCATTTTTCTCCCATAAAAATCCATCAAAATTTAAAATTTAAGTCCATCATGTAGAGGATTTCAATAGCTTTCCAATGATACCAAAATCATGAAAATCTGAGCTCTGGTGTGAAAGATATGCCCCTCTGAAGATTTAGGGCAAAAATGGAAAATTAGGGCAAAAATTAGGGTCTGCGGGCCAAAATTTGACCTTTTTCCCTTTTTTTTCAAATTGGGAAATTTTTCCAAAAATATCCATGCCCCCACTCCTCTCCGATGACACATGGCACATCTAATTGATCGATCGGGCCTCAAAATCACATTCTTTCCATTTTTTTTCACGAAGGGCAAAAATTTTCCAAAAGTCCTCCCACCACCTCAACCTCCACTGATGTCACATGTGGACACGTGGCACCTTCTCATTGGTCATGGATATGTGGTCCAACTTTTTTTCCTTTTACATTTTTATGGTTTTGGAAAAAACCAAAAACTTAAATTCCTTCCGACTCGACTGACGAAAAATTAGGCGAGCTGCCACTGGACACATGGCACATTATGATTGGTGTGGGGCCTTAACCAATTTTTTCATTCCTTTGTGGGCTCTGCTTTGGTTTTCAAATAAATGAATTTTGTGCTTTTAGCCCAAAAAGCACTAAGTTCTCAATTTCTTCCTCCACTCCACCGGCCCGAGCCTCTTTGGCACAAAACTCTCCCAAGCTCCGCGGGCCCGCCTTAGGAAAATTTCCCCTCCAAACTCCGCCGAGCCATAACTCAAAAAATACAAGGAGTTAGGAGGACTTCTTTACCTTTCTGGAAAGGGGAAGAAAATCCTATCTGATGAAGCCATTTCAAATAATTTTTGAGTGCTTTCATGTGTGAAAATTGAATTTGAAGCACAAGGAAGGAAATAATGAAGGCAAGTTAGCCAAAATAAGTAGGGGCTCATTTTGGATAACAATTTTGGCGACTCAGAGGGGTCATCTACCTGCTAGATGAATGATCAGTGGCCTTTGAAGCATCCATTGGGCATGGAGTCAAGCCTGATAACCAAATCTGATCTAAACTATGAAAATATGACCTCTGAGCCACTTGGAAACCCACTAAACTTGGAGTTGATCTTCACCAAAAGCCACTGAATGCACTGATGCAAGAGCAACCAAAACAACACCAAAAACTATGTACAAAATTGAAAATCATACATACCCCAAGTGGGATATGTAGAGTGTGCACAAACACTTATTCTACTAAAAGAAAACCTACCTACTCTACTCTAACCAAGAGCAAAGGTGGCTAAACAAACCCCGCAAATCGGTTGGGAGAAATAGCTTCCTTTCTTCAAAATGGGAAACCATGCAAATTGATTTGGAGCTGATCATGGCTGGTTGGATGAGTGGAAAATCAACAAGAAGTTGGTCTTCTACCCAAATTAGCAAGGTGTCAACTGAAAACAAATTGAATACCTCTTTTAGTTTCTCTGCATTTGGATTAAGAGGTATTGCAGTTGATCCTTGGTACTTTGATACTCATACTCATGCTCAGAAGCAAGCATGACCATTGGAAACTCCTCTTTTGGCTCCAATGAAGCCAAATACCTTATTGGGAAAGGTCTGATCCATTTGATATGCCCATAGCTTTGAAATTCAACTCCAAAAATGGAGTCTTCTTGTGACCTTCTTGGGTGAATGGTGTGGAAGGAATGGTGGAACTTTTCTCCTCTTTCTCTTCTTCCTCCAATGAAGAACATGGAAGATTAATATCTTCCAACCTTGATTCCAAAGAGTTGCTATAAAATGAAAGTTATCCTCAATAAAAATTCTCCTTCATGGCAGCTCATGTGTTTGGAAGGTGGATGATGAAGGAGAAAACAATGTGATTTCAACTGGTTCTTCTCCATCAAAACAATCCTCCAAATCGATGAATAAACTACCTCATTTTGTCCTACAAATGTTCAACCTCTTCCATGGTGTTCTCTTTGATCTAAAATTTGATCACCATGGTTTATTTCATCCTCAAACATGAAGTTTGAAAGATCAAACTCTTCTTCAACATTAGAGTTTGAGAGAGATGAAGTGGAAGGAAGAATCTCAAAAGTTCTTCTATAGCCTGCTTTTGTGTTCAAAGCTCTTGGACCTCCTCATTTTTCTCCTCCACAAACTGAATGTGCTCCTCTTCTTTGAATTTGGAGCAATTCTTCTCCTTTTGAAACTGGCTTCAACATTGATTTGATCTCTCTAATTAAAGTTTTTCCAATCTTTTTTCTTCAGAGGACTGAGTGCAAGATCTCTTCTTCTTCCATGGCTGATTGTGCAACTTGAATTGATCAACATCTTCTTCCAAAAAGAGTGTCAACATGGACACTACACTCTGAGAAACTTGATGACTGATCTTCTTGTTTCTCTATTGCTATAAAATCAGCCTTGGCCACCACTTGTTCTTCAACCTTTACCTCCTCTGTAGGCTTAACCAGCAAGGGGATCTTTGTAAACCCAAATTTGGTAGCCAACTCTTCAAGATTTCTATCATTTCTTTTCTATTTGGGCTCCTCTTCTTGCTGTTGTCCTTGATTGATTTCTTTGAGTATCTTCCCAACATGGACTTGGGAAAGTAAGAGGAGGATGGCAGGTTAGGATTCAACCAGCTTTTGCAATTGTTTGTGGTGGGGAGGGAGGTGGAACTTCTTGTTTGTTTGGAGGGGATGACTATTTGGAAGGAAAAGGATAGAAGAACTTGAGATGAGGTGGAAGACTAGGGGATGGAGAAATGGAATCAACACTTGGGGTAGTAAATGGGAAGCTTGGAAATTGAAGCCCAAATTGAGATGGTGCTGCTTGAGGAGTGGAAAGAAAAAACTACATATGATGGTGTAGAACTTACCCATTGACAAGGTTTCTCAACACCAAATTCATAGGCCTCTATCTCTTCAATCCATTGTGCAAGTTGGGGTAAGCATCTCCACCATGAAGTCCAACTTCTCTTGAGGGCTGAAGTGTCTTGGAAAAGGGCCAACCCATGGACAAGGTGCCCTGCAACCAATTCTAAAAGCCTTCATTTGAGTTGTTGCTCTTGATTGCACCATGCCAATCTCCATTTTTTGGATCTTCTCCAACATAACCAACATCTTGCATTTGATTGTCTTCATATGCATATATCCCTTGCTTGATATGCTTCATAGCCAAACTGATTTTGGAATTTCTCATATGGGTAATGCATGATGATTTTGAATTTGTTCAAAATGTTGATTTGAGGAGTTTGAAAACATGTTGAGGTGGGAATGTATTGCTTGCTGTTGTAAATGTGAATTCCATGATGGAAATGAAGTCATGATTGCACAACTTCATGGAATGGAAAAGAATGAAAGGGATGGAAAGAAGAATGAATGAAAAAGGAATGGAAATGAATGAAAAGGAAGGTCTATAACTTCAGAGATGGGTTGTTGATCAGATGGAGTCGCTAGATGTGTTTGCAAGTGCCTCTAAAGGCTGAAATCTTCACAGAACACATCAACCTACAAAAATGAAGTGGAAGACCTCTTGGGTCCCACCGGGCATGCCAAAACTATTAGTGCAAATTCAAATTCACAACACCCCCAAATGAGTTATGGATCTACTTTTCTAAGGCAAAGTCATTTGGTGTGATTGCACAACATTGAGCTTTCCCAAAGTGTGGGACCTTTGCAAATGGGGAAAGCTCTCCAGAGAAGGTTGGTTCCTCTTCCTAAACTACCTACCACAAGCTATTCCAGTGCAGGAAAGCTAATATAACCTAATCTAACTTCCAAGGAGACAAGGAGAGGAAGAAAACAAGGAAAAATAGAGCCTACACTAAAATGGTGATACACCAGAGAAGGAAAGTGTTGATTATCTATCAAAACTACCATGGAACAAGAAGAGGTGAGCAATGGAAAGGATGGACAAGTGCATCATAGACCAAAGATGGATTTCACACAGAAAATGTTCCAAAACTCCATGAACACAGCTCCAAAACCTGCAATGAACATCCAAACATGCACAAATACCATGTAATGAAGAGAGGTAAGGAAAACAACAAAGAAAACGAGCCAAGGATGGACAAATGCATCACAAAAACATGTTTTTTATTGCTCAGAATTTACACAGTGCATCATTTCATGGGTAAGAGGAAAAAAATTCCATTACAGAGCAAGGGAGGAGGTTTAAACTCCATTTTTGACCCTGGGAAGAAAAGAAGGGAGAGGCAGAGAAGAAGGATGAACAACCTTTTTCACAAATGAGCCAAAACTGGCTTTTATCACTCAAACAAATGAAGGAAATGAGAAAACACAAGAAAATCAATTTTAAAACTCCAACCACCAACAAGATCCATTTAATTAGCCTACAAAATGATGGGTTTCCATGAAAAATCCCATACTTCATCGTACATTTCTTTGCAGAGCAAGAAAGAGGCCCATACTTCATTAATTTTGGTGGTTGGGGTCGTCACAGCATTTTTCCATGTCGAGACATTTCTTCATTTTTCCCCAAAAACTCCATTAAAATTTAAAATTTAAGTGTCTATCATGTAGAGGATTTCAACAGCTTTCCAATGATACCAAAATTGTGAAAATCCGAGCTCGGGTGTGAAAGATATGCCCTTCTGAAGATTTAGGGAAAAATGGCAAAATTAGGGCAAAAATCGGGTCTCATGGGCCAAAATTTGACCTTTTCCCTTTTTTCAAATTGGGAAAATTTTCCAAAAATCTCCATGCCTTGCTCCTCGATGACATGTGGCACATCTTGAATTGGTGGTGTGGGCCTCAAAATCACATTCTATGCCCATTTTCCTGTAAGGGCAAAATTTTTCCAAGGTCCCCATTGACCCACCTCCACCGCTAATGTGGACGTGGACATGGCACCTTCTGATTGGTCATGGAGATGCGGTCCAAATTTTCAACTTTGTATTTTTATGGTTTTGGTAAAAACCAAAACAATCTTTCTCGACCCCCGACTCCCGATGCCTGGACTTGACTTGGACATGTGGCGCATTATGATTGGTGCGGGGCCTTAACCAATTTCTTCCCATTCTCCTTCAGGCTCACGGGGAGCGCAAATGACTTTTGTGCTTTTAGCCCAAAAAGTGCTAAGTTCTCAATTTCTTCCTCCACTCTACCGGCCTAAGCCTCTTTGGCACAAAACTCCCCAAGCTCCGCGGGCCCGCCTTAGGAAAATTTCCCCTCCAAACTCCGCCGAGCCATAACTCAAAAAATACAAGGAGTTAGGAGGACTTATTTACCTTTCTAGAAAGGGGAAGAAAAATCCTATCTTGATGAAGCCATTTCTAGAATATTTTGAGTGCTTACAATGTGTGAAAATTGAATTTGAAGCACAAGGAAGGAAAGAATGAAGGCAATTAAGCCAAAATAAGCAGGGGCTGACAGTTTGTCCCTTTTAGCCTAAAAACCCTAAAAATATGAAAATAACTCATTTTTAACAAAACAAAAGGCTAACCCACTTATGTTACCCCCTAGGGATCATTTTAAAACAAGAAATTTCAAAAATTCCCCCCTAGGTGAAGATTTTCAATATTTTACATATTTAGGTTTCAAACAAACAACTGTAAAATACTAACCTTTGTCTGCGCTACTAGATCTATCGGTCTTGAGGCCATGATCGCATCATCACACTGATCATTTTGAATACACTCTCATTCGAAATGGTCACCATGGGCCTAGAGCTCAAAAATCACCAATAGGATATGTGCAAATGAATTGGAAAATGAGTTGTTTTGATATATATATATATATATATATATATATATATATTATATATAATATATATATATATATGCTTTGTTTTAACTTCATTTTGAGTGTATGAGTCCACAAGGATGGAGTGTTGGTGCATATATACTTCTATCCTCATGCATATGGTAAGTCCTTTTGTATTTTTGTTCTAGTTTTTATTTTTTTGATATTATATCTACTTGTATTTGAGTCTTGCTTTCATCAAGCGGTAACGAGTTTGAATGGTGACATTTCGACACACGAGTATGTCGTGTATATCTTCTAACTCCCCATTTTAGGAATTCCATACTTAGACTCTATGTTTTATGCCTCTTCATGGATAAAACACTTCTTTGAGGGGGAAATATGTATGCACCCAAATTTTCACATGCTACATTGTCAAAAACAGTTACAAAAGGTCCCCAATGATGATTCATGTCTTTTCCAAAGGTGTTCGAGCTCCTAAACCTCCTTGCACTTATATTTATAGCCTAGTTTTCCTTACTTAGCCTTTGCACGCTTTTCCTTAGCTTCCCACATCATTTCTCCATTGTTTTGGCCTTTAGTTACACAATCGACACCACCGCAAGGTGGTGGCGGTCCAGTGTGCTTCTTCTAGAATCTTCCAACATCAATTGAGATGCGTGTTATCCCACTCAAGTTAAATTTTAGTGCATGTTTGTGAACTGTTTTAGCTAGTTTCATACCCGATTTGCGCTTGTGGCATTCTCTTCTTCACTTATAATTTGTAATTGATTGTGATTGATTGTTTTAACTACCCCTTCATTGTTGATAGGGCACTCCATGGATACCAAGTGTGCTTGTGCACAACCCAACCAACCTTCAATAAATTGGTTGCTTATTCTAAAGTAAATGACCGGAGATCATTTTGTGTATTCTTGTATTATTGAGCTACCTCATTCTTGCTGGAAATTGCATAGCCAAGATTTGTTCACTTGTGCTATCTCTCTTCCACCTACATTGTTACAAGACTACCATTCAAGCTGCGATTGCTCCAACACCTTCTCGATCTTTAAGCTTCTCTACTGCATTCCCAATCCCTTGGACTCACGTGAACATAAGAGATTGAAAATACAAGATGAGGGGAAAAAGCATAACACAACTAGATTTTCCATTGCTCTGTATTTCTAGGTTGGGGTTGATGTTAGTTTTCTTCATTTCTTCATATTATTGTTTTTGAATCGTACACATACATATATATCAAATAGAGTAGAAAAGAAGCATTTCCATTATTGCAATCATTCAATAATTATAGTAAATCAATTCATATAGGAAATCCTCCATAGAAGTCTTCTTTACTCTTGTTGGGAAGTTGCAGGGAAGAAAAGCTTATGAGAAGATCTGATTTCTTCCCATGCTTCTGAGGAAAAATAGAGGGTTAGATTTGCATCCATAGTTTAAAGTGAAGCTTTCATTATTTAAAATAGAATATATTTCTTTTGTACAGTAAACAAATACATCTAGTAATTTATTTATTTTAGGATTAATTAATAAGAGTAGAAGCTTTTATTTCTTCTTTAAATTCCAGAAAGAACAAAAATATTTATTTCATTAGAGTATTAGCTTTGCAGACTTGTTTTTATTTAATTTATATCTTGAAAATACAAAATCATAGAATAGTCTCAATTCAATTAGACTAGTTTGTTATTTAATTAGATAGATCATTGCAATACATGACCATAAACTATCCTAAACAAAAACATACATAAAAAAGTGATCCATGGGTACCACAACTGAATGGTCCCTAGTTAATTATGGAGATAGATACAAGACTCCATATTTTTGTCCTTATAAAACCAACTCGATACACCAAGAAGATTAAAAATTAAACATCTTAAACATTGCGGTTGATAAAGACTATGAGTTCTGGAATATCCTTGGAAATAATGATTAGATATACACAACCATACAAGGACCTCAATCTGCAAGAACATATGGTAGCGATCCTAGGGTTCCTCAACCAAATGTGCCTAAACTTCTCACGAGATATCGACACAAGTCTACGCACATATTGGTTTTCCACACATCACCATTACCACCTAACATCATATCACAATTAAACATTTTGAATGAGGAAGCTCACCGAGCCCTCACATATTGGATTGTTCCTCACTAACCGAATCTAGATTTCATGAAACCACGCCTTTCTCATTTGTTCCATGACCCTGTCTAGACATATTTACAAGGCCCCCATTAATTTTCAATAGATTCTTGTAATCGAGTAGAATGTATCTCTACTGAGCTTGTTATTGATTGGAGTCTTTATGTTGCTATTTTTCAGATCCGTCTATAAGAACCGTTCAAATTTAGAAGGGATTTCCTTACACTTGATGAGAAGATTCCATTCTTGTGTGTTGAGGACATTATTTTTCCTTGATAAATTATTTATCCCATTTATGACCGCTTTCACCCATACCAAAATTTGCTATCATTTAGCCATCTAAATCTCCAAATTGGCTTCCTCGATATGACCTCAGGGAGTCGAGTGTGGTTGAATGTAAAATGTCTATTTTCACCCGTATAATGAGCTTCGAAAGTGTAATTTGATTACGCTAAATATGGAAATATATACCTAATTTTATTACAATGTAGTGGTAAATAAATCAACAATTAAGTATAATATAGATCCAAGAAAAACTAAGCAAGAAAGTATGAAACCCTAGTTACAAAATGAAGGGAATAAAATAATTAGCTAATTTGCAAAGTTGCCAAGGGTATGTAAACTAGAAAAATAGTAAAACAAAAGTACGAAATGCCGTAATCATGCTCTAAAAATTGTGTAACTATCTAATGAAGCCGAACACGGGTGCCTACGGAAGGTCGAAGTGCTTGTTGTCACTAGTGTCTTGATTTTGGGCACTACTTTCTTGAAAGGTCCTCATGATCTAAATTTTTTTGGGTTGGAAGGGTGTCGAAATATTCACTTTTGGTTACTGTATGTCGTAATATTTCCATCGAAGTCGTAAATAAATTGCAATAAATATTCCACTTGTAAAAACCTCAAAGACACATCAAATCCTAAAAAGAAAGCTAAAATGAGGGGTCGAGTGTCCTCAACTATCTCAATGGTGATCTTACGAATGAGCACCGCATTACATCTCGTAACCAATGTAGTTTTATGTGTGTGTGTGTGTGTGTGTGTGTGTGTGTGTGTGTGTGTGTGTGTGTGTGTGTGTGTGTGTGTGTGTGTGAGTGTGTTTGAATGGTTCCTGGTGGCTCTTATACGTGTCACACGTGAGAGCGAGCAAGTAGATAGATGTAAAGAAGTGTAATAAATATGTGCATAGAATAGAATAAACTTCCCTCTTATGAATTCTATGCATAATAACCATCCCTTGTGTCCCTTTCATTTTGTTAAATGTATACAAGCCTAGGTGGTGATAGCTAATGCTTAGTGCTTGGTCCTTTATTATGATCACATAACTTTATATTTATATGATTCCTTTGCTTGTATTTTTTAATTTACCACAAAACGCCGACTACCAAAAATATAATATTCTCAAATAACTAAGAAGGACCCAAAAAGTGTGAACAAAGTATACTAAGGTCGTGGAACCCATAGGGGACAAGGGTGCATGGAGATAATGTCCCGGTTGGGCGCCGATGTCCAAGATGATAAATGCCAAGGTGTAAAAATGCAAACTAAGCAAGTAACAAGTGCACCACCAAAATTGGAAAAAAGGGTGGCTAAAAACATGGGTTAATTAGTAATTTTCTTACTTAGAAATCATATGAATAATAGTATGTAATAAATACTAAATAAATTCTCAAAGTGTGTGATTTTGTGTCTACATTTTACCCCACTTTATGTTGAGTGAATGCTTGATAACATATAGTAGATAAGAGATGTGTACTTGATACCCATGTATATTGATGGCGAAAGTGTGTTGAGGGACAAGACAAAGCGTGGAGTGATAAAAGTGTGAAGTGTGGATGCTAAAGAGGAAAAAGTGAAAAAAGTGATGAGGAAAGTGACCCTAGGGAAAAAACGCATGTGTAGATGTCACGATGTGCATATTTTCAATGTCGATTGTTGATGTTATGATGATGTTGATGTGATGGTGTGACTAGAGCTTCCCATAAGGATGGAATTGCTAAAGAGAAGAATGAACAAATAGTCAAATACACATGTATATGATCAAAATGAGTAAAAAGTATGTAAAATGTGAAATATGTGAAAAAGGAACATGTGCACCTGATCCGTGATGAGAAAAAGGGTGTAGAAAGGATCCTGATGATGTTATAGAAGAACGAGTTTTTCAGGTGATCTCACACCAAATTGCGCCACGACCGTGCATTTTTGGGGTGATATCATTCTAAGTCATGAAGAAGTGTAGGGAAAACATTCTGGTGTTATCCTCCAACCTTTAACCACTTCCCACAATGTAGAACACCACTGCAGATGGTGTGTAAAATTTGAACAATTCAAATAATTTAATCCAATGTGAAAGTGAAATGTGTTGTATAGTGAATGCATATTGAGTGCTAAGGATTGTGTGCCTTGTAAACGCTACTATGTGGAGTTCTATAGACTATTTTGAACTTCCAAATAATGTGTAATCGCCCTCGGTCACATGCGTGTATGAAGGGTTAGGGGACATTAAGGTGGTATTATTTTGGTTTGGGCACTTTGTCTGTTGTGTTTAAGGACCCAAGTTTGATTCTCGAGCCCTATTCGATCGACATCGATGACTATGCTGCATCGGTATTGTGCTATGATGTGTGATGAATTTATAACACCGTATGGGGTGATTGATTTACCCAAATGATTCCCCCCTCATTTGGGGTGTATACGATGTTCTTTGAAGGAGTATGCTGTCCAAAGGAGTATCATCCACTATCCTGAAACTATGCCCTACAAGGGGAGAAGGGAATATGTTTAGTAGAACTAAAGGCACATGCAAACAAAGTGGTTAGGAGATAAGTGTTAGTACAAGAATAGACAAATACACACGGAACACAAATTAAAGCTAAAAATACAATGTGTAAGCTAAAACACAATAAGATAATGTAATCACACAAGAAGACAATGTAGAACATGAAAAATTGGGTTGCTAACATGGGAAACCAATCACGATGTCGCAAGACAATCAAGGCTGACAAATCCAAAAGTATACAGTGTGCACACAAGACAAAGGATAAAGCCCGCAAACAAGAGCATACAAAGAGAAAATATGACAAACAATGTAACATAAAACCATGGAAGTAGATAGTCTGCACAATAAATGATGTACATGAAGCACCCGTTAACATGTTAGAAAGATAAAAAGTATGTCAAAATGTGTATAATCCGATAAAGAAAAGTTCTATGAAAATGAAACAATAACACTTGTAGTGTATGAAAGTGGATGCCCCAGAGCCACTGTGGGATTGGTAATAGGTATTGTGCCAAGCATCCATGTTGCATGTAATAGATATGTATAATATGCGATCACAACTAGAAAGGAAAGTGAACACATATGTGTGTATGATAATGATAATGACATACAATATATGTATCTAGCATGTGTAAAAGAGTGTACATGTAACAAGTAAATGTAAGCAAAGACTAAATGTGGAAAAGATATGTAGTATGTTGTGGATGAGATGGAATGGAATGCGAGTGAATGATAGGAGTAGTGTGACCTTTGAGTGGATGCATATGTATGAGATGAGGCTCATTTATTTATGCCCCATTAGTAGTAAATGAACCAGAGGACAATACAAAGGACAAGTGTTCTTTAAATCTCCTAGGATTAATGTAACGCATAAGTTGACTCCGAGATCTTTTCGAGGACTATCTAATGTCAAAAAAATAGTCCATATGTGCAAATGGTGACTAGTCAAAGTTTACGAGTTAACCATAGATGAGACCAAGTCAAGCTGAAAATTACGACAAGTGGCGAAAAGTAAAAATGGAGTTTAGATCCTTCGGTCTTTGACGGTCATTATAAAATGTCGGCCACGTAAATCCGTGAGCAAGATGGGATACACTTTTATATCGAAGGGGACCTTGCCGCCGTGAGGATTATTTTAGTGTTATCGACATGGTGGGTCCTCAACCCACCATGTGGCTTTCCACCACAAGTTTTAATTCACTTGATATTCCTATCGAGGGAAACAAGTGAAATATACCTTGCGAATTTGCATTTGCATTGTAGGATTGAATTGAGCTCGTGTGAGCTATATTTATAGCTTCGATGGGGTGATCAATTCCCTCACCGAGTTGATCACTTTATTACAATATTGACCAAGTTTATCCCATATTATTTAGGATGGGATAAATGCCTCGACTTTAAATTTATCAAGAGAGCTCAATATATCTCACTAGACATGGCATGCCTCATTCATTGGCCTATGAATCAAAGTGGATCCATATGACTTGGGAAACCCAACACCCTAATTTGTTGGGCTTATAGCTATATTGGTCAAGTTTATCCTCGGTGGTTCAAACATAGCTCAAAGCACTTTGAACACAAAGCAACATTAAACGTGGAGGTTTTCCCTTATCATGGGTTAACCAAACATGCAAACTAAGACCTATGTGGGTAGATCACCGATAAAACACCCCACATGACTTGGTGGATTAAACAACGAGTCAACACATAGCTCAACACCTATATGTGGCAGAAAATAAATGCGACAGTGTGGATGTAGCCACATGTAACTAAAACGGTCACTTCATATTTGAACAATGAACCCACCGTCTGTAAAAATGAGGGATTATTTGCATTGCTTGCAAGTGGTCCACGCCAAAATGGTAGGTGGAAATTTCAAACTCGTGACCTTGGAAGGGAAGCAAAGTAGCCCAACCAACTTAGCTAGGAAGTTGGTTGGGCATACAGCTGGCGGATGTGGATAAAATACACAATACACGGGCCACTTAGGCGTATAAAAGGCCTTCTCCCACTCTATACATCACACAACGGAGAGCGAGCCATTTCACTTCCAAGGATCCCGAGATATTAAATAACTTCCTAAGCTATTAAAAGGAGCTCGTAAAGCTTTTTATTTAAAAGGCATTATTTAGTGCATAATTCCTATTTATTATAGACAAATATTTTAAGGAGATAAGACCAATTTTAATAGGAAAAATGTAATAATTGAGAGTTTATGCAAACCCACTTGGCTAATGTTCAACAACAACAATGCCAACAAAAACAACACCTCAGCAGAGTTACTGAAGATCATAGATACTCCACTTGGGAAGGTAGCTGAAATAAGTCACTTTCTTCGAAGCACCGCATAGAAATTATACCTTCACCAGATCTGGTTAAATGCATCCATTGTGGAAAAGGACATTATATTGAGTGATGCTGGAAGTTACACCTAGAAACAAGGCCTTCTTGGATGCATAAGAAGGGAAAGGTTATTACAAGACCTGGCCCAATCAACAATCTGAGTCATTGGGAGGTAGAGCACTAGTGGAACTCCCAAAAATTGTATTACAACAAAAGAGCGCTTGAGATAGTGGATTTTGATGGTTTCTTGAGGACAACTAGTCGAATTATTTTCTATTAAAATATTTGAGTAGGATACATGACTGCATTGATGTGGTGCATAGATTGGGTTTGCCTATTATACCACTTCCTCATACCAAGAAAGTTGGTCCAGAGGATGGTACACTACATGGGGTAGCTACTAGATTTTTCACTATGAGATTTATAGTTGGGAGACAATTTTATGACACTCGCTGTCATAGTCGATATCGTCCCTTTGGAGATGGATGAAGTGGCATTGGGAATTTTCTACCTTATAGCTCGGTAAGGCTATATGATGGATGATAGGAGCGGAGTGGAGCTTTGCATAAACCATTGTTGGATTATGGAGTTTGAGTCGAACATTTTATTTGTCTTGTACATGGTGACATTAGTGAGACTTAAAGCTTATATATATCGGGGGATCATCTGGATCCTAATGTAGAGTCAGAATCATATGTGCCAGGAGATCATCCAGAACCCGACATAGAGATCACCTATATTCCAGTGGATCATCCAGATCCATATGCAGATGAGAGATTTCTTGATGATCCATAAACCGCCTATAAAGGTATCCTAGGCCGACATCGAGGATTCTATTACTAGTAAGAAATCTAAGGTGTAATAAAACTTGACATTTGATTCAACTATTATATAAGGTTTTCAAGCATTATTTATTGCTCTTTTTATAATAAAATAAAACCAACAAAATTTGTGTGAAAGGTAGAATGTATTAATAAGACACTTTTGGGAAATGTTTTTTGTATACATCTAACCAGTCAGGGCACACTAGTAAAGACCCAATTTTTGGGCAATGTTTGTACTCTCTTATACTTCATTGATAAGACCCCCTATAGGGTAATTATTTTAGCAATTTTGCTAACACCATGATATGCAATATATTTTTTCCTTATTGAGATGTTTTTCTAGTAGGGAGGAGATGAATGAAGTCAATCCACATTGCAATATAGTGGAGAATAAAAAGTACATAAGCCACCAAATAGGAGAAATATTTGTGACAGGTTTATCTTCTAAAATTATTTTCCTTATAGATTTAGCATTTAAGCTTATTGTACAAAGAATCCAAAAATGAAGCATCATTACAACTAATTTTACATGATGTATTATGAAATGTGTTTCCTTACACTTGTATTTATAAGTTTTATAAAGACCCTTTTAAGGGCACATATCTCTTAATAAACTTTTGAGTGTTTGTTATAGTTAGATACTCATACCTATAAACTTGGAGATCTGCCAATTTTTGTTTATATAGTTGATCTAATGGTGGCAGCTCATATCTTCATTTTGTGTAGAGGCTCATTGTTTCCATGTAACAGGATGGTACCTAATTGACATCATCATTGGGGCTTGTACCGTATAGAGGTGGAAAACATGTAATGGGGAAAGTCACCATCGATATACTTCTCAATACTGCCTAGTGGGCCGAGGCCATGCAATGAGATGTAGAAATGTGCCTTCTTCAATGGCACTAAAGTTTGTTTTATGTAGAGGCATAGTCACAATGCTAGTAGGTGTCATCAACATGTCCTAGGGATCGCAATATACTACGCATATCTCTTATCAAAGCAATGTGATTTTCGATTCACAAGATTTTTGGGACAAAAATCCTTTCCCATTGGAGAGGTGTGATCCAAAGGACAATATAGAGGAAAAATGTTCCCTAAATCTCCCAAGATTAATGTAGCAGAAGTTGACTCTACGAGAGATTTCCGGTGACTATCTTAATGTCGAAAAAGATTCCATATATGCAAATAGTGATCTGTTAAAGTTACCGTCCAACCCGAGATGGGACCGGGTCAACTAGAAAATTACAACAAGTGGCGAAAAGAAAAAATGGATTTTAGATCCTCTGGTCTTTGATGGTCATTATAAAAGGTCGGGCGAATCCATAGCCGGTGGTATCCACTTTTATATCGAAGGGGATCCCGCCACTATGAGGACTATTTTATTGTCACCAACCGACGTGGTGGGTCCTTACACCACCACAAATTTGAATTCACTCGATATGCCTATCGAGGGGTGAAAAGTGGACTATACCTTGCAAATTTGCATTTGCATTGCAAGATTGAATTGATCTCGGGTTAGCTATATTTTTAGCTCGGTGGGGTAATCAACTCCCCATCAAGTTGATCACTTTATTACAATATTGACCAAGTTTATCCCATATTATTCGGGATCAAATTATATGCCTTGGCTTTAAATTTATCCATATAGCTTAATATATTTCAGCGTGGCAGGCCTCATACATTGGCCTATGACTTGACATATCCATATGACTTGGTGAGCCCAAAGGTGCCTAATTGTTTGGGCTTATAGATATATTAGTCGAGCTTATCTCGGGTGGTTCAAACATAGATCAATGATTTTAACAAAACGTAACAATTAACGTGGAGGTAAACCCTTATCACGAGCTAAAAACATGTCAACTCATCCCTATGTGGGTAGATCACCAAAAAAACACCCCACATAACTTGGTGGATTAAATGACGAGGCAACACACAACTCAACACCTATATGTGGTGCCAAACAATGTGAAACATGTGGCCGTAGCCACATGAAATTAAAATGGTCACTCCATATTTGAACATCAAACCCACCATCCACGAAAACAATGTGGGATTATTCCCACACTTACAAGTGGTCCAGTAAAAAATGGTAGGCGTGATAGTTTCAACCCATTATTCCCACGACTTACAAGTGGTCCGTAGAAAATGGCGGGATACGATTTCGAACCCATGACCTTGGCGGGAAGGAAAAAGCGACCTATCCAACTCGGCCGGTGAGCTGGTTGGGTATATAGTTGGCGGATGTGGATAAAATCCACAATATATGGGCCGCTTAGGCCTATAAAAGGCCTTCTCCCACTCTATACATCACACAATGGAGAGCGAGACATTTCACTCCCAAGGAGCCCGAGGATATTAAATAGCTTCCTAAGCTATTCGAAGGAGCTTGTAAAGCCTTTTATTTAAAAGGAATTATTTTGTGAGTAAGTCCTATTTATTATAGGAAAATATTGTAAGGGAGATAAGACCTATTTTAATAGGCAAAATTGTAATAATTGGGAGTTTATGCAAAACTACCCAATCAGCCCATAGCACCACCACGGACTTGCAGTATACCAGAAGGTAGAGGACGATTCCAATTGATCATTGGTGTCCTTTGAAGGAATAGAGAACTATTAGGAAAGTTGAATTTCCATTAGGTTTTCTTATAGGGAACTTTATTGTACTTACAAGTTTTGACTAGTGGAACGGTTTGATAAGAACCCAGAGATGTAAGCTATTGCTGAATTCTGTAATTAACTTCATGTGTAGTGTGTTTTCATTTTTGCATTATTTTTGAGTTGATTTACTTAAAAGGAGTAATTTTATCGAAATTATTAACAAGCCTATAGGGGTCCAAAGGTCACCGAAAAATTTGACCTAGAATTTTTAGATCAGTCAAGAATGAACCATAAATGAGAGTGTGTCATCAGGAAATGGTTTGATTTATATGTATTAGAAAGATGTGATCGTCAAATAAAAAATCATAGAGTGTGAACACGTGAGTGAATGAGTGAGTGATTGAACGCGTGAGTGTGATGAGTTCCATTTGAGATGTAGACCCTTAGAAGTTGAGTATGGACCATGGAACTAGAGTGTGTCATAGGGTAATGACTGTAGCATGTAGAAGTAGATGTAAGAGAGATGTAGTGTGAATGTGTATAGTGAGTAATGCACCTAGTGTGTGATAGAAGCTACGAGAAGAAGATGTCGTGTGTGTATAATGCATGTTGTGTGAGATGTGTAATGTGTAGTATGACTAAGCAATGTTAGAGATATGTGTTGTAAATGTGCCAAGTGTAAAATGTGTGATATGGTCAAGTACGTAAGAATGCTTAGTATATAGTGTGCGTGTGTGAGGTTCATGTATATAGTATGACCTCAACAATCAGCTGTGAAACAAAAGCACGAGAGGGCATCATCGAGAAATTATGATGCAAATGTTTTAAAGTGTGTGATGAAAGTAAAAGACTATATGTGATGTGTGTAAGATGGAAGATAACTAACGATGCCCCCAATTATATGGTGATGAGTGTGTTATTTGATGAATGATGTTTGGCGACAAATGATGAGAGAGTGTATTGTATGCAAAAATAGATGGTGATAAATGTATGCATGTATGAATGAGTATGTAGTAGATAGATATAATGGGTAGATGAAATGGGTTCTTATTATAAGATATCCCTCAATAGTCATGTAAGAACCACAAGAACACGAGTGTGTCATCAGAAATAATGATACAAATGTATCAAGAGGTTTATAATAATTCTTAGAGAAGATTAGTCGCTCAACATGAAGTGTCAAGTGCATGAAGATGATATCGACATTTGATAGGAATGCAAGGGGAGAAGCTATGATGCCCCCAAGTATGTAAACAATGGAGATCTATTCAAAGACACTAAGTGGATCAATGTAGGGAGTAGTTTCCTAAAAAAAGTGATGATACGCTAAGGTGGTGTTATCGCAGGAGCCTTCAGTGGTGGAAGTCAAAAGAGGTTAACTATATTTTGTGATCGTGCATAACGAGTGGTTGCTTATTAACTGTAGATGAATTGAGAGGTGGAGGATTTGTATTGATCTTTAGAGGAGGTTGCTTAGTTTGACTTGGTAATACTGTAGATGACTTAGTAGGAGGAGGTGTTGGACTAATTTTTAATGGAGGTTACTTAGGTGGCACTTCAATTTTTGTAGATGAAATGTGATAGGTGATGGGATGATGCTCATTAGACATAGATGAATCAAATTTAGGAACCCATTGGGATGTAACAATTGTAGATGGGCATGCAACAAAATGTTGTGTAGTGAATGAGATAAATCCTTAACACTCAAGATGCTTGATTCTTCGTTGTAAAGCATAACATTCATTGTCATTATATCCATTGATTCGAATATAATTGAAATATGGGCAACCTTGATATTTTGCAAGTCGAAGTAATGAGGATAGCCTTGAATAGATGGTAAAGTGATCAATTGATGACTAAGGATCTTAGTAAGAATGTCATTTTGCTTAGTATTGCTATCATAGGTGAGAGGATCTGGTAATGGTATGACTTTAAGCTCACTCGATATGAACACATGTAGTAGACATATAATGAAGATGGGATATATAAGGTGAACAACCATGAGCATGAAAAACACCCTTAAGATGTTGGATTTCATATTTAAGAGAGGTAATCATGGATTTTGTAGACTGAAATTTGTCTTGAAATAAATAATGCAAAGCTTGAATTGAGTCCAACATGGATTGATTAGATGGAGGATCATGAAGACTAGGGTCATCAGATAAACGATCTAAAATAACACTCACTTTATGCGCGACGTATCACTAGGGAGATACATGGTGTCTAGGTATTTTTTCAAAACAACTTGTCAATTAGGATGCATTTGAATTAAATCATACAAATAAATTTGAGGAATTTTAGAAGCCATGATAGAGAAGATGATATGCCAAAGAAGGATCCGAAAGACTGATCACGAGTGGAGTTCACCAAAATTATTAAGAACAATATAGATCTAAGAAAACTAAGTGGTAAATCCCCAAATATATGCCCAATCTGATTTGTAATGTAGCAGTAAATAAATGAAAAATTAAGTACAATATAGATCTAAGAAAACTAAGCTAGAAAGTGTAGACACAAAATCACACACTTACTACTATTTACTATACCACCAAGTATGTTGTTTTATATATGGATCTTGCATAAGAAAAGTATTCATTGATGACCCATTCCATAGTCCATCCACTTGTATTATTGGTTTTTATTGATTTTATCTTCCACACTTGTCACTCATACACCCAGTTCTAGTTAGGTTACAGGGATCCTTGTTGGTCAGTCTTCACTCATTTGTCATCACTTATCTTTGGACACTAGTACCTAGGATTGGACATTAGTGCTAGGCACTCCTGTCCATCCTGGGTGCCCGTGTCCTCTTTATGTTTGATCTTATTTTTGACATTTGAGGTCGGTATTTTTGGTTTTCCCTCTCATATCATGAGGTACTAGTCGGCATGTCGAGTCATTAGTGTTGAAATTCGAACAAGAGATCCCTATATAAACACAACATACATACCATTATATGGGTAGATAATTCTTATCAAGGGATAACTATCTACATAGATCAAGGGACTGCATTTGGGCACATTATTCTACATACACACTACATAGGAAGGGGAGTTCATTCTATTCCATCCACACATTTGCATTTTATCTAGATACCACCCACTATCTTAGCATCATTTAAGAGAGGGAAACCTAGGATCACTATTGCACACACAAGAAAATAGAACTACATTAGGTCTGAGATGTAGCACAACACTCAATTATAAGTTCACCATTGTGACAGTTGAAGATAGTCCGACCCCTCATTTTACATATTAGTTTTTAGGATTTGATGTATTTTTGAGTGTTTTGCAGGAGAATATTTGTGTCCAAGTTTACAAGTACCTCAGAGATCCAAGTGTGACATATAAGTTACAAAGGTGAACAAGTTTGAATCCCTAGAGACTATATCATAACTAGTTTATACCTTTTATGTAGACCTAAATGCCCATAAATAGGCCTAGGGCACCCGCAGTGTCCCTATCCGTCTTAAGGAACCCCACCCAACCATTTCCACCTTAGCTACATTGTTTTGTGGTTTGTTGAGATAATTTGTGATTATGTTTCATCACATTGTCTAGTCCAGACTCACCGTGGGATAAGCAAAATTAAGATAAGTACCTTACCCCTCTTATTTCCTTTCATAGTTAAAATTAAATAAATTGTTTAACATTATATTTCATTGTATATAATTTACAACAAATATTTTCATTCAGATTTTAAATAAAATAATCCAATTTTATTGAATCATTTTGGTGAGCCCGTAGCTGAGAAATTCTTTCCCTAGGATCCAATCAAACCCTAATGGCTAAGAAAAACTCTTCTCCTTCTTGGCTAGTCATGCCTCATGTGAGTGTCAATCTTATCTATGATGAAACAACCATATATAAACTCACCACTTTATATCACAATTTTTTCTTCTAGATGATACTCAAATATAACTCTTAGATAATGAATGCAATGTGCCTACTAGCTTTGATCATTATACCATTAGAATCGCTTATGATCTCGAAAAGTTTTCCTAGTTGTAGAGACCTTGTTATTTAGTCATCCGAAATCCTCCTTTTGTTATTTCTAATGAGAAATTAGATGATGTTATTCTTAGTTTTATGCTTAATCTTGATGATAATGTTGTAGCTAACAAACAAGAAGATAATAAACATATGCATGATTTTATTTCTCATACTAGTTCAAATGATTCTATAGCTGCATCTCATACTCCTTCCATTTCTAAAAATATTTCTCATGATGCATTATATACTAGTTCTCCTCCTCCAAAATTATATAATGATGATACACTTAATGAAATCCTTCCATCTGAATCTTTGTTTGAATTTAATGAGGCACATGATAGTCACGATTCTACTTATTTGTATATTACTAAATGTGAATCCCCCGCCCGCTTTCATCTTCTTATGAGATTGTCTCTAATAACATGCATGATTCATATCCTTCTATTACATCATCTCCTAATGATGTTTTAATGCTATTCCTACCACTTTTATTGACGTTCCATGTTCTTCACCACCTATTACTTCTTTGGCACCATATATGAATCAAAAAAAAAAAAAAAATCGTTCATGATCTCTAACATCTTAAACCATGCCAAATAAAAAGCTATAATAATGTCCATAAGTATAGTTGACAATATCATAATCAATAACAAAAGGTGTCAAAGGGAAGTGGGAACTACATCCCCTCCCATTAGACTTGACTTCCTCCTGGAAGTCACTAGAATATTTGTGGGAACTAAACTCGTAGCAAAGTAACATCCTCCCATGTAGCCGCAGTCTCATCATATTTGTCCCACCGCACTCAAACACTCCGTCAATCTTTTTACCTTGAAGGTCAGGGTCTTGCGCCTAAAATGCGGATGGGTTCCACTATCACCTCGCCCCGATCCTGCACCTCGTAATGAGGTCAAATCTAGCACATGAGAAGGGTCTCCAACATATCTCCTAAGTATTGAAACATGAAACACATCATGGATGCGAGACAAGCTAGTTGGCAACGCTAGACGGTAGGCCAAAGGACCGATACGCTCCAAGATCTCAAAGGGCCTATGAATCTAGGAGCTAACTTAGAACCTTTTCTGTAATAGATGGGGATTTTATGTGGCCTGACATAAAGGAAAAACTTCATGCCCACATCAAAACTATGGTCAGTCCTATGCTTGATATGCATACTTCTTCTATCTTTCCCGTGCCTCTTTTAGTCTCTTCCGATCATAACCACCTATTGATCCATGTCCTGCAATAAAGCTGGTCCAAGATAAAACATGTCCTCTAACCTCTTTCAACTAAGAGGTGTCTTGCACTCTCTACCATACAAATCCTGGAAAGGAGCCATGCCTATCTAACTCTGAAAACTATTATTGTAGGAAAATTCTACCAAGTATAAATACTCCTCCCATCTCGATTGGTGATCCATAACATACATCTTAAGCATGTCCTATAAAATCTGATTCACCCACTCAGTCTATCCATCTATCTCAAGGTGATACATCATATTGAAATTGATCTTTTTCCGATGGCATGCTGCATGGTAGTCCAAAAGTGGGAAGTATACAAAGGATCACGGTCACAAATAATCTTCCATGGAATCCCATGTAATCTGAAAATCTCATCTAGATATACCCATGCCACTGCACTAGCTGTATAGGTGGTATTCACTGGAGAAAAATGAGCCACTTTCATCAATTTATCCACCATGACCATGATGGCATCATGGTGGTATCTCGACATCGGTAGCCCAACAATGAAGTCCATGGAAATGGTGTCCCATTTCCATTTTGGTATAGCATGCGGAAAGAGAAGGCCAGATGGATGCTGATTCTCGCCTTCACTTTCTGACACTCTAAACAACGTGACAAAAATGAGCCACATCTCTATGAAGTCCCCTCTAATGATACAACTATCTCAAGGTGGCGTGCATCTTCTTCACCCCAAGATGGGCTGAATAGGGTGCACGATGTGCCTCTGTCAAGATGTCCTACCTCAAGCCTCCATCTTTGGGAACATAAATCTGGCCTCTATACCTAAGAAGGCCATATGGATCCAATGAAAACCCTTCAAAATTCCCTTTAAGGGGTCTCTAAGACTCGATCTCTGCTATACTGCAATGTAGAAATTGTTGTGAGGAAGTTGCTTTAGATCTTGCTCTCTGTAAATTTGTGCTCACTGAGGTGGCCATAACCATATGTCTCCTCCTGCTGAGAGCATCTACAACCACATTCTCCTTCCCCTTCACATGTTATATCTCCATATCATACTCAAAAAGCAACTCCATCCAATGCACTGATGAGCATTGAGATTGGGCTGCATGAAGAGGTGGTGAAGACTCAAGTGATCAGATCCTGAGTGTGAATCTTTAGCCAAGAAGGAAATGTCTCCATCAAACCAAGGTGTGCAAAAATACCACAAGCTCAAGATCATGAGTTAGATAATTGAGCTCATAATCTTTGAGTTTGCGAGACTCAAAAGCAACTACTCTTCCCTCTTGCATCAACACACCTCCAACTCCTACCAAAGAAGCATCCGTGTATATGAAAAACTCACCATGTGGATTTGGCACTGCAAGAATAGGCACTGTCATGAGGAATTCCTTCAGTGTCCTGAAGGCCTACTCACATCTATTTGACCAAACAAACTTCTTCCCTTTCTGCTGAAGGGAAGTGATGGGGTGCGCAACCTGAGAGAAGTCTTGAACAAATATCCTGTAATATCCTGCCAAGCCCATGAAGTTGCGCACCTCTGTCACACTAGTGGGTATTGGCCAATCCATAATAGCTCGAATCTTGGAAGGATTGACTGTGATACCTTCCCCAAAATGATGTGGCCCAAATACTACACCTCTGTCTAAAAGAACACACTTCTCTAGGTTCCCGTAAATATGCTGCTCATGAAGACACTAAAGAACTTGGTGAAGGTGCTCCTCATGCTCCTCATGCATATGTGAGTAAATCAAAATGTCATCAAGGAATATGATCATGAAGCGATCCAAGAATCATCAAGCTCATAAAAACTACGGGGGCATTTGTTAAACCAAAAGGCACCACGGTGAACTCGTAGTGGCCATATCTCATATGGAAGGTAGTCTTATGAATGTCTACCTCCGTAATCCTCAATTGATGATAACCTAACTTAAGGTCTATGTTAGAGAAAATTGCAACCCCCTTCATCGTATCAAACAAATCATCAATGCATGGAAGGGGGTAATGATTCTTGATCGTTACTTTGTTCAGATTGACGGTAATCAATACACAACCATAGAGATCCGTCCTTATTCTTTACAAATATCACCGGTGCACCCCAAGGGGATACACTAGGATAAATTAGGCCTTTCTCCAAAAGGCCCTCTAGCTATAACTTGAGCTCGCAGAGCTCAGGGGTAGTCATCCGATAAGGTTCTCATGAGATAGGATCTGCTCCAAACTAGATCTATGTGAAAATATATCTCACGTAGGGGTGGTAACCCCGGTAGCTCCCCTTAAATTACATCGAAAAATCTCTCAAGATGGGATGGTCATCAAGTGATGGTCCACTAGACTCATCCTCCGATCGGTCACTAACTGTGACAACATACATCTGACAACCCCGTCGCACACACTACTTAAGTTGCATGGTAGAGATGGTGTGAATGGAAATTTGTCTCCTAACCCCTACTATCACTGACTCAACTCCTAGATAATTTTCACATGATATAATCTTATGGTAACAATCTACTCTTGGCTCTATGTGTAGATAACCAGTCCATACCCAAGATGGCTCCATACAAACCCAATGGAAGGATACAAAGATTTGAGGTAATGGTGAAGGTCCCAAATCCACTACACACTCCTTAACTAAGGAGTCTACAGAGATCTTGGCTCTAAAGCCATCTCGATGCCCTAACTAAGACCTTGCCTAACTACCACCATCTTGCATATCTCTACCACAGATGGTGCAATAAAAGAATCAGAAGAACCAGAATCAAATAGAATGGAGGTAGGAACACCAGCAATGCTACCTGTCATCTCAATCATGATACTCTAGTGCTTAGCCTAATGGTTCTCGACCACTACGTAGATCTAATGGCCACACCCCATGTCACCAACAGTAGGCTCTGAGATCTATGCCTTACCCTTATTACTAGGGTTCTGTGGCGATCTCTCCAAAATGTTTAGCAACACCACAACCAAAACAACTTCCCGATCCTCTCCCATGAGTAACAGTCTAGTTGGTACTTTGGAGGTCTGTGTTGTGGATCCCGATGATTCAAAATGGACTGCTTGAGGTCTCTAGATGAGATCCTACTCACTTGAGCTCTTGGTGCACCATGTGTCCTAATGGGAACCCTAGGAGGTTTCCCATACTCCGCCCCCTCGTGCATCGAATCTTTTGGAGGCCTATACGGTGGGCGGGTCTACTACTATGGTCTAAAGGATGAGCGTGATGAACCTTGTCCACCACAAGGAGGAGGAGATGACCCCATCGATTTGCTATCTTGCATCTGCTAGATGTCACTCCGGACTCGGTCTCTTGGCCTACTGTGTCTTTCCCTGAGTCTCCTTTGCTATATAGGCCTTCTCAACAACTTCAGCTAATGTCTGCAGATAATGGATATGCACCTCACCTCCAATGTCTAGATTCAGGCCCTAATGAACCTGTGAATCCATACCTGCTCATCTTGCATGTAGTCGACATACTGGAGTAGGTCTAGAAATCAACTCTCATACTCAGCTATCAGTTAGAGATGCCTGTCGGAGGTCGTGAAACTCATCTATCCTCTGTTGAATGAACCTCCATGATAAGTACCTGCTCCTAAACCACTCCTCAAAGAGCTCCTAGGTAACCATCTCTGAATCAATGTGGAGCTTCTACTCCTCGGTCCTCCACCAGACACCTGCTCCATCCCTAGAAGATGGATTGCAACACAAGCCTTCTTCATGTTGCTAGAACAAGGGTAGAGCTTGAAGCACCCACTCAAGCTCACCAACTAGGCCTCTGCTTGAAATCCACCTATGTCACCAGAATAATGAGATGGTTGTAGCTTTAGGATCTCCCTGATATGGTCTGTAGCTATAGTCTAGCAACCCCTAGGCCTCTCTGCATGCTCATCCCTAAGCCTAGGGCTCGAGACCAATCCTTGTGTCCAGATATCTGGTCTCCCTACCCCCTATGTGGTGACTTTGCTCTACTTGAATCCATGTGGGAGTTCTCTCCTCTATGCTCCTTGCTATGTCAGGAGATGCATGAGCCTCAATGGATGGCTCCCTATCATGTCTGATTGACCATCCTCCTACGGACCCTCCGCGTAAAGCGGCATTAACATCCTAAAGCATCTGTAAAATCTGAGGTAAGATGGTTGCTACAATATGATCTGGAGGTGGCAAGTCTAGATCTATGTGAAAGGACCCCTCATCTTGTCTGTCACATACCAAGGTGAGAGTTAGTTCATTATTCTAGGTTTTATTTAGTTTTCCATGTTTACTAAAATATGTAATTTCCAAAAGAAGTTGTTTTCTAGATTTAAAAGTGTTCTAGGTTTAATATTGCACTAGGTTTAGTGTTCATGTCTCAAGTTTTCTAGTGTTCCCAAGGGTCCAAGCTTTGAACCCATGGCTCTGATACCAAGTGTAACACCTTCTAAAATGACCACTCGAGACCCAAGAACAACCTAGGTTTAGGTAGAAAAATTATGTAATATTTTTTTTTTGAAAAGCGTGACCACTATTAGGCTTCAAGCAACAATTGTCAAAACAAAGATTCAAGGTCAATTATAATTTAATAAATGAAATTTTCCTTTGTATTAAAATATTAGATTCACATTACAAAATTAATGAGTGTAATTAATCCAAATATGGTTAAATTTCTCTTAGGTGTTAATTTAATAAATAATTAAATTAACACTATAGTTAAATATTCCTAAGTTAGGTTTACAGGGTCAAAGGGCCAAAAAATTAAATACCTTGGGTATTTAATTCCACTAGGTCTAAACAATAAACAAGGTTCTTGTTTGCATGGGATAGAAAAACATTCCTTATCCCCTAACGTGACCCTAAAAAAGTCAACCCATGCTTTAGAGCTAATCATTTAAGTTAATAAGGGGTAATTTCCCATTTACCCACTCTTAGGCTCATCTTTTCACTTCAACCATATTTTTAACATAATTAACACACTTAATGTTTCCTAAAACATTTCCATTAGATAGGAAATTTCTTCCTCTTTCCAATGATATAAAGAAGTCCTCCTAACTCCTTATATTTCTTAAGTTATAGGTTGGCGGGCTTGGGGGAGAAAAAATTTACCAAAGGTGGGCTGCGGGGGCACTGGGAAGAAAATTTTCCCTAAAGGCGGGCTTGTGGGCTTGGGAAGAAAAGTTTCCCTAAGGCGGGCTGCTCGCGAGGCACTCGGGAAGAAATTTTTCCCTAAGGCGCAAGAGGGACACATGGCATGTTGTTAAGCCCACACGGGAAGGCGGGTCATCGAGGTAATTTGGATTTTAACTCTTTTTGTTTGAAAGGAAAAAAGGTTCAAAAACCCTGCGCCTCCACTTGATGCCTAGGATGCCACGTGTCCTACCCAAAATTTTAAGCGGGGAAGTAGACTGTCGGGAAAACTTAGAAATGTTGAATTTTGTGTTAAAAAGCATGAAGGTCAAAAATAACACACTCCTCCGCCGTGGCGCCTAACGAAACCACGTGTCGGTTCAACGATGACTCTGTGGGAAGGTGGCCGCGTGGGGAAACTTAGGAATTTTTTTCCAATCTTTTTCCAAAGGTGATAATGTCTAAAACCACCCGCCTCCACCGATGCCTAAAGAAGCCACGTGTCAGACCCACAGTGATAGGCGGGGAAGTGGACCGACGGGGAGACTTAAGATTTTTCACCCTTTTTCAAAAAGGTAAAATTTGAAGGTGCGGGCCCGTGAACCCACGGAAGCGTTTTCCCAAAAGTGAATTGGTGGGGCTGCGGGGCCGTGGAGGAATTTGTGACTTTTTGCATTTTTGAAAAAGTTCCCTAAGTAATTTTCGGGCCTGCAGGTCCGATTTACAAAACTTTCTCCCTTTTTTTTAGAACTCAACAAAGTAAAAACTTCAAAAGGCCATAACTTTTGACTGGAAGCTTGGATTTGGAAAATGAGGACTTTTTGGAAAGGTCTTGAACTCCTCTTTGCATAGAAACATACAAATTCATTTTGAAAAAAATAAGTGGGTTAATTTGACAAAACGTCTTTCCTACCATTAAAACATGAATTAAACTTTTTAACTTAACAAAATTAATTCAATCTGCCATTCTTTCTTCTTCAACATGCCAAACCAACATGAAGGATTGCACTTGAAATATTTGGGTGGATTTTGCAGGGTTTAATTGATGGATTGAGTTTCAAAATGAGTTTACCCCTTTTAGTGCAAAATGTCTGAGTTTTGGTCTAAGTTTGTTTAATTGAAGTCTGATAAAGTTTCTTGAGCAATTAAACTATTTGAAAATCATTTTGATCTTCCTTAGCTTACATTATTATTTCAATTTGTCTTTCAAGTTGTAGAGTACTCTGTAAATTTTTCTGATAAATATTTGTAGTTTTACAGTGAATCAAAATAGAAATCATACTTAAAATCGAATGGATCTACTTTTCGTTATCATCCTCTAAATATTTAAATTCATTCAAATCTAATTTATAAGGTTTAACTTTACTTTAATCAATGCGTGAAAACCCAAAATATAGTTCTACTTTCAAAACATGCATTTCAATGAAACAAAGAAATGTAATATTTCTTCATACGTATTTCTTTTTTTTTTTTTTTCAATTTTCAAACAAAGATTTCATAATATATTTCAAACACATATTTCAAATGAAAACCATACCATTTATGGTAATTAAAACAAATTCTATTGAACTCTAATAATTCTTTTACAACTTCCTTTTTCATTCATCAAATACAACTTATAGAATATACATCTTTCACATTCAAATGTAGATTCCATTTCCAAAATAGAGCAACTTTCCACCACAATTAATATTACAATGCCATCCACTTGAAGTGGGAAATTTTTACAACAAGGAAACCCCAAGGGGACTGCAAAATTTGTCTTCATCCTTAGCTCCAGAACAACAACAAGAAGATCCACCATATATATTTTGATCACAACAAAAAAGGAGGAGAGGCAACACTCTCCACCCAACCAAGAATTCCAATGAAGAGGAGAATTTTCCTCCTCATTGGCCCCCTGAGCCCCAACCACAAAGCAATAAGAAATGTATTTTAACTCATGTCAACAAATAGGTTTCCACAACACAAAACAATTTTCACATATAGAACACAATCCAAATACATACTGCAGTTTGCAACCACAGGAAGAACAACAAACAATACTCAGGCTTCATCATGCACAAGCCAAAGGAGAAAGACCTATGGGGAAGCTGCTTATACCTCCCAATGGGGAAATGGGTGTCCACCTTAAAATAAACACACACACACACACACACACACACACACACACACACCATTTCAAAACCCCTACATGCCCTTATGCCTCCCCCAAGTACCCCTTATACCTCCCATTCTCTTATGGCACCCCATAATGAGTAAAGAAATGCAAGATATTTATTTTACAAGGTGGAACCCAATCCCAAACTCCCTCCACAATAACACTTATACCTCCCCAAAACTCTTATGCCTCCCCATAAGAGATCCCCATAGTCTTCTCCTACACCATACCTAGGCAATCTACCCAACCAACCAACAACATACCAAAATATTCAAAGCATTCACATATGCATAAATAAAAGAAGAACATTTTAAAGAGCCAAACTCCTACCTCTCCATGGTAGAGTTTACTCCAAAAGTTTAATAGCAAGCTTTTTCAAATCCAAAAAGTCGTAAAGCAAAATCACCGAAATCCACAAGCATTCAGAAATATCTAGTTCTCTCCAATTGCAAGATCCCAAATCCAAATGAAGTAACCCACTGAAGTAACCCCCAAAACAACAAAATAATTTGAATAAATATAAAAGTGAGAGAGGAGGAGGATGAGGTGGCTCCATGTAGGATGCCACATCACTCATCCTCAACTCCACCTCACAAGTCAACTTTAAACTCCAAAGCATAATTAAAAAGGTGGGTGAATAAATGACCTTTTACTTACACACACAATCCAAGTCCACACCCCAAGGACCAAAATTAATTTCATGCAAGAAGGTGCAATAAAAACTTACAACTTGCCTTCCCAAAATACATAATGAGGCCTAATTTTGACCCCCAACCCATATGTAGGGTTGGTGTAACAATTTAAGAGGTGTGGGACAAGTTTAACTTGTCCTACAAGCCTCCAAAATCAGCCCCTAAGGACAGATCCGAATTTCAAAAGGAAGGTGAAGTGTTTCACACTCCAAGTTACTTACACATTACTTTCAACACATAATCCAAGAGCCAACAACTCTAATAAATGCATTCTTTTGACCCATTTTAATTTATTTAACAACATGATTTCTCACTAATCTAGCCACAAATAAATAAATAATAAAGGGGAAAATACATCACTAAAAATCACATACTAAAATTAAACAAAAGAAACTAAATAAAAGAATACACATAACCCCTTGGTCACATTCGAAGGTGATCCCTCCCATGGGAACCCCTAACAATAATACAAACATACACAAATAATAAATACACATTGCCATGGTGACCCTTGTTGAATTCATCTAGAATTCCAATGTGGTTGGTCTCCAATCCCTTGATGTTTGTTGTGACATGTTTACTAAAACACAAATACCTCCTTTGGCCTTGTGGCTGCATCAAAACATCCAAAATAAATATAAAATATAACTTCCAAAATCATCTATATATGAATCACAACATCATCTAGACAAGTAACAATATTATTTACAATTTCATCAATAACCATATGATCACAAGATTAGTTCAATTTTCTAGGTCTACTCAATATGATGAAATAACTTATGTCCAAAATACATATATACATATAGACATGTCAATCAGCACAATACCATAAGTAAAAAATGTCTCCAATACCACATGCACCATATATGAATCAAAAATCAAAACCGTTCATGATCTCTAACATTTAACATCATGCCAAATCAAAATCTACAATAATGTCCATAAGTATAGTTGACAATATCATAATCAATATCAAAAGGTGTCGAAGGGAAGTGGGCACTACGGTGTTAATTTAATTGTTGATCAAAGAATACTTGTGAAAGATCACATAAGGATTCCACGCTGGATAGAAGGCTCGGAACCAAGGGCGTAGAAGGACGGGAAGGACCCGCGTATGCGGAAGGCAAGTTCAACTTTCAGGACTCAAACCAATTTTGAGCATGAAGACCTATTTTTAGAAGATGGTGTACTGGAACACACCAACAATGCAGAGACGTGCGCACCATGCATTGTCTATCTTTGGAGAATCGGATCAAAGCATTTTGCATAGAGATGAGCTGAGAATAGAATTGATACTTCAGCTTAATGGGTAAATAGTTTTGAAGGGACTATACCCTATGTACAAAAAGGCTCAAAATCTAGATATCAAAAGAAGAGAAACCAAACCTAGATATGCCAAACACCATAAACTAGGAGGCTCAACAACCAGATAATACAATATAGGGAGCAAAACAAGATCAAGATAGACAATGATCCAAATAAGAGAAAAAGAGACAAAAAAAAACAAGAGGGAACCACCACTGGTCATCCCAGTAAAAAAACAACATCAAAATCACCAAACAACAACAACTTCACCACCAGTAAATAATAGGCACCGCATCACTTGACAACTCGGTCAATCTTGGCCTTAATCATTTGGAGTGAGATGAAGAACGCAATGGCCATGGCCTGGGATGGATCTTTCAAATCCACCTGGTAATTGCAAGATCTCTGTTCTCCTTTGATCCCCATATATCCTCGGTAATGCCATTGAGACTACATATACTTCACACATGTTGCTCTATAAAATTATAGATACTTTTAAGAGCTGAGAGGATACAATCATTATGCCCTTTTGCATTGCCAAGCCTGACATCCAGAGAGAGAAGCTTCTTGAATATTTCAGTAGTGGTATCATCTTCTTCATAGTTTTTGTAGCTTCCTTTTTCCCTTTGTTTTATCCATATCCCTAATAGCACTCTTTAGGTCATGAATCTCCTTTTCCATCTTTTCAACCCTGACCAACAGGTCCACTTCTTTAGATTCCTTCACCGGTTTACTTATGTGAAGTAAATTCTCTGCAAGTTCCAGATCTTTATGGCTTCTTAAAACCCTCTGTGAAGATGGCAGAGGGACCTTAGCTTTCATTTCTTTCCTCTTCCTACTGGGGTAGCAATGTCAAGTTTTCTATCGGCAAGGGGAGGAATGGAGGCGGGGGGAGTAGGTTGGGGGTGGGAGTAGGCTAAGCAATGGCGGTGGATGAGAAGGATCAACCCTTGGTGAAGGGGAACAACCCTTGTGTGATTTTGCACCTCAAGAATAGATTTCTCCAATGAATTCAACAAATAATGAGGAAAATTTATGGTAAGGTTCCTGTGAAAGTGATTAAGGAAAATTAAGTGCTTCTGGGGGATAGTGACAAATCTCCCCTCCAGAGTAACGTACCTTACCACCATCCTTGCAATCTCAGTGAAGGGCTCAGGAATAGATGCTATTTTGATGCCAGCCATCACAAACTCTAGATTCTCCCCCTCATCGAGAAACTTTTAGCCTCCACCTCTCTGTCCACGCGCTTGTTGAAGAATTTGGTTCCATCTAGATTGAGCCTAGTGACTGGGCAAATTAGCTCCTCGAAAATCTCAACCTTGATATTACTATACTCAACAACATGATTCCTCCATCCATTCATGAATTTTATTGAAATATCCTGATCAAAACCTTGAATCTTTTCAATAAAATTTGTAAGACCCCCTTTTTGCAAATAGTTCCAGAGAACTGTATCATTTTTCCATGCTGGATTATGGGTGGGCTCAGTCTTGCAAGGTGGTCCCCCCATTTTTCCTGTGATGCTTCTACTTCTCACAATGGTAAAAATTTGAAATCTATACGATTCATCCTCTGCTCTGCTTTTGAAGACCTCCCAAACGTGTGGAAAATTGTAATCATTAATCCTCACTTTGCAATTAATAAACCGCTCCTTAGCATCTTCCCTACATCTATTAATGATTACGCTCCAAGTCATGCATATCTTTGATGATGTCATCACTGTACTTTAGTAGGAAGAGTGTCACCCCTTAGCCAAGTTTGCAATGTATTGTTTACCCCAATATTTTCCAAACCATCTACTACACTATTGCCTTCCCGGTAGGTATGTTTGATTTTAAAATTATCAAAACTCTTGCAAATATCAATAGCTTCAGTTATAAAGTCCCTGATTGACCAGCTTGGAGGTTGTTTTTGGTTTAACAAATTGATAATGTTCAGTGAATCACCCTCAATTATAATATTGGAAATATTACAATCTCTAGCTAACCTTATTCCCCAAAGCACTTGCTAAAGCTTCCGAGTAGTGATTGGTTTGCCTACCCATTTTTCCAGAAAAAGTAAAAAAAAATAGCTCTGTGATCTCTAATCACTCCACCTCCTCCTGAATCCCCAGGATTTCCTTTTGAGGCCCCATCAAAATTCAACTTGTGCCATGTACTGGGAGGTTGAATCCATCGGACAGTGGATCTATCAATGCTACTTTATTATTCTTGTTCCTAACAGTGCCAATGTTCCAAGCAGCCAGAATGTGCTCTTCTTCCTCAGGATAAAGTCTATTTTTAGGGGGTTTAAATCTTTCAATGTTGTCTTTTACTGCAATGATAATTTCTTTGTAAAATTTTTTGCATATCTTTCTGGTATTCCTAAAATGACATCATTTCTAGCTTTCCAGACTCGCCACATGGTGTGAGGGAGAACCAGTTGCCATAATCTCCTCACCACACAGTGCTTGTAAGGAGAGTTCCATTGTTCCTAGGCCTATAGACAAGTATGGGGAAAGATCCATTCCTGATTGAAGTTTTCAAAAATAAGATGCCAGATTTTGGAAGTATACTTACAATGAAGAAAGAGGTGTTTGATGTCTTTTACTTCCTCCTGACACATGCAACATCTGTTAGGCATGATAAATCCTTTCCTAATGAGATTTTCATTAGTGAGGATCTTTCCTTTAATGATAAGCCACCAGAAAAAATTTACTCTAGGGGTTAGCTCGGGCATCCACAACTTATGCCATTCAATTTCACTTTCAATAGAGGCAAAGAAAGAATTGTAGCTAGATTTAACCGAGTACTCTCCATCAAAGGAATCTTTCCAAATAAGTTCATCCTTATGATTTTGAGGACTGATATGTATTAGGGAGAGATGACTCTGCATGGATGAAACAATAGACTGCATATTATCCTCATCTACTTTGATCTGTTTCCATTTCCTTTTGTTGTCAACCACCTCAATATAGTCCTGACTTTCTTCCCATAATTTCTAATTAGGTTGTCTTTAATGTGTCCATAAGAGGAAATCCAGTTAATGTCGACCATTTTCATTCCAGAAATCAATGTCTTGTCCATCTCCGAGCTTCCAACTGCATCCCTGGGAGAGAATATGCCTGATGTGGAGAAGATTATTCCAAAAAATTGATCCATTCGAAGTAGCTGATCAAAAAGAAAGGAATTCATGTTTTGATTGGAAAGGTATTTGATTTTGATCAACTCGGTCCATGGCTTCTACTCTTTTATAAGCCTCCAACCCAACTTTGCAATTAGAGCAACATTCATATTTCGGATATCTTTGATGCCTAAACCCCCAATCCGCTTTGGTTTACAGACCTGCTCCCAAGCTACTAAATGGTACCTAAACCTATCTTATGTGCCATGCCATAAAAAGTGCTTTTGGATTTTTTCAATGCTATTCACCACTGCTTGCTGGAATGTTGAACATCGACATGATATAAATAGGTAAGTTCTGAAGAGTGCTTTTTATCAATAAACATTTTCCAGCACTTGAAAGTAAAGCACCTTTCCAACCAACAAGTTTTTTTTAAATCTCTTAAGTAGATCATTCCAAACCTCATTAGAAACCTTACTAGTACTCATAGGGAGCCCTAGATAAGTAGCTGGAAGGGAGTTAATTGTACAGCCAAGAATGAGAGCAATCTTTCTTTTCCTTTCAATAGGAGTATTGAAAAAATAGACTGAGCTTTTGTCAAAGTTTACTTTCTATCCCGAGGCTTCCTCATAAAATCTTAGAATAGTTTTGATAGCCTTAGCTTCAATGATTGAGGCCATCAGAAGCAGGATAGTGTCATCAGCAAACTACTGGTGAGAGGAAACCTGATTGCCAGAAGTAGGTTGAAAACCCTTTATCATACCAATATGAATAGCTTTTGAAATAGATCGGCTTAAACTATCAGCCATTATGATGAACAACAAAGGGGATATGGGGTCCCCTTGGTGAATTCCTCTAGTGCTAGAAAAAAACCAACTGGTTCTCCATTGACAACCACTGAGAATCTAGAAGAGGATATGCAAGATTGGATAATTTTCCTAAATTTATTTTGAAACCCAAACTTGGACAAAACCTCATCCATGAATTTCCAGAGACTCTGTCAAATGCCTTATGCATGTCTAACTTGATAGCCATCCCAACTTTTTTACTTTTATCCATTGAATGAATTGTTTCATGAACCATAATAACTCCATCCTGGATAATTCTACCTTGTATGAATCCACTCTCTTTGTTGGGAAATAATTTCCATTAGAAGAGGTTGCAGTCTAGTGGTTAAAATCTTTGTGAAGATCCTATAGACTACATTAACCAAACTGATTGGCCTAAAATCCTTGAAATCCTTTGCATCCAGCTTCTTAGGTGCAAGCACAATATGTGTATTATTTAACTCTTTTATTAGATTTCCAGTTCTGTAGAACTCATTTATAGCTTTCAGCAGATCTTCGAGAGAAATTTCCCAACATCTTTGGAAGAAGTTTGTAGAGAAACCATCAGGGCCCGAGAGCCTTATCCCCTTCCAGAGAAAAAAATAGCTTTTTTCAACTCCTCAATGGTGACTATTTTGGAAAGGCTCTTAAATCTCTCTTCAGGAAGCAAATTATTAGGAATGGAGTCTAAGAGAAAGGAGGTCCACTTGCTCATTGTAGGAATTGTTCTCTATGAGTAGATTCTTGTAGAATTTGAGGGCTTCAACTTTGATGTCCTCAGAATCCATAGTAATGGTACCATTTCCCTTGGAGACTTCAGTAATTTTGTTACAAGCCCTATGCTTGAGGGTTGTCATATGAAAGTATTTTGTATTTCTGTCTCCTGCCTTTAGCCAGAGAGCTCTAGATTTCATTCTCCAAAAGGTTTCCTCATAGCTGTTGATATTATGCAGGTCAGAGAAGATTTTTTTTTCCTTTTGATGATCCTCAAAGGTCATACCTTTCATTGAGACTTTAAGCTCAAACTCTTCCAGTTGTTGTTTAAGCTCTTTCTTTTTTTCAAAAATATTACCAAAAACCTCTTTATTCCAGATTCTAACCTTTTGTTTCACATTTTTAACTTCTGAAGAAGTCTGAATTGGGTAGTTCTAGTCCCTTCCCAAGTCCACCACTCTTTAATTCTATCAAGAATGTCCTCATGTTCAAGCCACATCTTTTCAAATTTAAAATTGCAGTGAAAGGTTTTGACCAATTGAAGAAATTAAGGGCAATAGGATTGTGGTCTGAACCCATTCTGGGAAGAGAGGAGAGATAAAAATTCTGATCTAAGATCCAGTTAGTAGAAATGAGAGCTCTATCCAATCTAACCTGAATCAGATTTTCCCCAATTCTTCTGTTAGACCAGGTGTATTGATTACCATGAAGTTCAATGTCCATAAGGTTAAGAGTCGATATGAAGCCTACAAAATCTTCCATGCTGGTAGAGAAATCAGAGTTCCCTCCAAATTTTTCCCCTAGATTTAAAGGAGTGTTAAAGTCCCCCATTATCAACTAGTTCGTATCCTCAAAGTTATTTCAAATGAGACTAACTCTTTCCACAGATTTCTTCTACCAAAGTAGTATTAGGGGCATAAATATTGGAAAGAATCCAGCTAGAATTATTCTCAAGGCTTTTAAAAATTATAGCTAAATGATTCTGGGAGGATGAAAGCACATTACCATGAACAGTTTTAGTGTCCCAGAAGACCGCTAATCCTCCAGAAGCTCCTTGAGAATCAGCAGCAGCAAAGGCAACATTCTCCCAAAAAGACCTTTTGCAATCTTCAACAACTTTAGTTTTCATTTTCATTTCTTGAATTAGAAGGATGTTGGGCCTACTTGATCTTTTGATTTCCTTAAGCATTCTTTGTTTAGGTCCCCCATTGAGTCCTCTGACATTCCAAGATATAACCTTCATTAAAAAAATTTTGGGGATGTAGTTGTCGGATGGTTCAAAAGCCTTTGAGTACCATCTGCAATTTCTTTCTCAGTCTCTTTTTCCCTTACTTCTCTCTTGGAGAGTCTACCTTTTCTATAAGTGACTCCAATATTTGTAGTTCTCTTGGTAGTAGCCCTTGTGATTCTTGAGGTGGAAGCTTCCCAACTTCCTATTTGTTTCTTTTTATCACTATAGAGCGATTCAGAATTTCTTCAAACCCTTTTAGTCTTCGTTTCTTACTTCTGTGATGAATCCATCTTTATCACATTCAGATAGGTTTTTCTTTAAAGTAGGAGTAATTTCTCCTTCTTCTTTTCCTTTGTCAAAATCAAGCTGTTGAGCTATTAGAGGTGTGAGCTCCTCCATATCTGCAAACTCTTTATCCTGATTTAGATCTCTTGCTATGGATTCCAGAAGTTCTTTGGCTTTTCCTTGTCTCATCTTGTGTAGCTCCAGAGAGCTGTTCTTAGTTATCGGTTCTTGATGAGGTAGAGGAGTGATTTTTTCCATCTCCTCTTCATTGGAAGTGGTTAGATGAATGTATACTTTTTCATTTTCTTCATCCACTTCCATGCTCAACTTATAGGATTTGTTTTCTCAAGTATCATTGTTTGATCTTTTTCATTTCCTTCTTAGCTTCTTCACCCTTTGTCGGTTCAATATCTTTTTCCTTTTGGGCTTCAACATGCTTTTCCGACTGGGGATCTTGGGTCTCCATAGTTTCCTATAAACCGGTGGCCTCTTTATTATGGTCTTAAAACCTTTTTCCGGTCCTTGATTCTTAGATTCATCTGCATGCAGCGATCCCTTGTATTCTGATCCTAACCATCAATCGGTCAGAGAGGCTTTATCAGCCTCATCTGTCTGTTTCTGTCCTTGTTCTTCAGTATGATCAAAAGGTTTTTCCAATTGCTTCATTCTCTCGGAACATTTTCCGGAAAAATGCCCTAATTTATGGCATTTGTTGCATCTTAGCTGGAAAGCCTCATATTCTATTGGTTGTTTCCATGCCCCAAATTTGGATTGTAGAATGATGTGTTCAGGAAGCTCCTTTTCCATTTCAGATGAGACACAAAACCTTGCAAAGGCAAGTCTGGATCTATTTTTCATAGGCCCATCTAGCCCATTGGTGAACCAATCAATCTAGCTATATGAAGAAGGATCTCATCATCCCAGAGATGTAAGGGCAGCCCTAGGAGTCTACACCAGATGGGTATGGCATGTATGTTCTCAGTATTAGGGTTAAACCCGGGATACCATTTTTTCGAAAAATCCCCATATTGCCAATACACCAGGGACCACCCAATAAGACTGAATCCACATCAACTTGTAGATTGAAGTGGGCTAGAAAAAAACCCTTTGCCATGGTGGTGATAATCAAATCTCCTTTTGGTTTCCATCGGCGTATGGCCCATTTTCTTATAATATCCCATTTTCCCAAAACTTATAGGGTGATAGTTTCTCTAGAGCTCTATGCAGAAAATCATCGTCTCCCTTTACCCGTTGACATATAAGCCCCCTTTATTACATCTACCTAGCCATGACCCCCTTCACCCTACTAATATTAATTAAATTAAATTAATGCTTTATCCTCACTATATTTATTATTTAAATATCTTATTTAAATAATATCTACACAAACAGTTCACTTAGACACCTCACCAAGCTAACTCAACCTAAGACCTATTCTTAGCAAGTTACCATAACTAACTAAGACTTACCCAAACCCTAAAAATCAATGCCTACACTCCCTCTAACCACATTCCCGCATGCTCATAGGAAGCTCCCGGTCTAATCCACGAGATACCGACATAAGATCTCGAGAAAATCAGGAGGATCTCCCTAAGTTTAGTAAACCTAAAAATCCCTTCCTTGATGACGCCGCTTTTCTTAACTGTCCAGTTGTTAAGCCGAACCACCGCTCGCTTACCCCTTTTAACCCAAAACAACCTTATTCTCAAGGTTGGAACTTACAAGTTGGCAAAACATTGGGAGAAAAAGTGGACGAGCAAGAACGAAATCTAAAAGAGATAACACATCTTTAGAGAGCCAATTCCAACAAGAATTGACATCCAAGGAAGGAGATTGAGGATCTTCTCCTACACAGCCATCCCAACCACATTCTGATCTATCCAAGTAAAAGAGGAGTGTGCATGCAGCCCATGCAGAAGATTTTCTTCAGTTGGTGATCACTGCAACCTTCAAACCCATCATCAACAGCTCCATCCTTCACACATAGACTTTTAGGAACAAAATCCAAGTAAGTACAATATCATACTTTCCTGGTTATTTCATTTTATCATTATTTTATCATTCATTGTTTATCTTGCTCCCTATTGACCATCTCCAACATTTTTTACCTCCATAGACCCATCAAAACCTCACAAAACCTATTCCAATCACCCAATACCTCTTCTTGACTAACTAAATCCTTTGTGCAATCACAAAGGAGACCAAAACCCCAGATTGTGATGTTTCAGTTTCACGATGGAATCGGCGCCATTATACCTAACCACGGTCGATCACCCCCCGACCGACGCCGGTCTCTGTGTTTGCCCACACAACCTTAGATAGAGACCTATCCACGTAATTTTACCTCACCCTCACTCACTTGTGACATATCCGAGACCTTTATCATACCCGAGAACCCAAAACCAACCATTTGACTCGTGGATTCTATTCTAGATTAGCTTTTTTAGATTATATCTATTTTCTTATTGTGTTTTTAAGTGAGATACCTAAATCATTTCAAAATAACAATAGGATTTACCTTTTTTTAGCATTAATTATTTTTAAAAAGTGGATCGACATGACCATTTAGGAAATATCACACTTCTGGATCTAGCTCACGCTAGGTAGTTCACTACTTATATTGTTTAATTCTTTTCTGGTGGTCTTGTTTTATTACGGGTAGTTCCTCTAGCCAAAAGGAAGCTCTCACGGTCAACTGTGGATTTGGAAGTCATACGCGTGCAACAACCCATTAACCGACATTTGAACATGTATTCCTCCTACACTCGTTACCCTATCTGTTTCGTCAACAATTCAAAGAAACAATCTAAGAAAAAGGTGAAACATTTTGGCATGCCCGGTGGGACCCATCCGGGTTCCTTGCATTTCATTCATTCCTAGGAAAAAAATTGTGTGTTTTTTTCCCTTCTAAAAGTGTACACACTAATTTTCTTCCCTGGTAATCCACTCCTTCTTTCTATTTGCTCTAAAGGAAACTTTTCTTTTGGTGTATTTAAAAAGAATCATTTCTTCATGTTTTCTACATTTTAGTGAAAGAGTGTCCCTCTTCCTCTTCATCTTATTGTGTCATCCAATTTCACATTTTTGATTTGGGTTTTAAAATCATTGCATTTCATTCAGATTTTCTACATTAGCTCACATTAATTGAGGGCAACCTATACGGCTGAAGTCATTACCAACGATGGTTGACAAACAAATCGTAGAAAATAACTTCTATCCTTTTATCTTTCTCTGAGTTACCAAACCACGTAAAATTCAAATACATACATTCTTAAAAAACATCTTACCTAGAATAAGTTGTAGGTAATCACATGATCATGGTATAGTGGGCACCCAGCTCACTGCTCTGTCGAGTCATACTTTAGAGCGAAGCCCACCCCCACCATAACAAACCTGAAACCTCACCCTTTAGATCTCCTTCTTTGTAGGAAGCCATCCTCACCAAAAACTCTATTTCACAATTCATGTGTTAGTCCCTAAATAGCATAAGCTAAACAAACATAATAGAAAAGGGCACTCTTAGGATCACATTTTCTTAGTGTTTCGCTTGGTTTACATTTTGAGGTGAAAGATCACGTTCATCACTTTTTTTTTCATCCTTACATGATCCTCATCATATTTGGTGTATTCCGGCTTCACCTGAGTGTGCCTAGGCCATATCATCATCATTTCTAGAATTTTGGGTCTGATTCCACATCAAATTCTAATTCACAACCAATTTTTCTCATCATCATCCAGTCCAACAAGTTTGATTTAAAATGGAAGACCTAGCGATAAAGAGATGGAGAGAGGAAAGGTAGCTTAAGTACAATGAGGCACATGAGAGGGAGATAGAGAAGCAATGTTCCATTGTAGAAAGTATGGTGTTGAGGAAAGAGATGGCTTGTGAAGGATTTACGACTCACGTAGAAGATGTAGAGCCGAGCATCCGAACTCCCCATATTTGAAATCATGATAGAGACCCCCTCGGCCTCACATAGAAGTACGCCAACAAATAATACTTAGACTACGGGAGTGCATCTTAATCCACCTTGTGACCTAGCCCTTGCGCTTGGTTTTCAAGATCTAGTGCAACAAGTAACCAAAAAACTAACTTGGGAAGTAGGAGAGCAGGAGTAAGTCAGGGATCAAGTACATCAATGGTAGGACAGATAGCTTCAATGTCATTTAGAGGAGCATTCTTAGGTGCATCATCTACACATAATGTGAGCATGTAGAATGTTGGATTCACCTCTGGAAGTGGAACTACCTCACAGAGTGGAGGGGTTCGATGCAATACTACTCTTGTCGAGCACGCAGAGGAGTACATCTACGGTCCTATTTTGACTACAAGTGGTAGGTCGGGAGGTATAGGTGGTTCTAGTTCTGGTGGATCTGGTGGTTACGAAGGCGAGAGGAACACATGAGGTACTAGATCAGGTGGTCAAGGTCCGCAACAACCACAAAATAACTATATGGAGACGCCTCTTTGTCTTTCGAGTATAGAGGTATAGAGGATGCTTTAAACATGTGCATATTTGTGAAATCTTGTGGCACACTAAAGGGATCATGACTTCTAAGCAAAAGGCAAGTCAATTCACCACTACATTATAGGGGTGCGCACACAACTGGTATACGAAGTTTGACCCTAATCAAACTTGCGTGGATTATGTAGCATTGAGAGATTCTTTCTTGAAAGAGTTCCATATCCTTGAGTTTGAGCAGAAGTGTATAAGTGTGCTCAAGGATATCAAGCAAGGCACTACTGAGAGTGTATGTGAGTATGATGCTCATTTTAAAACACTTCTATCTAAGCTATCTTATGATATTCATGCTAGGCAACATGCATAGTGGTTCATTGGAAGATTAATTACACCTTTTAGAAGGGTTCTGTCACATAAGACATACACTGATCCGAATGAAGCACTTGGAAGTAGCTTTGCATGATAAAGGCATTGGGAGCATTGACACTTGCGTTAGTCCATTTCTAGAGGCACAAATTGCAGCTATGGAAAAACAGTTAGAGAAGCTATCAGAAAAATCAGCTCATGAGACATGCTCAGGAATTTGTTGTATAGATTGTGAAGTGGAAGGTCACACCAAGGATAGTTACCCTTGTAGATCTATACGCTCATTACTATTGGACTATGAGATCTATCATTTGAATCATGATGCTAGTCACTATCCTTTGTTACAACACGTGATAAGGAATAATGTATCTTGCTTTTGTAAAATTTGTAAGTCCATGACCCATGATATTGAGGATTGTCAATTGATTGGTTAGATCCAGGATGCTATAGACCTTAGGGTACGACAGACAAGTATAATAGATAATTCTAAGGGTAAGAATGAGCACCAAGATTGGGATCATAATCAAACACACTATGATAGGAATGAGGGGAATTTTGAAGGAGGTCATGGAAGGGGATGTGGATATCATGGTGGATATGGAGGATGAGGCCATGGTGGAGGAAGATGTGAGTTCCCTCGTGGAACATGTTATATGTGCGGATATCCTGACCACTATAGGTGTGAATTTCCTCATAATATTGGATGTACCTTCTGCAAAAATAACCATAGCTATGAAGAGTGCCCAGACTTATATGAGCATCTGAGTAAGCAACATAAGCAAGAAAACAAAGGCGTTGGGATGGTTAGAATATAACATGTGGTAGAAGATCAATGGATGCACAAGATAGTAGAAGGATCTGAGGCATTGACAGTGAAGATTACTACATGCACTGAAGTAGCACATGTGAGAGAGGCATTGCAATAGAATCTTACGATCACTAAGGAGGAGGTTTTCATGCAAGGTACCCAGATCCTACTCATCAAAAGGAAGTTTACTAGGATACCATGGAATTTCTAAGGAATCTTTAGGGTGAGATACAATACCTAAAGGAGAAAAAGAAAACATCAGAGATAGTCCAAACTGATATCGATGTTCTGCGAGAGGTGTGCAAGATGTTGCGCCAGAAACATTATTCCACTATTAGGAAATTGGTTAAGAGGGAACACTCCGCACGCAAGTCTTGAGACTAGATGATAGATTCTACATGCAAATCTTCCCCCTGATAGCATTGACTATGATAAAGAAATTACTCTGAATGCTATTGTGGATGGGTGGCTATTGAGCAATGAGCAACAGATTGATCGATACAGTGTGCGAAGTAAGTAAATGTGCTCACATTAGATGTGTGGGTACAAATGGGGAGGCCTCCATTGCAACCATCATCTAATGTGTTATTTATGGAAAAACCGGAATAAGGCCACTCCCATAGGAGTTTTGAAAGATGCATCTATAACTATACAAGGGGTCAAGTTCACTTGGATTTTGAGGTATTAGCACTTGTAGAAGTAGATAATTTTCTAGCCCTGCTTGGACGCACTTGGTGTTATACGAATAACATTGAATTGAGATTTAATAAGGGGTATATCAGCTTTGAAAATAAAGAGGAAAGGGTTGTGATACCTTTGACAGATGGAAAGTCTACACCATATGTTGAGCCTCTAAGTGAGGAGGACTTAAACAGAGTCTATGTACATGCTATTCAGGACCCAGAGGTCAATGAGCCATCAAAAGAAGGCATCCTACAATGGGAGGATTCTCATTTTATTAGTGATACTACGAGTATTACTTATGAAAATTGGGATCATAGTACATATGAATTAGTAGGACGTGAGGTGAAAAGTGTGGTTGCGCACAATAATGGACTTCATTCGATTTGATGGATGGGCGTAAAGAATAACTTGGTATATAGGGGTAGAAGATCCCCTACATTTTTGAAGGCCATGGAAACACAAAGGACAAATCAAATTAAGAGAAGAGATATGTTTTTATATACACCTGCGTGGGACAATGAAAGACACCAGTGGGTAGTCCATAGAGATAACCTTATAAACTGGGAAGAGATTAGAGTTGCTTTGTCTACTAGGTTTATAAGGAATAACACACCTATGCAAATTCACTTATCATGGTGATCAACCTATTCAACATCACATTTAGTAGTGTGAGAGACTCCAGATGGCAAAGACATGAAGCATTACCACCTTCACTTTGGGTGCATAGATTGTATTCTAGGCTACAAGGATGTGCATGCAATGCAATTGGTATGTATATGCGAAACTACATCAAGAAAATGGGAACTGACAATATTTGACTACAGGAATGATCCAGACTTTTGACTACTTCTCGACTAAACCTTCGGTAGATGAGGCGTTAATTTTTTTCAAGTGCTTAACTATGGGAGATAGTGCAAAAGAAGAAGAGCATATTCAAGAATTAATTGGTTAGGTAGAGTTTGGAGCATGTTTTGAAAAGGAAGAAGAAATGGACTCCATACTACTTGAACATGCTTGCCTTGAGAAAGAGAAAGGAAATATGGTTTACATCGTGGATGACAAGGAAGTTGAGAACCTAGATATTGAACATTCACAAGGGGTGTGTGAGGTCTTGGACAATGCAGATAAGGATACACGTGCCTACCACGAACCCATGAAGACAAATAAGGTGAATATAGGTTCGGAGGATGAGCCTAAGGAGGCAATAATTAGAGACCACCGGTCGACTCGGAGGTAGCAAATATCATCGAGTCACTTAGGGATTATCAAGACTTATTCCCTTGAGGATATCATGAACTTAAAGGAATGCATGAATCACTTGGGAAATGAATATAAAACATAAGGATGGTGCACACCCAGTTAGAAAGAGACCTTACAGAATGAATCCTAAATTGTGTGAAAAGGTAAAAGAAGAAATTGATAAAATCTTGAAATATGGAATTATCAAGCTCCTTGATGAGTCGAATGGGTTAGCCCAATGGTGATCGATATCAAGAAGGATGGATGATTAGGATATGTGTGGAATATAGGGAGTTAAATGATGAATGCGTTATAGATCCATTCCCTACACCATTCACCGAGGAAATACTAGGAGTTGCGGGCGTGAAATATATTTTTTCACGAGATGGGTTTTCCGGTATCATCGAGTTAGGATTGCTCAGAGGATCAAGAAAATACAACATTTACTATTAAATGGGGCCGTTTTTCCTATACTATGATGCCGTTTGGATTGAAAACGTGCTTGTATATTCTCACGCATAGTTGTTTAGGAATTCAAATATTTTATTCACAACTTCTTATAGGTCTACCTAGATGATTGGACGAAGATATGGGCTTGTGAAAGATCATTGTGACAATATGTACTTAATGTTTGAATGATGCAAAAATTGAGTATCTCTTTGAACATTAAGAAGTGTAAATTTTCTATGCCATTTGGGATCTTTGTTAGGATATATAATCTAAAAGGAAGGTTTTTAGTTGATCTAGCCAAGGTTGCGAGGTCATTTTTAGGCCTAGAAGTGCCTACTCAAAGTGAGATGCATGGTTTTTTAGGTCATATAGGATATTATAGAAAAATCATAAAAGGATATGCCAAAATTGCTACACCCTTGGAAGAACTATTGAAGGGGAAAGGTACATTTTATTAGGGAGAACCACGAGAATCACGCAATTTGAGATATTAAAAGAGAAACTTACTACTGCGCCCATTCTGCTCTTTCCTTCATGGGATAAACCATTTCATTGGCATGTGTACACTTTTGGCATGGCCATTGGTGATGTGTTAGCTCAACTTGACAAAGGTATTGTAGATCATCCAATCTATTTTGATATTAGAAAGTGACTCTCTTTGAATGGAATTATACAACTATAGAGCATAAAGCTTTTTCAATGATCTATGCATTGCACAAGTTTGGATAGTACTTGTTAGCAACACCATTTATGTTTTATACAAATCACATGGCATTGAGGTACTTGGTAAACAAGCATGTCTTACACAGAGCACATATGCGGATGGGTGCTCCTATTTCAAGAGTTTGACTTCACAGTTGTGGTAAAGCTAGGGAAAAGCAATTCTGGACTAGACCATTTATCTAGAATCAATTCAGGAGAGGATGCACACACAATTGAAGAAACAATGCCAGATGCACAATTATATAGGTTATAATGTATGCCCATGGAATTATAGCATATTGTTGTCTTTCTACGAACAAGTATGGCACTTAAGGAATGAAAGCATTAAAAAAGAAGCAACTTGCTATACACGCGACATTGTTTGTGTTAATCAATGGTGACCTCTACAAGCTAGGAAGAGATGAAATATTTTTTCGTTGTGTATTAGAGCATGAGCATAAGGATATCATGGAAGAAGCTCATGGCGGTATTCTGGAGGCCATTATGTAGGTGATGCAACTTCCCGGAAGATCCTACTTGCTGGATTATGGTTGGAGACATTGTATAAAGACTATAAAGAATATTGTAAGGTGTGTGATCATTGTCAGTGCCTAGGAAAACCAGGGCAAAGAGATGAGATTCCTTTGATACCGATTACTAGTGCCGAACCATTTGAGAAATGGACCATTGACTTTGTAGGACCTATTTCACCAGCCGCACATAGGAATGGATCATGCTATATCATTACTTGCATAGATTATCTCACACGGTGGGTAAAGCAACACTACAAAGGACTATCTGATAATAGCTGACGGTAGTTAGGTTTCTATGGGAGAATGTTCTTACAAGATATGGATGTCCCTTAAGCTTGACAAGTGATAGAGGTACACACTTTTTGAATGAGATAATCAGATCCTATTAGATGAGTTTATGGTTGCACACCATAAAACTACAACTTACCATCCTCGAGGAAAATGGAATTATCGAGGCCTTTAACAATATTTTGAGCTAGACCTTGACAAAAATTTGTGATGTTGGAAGAAAGGATTGGGATGACAAAGTTTCAGATGTTCTTTGGGTATATAGAATAGATTACAAGAGATTAAACAAAGCCACACCATTTCAGTTGGTTTTTGGCATGGAAGTTGTTCTCCTATAGAATTTATGATACCTTCTTTGCGTATTGTGTGCGTTGGAGGTCTAGTTGATGAACAAGCTTTAAAAGAGGGTTTTGAAAAGATGATTCAACTAGATGAGCACCGAACCATAACACGATGGAGTAAGAACTAGGAAAAGGAAAGGCATAAGGCATGGCATGATAGAAAAATAAGGGATAAGAAGTCTTGAGATTGGAAAAATGGTAATTCTTTATAACTCAAAGTTCTTATGCCATCTAGGAAAGCTCAAAGTACATTGGTTAGGGCCATATGTTATCACTTCTATCCTCAAATGAGGTGCTTTCAAGTTAGAAGCACTTGATGGAACACGGCTACCCGAGTTACTTTAACGGGGAGTAAGTCAAGCCCTACTATAAATAAGTCTTCTTGGTGTTTGTAATCGTGCAATATTGCCATTTAGCTTAGGCTTTCAATTCTATATTTTCCTTAATGTATTTCCTTCATTGTCACTATACTTTGTCAATTTAGTTGTTGTTTTTGTGTAATAAGCATGCTTGCGTGCATGAAGCTAATTACTATATTAAGAATGTTTATGTGTAGAGGATTGCACATAATTTTAGTGTGGGGTGGTTGTAGTTATCCAAGAAAAATACTGTGAGAATCGAAAGGTGAAAGGAATAAGCTGCTACGGGTGTGCTTTAAATTAAAAGAATGATTCTCAAAAGTGACCAAGGATGGAGATGAATGAAAGAACGTATAACACAAGGTAAGTGGAGGTCATGATAGTTACCAGGAGAAGGTATAATGACAAGGTAATCGAGGCATAGGAGTGCGCACTGAAGAGAAGTCTGTGACTAGAGGGTAGGAAGGCACGCTAGAAGGTTATAGCTGGCGTAAAGATGTACCGCGCAGAATGAATGGATTTGGTCAATGAATGAGGGGATATTTGGTAGGTGAAGGAGCAATAAATGCATCAAAATTTGAAAAAATATATAAGGATGGAATGCAGATTCATTTTTACCATTACAACTAAGAGTATTTGAGGAAAGATCCAAGTGCAAAGAGCCGAGTGATTGAGTTAAGGTGTGAAGGGTGTGAAACCAAGCGTGACAACCAAATCTGTGTGACAAGAAGCTTGCATGTCCCCCGGTGGTGAAGGGTTTGAGTGAAGTAGGGAGATAGAAAAGAGTTAGGTTACAAAGTTTCCACCTAGGGCATGATTGAATCGAGCTAGTGTTTGATTTGTAAAATTACAGAGTTGAAGTGGAGACATTTGCAAGGTAAAAATGGCACTGAAGAAGGCATCTGCAGCAGCAGCAAAAGGAAAGAAGAAGGTGGTCATTGAGGAGGAAGAGATGGCACCCAAAACCCATTTTTCAGAAATGTAATATCCAGAAGGAGTCATTATCGGCTAGGAATGGGATTCACCCATTAGAAAGAGCAAAGTAAGTGAATACAATCATAGGACTCTAGAGAACAAGAAGGAGCTTGATTCCTTTCTCATTGCTAGGATGAACAAGCACATGACGGATGACATGCCAGTTTATGATGATGCGGGTGAGAATATTTTGAAGAGAATTGGGGTCTACCAGTTGTATGAGCTTCTATATTTCAGGAAGTATGAGCCCTTGTATCAGTGGCTCATGAGCAGGGTGCATGAGGACTTCTTCTACTTTGCAGGATACAGAGTTAGAATCTCATCTACACTTGTCTCATCAGTTATAGGTCTGAAGGCCACAGGAGAGGACATAAAAGGTGATCTCACAGATAAAGATGTGATTGTAAAGACCAAATAGGAGTTAGGGTACTTGAAGGGTCCATGCGGAATGGACATAGAAAAATTAAAGAACTATCCAGTTGTACAAGTTGTAACACACCTTGTTACAAAGTTGAATGGTCAGGAGTGGTGGTCACAAGTAAATACTATGTGGTTACATGTGGTGCGTAAGATGTCAGAAGGGACAATCTACAACATTACAGGCTATATTGTAGAGTAAATAGTCGAAGAAGTGTGCATAGGAGGGAAGATCAACTTTGGGGCTGTTCTACTATCACTAGTATTCATGGAGATCGAGTACCAGATGGACCAAAGGAGAAAGTATGGGAATACCCCATGGAGAACAAGTCCCCAGCTGAAAGATTTAGCAAGCACTTATGAAAAGGGGCCATGACAGATGACGTAAAGAAAAGGGTAAGAAATGGTATGACAAGCTCCATGTGGCATTTGAGAAAGAGTGGCGCATCCCAAAGGACCTACCAAAGTAGTAGTAGGGGAAATAAGTTTAGTTTGTTGTATATCAACATTTCTGCATCATGCACTTCCCAATGAAAGATGGAGTCTGGAGCCCTTGGTGCAAATTTCCTTACGCATTCACTGCAAGGTATTTCCAAGCATTTGTTCATATATTTATAGACACATGTTGACTTGGTCTTCCATGTAAATAAGGTAGACTGCGACTACCATACATTTAGGAAGAAATATGTGTATCCTAGTAGAAGTTATTATACAGAGAGGATCATTTTGGAGGTGCTGAATATCAAGCCAATAAGTCTTCTTTGTAGAAGATGTGGGGGCAACATTGGTGTATCTCCAACTAAAGATAAAGATAGAGAATAAAAAATATGTGGAAGGTGAGTTTGCATTTCCGAGGCCACCAAAGGGAAAGCATACAATGGAGAACATCCCAGTGCCTAAGCCCATAGAGCCAATTGAAGTGGAAGATGAGGAGGAGCATGAAGATAGTGGTGGTTTGGAGCATAGGGGTAAGAGACATCCTAAAAATAAGGGTGAAGCTGAGTGCGCCGTTACACCACCTCAGCCACAAGAGGGGGATGATGAGGACTTGAATGTAGTCCAAGGGGAGCACATGTTTAAGAGGGTATTTAGGAGAACAAGGACCCAAGGTGCTACTCCAACCATTGTGTACAAATCACCTAGACTCTCTCCACAAAAGGAGGCAACCATGCAAAGAAGGAGGAAACTGAAGTTGAATGAGGAGGCGGAAGAATCAGAGGAAAGCATGCCTAATTCTCCTACACTTCCAGAGAACATAGAAGAACAGGGTGAGGCATCAAAGGAAAAAGAAGAGGATGAGAAAAGACTAGAGGAGACAGCTACAGATGATGTTTAGGACATGGAGACACAAGTCCCAAATTTGGAAGCTAAAGTTCCTAAGTAGCAAAGGTCTAGAAGAACAAGTGGAGAGCACATTCCACTAGCCATGGGGTATGTAGAGGACGTAAGAAAAATTGTTTGTGCTTGCTTCCAGAGCATGATAATACGAAGGATTTATTCGACTAGGAGTTAATGGATGAGGATATAATGAATGTGCACACTTGAAAGCAACTATCGTGGTCAATGCACACCCACATGGATGAGCCTAATTTTGATGTGTGTGAAGAGTCATGCATTTCAAGACGACTGAAGAAGGCACCCCAAGTGAGACACATGACAGTAAAGCCTACTATCATGTCATATGAGTAGGTCAGCAAAGCATTGGTGAAGGTATTTGCTGAGGTGGCTAGAAGAAACATGGACAAAGCTACCATGATCAGAGTGTTGTGCAAGGAGCTGAAGACAAAGGAAGCAGATATAGCACACATAATGTAGGAGAGGGAATTTGCACAGAAGAAGAATGAGGTGTTTATGAGCATCGCATAGAAGATTGGGGATAATTTCATTAGAGCAAGGCCATACTTAGAGGCCAAGGTACCACAAACATTTCCTTCAGCGATACACTATGTGGGAAAGTTGGTGGACTTGGTAATTGAAGATGAAAATATGTGTATGCAAGTGCTAGAAAGCTTAGAAAAAGATGCCGAATAAGAGAAAGCATCAGTGATGAGAAAAATTACATCTTATGAAGGGCTATTGCAAGCATTATAGGAAGTATTGAAGAAAGTAGACTAGGATTTAAATGTATGCACAGCTCCAAAGGTGCTTATCAACATCAAGACCCTATAAGAGAACAATGAAGTCCAAAAAGAGATGAAATATGAGACCTTGGACCATGTAGAAATATTGTCAATGGTTAAACAGAAGCGCAAGGCCACATAACAGAAAGACAAGAGCTGCACAAGACACGACCGGGAAGAGCTTGGGAAGCTAATTTCTTAGAAGATGGATCTTTTAGAAGGAAGAATGACATCAATGTCCAGTATTGTGTTGGATCTGCAAAATGAGAAAGGAGAGATTGTGAGGGATGAGTTGGAATCCATTACTGTGGACATCCCAGAAAAAGTAGGGCAAGCACTCACTGAATGGCAGGTATTGGAGGCCAAAATAAAGGAGGAGTATCAAAAATTAATACTGAAAACTAATACAGAGGAGGTTTCCTCATAACTTCATAGAAATTCTTTATTTGTCTACATTCTTTCATTCTTATTCTTTCCATTATTCTATTCTTTCCTTCAATTTTTGGAGATACCCATTGTCGGGACGACAATGAGATTAGTGTGGGGTAATGTTGATCAAAGAATACTTTTCAAAGATATATAATGAGTCCGTGAGGGATAGAAGGCCTGAGAACTAAGGGCGTAGAAGGACAGGGGAAGGACTGCATGCGGAAGGCAAGTTCAACTTTCAAGACTTAGCCAATTTTGAGCATGACAACCTATTTTTAGAAGATGGTGTGTGGAACAAACCAACAATGCAGAGACATGCATTCCATGCATTGTCTATCTTTGGAGAAGCGGATCGAAGCATTTTTCATAGAGATGAGATGAGAATAGAATTGATACTTCAATTAACTGTAAGAGGACTATAGATAACACACTTACATATGTGGCTATGTTTGTAAGCAGCGTGTAGATATCAATAGCATGTGGTTTATTTCTGGAATAGATAAGCAGTGAAGGAAAGTCCCCACCCTATATATATGATGTTAGGTACATAGTAGATGTATGTATGATTGTGTGAGGATGTATATGTAATAGAGAATATAAAGAGGGTGAAGTGTGCGTATATGCATATGACTGAATTACTATATCAGATCCATACACACATTGGTATAAATTGACAATACTGTAAGGAGCTTATATATTTATTAATAGATGGAAGATATTGGCTAAATCTAAGTGTCATTCTATGTGAAGTTGAGTAGTGCATGTTATTAATTCAATCATGATTACTATTTAAGCTTGTTCTTTCATAGATCTGAGGGTAACATGCATTGTAGAATGATGGATTAGTTATGAATCTATATGTTTCTTCCTTCATCATGTTAACATCCTGTTACAACAACCCTAAAGAGGACTCGATACCTTTTCGTGCTTCAGTGAGCTCTCGATCAAGGTGAGTGATGTGCCAATGAAACTAGGGTGTTATCTGGTAAATTCTAGGCTGCATCATTAATTATTTATTAAATTAACACCTAAGAGAAATTTAACCATATTTGGATTAATTACACTCATTAATTTTGTAATGTGAATCTAATATTTGTTCAACGGGAAAATTTCATTTGTTAAATTATAATTGACATTGAATATTTGTTGTGACAACTATTGCTTGAAGCATGGTAGTGGTCACACTTTTCAAAAAAATTATTCCATAATTTTTCTACCTAAACCTAGGTTGTTCTTGGGTCTCAAGTGGTCGTTTTAGTGGGTGTTACACTTGGTATTGGAAATCTAGGCCTATTATGCTTCTATCAATAATAATTATTTGCATGCCAATCCTATTTTGAAAAAGATTCACAATTCATAATTTTCTAAGGATTTCATTATGCCTACATTTTCATTCTTTGATGGTATTAGAAATCCCTATTTACATCTCAAACATTACCATATAGCTATGGCTTCATACTCTAATGATCGGTTATTACTCAAATATTTTTGCCATAGTCAAACTAATGATGTTCTCTAATGTACAAACATTTACCCTTTGGATGTATTAGTACCTATGGTGAGATGGAAGAAGCCTTCCTTTGATGCTTTATACTCAACAATGGCCCTAGAGTTACATAAGATAATTTACTTAGCTTACATCAAGGTAAAACCTAGCCTATCATTGATTACATTTTATGATTCAATGCTTGCATGCATCAATTAGTATTCTATCCTATTGAATTAGAAAAGAAATTCATATTTTGTCATGACTTATTAGAAACTCATATTTATCTATCTATAATCACATTAAACAATCTCAACAATTACCCATTACAAATAAATTAAACAAATACAAACAATATTCAACACATCACACATCACATATAATAACAATAATTGATAAATCATACATCATCATCACGATCATGCACTAATAAGTCCGTATATATATATATATATATATATATATATATATATATATATATATATATATATATATCGTTCACAATCATAGTTATAAAAATCTCATTGCTGTGGGGTAACTCCCCTACATTGATACATCAAGACATATCATATATCGTCATCACTATCCTATCTCGCCAATGTGAGATATCTATAAATAAAATCTTCATCACTCACTCTATGCCATTTATTATGACCCCTTTATCTCTCCACTGTCTACGCAATAGTGTCACCTCCATCGGTTTGCTTAGCAAAGTGACCCTATAATTCGAGGAACCATGTAAATACATCCGATGTTAAGGGACCACTACATGTAACCATTCTCACTCATCGTGTCTCCTCACACGCCTCATTCCTCAAGCTCAAGTAGCACCGTACATGTCATTGTTTCTATTGCCACTAGCTTGAACAAGTGGGAATGCTCACCCACAATATCATCTACACACGCTAGCATGCCTCCACCCATGAGTGCATTAGTGGGCACATTCCACGTTAATGTGTAGATGGATATGTCTAAAATCAATACCCAATACGCATCACCTACATGCATAGAACAACAAATTAGAAAACAATGACAATTACATAACCAAATAAAAAATCATAAACATAACTATACAAATACTCAAGGTTTGCTATGGGTGTTGCTACACTATTGGGGCATGTATTTTCCCCTCTACTCCTCCTCTTGGTGGTGCTCCTACCGCATCAACAAAAATGAAAAAAAAAACCACCGATGTGATGCCCACCATGCACAATAGGCCTCTGTACACCTTGTGTCATCCACATCTATTGGCTCAATCACTGTATATGTCTCATCTGGCCCGGGGTACTAATTGCACTCATGTGGGCCCTGGTCTAGCCCAAGTCCTCTATAGTTCCCTAATGGATCTCACCCATACATATGGCTCTAGGGGCACATCCTGGGAAATGCCAAACCGCCACGACATGTGCTCCACTCGAAATAGCTCACCCACCCCTAGAAATAGATCGTCTAGCCATGTAGTATGTTGTATACATCGTAGCTCTACTACATCCTTTGGCCATCCTTTGTAGTCTTGGTATGGCCTCCATATCATGACCTTTGGCCCCATGTGATCTAACATCACTCTATAGGTGTATGTATCCATCTTTCTACCATGAACACCTACCCATCTCCCAAAAAATATATCTAGCCTTGACCACTCTCCTCATGGTCCACCAAATAGCCTAAGCACCACAATATGCTTATAGGCCCATACATGTAATAATGTGCTAGCTTTAATAAGCACCCTCACACTCCGCTTGTGTAAAATTGTATAGATCTATGTACAAGTGGGTCAATACACATCGTGACCAGGCATACCTCATACTTTCATCCTCTATCTGAAATAGATGTCATGCATCTTATACAATATGCCTACACCACCCTCTACTACAATGATTTAAGCATTGTTATCCAAAATAAGCCCATGCTTATTTTTGGCTAACTCCTCCTCCCTTTCCTTTGTTGGTACTTAATATGAATTTTTTGCACGCTTCAGGGACTCAATTTTTTTTCAGTATGATTCCATCGTATAGAGAATTTTCTTACCTTTTGAAAGGATAAAATTTCCTCATAACTCATTGTAATTTTTGAGTTATGGCTCGGCGGGTTTGAAGGGGAAAATTTCCCTAGACAGTGTCCGCAGCCAGTGAAAAGATGACATGTGGCAAGGCGGAGCGGTTGGCATCGGGAGGATTTAGGAGTTTTTGGTGCTTTGGTCAAAGGGTGCAAAGGAAATTTTTTTCGCAAGCCCGCCGGAGAAAATGGAGGAAAAGGCCCGTGGATCATTTTGAGGCCGACACGTGTCAAGGCGGAGTGGCGGGGTGCGGAGGTAAATTGGGAAATTTTCCCAATATGAAATTTAAAGGGAAAATTTTGGCCCAAAAGCCCGCGGTCCCATCAGTGAATCCGAGAGCACCATGTGTCCACATCAAGGTGGAGTGGTGGGGAGTTTTTGGGAAATTTTCCCAATATGAAAACGCAAAGGAAAAGGACAGGTCTTTACCCCGCAGATGAATCAAGAGGTGCCACGTGTCTTGGAGTGGCGGACCCGCGGAGTTTTTGGGAATTTTTTTCAAAAGTGCAAAAATTAAAATTTGGGCCCGTGGACCCATTTTCAAATCTGATTTGTCACCATTTTTGACCTAATTCATGCCTCAAAATTTGTGCCCGAATTTATGTCCTAATTTTGCCCTAAATCTTTAGATGGGCATATCTTTCGATCCAGAGATCAGATTTGGGAAAAATTCGACTCGTTGGAAAGGTATTAATCTCCTCTATCCATTAGAAGAATAAAAACATCATTTTTTTCAGGTTTCGATGGTGAAAATGTTAAAACATCTTTCATGCCTTGAATGCGTATTAGATTTCTTAGAACAGGTCATTTTCTGCTCGATCCACCATGGTTGCCTTCTCCCACATGCCAAGGATGAAGAATCAACTCGATTTGATGAGGAAAAACCTAAAATGTCTTCTCATGCCATTAATCCAAGATCAGATTGCTTTGAGAGCTATGTTTCACCAAATTCATCATTTTTCTCCAATACGCAAAAACAGAAGCAGAGGAGTCAATTCAACGGGTTTGTAGGCCGATTTGAAAGGAATTAATGGCAGATTATTGAATTAGAAGATCTGATTTTCTTCCTCCTCTATTTTCTCTCTCCTTGCTTTAGCTATAAATGGAAAGGATTCGATCCTTTGTTTTGTTGGACGTTTTGCTCTTGCAGGCTCCCCTTTTCTCCTTAGCAAGTGGATTCGTGGAGTTTCAGACCTCTCATATAGGCTGCAACACATATTTTTGCCTCCTTGCCATTGTAATGCATCATATTAAAAACTGGGAATGATAATGCATGCTTTGTGAATGATTTTTCAATCCTTTCATGTGTTATTATTGTCTTTTGATCCTTCATTATATCTTGGCAATTTGTGCATGTTCTGTGTTACATTCTTATGATCTATGTTTATTTGCAAAATAGAAGTTCATCACTCCTTTGGTGTATCACCGTTTTAGCTTAGTTTTGTTTCCTTTTGCATCTTTTAACTTTGTCTCCTTGGAATCTAGAGTATGATTTAGTATTGAACCTCTACAAATTCATCATGCATACACCTAAATAGAGGAGTAAGAAGTAGCTTTCTCTGGAGATTTTTCTCACCTTACAAGGTCCCACACCTTGGAGAAAACTCAATGTTGTGTAATCACACTGAATGACCCAGTTCTAGACTGCATATCTGAAGGTCATTTAGGGGGTGCTGTAGATTTGCACTAACAGTTTTAGCATGCCCGGTGGGATCTTAGAGGTATTCATATTCATTATAACAAAGTTGATGTGTAATTCTTTATAAATTTCTTACTTGAAAGAGCCTTGATTTACACATCTAACGACTCCAAAAGGATAAAATCAACTAGTTTCATCAATCTAAGCTTGAAGATTCATGAGAAGGATCTAAACAAGGTCAAGGACTAGAGAATATGGATTGTTTAACCATCTTCAATTATCCCCAGAAAGAGGATAAAGAGGAAGAAAGATTAAAAGGTCTCCATATCCACCAAACAAAACTCTATCAACTCCTCCACCCGGTAGAACTTTCATCCAATCAAGAAGGGTTCTCGGCCAATCAAGAGTATGGAACATGGCACAACCCAATCCTTATGTCAACTTTACTAGCAGAAGAACCCACTTTCTCTCAATGCAAAAAACCCGGTTCTAATTGCAGCATTAAAGAACATCCTATACTTTCTTGGAGAAAATCGAGACCACTCCTAATGATCGTGTCAAAGACATTACTAATGTTTTTGCAATCCATGAGATTGTTGAGATGAAAATTACTGTCAAATTGCTGACATCTTCATTTAAAGGGAAAGCCTTGCAATGGTTCAAGAGCCTTGAGGTAGGATCTATCCAAAATTATAACCAGTTGTGCACACCCTCCATAACCAATTTGGAGAGAAAGGGGACAACTTGTCTCTATTAGAGCAACTAACAAATATCAAGAGAGCTCCCAATGAGTAGATAACAAACTTCAATTTCAGATTTCAAAGAATATGGAATAGAATACCATTGGCAATGAGGCCAAAAGCTCAAGGTGCTTTCTTATACTTTCTCAAAGCTTTAAATTATGACATTTCTATGTTGATCCAATCCATGGGAGGTGTAACTCTACCTGTAGCTTACAACATTGCCATTAGGGCTGAGAATTGTTTGATCCAAGTTGATAAACTTGCACCTAGGCCTCCTATGCCCTTGTATCCAGAGTTGGGAAGCCCAAGTACTAGTCAAGCACCTACTTTAGCTCCTATTCCCACTCCTAGAAATCAGAGTTCAAATGAAACTTCTACTTCATCCTCTAGTGTCTCAAATGAGCTTTAAGAAGGTATGAAACAATAATGAGCTGGTTACACTCAAGAGACAGAAAGCTCAAAGTTTTAGGACTTCTTATCAGCTTCAAAATCAATTTAATAGACAACCATATAAGCATAATAGGCCACCTAACCTAGCTACAAATCAAAATCAAGTAAGGCCTCCCGCTAATAGACCATTTCAGCCCTATAACCCAAATTTTTCCTCTACATCTAAAGCCTTAGTGCCGGTGTAAAATAATATAGCTCAAGAGTATGACTGGTGTTTCCCATGCAATGAACCTCACAAACCAATCTATGTGCTTCAATGGTGCTTTAAACCAAGCCTTGATGGTGACAACTGGTGTAGAGAGTGAAGCGAGTCAAGAAATAAACCAACAACAAGGGACATCTCAACAAGATACAACTCCAAATGAGACTACACTTGTGAATTGGCAGTATAGATTTTGTGGTTTGAATCAAACACCTTCTTAGAGTGTAGCAGTTAACACATGGTCAAAGAAGAGGAATATTGGTGAAGGGTAGTCATTAGATCCAAGTGATTCACAACCTTCCATCACTCCACAAGGTGTTGGCAAGCAAAATGCAATTCTAAATGTGTAAGGACAGCCCAAGCCACCTTCTAGACCATCTCAAATGCTAGATGTTGTAGCCCATGTACAAAAAAATAATGTGGAAACTAAATGGTAGAAAAGAGATGGTTCATCCCCATTTAACATCACTGAACAAATGAAGAAGACCAATGTGAACATATCTATGTGGGAGTCACTATCCATCCTAGGACAAAGGGATCTATTACAAGCTGCCATGAAGAATTGGTCAACCTCAAATCAGCTAGCTCATATGTAAGAGAGGGTACTAAAAATGCTACTCACTTGAGGGGAATCGGGGAGGAAAACAAGGTAAAATTTGAAGCCCCCTCCATTCTATGTTTCATTGATCATTGGGGATAAACTAGTACATAATTGTATGATTGATTTTGGGGCAAGTAGTTTCGTGATGCCCAAGAAAATAGCTGATCATCTGGGCCTTCAATATGAAGTCATATCCAAGGGGGTGGTGCAATTAGATGGGACAGTAATAAAAATAGTTGGGGTAATTAAATATTTGAGCCTTACTTTGCATGCATGCCCCAATGTCACTGTTTTGTAAGATGTGTCGGTGATAGATTTTCCACCACTCTTTGCCATATGTTTGTCAAGGGATTTCACAGCTAGAATTGGAGGCTACCTATCTCATTGATTGGTCACACATGCTATTTAGGACAAGGTATGGAGCCAAGGCCATAATTAGGTCTGAACCTATTGCAAACTTTCACATTGAGCCTCATACTCCAAGCCCAATCAATGCCAACTGTTCAGCATTTGATCAAGAGGATTATCCAAGCACACATGAAGCTGACACCAAAGTTAGAAGCATTCCATATTTGACTCTTGATGAATGGGCAAGCAAGGTACATGCTTTTTATCCCTATAAGGAAATGGAGGAATCTGAACTAGGAGTCTATTACATGCATGAAGAAAATCAACCTCTTCCTAGCATCACCAAGCCAGACCATAGAGATGACAATGAGGTATGGAAGTTGTTCTTTGATGGATCAAGAAGTAGACAAGGTGTAGGAGGAGGAGCTATGCTTGTTTCACCTCAAGGAATTAAGTATTATTCAACTTTTAGATTTTAGTTTGCATGTTCTAACAACACTTCTGAATATGAGGCTTTGATACATGGATTGCATTGGTCAAGGAAGAGAGGCATCAAAATTTACAAGTCTTTGATGATAGTGAGCTAATTGTTAATCAAGTTAAAGGAAAACATGCTACTAAGAATGACTTGCTCAAAATTTATAGGAATAGGGTGTGGGATCTCATTGAGGATTTTGAGGGCTTTGGCACCAACTTTATCCCTAGGAAAGAGAACCAAGCTCTTGATAGACTTGTAATATTGGAGTAACTTTTGATGTTGTGGAGAGTATCAAAAGAGATAAAATGCAGCCAAACATCTATGTGATTGTGAGGCCATCAGTGCTAGACAATAATGCAATTTGGAAAGTGTTTGAGAGTGACCAAAACTCATCAATTTCTTACAAGAGGAAGTTGAGTTCTTAGCTAAAAATCGGAAAATTTGGGACAACAAGACGGTGATCAAGTGGTATAGGCCGAGAACCAACAAACTGCCAAAAGGACTTGTGACTTTAGAGTCTATCTTCAATCTTAATGATCAATTTAGGAAGGAGAAAGGAAACATCCAAGTCAAGGGAGAGGATTCAGATCCCATCTCGAGTTGGAGAAGGCAAGTCACTTCAAATTGGTAAAGTGGCAACCGAGCAAGAAAGGTATGAATTCATGTAACTTTTAAGAGTTCCCATATGTATTTTCTTGGAACTATGAAGACTTGAGAGGTTTCAATCAAAAACTAGCTCAACACAAAATTGAATTAGATCTAAGTGCTAAGCCCATCAGGAAAAAACAAAGACTAGTCAATCCACACATTGAGCCTCTCATGAACAAGGTATTGAATAAGTTAATAGATGCAAGTATCATATTCCACATCAAGCATTCAAGTTGGGTTGCAAACTTGGTTCCAGTTAGAAAGAAGAGTAGAGAAATCAAGTTGTGTGTAGACTTTAGAGATTTGAACAGCATCCCTCAAGGATCACTACCCACTTCCTTCTATGGAGTAGATTTTGTAAGTTGTTGCTGGCTCTGAGAGGTTTTCATTGCTAAATGGTTATTTAGGGTATAATCAGATCATGGTAAAGGAAGATGATCAGTTCAAAACAACCTTCACCACCAAATGGGGAACCTATGTATATAGAAAAATGCCATTTGGGTTGTCTAACGCCAGAGCTACTTTCCAAAGGGAAATGGATATGGCATTCAAGGGATTGATCAAAAAAATAGTGCTAATATACCTAGATGATATTACTATATTTTCTAAAAGTGTAGTAGACCATCTCTTTCATTTGAGACAAGTTTTCTAAATATGTATAAGATTTGGAGTATCCTTGAATCCCAAAAATTCATATTCCTAGCTCATGAAGGAAAACTCCTAGGCCACATTGTTTCTAAAGAAGGGTTAGCAATTGATTTAGAGAGGGTTGAAGAAATAAGAGCACCGCCAATGCCAAGTCATAAGAAGGATCTTCAAAGTTTCTTGGGAAGAATAACATTTGTTCAAAGGTTTGTTCCAAACTTTATAGCCCTTGTCAAGCCAATAACTATGATGTTGAAGAAAAGTGTGGCATTCAAATGGACAACTAAATGTAAGGAAATTTTTGAGGAAATCAAAGAAGCTATCTCATGGGATCCAACTCTCATTAACCTGCATTTCTCCAAAGACTTCATCCTTTATGCATTTGGCGGTGGTCACACAATTTCTGCAATTTTAGTACAACAGTAACGAAGAAAATGTAGAGAAGCCAATTGAATTCTTTAGCTAAAGCTTGGAGGACTATGAAGTAAGGTATTCCTTCATTGAAAAGCATGATCTTGCCGTGATTAGGAGATTGAAGAAATTTAAGCATCTAGTTTCAAACAACAAGGTTCAACTTTTGGTTTCTCATGTGGGAGTTAAAGACTTTTTCCTCAATAAATATCTAAATGAAAAACATGTAGGGTGGATTACTTGTGTCAAGGAGTATGACATGTAACATTCCCATTTTAACATATTAGAACAAGATTTTTTTTTTGATAAGTGCTTTCTAGTTCTAAATACATAATTTAGAACTCACAGATCATAACAATCATTCTTATAACAGATAACCATATGCAGCTGTAATGACTCGGTGTACCACCGATCTATTCATTCCATGACTCGGTGATCTACCGATCTATTCATGAGTATCATAGAGTTGGCGTTTTTATTTTAACACTTCACTCTTGCAGTTCTCTTCCCTAATCTGGGATTTCAGAATGCTCTGTCCAAGGAACCTATCTGAATAGTTGTTACCACTATTCATCGGCATCACGTCCCTCAGACTAGGTGACATAGGACAACACAATCAGCAACTTGCGATACTTTGGCCAAAGATTTGAAACATACTGTTCATGTCTCATATTCCTTGACGACATACTCATCAATCTAGAATACGTCCTTCACCCCACTCCGATGTTAATTAGAATGTCTTATACTAACTTCTGTCAGCCTCCCCTGTCCCAAGTCATTCACTCAGGAACGGATTAATAACATGACAATGTTATAAGGATGCTCTCGAGGACTAGGGTAAGCTGACATACTGGGTCAACCCTAGTTAACCCTGTGTGTCAAGGTACCCCGAGTCTCCAAGGGCAGCCTCATAACATGACCATGTTCCTAACCAGTCCCAGAGTAAAAACTTGTTCGAGTTTAAGGTGTAAATCTTAACGATCAATGCAAAGGGTGTCGCCAAAGGACACCTACATTATTGTATCCTCGTGAAGATCCTAATCTTCTCGAAGGTACAACCCTGCAGTTGACATGTGTCGACATCCTACAAACCGCCTCGGAAAGATTTACATAACTACAAGGAGTTACCAAGTTGAGTTGAAATTAAATTTTAAGACTCTCCTATCTGGGTAGTCTTTTCCCAACCCCTGGGTTCCTCACCTTTGAGTTTCCTTACTTAATTAAGATCCATTTCATAGAGAGAAGTTTAATAAGATTTGAGATCTCGTCAAGGAGATCATTGATTCACAATAATCTTAATCAACGAGATTAGGCAGTAGCCCTAAGTCCTCTCATAAGGATGCTAACTATACCCATATGAGTTTATATCAGTTCTCAAAACTGAAATATATCTTACTTATTGTTATTAAGATATAGTGATTTAAAATCATCAGTTACGTTGTCTTGACTTAGATCATGGATAGGAAGTAATAGATTACTCTTCCTATTTCAGCTACCTATTGAGATGTAGTTTAACCTTAACTTCTCGTAAACAGTGGACTAATTTCCAATTTTAGCCTTATTCATAACATAAAAGAATTACTAATCATTCACGAAGTATTCAGTCACATAATCTTTACAAGGCCTACTTAGAGAATCCAAATAACTCTATGGTATAAAATAATAAAAATGCACTTAAAATCAATCGAACCTAAGAAGATCAATCCATCAATTAAAAATGCAGCCACATAAGTAACAATTTTTCCCTTTTCATTTATTTCCAAGCCATACAATTACAACTTATGCACTTCGGCATATTGGATACATATCAACAATGAAAAGATCTTACGTGAGATATCAAATTTCATCACTTAAACAATGAGCCATATCGATCAAAAATTTTATCTTACAATGTCCATCTCGCAAAAATTGTTAGTTCAGTCGGCTTCTGTGAACTGAGCATGATAAGCACTAATTCTTAAAACAATTGCATTCTACCAATTGCTCTCATTAAACAACCTGTTTAAATGAAATCATTTCTTCAAATCCTTAAACATGAATCAGGCTAATCATCTTTCTACAATTCTAACATGACTTAAACGCATGACTCATATTATAGCTGCCAATTAAACCTAAATATTTTTTAGATGATTCATCATATATATTAGAGACTAAGAAGAATAAAATGAATCCAAAACATCTATCCATCTGAATCCCAAGGACAACAATAATCCAACAAATAATTCCATTCAAAAATGAATTCCTATCAGTTCGTGTATCCAACAGGTATATTTTTAACAATTCCACAAAGGCAGATTATAACATCCAACGCAAGCTCAACTGACGGGATTCCTTTATATTCATAACATTATTTCAATGGTATTGACAAGTATACCAACTTATACTGCAATACAATTTTTATAAAAGTGGATAACCAAACAACCCAAACAAGATATTATAACCGTCAATAAAGTAGGAGACCCGGTCAAGAGTCAGTACTTACCAGTCTCTCCATACAATTTAACAGTCTATTCTTCTTATGCCCGTACCGTAGAGTTCACATAAAGATACAAAAGAAGAAAGCACTCATAGTTTCTAGACAAGGAGAGAATATTTTCTTATTCCTACAGTTATATAACAACATATACTTTACAGCTTAGGAGAAAGAAACAGAGGCAATCAGATTTCCATTCCAATCATGTTCAGGACTGTACCAACTTCTCAAGAGTAACGCATATACATTCAATCTTGAATTCAATAAGGAAGAAGAGAAGGCAAGAAAATCAACACCCATCCCTTCCAAATACAAACCTGATTTCCATCCATGCAGATCCAGGATTACCCATACGTTATTAAAAATCAGAGTTCATCAAGCAAGATTTCTCTCGGTCAGGATGTGTTCCCATTAACCAAGCAAGGTCGTAAAGAAAACAATAACTACACTAATATTTCATCTCATACAAAACCTATATTCATTGACCATCCAGACCCTTTTCACAGAGGTGCAGGCTCAAATATAACATACATTATACGCATGCGACTAAATCAGTCGAGCTCAAAAGAAGAAACTACAGTTTCCTCACAATTCACTTATAAAATCACCTGTAGCTATTAAGCAATACAAGAGCTCTTGCGACCAAGTAATAATCAATAAACCAACCAAATTAGACACAACAATTCCATCCATGTCATTCTTCAAACATGAAATTATCCAATGCAATCATCTGACATGGCACAGTCAGGAACTCATTACCCCAGTCGAACAAGAGACTGGGTAGCATCATAAACAGAAGTCGAAACCATATGCAATCACAGCAACATTTCGACAGAGTCGAATCAATATGTATACACAGCAAGGACTTCAACAGAAGTCGAGCCAACACGTAAACACATCAAGGACTTCAACAGAGTCGAGTTCACATGAGAACACTGCAAGGACTTCTACAGAAGTCGAACCAAAATGAAAACACAGTAAGGACTTCAACAGAAGTCGAATCAACATGTATACACAACAAGGTTTCAACAAAATCTGAATTCATAAGAAAACACTGCTAGGACTTCAACAGAGTCGTGTTCATATATAATCCTTGCAAACATTTCAACAGAGTCGAACCAAAATGAAAACGCAGTAAGGACTTCAACAGAAGTCGTATCTAAAACATAAACTCAGCAAAGACTTCAACAGAAGTCGAACCAATACGAAAACACAGCAGGGACTCCAACAGAGTCGTGTTCGTATGTAATCCCAGCACACATTTCAACAGATTCGAACCAAATGTAAACACAACAAGCATTTTAACAGAAGTCAAAATCTATAAGTATACCCAGCAAAGATGCAACAAAAGTTCAACAACATGCTAACACAACAAGGTCTTCAGCCGAAGATGAATCCATAAAATAAATACAACAAAACATTTCAACAGAGTCTTCGCATAACCAGGGATTCCTAAATCCACAAGAAAAGAAGAACCCAATACATTGCTTCAAACCAACTGTGCAAAGATCACCTGAACAGAGTTGTTTTAATGAAAGCATTTGAAGGAAAGCAAGATTTTTAAAAGTTAGGGCCTATCATGCCTGATAGTGTCGCTTAAAAATCCAAAGAAGACCTCTGAATGTGCTCGCACCTTCTCTTCTTCTTCCACGATAGATTAAACAACAATAAATTGTTACCTTCATGCCTTATAAACTTTCCCGACAGAGAAGGAAGCTAGAAATTCTCAAATTTTCCATGCAACACAGAGTAGACGACTGGTTCGAAGAACCAGTGCTCAAGCAGAGAGAAAAACGGAATGCATGGAAAACCAAACAACCAAACAATTTTCCATTTGCATGCCTTCCCAAGCAATCCGCGCTCGGGAACCGAAGTTCATTAATTGCATTAACTCCCATCTTCCTACCTATTCTCCATTGCCACCGACCGCCAAAGTTGGTGATTGCCAAAAGAAAACAAACAACCATTCCCATATTTGGTGATACTGCCACGTCAGGTCATATAGCCATTTGCAACCTCTGCCAAATCTGACAGCATCCCAAGTCCTTCAATCCTTATCTCCCTCATAAATGCCATGGAAACCACCGCCCATGACTCGCGCCCCTTCATAGGTCCCCCTCCATTCATATCATTAGTTAAGATAGGTTAGAAACATAGGTTAGATCATAAGGTAAGACATTAGTCTTACTTCCATAGTGCTAGGTGTAGCTAACCTTAGGAGCATTAAGCTTATAGTTTAGGGCTAGGTTAGATTAGCAATTATTTAACCAATAGGTTATAGTTTAGGTTAAGGTTATTAACCTTAACGAATCCAGTCTAGGTCTCCCAAGTAGGACCAATCAGTATTAGAGCCAAACAGGGTAAAACATTCCTGTAAAGGATCCTATCTGGCATTGCTAATTAAGCTTACTGTATACCCAAGAACATCTTACCTGGCTTAAGGTCTAGGCCTTCCTGATGTTACGATATCTGGAACCAAATTTCATTTATCATGATCAGCCTGAGTTAAACTCCGGAATTGTTCATTCAAACTCACTCAGACCTTGTAACTTTCGTAAGGTCCATAAATTTTGTTCATCCTGAATAAGCTAAAAACATTCCTTGGATCGATACAACTGATCCAAGGCTGAGTCAAAGATCTTCAAGAGCAAAGGAGATACAATCCATATCAAGTATGACTTCACAACCCAAAGGAACATGTCCTTATACAGAAGAAATCATATATCAACACTTGAATGCTCAGGAGGAAGTAACAATAGTTCAGGGTGTTATAGGATTACTCTGTCAAGGAGTATGAAATTGAGATAAAAGTCACCAAGCTGGTATGAGGAAAGGGATTGTGTGAGAAATTGTCCTTGAGTCAACCAATTGAAGCAAGCAAAGAGAATAATGTTGTTTTGGTGCTGCAGGACAAACAAGAACAAAGAGATGTTCAAGAAGAAAATGGTGGTGTGCTCACTCCAGACCCAAGACATAATGCACTTCTTACAAATAGGCCTATGCCCTCCGAGAGATGAAAAAAGCCAAAATAACACACTTCAGATTGTAGGCTATTCCATATGTACTTATTGATGACGTTTTGTTCAAAAAGGATATCAATGGAGTGTTGTTGAGATGCATTGGGACAAATTAGATTGAGAAAATGTTAGAAGAGTTCCATAATGGATCAGCTAGGGGTCATTTTTCTCCAAGAGTGACAGCTCTCAAGATCATGAAGGCTGGTTATTATTGGCCCAAAGTGTTTAGTGATTGTTATGCATGGATCAAGAGGTGCAAGAATTGTGCATTCTTCACATGCAAAGAGAGGTTAGCAGCACTTCCATTACACTCAATCTCAGTTGACCAACCATTCATGTAATGGGGTTTGGAATTTTTGGAGTCATTAATCCAAACTCAAGCCAAGGGCACAAATGGATTCTAACAGCAATAGACTACTTCACCAAATGGACTGAGGTGGTGGCACTCAAAGAGGCAAATGAATCTAGCATTCTAGACTTCTATGAAGGGATAACAACCAAATTTGGTATACCTACCACTATAATATTAGATAATGCATTGGCATTCATAGGATCAAAGGTAACTGAACTGGCTGTTAGAAATGGGATCTATTTGAGCACTTCATCAAAATATTACCCTCAAGGTAATGGCCAAGCTGAGTCAGTAAACAAGAATCTATTAAGGATCATCAAGAGGAATCTTGATGAAAATCGAGAGACTTGGCACACTAAGATCAAATAAGCTCTATGGGCTGATAGGATAACTCCTAAGAGATCCACAGGTAACTCTCCATTCAAACTTGTTTATGGGAAAGAGGCAATCTTGCCTATATCACTTGAGTTACCAACATTGGAACTCATGAAGCAATTGGAATTGTTGGAGTGTGAGCCCATGGAGGTTAGATATGTAGAATTGATGGAACTCCAAGAAAATAGAGAGCATGCAACCCAAACAATGGGAAAGGACCAAACATTGATCAAGAGAAGCTTTGATAGGAAAGCTAAGGCTAGAACTTTCCAAGTTGGAGATTTAGTGTTGAAATGGGATGCAGATTAAGAAAATCTAGGAAGGCATTCAAAATTTGATGCCATTTGGAGTGGCCCCTACATGGTCAAAAATGTAAAAACAACAATGCCTTCTAATTGTCTACATTGGATGGCGAGGAACTATGAAATTCCGATTAATGGAATCCATCTAAAGCATTGCTACTAAGGGAAACTTCTCACCTTGTACATATTAGCTTAGATTTTTCATTCCTCCAAGTGATTATGCACATTATTTTGTTATAGCTTAGATTTATAGTTCCTTAAGTTATTTAGGACAGGTCTTGTTGCCCCAAGGATGTATCTTTTGTAGATCATGTCCCAGGTCAAAGTGATTTTTCTACTCTCACAATCTTCATCTTAGAGATTTTCTAATGAATTGAGAGTAACAAGCGATTGAGTTCATTACTCCATGCCCAATGGATTGTTCCGAGACAAATGGTTACTTCATCTAGTAGGAAGATGACCCTTTTGAGTCACCAAAGTGTTATAAAAAATAAGCCCATGCTTATTTTTGGCTTACTCCTCCTCCTTTTCCTTTGCTTTGGTACTTAAAATGAATTATTTTCACACTTCAAGGACTCAAATTTTTTTCGGGTATGATTCCATCAGATAGAGAATTTTCTTAGCTTTTCAGAAAGGTAAAATTTCCTCCTAAGTCCTTGTAATTTTCAAGTTATGGCTCAACAGGGTTTAGAGGGGAAAATTTCCTTAGATAGGCCCGCAACTAGTGAAAAGATGCCACGTGGCAAGGCAGAGTAGTGGGCGTTGGGAGGATTTTGGAGTTTTTGGTGCTTTGGTCAAAGGGTGCAAAGGAAAATTTTGGCCCATAGGCCCACTAAGGAGAAAATGGAGGAAAAGGCCCGTGGATCATTTTGAAGTGATGAGTTTCAAGGCGGAGCGGCGGGGCATGGAGGTAAATTGAAAAATTTTCCCATTATGAAATTTAAAGGAAAAATTTTGGCTCGAAAGCCCATAGTCCCATCGGTGAATCTCGAGAGTGCCACGTGTCCACATCAAGGTGGAGTGGTGGGGCGTGGGAGTTTTTGGAAAATTTTCCAATATGAAAATGTGAAGTAAAAGGACAAGTCTTCACCCGTGGATGAATCGGGAGGTGCCACGTGTCTCTGGAGTGGCGGACTGCATGGAGTTTTAAGGAGTTTTTTCCAAAAGTGCAAAAAGTAAAATTTGGGCCCGTGGACCCATTTTCAAATCTGATTTTCCACCATTTTTGATCTAATTCATGCGTCAAAATTTGTGCCTAAATTTATGCCCTAATTTTTCCCTAAATCTTCAGATGGACATATCTTTCGATCCAGAGATTAGATTTGGGAAAAATCAGACTCATTGGAAAGGTCTTGATCTCCTCTATGCATTGGAGGAATAAAAACATCATTTTTTTGTAGGTTTCAATGGAGAAAATGTTTAAAACATCTTTCACACCTTCAATATGTATTAGATTGCTTAGAATAGGTCATTTTCTGCTCGATTCACCATGGTTTCCTTCTCCCACATGCCAAGGATGAAGAATCAACTCGATTTGATGAGGGAAAAACCCTAAAATGTCTTCTCACGCCATTAATCCAAGATCAAATTGCTTTGAGAGCTGTGTTTCACCAAATTCATCATTTTTTCTCCAACACGCAAAACAAAAGCAGAGGAGTCGATTCGATGGGTTTGTAGGCCGATTTGAAAGGAATTAATGGTAGATTGTTGAATTAGAAGATCTGATTTGCTTCCTCCTCTATTTTCTCTCTCCTTACTTTAGCTATAAATGGAAAGGATTTGATCCTTTGTTTTGTTGGATGTTTTTCTCTTGCAGGCTCCACTTTTCTCCTTAGCAAGTGGATTCGTGGAGTTTCAGACCTCTCATACAGGTTGCAACATATATTTTTCCTCCTTTTCATTATAATGCATCATATTAAAAACTGGGAATGATAATGCATGCTTTGTGAATGATTTTTCAATCCTTTCATGTGTTATTATTGTCTTCTGATCCTTCATTATATCTTGGCAACTGCATGTACATGTTCTGTGCTACATTCTTATGATCTCGTGTTTATTTGAAAGACAAAAGTTCATCACTTTTTGGTGTATCACCGTTTTAGCTTAGTTTTACTTCCTTTTGCATCTTTTAACTCTATCTCCTTGGAATCTAGAGTAGGATTTAGTATTTAACCTTTACAAATTCATGCATACACTTAAACAGAGGAGTAAGAACTAGCTTTCTCTAGAGAGTTTTCTCACCTTTCAAGGTCCCACACCTTGAGAAAACTCAATGTTGTGTAATCAAATTGAATGACCCAATTGTTGACTGTAATCCGGAGGTCATTTAGGGGTGTCTTTGAAGATTTGCACTAACAACAATCATTATGGCAATAAATTCTACAATCGTGGAACCCCTGATCTCAAAATAACATCCAAGATAATATGGATCTCAGTATGAACTTGGGTCCCCATAAAATACCACTTAACAACCTTCATTTGCATATGTGCATCATCCACATCCATAACCTAAAATCTCTCACCAATGATAGGTAGTCATAGTATGTGATACATGTCCTTTAGAATCACTATCATCTCCCCTGTAGGTAACCAAAACATGCAAGTATCTACACACCATCTCTCATATAAAGATGTAATCATAGGCATATTATGGGGCACATCCCCATCCGTACTATGTGCCGTAGGGACGGTCTGATCTAGAATATCCCACTCATCATTTAACAACCCCAATCCTAGCAATGTACTCAAATGGTGGCCACCACGAAACTCTCTCGAATGGATGTCCCTCTGCACACCACAAAATAACAAAAAAATTATGTTAGAACATCGTACATATGTAAAAAAACCTACCTATAACATCAACACACATCAATTTTCACATCTACAACACTCTGGGCTTAACCTTAAGCCTTCCGAGATGCCAACACCCATAAGAAGGACTCAGCACTAGGAGCAGTCACTAGCACCCATGCTTGGGAGGTAGTGTCCCGAGGTTCATTAATGCCTTAACCACTCTTGTCCAAGTCCAATTGCTAAGAAATTTAAAAATAATTTTTTTACAAAAATCATCAAAAATAACTAATATCAACACATTTTTTGAAAAAATCACACTTATTAGCATTATTGTCATGTGTGATGTCACAATCGCTATCATCATCTCTAATCGACTCAATCATTGTGCTCTTATTTAAGGAATCTTCACACACCTAGAGCTCACAATCACACTAACACAATAATCAAATGAATTTCCTATTCACTTTTTCACATTACTATTTATAGTAACTCTTCATTACTTACCATGCTATAGTCATTATTCACACTTATCCTTCAAACTAATACACCTTACATTATTTCAATCATATCTTGAGAAAACTTACTCGATTTCTCTCCCGTTCACATCATTCTCTTTATAATTTTGAATAATATTGTATCATACACACTTCACACATAATATTTCACCTTGAAATAATTTTTATTTGACACACACACACACACACACACACACACACACACACACACACACACACACACACACACACACACACTTTGTGATATATATCCTATATTCTCCATTATATCATTGTGCGCTTAATTTTGGCTCAACGCTTTTTTTTCATCACCACTCCCCCTTTCACCAAAAGGGGTCATACAACTAGGGTCATATTATAATTCCCCTTGCATCGTTATACAATTAATCTACATTTCTAACCCGTCATTTTCTCATACACCATGCGACATTTCACATCACTTTCTAGCGAATCCCCCTAATGACCTAACTGGGGGAAATAAGTGTAAAATCTCTCCATGAGTAAATCAATCAATCAATCAATCAAGCAATAAAAAACACATACATTCAAACCTCCACAAATCATATCAACCAATCAACACAATGTATATATCCTCCCAAATGACCTAACTTGGGAGTTATATCACCACTTTACCATATGACATAACATGGGAAGTTATTCTATATTTTTATGACTACTTTTAGATGACCTAACATGGAGGCCACAAAATACACATACGAAGACACCCTTGGAGTGGTGGAAATGAGACTTCATTTCCTTTCTTATACTTGCTCCTATATGGGTTATCATGTTTGAACAAACCGAATTGGATCAAAATCAACCGATCCAATATTTTTCCATCTCAGCAGGGCTAGACCCTTTGGGGATGTAGTTAAAGTTGGAGGGTGAAATTAGAACTCTCTCCATACACTCTTCCTCTAGCAGACGGACATCCAAATCCTAATTTTTCACACACACATGAAATCAGGTTGGGAACTGATCACTTCTTACCCCATCACATCTCCATCAATGGAAAAAATTGAAATCTCCAATTATTCAACACTGCAATCATTAATATCACTTAACACTTCTCATAATGGTCCCACATCTCTTGTTACAAAACATGGATCAAAACATCGATCCATGGTTTACAACATTATATTTTATCACTTGGAACATAATTCTACCACATTTATGCATACTTATGCAACATGGGATTTTTATATTTCTCTTAGGTAAACATGTCTATCTACTTTAAGTTATCGAGATTTTTCTCACCAACATAAAGTGGGGGCAAATGTAGACACAAAATCTTGCACTTACTACTATTTAATATACCACCATTTTCGGAATTAGAGAACAAATATGTAAAAATAATTCCTCAAATCACAACAGTAGGAAACTATTTAGCATAATTGTACTTGTAGAAATATAACAACATATATAAACAATGCACAAAATAAGACAAGACAAGATTTAATGTGGTTCACCCAATGTGGGCTATGTCCACCAAGAACTTGCTCAGATTTTATTATCAAAAAGAGTAAAACCAACTCTCATAGTCTTCTCTCAGTTAAAATTGCATAACTATCACTCATGAACTCACAACAAAATTCCCAAAGATGCTAAACCACATCTAAGACACAATTGACACCCAATTGCTCAACCTTGATCACTCTTGATCACCTCTTGATGTTCTAAGACTCAAGATACATTAGGACACCCCTAACACCTCTATTTATAAGATTACAATCCTTCTAGGAAGTTTTATAGCTGACCCTAGAAGTTTGAAAGTCGTGACCTTTCAAATTCCCACGAATAAAAATTTATCACCGTGACAATCGCCAATTTGTAGCATAATTGTAGCAAACACACAATATGAAAATAACACATGAATGCGAGAATGCTCCTGAAGTCTCCAAACTTAACTATTTGAACTCCAACACTTTAATGCTAATTCCAGAAGACCAAAAACTAGGCTCCACACCCAAACAATCTCCCACTTGGATATTGTTCCCACAGAGAAAAGTTCTCAACCCTTCATTATCATCCATGAAGGCCAACCAAAGTTGAACACAACTTCAACTTCTCCCTTATGACCGCCTTGGTCATCATATCCATAGGATTTTGACTAGTATGAATATTCTCCAACTTCAACTTATCTTCTTCCAAAGCTTCCTTAATGAAAAAAATCTTAGCTGAATGTGCTTCATCCTAAAGTGGAAAGAGGAGTTATTCACCAAATGAATAACGCTCTAACTATCACCGTGTAGTCTTCCAACGTCCCGCTTATGCTCCAAATCATCAAGTAATTACTATATCCAAATCATATCCTTTCTTGCCTCTATGGTAGCAACATAAATAGCCTTTGTGATTGTCAAAGCCACAACTTTTTATAACCATGAAATATAGCTCTCACAAATGTATCACCAACCATAAATACATAACCTATCGTACTCCTCTTGTTGTCCAAATATCCTTCCATGTCTGAATCTACATAGCCACACAATGTAGTGTTTGATCCACCGAAACACAATGCTACTCCCATGGTCCCTCTCAAATCAAGGATCTAATTCACTACCCGCCAATTCTCTCTACCTAGATCACTCATAAACCTACTCACTACTCCCACTACATGGGAAATATCATGCCTAGTGCATACCATAGCATACATCCAAGCTTCCAATCATTGCTAAGTATGGTACCTGGACATCTAGATTATATCCTCTTCGGTCTTGGGACTCTACTCCTTTGATAATTTAAATTGATCTGCTAAAGGAGTACCAACTAGTTTGACTTCATGCGTACTAAACCTCTATAAGACTTTCTTTATGTACTCTTCTTGAGATAATACCAACTTCCTCTCTATAGTACCCACTCTTCAAAATTTATTTCTGTTATGCTCTTGCTTACTAGCTTCTTAGAGACATGGATATTGATATAGTATTCTGGTTAGCATGATTGAAAGACTATATAGACATTTGATTATTATGGTGATTTGATTTTTATCATGGATTGGATGGATGCCTAGATAACATTGGTAGACATTTTGTACATGTTGTTTAGCATTACTTTACTATTATACTAACATCTTGGATTCATAGTAGTTATGCAATGGTTAGATGCATCATCTAACCATGTGACATTTGATATTATGGTGTATTAATTTTGTGATGATATTAGGTGATCAACGTGTATGTGAATTTCATGGTTTTCGTAAAATAGGAATGGTGATTATTGATAATTGTAAATGATTGAATTATGTTAGAATTGTATAACATTGACAATGATATAATTATGATGCATGATGATGACTATATGATGGATGATTTATATGTGTTTTATTTCCATGACGTATTGATGTGGCCTTGAGGTTGAAGGTGGTATTATTTGTGGTTGCAAGAAATAAATCACACAAACAAGGTGGGACTAAGAAGGCCAACCATGAAGGAATGTCACATGTTCACAACATGGTCACCTTGGAAGCTGTGTATATGTATGTTTGCATGTCATCATGTTGTGTATCATTGTTAGGAGGTCTCCACAATAGAGCACCTTGCATGTGACCATGGGTAGGTTGTGTGGTTATGTCCCTTTTATTTAATTGTTCTTGTGATGTTGTGATTTTAGATTTAAAGTTTTAATGTACCCTTGTATCCTTATGTTCCTATGTTGTCAATGTACCCCTAATTAACTATGTAAATTTTTAGTATGTGTTAATGTATTAATGTGGTGAATGGGGGGAAATGTGTATGTGGTTATACTTAGTCTTTACTTTTGATTATTGAAATTTTAGGTGACATTGGTTAGTGTGCCATCCCCTCACCTCAAATCTCGGATTTGGGCTTTGAGCCCAATTTTGAAGGCTTGTGGGACAAGTTTTACTTGTCCCACACTCTTTAATCTCTTCCCCAAACTTACCTATGACTTGAGGGGTCATATTTAGCCTATAATCATGAAAATTTGATGGAAAAGAGGCAATTAATTTCCCTCAATTCTTGATCTTCTAAATTGAATTTTGGAATGTGCAAATGGGAGCTTGTGTGCAAATTTGGTTTGTCATATCCTCAACCACCTATTTATGAGACTTTGAAATGTGTGTTGAGAGGTGAGGTGGATTTTTGGAGGATGAGGTGGCATCCTACATGGAGCCACATCACCTCTCCTCCACCAAGTCTATTTATATGATTTCCTTTTGTGTTTTGGGGGTTACTTACTTTGGGGATTTTGGGCTTGGAATTGGAGAGGAGCTGGTTTTATGCTTGTGGAGAGGAGTTGAAGGGAAATTTATTGGAAAAGGAAGGTGTCATCAATGGCAAGGTAGGGCCTAATCTTATTGCTCTTGTTTTTACTTCTTGTTATGCATGTTGTTGTTTATGTGTGAATGTTTGAATGCTTGTGTGTTTGTGTGGGGATTGGGTAGTGTTGATCTTAGGAAGGTGTGGGGAGAAATAAAATGGGGGCCAAGGAGGAGGAATAAGGGATTTTGTGAGGTTATGGAGGGAGTGTGGGTAGGGTGTGCCATCTTGTGAAGAAAAAGGAGAAATTATTTTTTTCTTGTATATTTTCATGAGGGAGTGATAAGAGTTTGAGGGAGGGATAAGAGATTTTGTGTGATTGTTGCTATGGAGGTTTAAGGTGGAACCATAAACCACTTAGGATTCATAAGAAGGTTCCCCATATTTCTTGTCTCTCATGGCTCTATAATTGAGCCTATGTGTTAAGTAAATTACAGGTTTATATCTTGTTTTGATTGTGAGTTGCAATCCTTGTTTGCATGCATGATTGTAATGTGGAAGCCATTATTTGTAAGCTACCATTGTTTGTGAACATGGGTTATTGTTTCATGGTTGGAGCTCAAGGGCCAATGAGGGGGTTGGCTTCACCCCTTCATTGGATTTATGGCTGGGAGGAGAGCATTGCTTAGCTCCCTCCCTTGTTTGTGTGTTGTAGATGGGATGAAGAAGTTAGAGGATTACATTCAAATGAAGAAGTTGCATGATAAAATTAAAGTGAATAAGTTGCATGAAATTGTCTTAGAAATTTGGGCATGTTGTCTCCACCATTTTGGGTGGAGGGCTTGTAACTTGCATTTTAAGTTCAGTCTTATTGTAATGTAAATGAATTAATCTTGATATGTAAGTTGCAGTAAGAAATAGGAGTTTGAAATGTTGGTGTATACTCTTGTTTTAGATTTCAAATCTACCTTGTAACAAGTTTAAGTGAATATGTATGTACTTTGAAATCTGAATTTAATTGAGAACTTTGTAATACATTGAAAAATTTCAGTCTGAGATTTTTTTGGAAAATTTGTAAATCATTTTAAAAATTAATATTTCTGTTATATCTCATGGATTTTCCAATATTAATTCTTATGAAGGTTCAGATGAAACTGCCCATTCTTCCTATAATTTGTTTTTGGAATTTATCCAGCTTGTAGGAAGATAAGATTTATTTTTCAAATCTTTTACACCTGTAGGATTCTGGGCAAAATATAAACCAGAAATGAATAATGTCCTTTTTATTAGATTATGTTATCCCCGCAAATTTGGTTATGGAATCCAAGCTTAAATCTTTATACATGTAGATAATACACAGAGAGAGAGAGAGAGAGAGAGAGAGAGAGAGAGTATATGTATGTATATATAATTTACACAAGAAATATCTGCAGGCTAATAAATCCTATTTGTAATCAAATGAAAGTATCATAGCAAAAGATTAACATGTACTTGTATATATACATATATATGATTATATATATAAATGTATATATATTATGAATATATATTATAAAAACATATAATAGTGAATCTGATTCAAACTAAGTTTCATTGGGAAACTTTGAATAAAAAATGTATAGAGGGGTGGGAGGCATGTTTGATCCACCCCACCCTTTGTAAAAAGGGGGGTGGTTCGGCCATGCCACCCATGCTACTCATATAAAAAGGGGGTGGGTCGGTCATGCCGCCAATTCAAACATTCAAAAAAATTTAACAAAGGCCTAGCCGCCATGGTTTTAGACATGCCCAACCCTTTTGGGCCAATTTACATTGCCTTCCACACAAACAAAAATATATGTTTATATATAAATGTGTGTGTGTGTGTGTGTAAACACATATATCTCCATCTCTTGATCTCGATAAAAGAAATACACATTTCTTCAGGTAGATACAATACCCATTAAAATAAAATTGTAGATTTATAAAACTATGAGAGATAACAAAAAAAAAAGATAATAAACTTGAGATATGGGAGAGAAAATCCTCCCATTGCATTCCCTAAAGCTCCATGGCTAGCATAGTTATTTTCCATTCCCTCTTGCCTCCATTCTTTCCTTCCCTGTAGATTCACCTATGCAAATGGAGGCACATTATGGTTAGAATGAAAATATAAGAGACCATAAAGAAAGTTAGGGCAAAAAAAAAACCTAAAATCTAAGGGTGAGGATTAAATCAATCCTACGGTTGTGATTTAATCCTCATCCCTTAAGTGATGGGTGGGGTAACTTTAATAAAGCATGGGTGAATAAATTTAATAAAGTCGAGTAATTTAACTAATAGTGCACTAGGTATTTTATTCACGGGTGTGGGAAGTTAAATCATTTTGGGGATATTTTATTATGGGTTTTTAATTATTAGTTGTGCATGGGGATGTTGTATTTTATGTTTCGAGAAAATTTAAATATTAAAGGGGTAAGGGTGCTTTTAAGTATTTGAAGGAGTGATGTGGAATTTAATATTTTGTTTAGGAATTTAATTAAAGCTAACTTAAGGGAAATAAAATAGTTAATATTAAATATGGGGAAATCAATTTAAAAGGGGTGGCATGGGTATAATATGTTAGAAAATAAATTAATGCTATGCTAGGAAAATAATTTAAGTTAGCATTAGTGGATTTCATTATTTTATTAACATGGCCCTTAGTGGGTAAAATTAGATGAGATTAAATTAGTAAATATTATAACTAAAGTTGAATTAAAATTATTATTCTCCTAAGAAGGAAAATTAAGCGGAAATTTATTTAAGGATTAATTAATCAATTAAATTAATTAAATTAAACTAGGGAAGTGATGAAGCCGAAATACTTCGTAATTGAATAATAATTGGATTTAATAAATAAATTTAATCCAAAGGTGATGTATTAGTTAAGTGAGTAAACATTTAACTAATCATAACCTAACTATCTAAGATTGGTTAAATGTGATTCAATTAAATAAATAAATAAACTTAGTCGTAAATTTACGCGTTAGTATAGCTGTTGGCATGGCTTGAGGTGGCATTGTATGAGCGAGTGTCATACTATCCTTCATGTTCCGAGTTATTCTCAGACCAAGGATTTGCTTTGCTGCCCCCAAATCCTTCATAGCAAAGGAGTCACCTAGCTACTTCTTGAGTACATTTATTTCCTACATGTTCTTCCATGCAACAAGCATATCATCCACATACAAGCACAAAATAATATACATACCATCAAGAAACTTCTTGATGTACACGCAATGGTTTGAGTGATACCCGAAATAACCATGCTCTTGCATAAAAGTGTAAATTTGTTTGTACCATCGCCGTGGAGCTTGTTTCAGGCCATACAAGCTCTTCTTCAATTTGCACACTAACCTCTCCTTCCCTTTGACCTCATAACCCTGTGGCTACTGCATATAAAATTCCTCCTCCAAATCACCATGAAGGAATGCAATATTCAAATCCAACTACACTAAGTGCAAGTCTTCTCTTGCCGCTACTAAACCAAGAAAAATCCTAATAGAAGTCATTTTAACAATAGGAGAAAATTTTTCATCAAAGTTTATACCTTTCTTCTCGTATAAATCCCTTGACCACAAAATGGGCCTTGTACTTTTTCTACCTCCATCCTCCTCTTTGGTTATGTACACCCACTTGTTTTTCAATACTCTCTTTCCCTTAGGTAGCTCCACTAGATCCCAAGTCCGTTTCTCCATAAGAGATCTATGCTATTCACCCATGGCCTACTCCCACTTCTTCCTAGCATCCACCTACACCGCTTCCACAAAGCACTCTAGATCTCCACTATTAGTGAATAATAAGTAATTAAAATATGGAGTAAAATATTTAGTTCCCTTATTACCCTAGAAGACCTTCTCACCTCAGGAGTTTGGGCTTCCTGATGAGTAGGTTCCTGAACTAGATGTGCAAGAGATCTTCGCATCCGAACTAGCCCTTTGGACACCTTGCCATCCGTAATGTCCTCTAACACTTTGTATTCTTTCTTTGATTCCTCTTTGTATCCTATGACTAATATTTATAGATGAATTTTTCATTAAAGAAAATATCTCTAGAATGAAATATTTTCTTGTCCTTAAGACTCCAAACATGGAAACCAAAGTCATCCTCACCATATCCAACAAAGGTGCATTTCTTAGAATCATCCTCTAACTTGGTCCTATCATCTTTATCAACGTGAACAAATACCTCACATCCAAATATTCTAAGAAACGAGTAATCAATTTTCTTACTGACAAGCCTCCTCGGGTATACCTCCATCCAAGGCCATAGAGGGTCCTCTATTAACCGGATAAATAGCTATGCTCACCGCTTCCACCCAAAACATGAGTGGTAGTCCCACATGTAACCTCATGCACCTAGCAAACTCACCGATTGTCATGTTCATTCTCTCTAACACTCCATTTTCTTGTGGAGTCTTGAATCATCATTTTCCTCTGATCCCATTTACCAAATAGCAATCAAGAAATTTATTGCTGCAATACTTTTGTGTATTATCCAACCTAATATATTTCAGCTTGAGACCTATTTCATTCTCAACCAGGCTTTCCATCTTTTGAAATTTTCAAACACATCATATTTCTTTCTAATACCACACACCCAAAATTTTCTAGTTGCATCATTAATGAAAGTGACATAATAACATGAACCACCAATAAAGTTTACCTTAGTTGTCCCCCATACATTTTTATGCACCTAACTATAACTTACCCTCATTCCCGATAGGTCAAACCTTGAGGAATCTCACCCACTTCTATTTTCATAAACAAAGTCCTCACAAGTCCAAATCTAACCCCTTAAATTTGGGCAACATGTCCTTTAGAATCAGATGCCCTTTTTACTCATATGATCAAGTCTCTCGGTGCCAAAAGTTACATCTCCATCTACAAACAACTAAATTGCAATAATCAACACCACCGTTTAAATACATAGTACCATTTTTTAACCTCTTGCAACCATAAGAACTCCTTGTAATCAGTATGATAGAAAATCAACACGTGACCTTTTTCACACTCGACCTCCCGAGGTCATGCCAAACAACTGGTGTAGAATTGAAATGGAAGTGAAAGTGATGACGACGATTAAGCTAATTAGGCAACCTTATGTCTTCGACACACAATACTGGAATTTGTGAATCTAAGGCAAAGAATGCTCTCCTAACTTGAAGGGGTGTGATGGCATGGTCTATTATGATAGCTACTCGGAGACTCCAATCAATGTCTAATTCTATTGAGATTATATTGAATGGTTACAGAATACATGGAAAGTAACTGCAAGTGCCTCGTATGGGATTCTGACAACGCGTCATGGAAGTGGATACAAGGGGTGTAGTGGATCCGCATGAACTATGGACGATTTTCCTGTATTTTCTATAAATTCTTATCTTGATCAACTGCTATGTTCAACAATGAAAGACATGTAATACTATCGGTGGAAGTGGAAAAGATATGAATACTAATGTGTGTAAGCTAGTGTTAATATCCGATCGACCGATATGCCCATTGGGTTGCGGGACATGTGGATCAAAACCAAAGACTCTTCCCGTTGTGGACCGTTGATGGTCATATAAGATGAATAAATTTTCTTTCAATAAACAAACTATCTATCAAAGGAAATCTAATCTATATTTTTGGTGTTTTCTCAATATATCGAACAAAGAAATAAAACAAGATAATCTATGGAAAATAAATGTTTTTTTTTTTCTAACTTTTCAAACAATGCATCTAATCTAATAAACAAATTAAATACAAAAAATTAGCTGGATGTAGCTAACTATTTGTGTAGATGTGTGAATCTAAATCTAAAATCTATTCTAACTCAATCAAAAATCCTTCCAACCCTACCTCAAAAGTGAAGAAAAAATCATAACCCTAACAGAGCTATTGTTCCCCACATAGCTTCCCTGGTAATGTTGAAGAGACAACTTCCTATTTATTTGATCTACTTGAAATTATCTAGTTAATTGAAATGAACTGTTTCTCTACTCTATTTGATATGCAATTGAAATTAACAATTCTTAATTGAAAATTTGATAAACAAAGAAAACAAATACACAACTCCAACCTGAAGAGCAAGAACCTTGACAAATCTAGTAGTATCAGTATTTGTCCCCTCAGTTCTTTCCTTTCTTTCTCTGAGTGTTCATGTGAGTCCAAAGGATTGGGAATGTAAATAACAACAACAAGAGGATGGCACTTGAGCAATGGTAGCTTGGAAGCAATCTAGACGCAATGCAAGTAGAAGAGAGATAGCACAAGAGATCTGAGCTTGGCTATGCAATTCCTAGCAAGATTATGGCAGCACAACAATACAAGATACACAAAATTCTCAAGCCCTTTGATTGAATACAAACATGTAATATATAGGAATGGAGGCCGGAGGTTACTTCATGCATAAGGCAAGAAGAGGTAGTTCCAACTAATTAAAGCTTATTTAAAATAGAAGGAGAAAGGAGAAACAAGCCAAAAAAGCTATTTTTAGCCAATTCAGCTCATGGATGCATGCAAAAAGCCAAATTAAGTGAACTGTCGCATGTTTAAAACACGCATGAAGAATCTAGAAAATTGGGTAGGAGGACCGCCACCCCGCGGGGCGGTGGTTTCGTGACTTCCGCCTGCTTGGGAGGTGGTTTGAGAACTGCTGCCCGAGTAGGGTGGGGTCTTGCATCAAGGCCAAAACAAGAACAGAAAGGGCGAGGAGGTGGAAAAATACATGGAAAAATTAAGGCTATCTAGGCTACAAATATATACTGCGAATGGGTTTTGGAGCTCGAACACCTTCTTGAAAGAATTTTGAATCATCATTAGGGATTCTTGTAACTATTTTCCTAACAATGTAGCATGTGTAATTTTGGGTGTGTATATATTGCCTCCTCGGAGAAGTGTCTTAGCCATAAAAAGGCATAAAACGTAGAGTCCGAGTATGAAATTCTTGAAATGGGGAGTTAGAAGCTATACTTGACATGCCCATGTGTCGAAATATCACCGTCCAAGCTCTCGCTTCCTACAAGAAGGAGAAGAGAATCAAGTGCAGATAGATAAAGTATTGGAAAATAAACACTAAACCAAAATGACAAGAGGACTTACCATCTACTTGGGGATGTAGAAATATACCTGTGCTAACGCTCCAACCCCATAAACACATACACTCAAAACGAGTTTAAAATAAAAATATATATCGAAACAAACTCATTTTTCAATTCATTTGTGCATCGTTCATTTGGTGAATTTGGATCTCTGACATACATTAACCATTTCGACACAGACATGACCAAAAAAATGATCACAGCAGATAGCGATCATGCCTCCACATGCGGGAAATCAACCGCACGTTCTAGGTTATTATTTCCTCTTTTGTCTTTTTTGCCCTAAATATTAAAATATTGAAATTTTCACTGGGTGAACATTTTCAAATTTTCTTGTTTCAAATGAGTCCTTAGGGGGCGCATAGGGAATTATTTTATTTTTCTAGAAAAGGTCAACATTTTCATTTTTGGGAATTTTTGGGGTTAAGGGCACATTTTGGGAAACCAGTCGGGATCGCTGCCAGGATAGGTGGCGGTCATAGGACTACCACTGCATTGGGTGGTGGTTTTGAATCCGAATCTCTAAAATGCACATTAACTTGATTTTTTTGCATTTTAGATATTTTGTTATATTTTTGATGAGCTTATTATGTGATGTGTATTAAAAACTTGCTCTTTTATTTTGTTTTGGTGAATGTAGAAGGAGGAATACATACGTTGGAGCAGAGAGAGAGAGTGTGTGATTGGCTCCCTGGGATTCTCGGATCAGCTAACCTAGGCCGAGACAGATCTTCTACAATGAGTGGATATCTCGGCGGATAGCATGAGTGCCCCATGTCATTCCCCTGTCAATCAAATTCATGTGAATTATTCTCTTACTCGAGATACGAGACTTAACACCTTCCGGTTTCCCGACGTTAGGGGTGAGTGGACTATCACTCTAGAGGATGTATACCACATCCTTAGACTCCCATTTCTTAGGAGATGGTTGACCTTGGATACAACCGAGTCTAGGGCAGCGATGGTGTAGTGGGCCACTTAAATGGGAGATGTTGTTGTCTCATATGGCTCAAGAAGGGGATGAAGGTCCATTCTATCAAGCTCTGCTCCTATTCCTATCCTCCGGAGAGCCATCATGGGTATCCCGTCCCGAGACTAAACGGGACAAAGGAGGAGATACACTCTTATATTTTGGGATCCCATTATTGCACTGGATCGAGGGACATGACCGTAAGTATGCATGGGGGAAGCTATTCTGGGGACTACCTACCATGATTTGTATAGGGTAGTCAGATTACAAGGAAAATCATTGAGCCACCCCACTCTTGTTATGAGTTAGGTTTACGAGCATTTTATCCCTTATGGTAGGGGAGTAATAGTGTCAGATCCAAGGGCTATTTAGGAATCTATATGGACAAGCATGTCAATACTTAGGATGCCACATCAATCAGTGGCTTCCTTGACTACGAAAGATATGACTGCCACACCCTACCAGGACATGGTGGGGATATGGGGTGAGGAGGATACAATGATGGTAGCTTGCTCTTCCATGAGCCAATTAGTTGATAGAGATGGGAGACTAGAGATTCACCCATTTGATTAGGTACCTCAATATTTCGGCCTTCCATACCCTGTCATAATTCTTCCAGTGGATCCTATTTATAGGACCATTCAGGAGGCTCATAGGGGTCTTAGAGGGATCCCGGTTGGAAAATGGCTACTCCTGGCATGCCTATTGTAGTTAGGCATGTAGTCTAGGATCTGTGGGTAGTTGGTGCCCCTCGAGCACCCTTACTTTAGATGGGGCTGCTCCTACTCACAATGGGGAGGAGGATGAGACAATTGATTTGGATTCTGACTCTGAGGAGGATATGGGAGATAATATAGAGGGGGAGTCTCTGCCGGAGAGGAGGATGAGGGGGATCCCCTTCGAGGGAGGGAGAGAGAGCGACCACGAGTGGCATGAAACTTAGGAGATCCTCATAGCAAACAAGAGGAGGCGAGCATGGAGAGAGAGACATTGGTCTCAGAGGAGACACTTAGAGAGGATGATGAGTTTGTGATTAGACAATGCCATGCCTCTAGATTCGGTGAGGCTCCACATCCGCCAAAGCAAAGACTGCATCAACAACCACTAATCCCACATGGATGACTGGGGACCCGAGTATGTTTGATACCCCTTTCCCTACTTTGTCTATTGATTTTTGTATGTTTAGATTAGCATTCTCCTCTTAACTTGCATTCTGTAATTTTTGAGATCACTATATCTCTTTTTTTGTTGTTCTTTTATGCAGTGTCTACACATGAGTGGAAATCATTCATCGGGTATGTGTGGACACCCTATTGATTCCCTCGGGATGAACCAGCCGATTTTCGAAAATTCAGATAACCCTTAGCTTCCGGCTGACATACTGACATCTTCACTCTCGTCTGAAAGGTGGCAGAGATAGTGACTTCCCTTCGTACCTAGGTAGTTGGATACGAGACTATTGAGTGCCTGATGAGGTGGAGCCATTCTCAAAGTGATGCTACGGGTAACGGCTGCCCCCACAAGCACTCACACCATTCACCCATTCTCAAGACTTTCACACCATAGTAGGAGCCCTAGACGTGGTCACGTACCATCCGAGGGATCCCACATGGATTGACAGGCCATTGAGCCTTTATTGCTTTGATACCATTTTTGATATTATACGATTTTTTTTGTGTATATTTTGGGCTCACTACGAGCATTTTGACCATGCCTAGTGCATGATGACATTGTATATAAACTTGATCTACTATGATATATACAGACTCTATTTTTGGTTCGATATTCCATTGTATCCGAGTTGACTCTCTTTTGGCTTATCTCTCATGTGTACTCTAGATATTTAGAACTTCCACTTTTCAATGCTTTTCAGAATGTATGCAATGGATGTGAATGATAAACAAAATGATTTCTTTTTGTATTTTATGCTACTTGACATATGATGATGCAAACACAATGTGATCTTAAACTTAGTTTCTTTTGCAATCTTTGGTACTTCATATTGTCTTGATAAAATGTGATGATACAATGATATGATAAATATATGTACTTTCTCCACTCCTAACCCCACACAACTAGTAAGATGTGAGGGCTCAACACTAAGAGTTATAAAGGGCACAAGTTATGTTAATTTGTTGAATGACAGTGATGAGAGAAAGACAAAGGTTTGACAGAACCAAATTGGGACGCTATATCCTTACTCTACTCAAGCTACTTTATAGTTTAGATTGTGAATTTCTTTGCAGTTTATCTAGAATTGGATCCATAGATGGCCACTAGGTTGACAAAATATGGTTTTGGGGTTTTAAACTCTCTTGGAATTTTGGACATCTAACTCACTTTGTTTTTTATTTATGGTTTCACAATGTTTGACTAATTTTTAACTTTCAAGTTTATCAAAGAGACCCCCTACGCCTTGCCCCATGCTACTAGTAGGAAGAGTGGGCTTATCACCATGGACAAGGCATAGAAAAGTAAGGGCATTTCCTTCCTTTCTAACCCTACGTCACTAGTAAGAGATGCAGGCTCAACACCAAAGGTTGGTAGGGCAGAGAAATGTGTAAAAATAAATTTTTCTGTAGATTTGCATTTGATTTACTTCTTTGGGAAAAAAATTTAGAATGCTCTTACTTCCAAGGAGATGTATAAGGAATAGATGGGACACCATGAAGCTTCTAGAACAGAGCATGAGCAAAAGACACCTAACCTAAGAAGAGACCAAAAGTAGAACCAAGTATGTAGGCCTTGGTATGGTTACCATCAAAACTTTGTCTTATCTTGTTTGGATTGATGAATGATTCGAAAAATAGTTCATGATACTATGTAGGTTTGAAGAGACATGATTTGAATGTTTTGCCAATGTTTCCATTTTTTTAGGAATTTCTATAAGAATAAGCCCCTTGATCACAATTTTTACAAAATGAACAAACATATGAACATGTAATGCAGATGTAATAATGTACATATGAAAATGCTTTGATGGATCATGCGTAGTATCTCTTTAGGTAAAGAGAGTTTACTGATTCACTAAAATCCTCACCTTCTAGTGTACATAAGTGAAATGCACCATTTTTTTAGTCTTCCACTACTCGATATGGACCTAACCACCTAGGTTTGAATTTCCTTCCCTCACCGGTCTTTTTGTCTATCATCTATCGAGTCTTAATACCAAATCTCCTTCGTAGATATCACATTTGTAAACCTTCTTATTGAGCCATCCAATTGGTGTAAACACTGTCATTGTGTGGCGTTCAATCTAGTATCGTCGAGACTTTTTAACTAGGAGAGCCATGCTTCACGATAACCCTCCTCTCCCAGGATCCCATGTAGTGAAATGCAGATACTAGGTATTTCAACTTCGAGTGAGAACACCACCTCAACACCAAACACTAAAGAAAAGGGGGTTTCCCTTGTTGGTGTTCTAACAGACGTTTGGTATTCCCACAAAGCTAGAAACAACTTCAGGTGCTAATCTCATTTATTCTCCTTAACGGTCTTTAGGAGAATGGAATTTAAAGTCTTATTGGTAGCCTCAGCTTATCTATTAGCCTGAGGGTAGTAGAGAGAAGCCGTGTGATGACTTATTTTTAACATTGTACACAACTCATGCACATTATCATTTTTGAAAGATGTGCCATTATCAGAAATAATGACCTGTGGCACCCCGTAGCTACAAACAATCTGGTTTAGGATGAACTTAGCGATTACAGAGCTAGGTACGGTGGTAAGGGGCATGGCTTCTACCCACTTGGTAAAGTATTATGTGGCCATGATTATGAAATTATGGCCATCTATTGATGAGGGAGAGAAATTCCCTATCAAATATAGGCCCCATGTGGAGAAGGGCCATGGGATTGCGATTGGTTACAAAGCTTGTGCCAATATATGGATCTCGTGGGATAAATCTTGACATTTATGACATCTACGCACAAAATCTACTATGTCATGTTCTAGGGTGGGCCAAAAATAGCCCATCCGATGTATCTTCTAGGTAGTGGTGTGGCTACCAAAGTGACCTCCACATACCCCACTATGTGACTCATAAAGAATATTTTTAGATTCTTCGGTGTCAACACATCTCAACAACATTCCATCAAAGGCCCTGCGGTAGAGAACTTTCTCCAAAATAACATACTTAGTAGTGATGACACATAATCACCTTCTTTGTTATGATGTTGCCCCTTCTGGGTATGTATGGTCCATGATGAAATTGACAATATCGGTATACCAGGGACATACAGAGATAGGGGGCCTAGTTTTGATGAAGTATACACACTCATCGGGAAAGTCTAGATCTAAAAAATCACCCCCATGCAATAGATTTCAGCCAATCAGTATACAATTATTTGACCGTTAGCAGATTTTTTATTTACAAATGTTAACTCAAACTCACCCATTAATGTTATGAAACACCCGACCTTTTTAGACAAGGATCCCTACATGAGGAATGTTTGTAAGTGGTTTGTCTTGACAATAACCCTTGTTTCTTGATTGAGCATATAATGCCTTAAACACTTTGTTGCAAAAACTATGGCAAGGCATTCCTTTTCTGCCTATGTGTAGCATGTCTCATAATCAAGTAGATCCAAATAATAAATTAAATTTCCCATTCCCACTTATCGTCATCCTCTTGAGCCAACATGCAAGCTAGAAAAACATCCGTATCTCGTGAATATAAGATCAAAGGGTGATCTGATCTAGGCGGCATTAGCGTGGGAGGGGACAACAAAAATTGTTTAACTACCTCGAAGGCCTCATTGCATTCTTTTGTCCAATCAATGCTATAATCCTTTTTCAACAAATTGTTGATTGGATGAACAACGAAGGTCAAGTTAGGGATGAACCTTCAGATTGCACCGAGTTTCCTAGAAAATATCTAATATTAGACTCGTATGATGGCGGAACCATTTCTAACACAGCCCAAATTTTGGTTGGTCAACATCAATCCCTCGTGAAGATATAATGTAACCTCGGACCTTACCTCCTATTACACTGAATACACATTTCTCTAGATTTAACGTGACACCATACTCAATCAAGCACGAAAGGATGATGCGAAGCACCTATGGGTGATCACAGTGCTTCTTGGCCTTGGCCAACAGGTCATCTACATAGGATTCCACAATCTTATGAATAAGATCATGGAATATGTAGGTCATTGCTCATTGATATGTAGCTCCGGTATTCTTAAGACCAAATGACATGACATCATAACAATAAGTTCCCCAAGGAGTTATAAACATATTTTTAGCTTGATCCTCTATGGATATTTTGATTTGATTATATCCTAAGAACCCATCCTTGAGAGATAACAACTCAAATCCAACTGTTGCATCAATGATAACATCAATGGATGGTAGTGGGAAATCATCCTTGGGAAAAGCCTTGTTAATGTCCTAGAAGTCTATGCAAATATGGATCTTTCCATTCTTTTTTAGAATGGGGATAATGCTAGATACCCATTGTGAATAATCGATTGGCTTGATAAATCCTACCGGAGAAGCTTCATTACTTTTCTTTTTACCATAAGGGCCACTTTTGGCTTCATAGGTCTTGATTTCTACTTAATTGGTTTTCCATCCGAATTGGTGATGAGATTGTGAATCGCGATGTGTGGTGCAATTTATTTCATTTCCTTGTAGCTAAATGCGAAGGATTTTTGATGTTCCTTGAGGATTTGGGTATGAATTTCTACTTCCTCTAGAGTTAAAGAGGACCCTAGTTTTAAGATTTTTGGCTCCTCCTTCATTCTCGATGTTTATATCAATCATGCCCTCTATTAAGGAGGTGTTACCCTCCTCAAAATCAGGTGTGGTTGGAGGAAAATCCAAGTCCCCTTCTTCTTCTACTTCGCAAATCTCAAGATCTTTTCTCGAGAAGACTCAATCATGGGATTTGTAAAATAAGAAGAGGAATGTGGGATTAGGGAAAGGTCTACCTCATGATAGGTAAGATGTAGTTCCGCCAAAGTGTTTAAATAACTTAAAGTTGACTCATCACCATCAATAGGGTTTGAAAATTCAAGCTGATCCTCAGCTTCCACGTATGTCAACATTGACGCTATTGGCGCTTTGCAAATCAAGGATTCAACGACAGATTGAAACCAGTGAAGTTGGTGTCCTCTAGGTCACTACTTGGGGTGAAGCGTGAAGTAGAAGTTACTATAGAGTCTTCCAGAAGGTTCATTCTCACGTGGAACCACCTTGATTGATATAAAGTCAAACCCTTTGTTAGGCCCAACATGGCTATTTTGTAGAGTTGTAGGTGTTTAGCCCTAGTCTCATATACCTCAGATATCTGATTTGTGACTAGTGTGAGTCACCCAACACCCTAATATTGAGGATGCCCATTCTCTTAGCCATAATGAGACCTAATAGGAGAGCCTCATACTCAGCCCCATTGCATGTGCATTCAAAATTCAACTTGAAAGTAAAAGGTAGAATCCTTCCTTCGGGTGAAGTAAGGATCACGCCCGCCTCGGTGCCAAAGTGATACTTGGATCTATCAAATGGAGAGTCCAACAACTACTTGTAAAGCTAGATGTTGAGTCATCCTTTGTACCTTTTCCTTTTACCTCGGTTACCTCCACCATGCAAACCTCATCTGTTGGAAGGGAACCAAGTCCCAAGGCATGTCCCATACCCATAGAATCAAAGGGGAGAAGGATAGGAAAATCCTTTTCTAATAGCTCAAAAATATTTGTTGTAGTTCCTAACGATATAATCTCTATAACAATATTTTCATCCTTGACCACTAGAATACCCTCGATCAAACCCGTAACTTCTAACTCCGTTGTAGGAACTAGTTTTTCTTCTAGTGTCACGCTTGCAGTTTGTTTAACTAGTTCGTAGGAAGTTTGAATTTAGAGTGGACCCCTATATTTTTCTTCAAGTTGGCCAAATGTATATCAAAGGGTTTTGGATCACCTTGAGCCACAAAGACCTTCCCTAAATGCAAGAATATGACCTCTTGGAATAAAGTGGAGGGGATTGAATTCATGCAGTTGATCCAAGGATGGCCAAGGATCATGTTATAATTGGTTTTCCGATCTATAATATAAAACTCAGTGAGTACCGTCTTGGGCCCGAGAGTAACTAGTAATACTATGGTTCCGATCGAGGTTTCCTTGAGGCTATCATAGCCCCTTAGTGTGTTTCATGTTAAGGAGCAATTGGTCTCCCCATACCCTAACTTTTGAAGAAAAGAGAAGGGGACTATGTTAACTATTTCCCCATCATCAATCATTGTGCATTTCACGTAGTTGTTGTAGATCTAAATTTGTAAAAACAAGACTAGATCACCTCTACGAGCTATTTCAACATCCGTAGGCATCTTACTAATGTCAAACACAAACATTATGTCCCTTTTAGGTTTCCCTAGAGGACAAATTTCAAACTCTATATGATTTATCTGTGCCTCTGGTGGAGGGGTAATGTTAATCAAATGGCTGAGACCTAGCACTTCTAAAAGAGTAGCTCGATGAGAAGGGGAATTCTTCAGTAGATTCAAAAAGGAAATGTGTGAAAATGTCTTGGTTAAATCACTAATTAAATCATAATCCTCTACTGTCTTGCTTAATGTGTCATGAGAATTCTCGACATAACCGGATGAATTGAGATTGGCTGCAAAGAATAGTCCTTGGCTCTTATTACAACATCAATTTGGGATTTAGCATCTAACTCAACCAAGCCTACGATCTTTGTTTCCTGGCGACCATCCAAAAGAGGTACCACCTATGGGTTTGATGAAGTTGAGGCTTCATGATCATGAGTCCCTATTACAATACCCTTATTCAAACCATTGGGATCTAGTCTATCGTCCTTTGGATGTGTGGGGAGAGGATCGTTGAAGATTCCCAATGGTGTGTTCTACGGAGACACTGGTCCCATATAGGCATTTTGACTGGGTGCAGTTGGGTTTGCCAAAAACATGTCAACAAATAACTATCTTTGGTCTTCTCGGAAAATTATGTAAGAACTTATTATAATCGCGAAAAGTTCTTGTGTCATGCCCACGGACCCTATGGAAACCGCAATACAAGTCACGATCGTAATGTTGAGGCCTTTGGTTTATTCCTTATTATGGTCCAAAACTATGGTTATTATTTGGTTGTTGATCGTTATAATTAACACTTTGGAACCCTTTCCCCTAATTCTGGAATTGGTTGGGGTATTGACTAGGGCTTTGGGTCAAAAATTTCCTCTGCATTCTAAGGTTGTTGCTTTGTTGTTGGGGATGATTAAAATCCACAACGCTTTACTAAGGGTGATAAATTGTTGTTTCTCTAACTATTGCCATTATTTTTGCTATTGTTTGTAACACCTGTATTGGTAGGAGTAACAACATTAGGATTTTTGGCTGGTCACCACACCGTTGGTTGTGAATTCATGATTCTTATTAAGGATCTTTAGTCCTTGATTATTATTTATGTTTTTGGAGTAACCAAGAGTGCTCAAGCAGAGTGACTAACTTACCATTTTCTCCATAGATCTTACGACCATTGTCAATGGCTACTTGGTTGATCCAAAGAGAACCCTCTAGCACCTCTTCATAGCTCCTTAGTGGGAACTTTTGAATCTCTTCTTTTGTTTCTCTATTGAGAGAGTGAAGGAAAAAATCACAAATTTCTATTTGATCAATGTTTGGAGCACTTGTGGAAGAGTAAAGAACATATCACCACCTCTCGAATGAAGTGGGTGTAGATTCGTTATGTTCTTGTTTGATATGAAGGAATTCCCGATTCCTATTCGCAAAAGCTTGTTCATATCAAAACATTTGATAAAATCTAATAAGAGTTATTTGAATGAGTGTATTAAGCCTCGTATCCTATAATACGTTTCAAGAACAATACCTTCTAGTGTCTTAGGGAAAATTTTTGCAACGATTACATCCCATGGGATAAAATCTTAAATGGCCATTGTATAAGCCTTGATGTGGGAATTAGGATCACCCTCTCCTTTGAAATTCAAGATCGGAAAGGGTCTCGGGAGCATGAATACCTAAATGGAGAAATCTAGGGGTTCTTTGAGATATTAATAATAAGTCCCCATTGTGTAATGCCCCTTCCAGGGACATCGAAAAACACATCAATAATGACTAGAAATTTTAGGGTAATTTTTTTTATAGTGTTTAGTTAAATACTGATACATCCTTTGTATCTTTTCCTGGCAACTACTAATTCTATACCATTTATTTATTTATATATTTTTTAAATCTAAATGTTCACTAACCCTTACTCGAAAATTATTTACTTAATTACATTTTAAATTGTACTAAGGTCCTAAACGAATAACTCTAAACCTCTTTTATTTTATTCACCCTCTCCTTTTTTCTTTGTTTTCTTTCATTTCCTTTTTTTTTTTTAAAGCAAGTTGAGGATAAGCTATGGAGCCCCTTTTTTTAAACCCTAATTTGTAAATATATAAATATATACCTATTTATATTTCTTTAGGTAAGTATTATTCTTGTATTCTTTTTGGTTATTAACCCTAATCAACTAAAACAAAAAAAACGTATGTATTTATTTGTTGTTGTTTAATAAACGTTTTCATTTTATTTGGTTTGAGTTTGCGAGAGGGGGCGGACTCAGTGGAGGAGGGGCGGTGGAAAGGGTGAGAGGAGGCGCGTGAAGGGGGGCGAAGGCGCAGAGAGGAGGGGAGTTCGGAGTGCCGTAGGGGGGTAGGTATGGCGCACGGGACAGGAGTAGGGTGGACGAGGAGATGGCGTGAGGGGGCAGCGCGCGCTACCGGCTGCCGGAGAGATTTGGGGAGGTCGCGGGAGGCGGAGCACGGGGGCGGCACGGGGTTTGGGGGCAGCGGGGCCCCCCCCATTTCAATCTTGCCGCAGCAAGGCTTGCGGGGGCGAACCCCCTACCCCAAACAATTTTTTTTTTTGTTTTCCTTTTTTTTTGTTTATAAAAACGTTTGTATAACTAAAAAAAAAATAGTGATTTGATATTTTCATATATATATATATATATATATTACATCTATATATATATATATATATATATATATATTATATGGTTATATACTTAATATTTAATAAATGTAATTTAAATAAATGATACATTTAATTTTAAAGTAGATGTCTTGCATATGTTCTTATTACAGGCAGAATATAAAATAAAGAGAAACGTAATAATTACATTAATACATACAAACTGAATATATATATTTTTGAACAGGTTGATATTAGTTTGTTGGTGCACAAGATGAATGAAAGCTGAAACTCGACTTCAAAAAAAAAAAAAAAAAAAACTAATTTATTTTTCTTCATTAACTCATGGTCTAGAAAATCTACATTTTATTTTATTTTCATTTATCTAATATTTAGTTTTTAAGAAAAAAGAATATACTCATGACATAATGAAAGAAAAATTGCAAGAGGCAACTACTACTTTTTCAAAAACCATGCTACAAGATCATTTCAGATTTTAAAAACAAGTATAAACCTTCAACAAGTAATATTATTTCCTTGTAATACACATTCTCAATAACAACCTTTATTTATTTTTATTTTTATTATTATTTTTAAAATGAAAATCAATACAAAGCATGTGGGAAGAATGTAAGTATTTTACAAGATCTCTATTGCAACACCCACCATATTTTATGCATACATATTAACAAGACGGCATACTTTCAAATGTATATTCTTGCATTCCAAAAGGAAATTACCTACCATGTTTCATGCTTGAGAAAACAACCATTACAATACTCTATTTTATTTTCTTGTTCAAGTTCACATATGCCACAATACATATCCTCCCAAAAAGGGTTTAATACAATATCCTTTCAAGACAATGGAAGCTCACACAAGCCATTCTTTTCAAGATACAATGAGCAAAAGAAGTCCATGAAATGGTGAAGGAGACAAGAAGAAAATCCAAGTAGACAAGGGTCTTCATACATCTTCCAAAGGCTTCCCAACTCCAAAATCTTTTCAAGGCCAACACAATGAGAAAGGGCTTGTTTAACCACCCAACCTTTAGGCATCATCACATGCCTATCCCAAGGTTGGGATGCATGCTAGCCTCCCCCAAGCCCATGGGAAAGAGGATAGCTAACCAACACTTGCACAAGGTGAAGGGTAGAACAAAAATGAAACAAACACACAAACCTAAGACTCACAACCACAAGACTCCAACTTACAAGGAGGAGAACCCATGTTCATCCTCCAAAAATGGGGAAGAGAGGAGAAAGTTCTCCAAAAATTAGGCATCAATATTATTTGCACAATGAACACTACTTCTAATCCTCCTTATTGCTCCTTATTCACAACAAAACCCTCCTTATTCCTCCCCCTTTCTCCAAGTCCTCCTTGGAAGGATTTTCAAACCCCAAAGGGGTTTCCTTACCAAGAATGGGGAAGGAGATTCAAGCCAAATGAATCAACTTCCCCACCTCAACCATTGAGGGGAAAAATAAAAAGACTCCTCAAGGCTTGGCCATCAAGTCTTGAGGATTGAGAGGGAAAATCCCCTCTCTCTTCCCCCACATTCCAAAACTCCATCATGCCATATGATGGAGGGAGTAAAAACACACAAACAACACTAAAAACTTCATTCCACAATAACAATTTTCAACAAACAATCTATCAACTAAAATAAAGCAACACAACATTAAGATCTAAGAGCCTACCTCAAGGAAAGCTCTCCAAAAAGCTTCCTAACTTCAAGATTTCCACCCTTAGCTCCAAGCAAATCCCAAGCTCCAAATCACCCAAAACATCCAAGCAAGAAAATTCCTAAGAAAAAAAAAAGTCCCTTCTCTTCTCCATGAATGAGAATTTGAAGAAGAGAAACCAAGCATCCTCACAAATGAGGGGGTGACATGTGTCACCCCTCTCCCTCCTCATGGTCAAAGATGCCAAAACAAAAGAGAGAAAGGGTAAAATTATCTTTTTGCCCTCTTCTCCCAAATTCCCTTAAATGTTAGCAAGACAAAACTAGTTGCACTTTTGATAAACACACAAATCCACATCCCTTACATGGATGTGACAAAACAAGGGTAGAAAGGGAGGGAAAACTCCCTCTAGCCTTGAAAACAAGCCCCCCTACCCATTAGGTAGGGTCCAAGGGCTCATTTTAGTGATAGGGGGACTCCCAAGCTCTGAAAGGTCCCCAAAATGCCCAAAATACCCTAATTTCGGGTTTTGCATTTTGGCACAAGGGTAGAGGGTGTGGGGACCACCCAAGGGTCTCACATGTGACCCTAAACCCTTGTGATTAAGAGACTAATTAACAAAAATCAACAATTTAAAAGAAAGTGGGATTATTAACTCCCAAAACAAGTTTACAACTTTACTAACAACCCTAAACAAAAATTAATAAATCAAAGCAAAATACTTTACATACATTGGGGTCACTCAAAGTGCCCAAAATTAATAATCATCTATCCTAGGGCTTCACACAGTGAACATGGCTAGGACTCAGCCCGTGGGCTACTTGTGCAAGTTTTGAGTAACTGGCCTCGAATCCCACGTTCTCCTGTAAAACTCACTGCACACTCATTGCACACATTAACTACGCACTGTCTGATACAATATAACTAAATGACATAGTAAGATATCAATGCATGCTAAACTAACCTAACATCCTACTGAAATCAAGCTGCGACAACGTGCACAATTATATTCCAAAAGTTAGACAAGATGATAAAGTGACATATAGTCTCACCATGCAACAAATATCCATCACTATAATTAGGTTCCAACCACATCATATTCATTTGTTTCCATGTCATAATAAGAAAAAACGACAATGAAGAAATTAGGCTAAATTGGCGCTATACGCCTGAATGTCACACATGTCTAATATAATCAATATCTAAATATAATGTCCAAGATATCACCAATCACTGTCAAAACATGTCTATGAGCAAATAAACAACAAGCTACTGAGCTATAGAAAGTGTGGGCACTACACATTGCATATGTTTCTACCATTGAAGACCTTGTTGGGGAGGTGGGGGATACATCGGTTGCTGAAATGGAACAACATAGAAATTTGGTGGGGCATACGGCATCAACTCGTGGTTTTCCATATAGACTGGTAGGTGTACATGCCCCCTTGTGGATATTTAAAATACATGTGTACATAGGGGGGTTGATTACCTTGATATGGCATCGAAGGCACAAAGCCAGGGAATGTTGCATTTTCGCTAGTATGGCATTTGAGAATGTACTTCTGACTGGTGCCTGTTACAGATATCCATACGTGGCTTAGGGGCATACCCAAGGTGCCTGTCCCCATGAGAAGATCTCCAAGATTTTGAATATTCATGTAAACTGGAGGATTTTATGCAATAGGCATTTTCTCATAATTCTGTGGGTAGGAAGGAGTCTATGCTTGCCATGCATATGAATTTTGCATATTTTGGGAAATCTCTAACTCTTTGACCTTATCAACCAAAATCTGAAATGACATCACCCATTGACAGGGTGGTACCTTGCTTAGGTAACTTTGGTTGAACCCTTGGAGGTTGTTGAGGAGTATGGTATCCTATTATGAATTGTTCACGATGTTACCACCCCTCATTGGTTGTATTGTTAGTTGGTGGTGGGGTAGCGTTATTATTTTAAAGCAAGAAATCACCTTTTCCTTGTAACCTATTGAAAGATTGGTTCATGTGTTGGAATTGTTGTTTACTCCTAGCATATCATGCTAAATACTCCTCATCTAAATGGGGAGTTGATCGGATTACATGCTAACGGGCTATCAAAACAATACCTAAGGAGATGAACTTGCTTCACCAGTGAATGTCATGTTATTTGAACTTGATTGTTTGAGGGGATAAGTCTGAGTGACCTGATCAAGTTCCTCAATGCGTATAGAAGAACCAACATTGGTTCCCTGAAGCAGAGGGTTTTGAGCGGATGAGCGGTTGTCTGCCCATGTTGAAAGTGAAGGTGATTATTGTGGTATACTTGATTGGTAATGGTACATGTCAAAACTTGGGATGGGCTAACCGTACTTCGTCATATCCCGACATATTCGGGGGGTATAATAATACTCACAGAATAAAGGATGGATGAAGAAAATGGAAATGCTTAGAGACTAGCTCTTCACGTTGGGTTCAAAAATTTGTATGATAGATATAAAATAAACACATGACCTTCTTTACACTCCGAACTCTCAAGGACATGCCGAGACAATGGTGTGGAATTGAAAGTGATGATGGAAATTAAGATTATTGGGAAATCTTATGTCTTCGACATGCAATACTTTGGAATATGGGAATCTAAGGTAAAGAATGCTCTCCTAACTCGAAGGGGTGTGATGGCATGATCTATTATGATAGCAACTCTGAGACTCCAATCGATGTCTAATTCTACCGAGATTCTATTGAATGGTTGCGGAATACATGGAAAGTAACCTACATATGCCTTGTATGGGTTTCCGGATAAGGTAATGGAAGTGGATACAAGGGATGTAGTAGAGTCTGCAGAACTAGGGGTGATTTATCGGTCTTGTCCAAAAGTCTTAGCACGATCGGATGCTATGTTCAACAATGAAAGATTTGTAATAATATCAAGTGGAAGTAGTGAAGATATGAATACTAATGTCCATAAGCTAGTGTCAATATCTGGCTGATTGGTAGGCCCGTTGGGTCATGCGGGACTGTGGATCAAAACCAAAGACTCATCCTTTTGTGGATCATTAATGGTCATGCAAGATGAATTAATTTTCTTTCAATAAACAAACTATTTATCAAAGGAAATATATCCTATATTTTTGGTGTTTTCTCAATATATCAGAACAAAGAAATAAAACAAGCTAATCTATGGAAAATAAATGTTTTTGTTCTTTTCTAACTTTTCAAACAATGCATCTAATCTAATAAACAAATTAAATACAAACAATTAGCCGAATGTAGCTAACTATTTGTGTAGATGTGTGAATCTAAATCTAAAATCTATTCTAACTCAATCAAAGATGATTCCAACCCTACCTCAGAAGTGAAGAAAAAATCATAACCCTAATAGAGCTATTGTTCCCCACATCTTCCCTGGTAATGTTGAAGAGACAACTTCCTATTGATTTGATCTACTTGAAATTATCTAGTTAATTAAAATGGATCTGTTTCTCTACTCTATTTGATATGTAATTAAAATTAACAATTCTTAATTGAAAATTTGATAAACAAAGAAAACAAATACACAACTCCAACCTGGAAGAGCAAGAACCTTGGAAAATCTAGTAGTATCAATATCTATCCCCTTAGTTCTTTCCTTTCTTTCTCTGAGTGTTCATGTGAGTCCAAAGGATTGGGAATGCAAATAACAACAACAAGAGGATGGCGCTTGAGCAATGGTAGCTTGGAAGCAATCTAGACGCAATGCAAGTAGAAGAGAGATAGCACAAGAGATCTGAACTTGGCTATGCAATTCCTAGCAAGATTATGACAACACAACAATACAAGATACACAAAATTCTCAAGCCCTTTGATTGAATACAAACATGTAATATATAGGAATGGAGGCCAAGAGGTTACTTCATGCATAAGGCAAGAAGAGGTAGTTCCAACTATTTAAATCTTATTTAAAATAGAAGAAGCAAGGAGAACCAAACAAACAAAGCTATTTTTAGCCAATTTGGATCACGGATGCATGCAAAAATCTAACTTAGATGAACCTTCATAAGTTTAAAACATGCGTGAATAATATGGAAAAAGTGGGTAGGACCATTGCCCAAGCAGGGCGGTGGTCCTAGCATTAAAGGTCAAAACAAGCACAAAAAGAGGAGAGGAGATGGAAAAATGCATGGAAAAGTTAAGTAAGTCTATCTAGGCTACAAATATATACTGTGAATGGGTTTTGGAGCTCAAACACCTTCTTGAAAGGATTTTGAATCATCATTGGGGATTCTTGTAACCGTTTTCCGATAATGTAGCACGTGCAATTTTGGGTGCGTATAGTAACCTTCCAAGAATCTATTGTGAAAATGACTATACAACCATCACTACCTAGCTAACCTACGATATCAAGTTCTACCTCAACTTAGGAACATGCCCGATATCCTTAAGTATCCATATATTCCCATTGTGCATTTTCACCCAAACACAACCTTTCCCTAATATGAAGCATGATTCATCATCTTTAAGATATACGTGTCCAAAATCACCTTGAACAAACTATGTAAAGTAATGTCTATGTGGGGTGGCATGGAAAGAATCCCTGAATCTAACAACCAAGACTCAACAATATTATCTAAATAAAGAATAAAGGCATCCTAACAAAATCACCTCGCTACAAAATTTACCTCCTTAGTTTCCTCCTTCTTGTTCTTCTTATCTCAAAGATCCCATCAATATTTTTAAGCATGAACAACCTTCCCACAATGCCAACATTCCAACTTTATCTTGGAATTTTACCTTCCGTGATCATTCAAATTCCCACGGTTACCTTTCCTCTCGTTCTTTTGTCTCCCTTTGCTCTCCACCATCAAATATTTTTCATAAGTAGAAGAATCCCCAGAGCTCTTCCTTCACATTTCCTCACTCAGGATCACACCTATCACATCTTCAAACTTCAACTTTGATTTATTAGAGACCGAATTACTTACATCCATAACCAAGATATCCTAGCTATCTTACAAGGAGCAGAAAATAAAAAGGCCCGACCTCATCATCAAAGTCAATTTTCAACGAGTTTAACATACTCAAAAATATATTAAATTCATTCAAATGATCAGCAATAGAACCATTCTTATAAATCTTCATTTAAAACAACATTTCATCAAAATAATTTTATTAGAGGCAAAGGGTTTTTCATATAACTTCCCCAATGCATTCATGAGACCTTCCTTGTTCTTCTCCTGTGATATGTTGAAAGCAACCAAAGATGCAAGACATAACCGAATTGCCCCAAGTACCTTTCTATCCAGCAACTCCCAATCCTCATCCAACATGGCTATAGGTTTCTTTGCTTTTCCAGCCAAAGGAACATGGAGGTCCTTCTGATACAAGTAATCCTCCATCTGCATCTTCCACAAACCAAATTTCTACCCATTAAACTTCTCAACCCTCAATCTACCCTCATCTGCCATAGCTCCCACTCAAGCTAAAATTTCCCTATGATTCACCACTTTAGAAAAAAACCACCAAAGCTCTGATACCAGTTGTTAGGAATTAGAGAACAAATATGCGAAACAATTCCTCAAATCAAAGCAAGAGGAAATTGTTTAGCGAGAATTATACTTGCGAAATATAACAATATATATATAAATAATTCACAAAGAAGACAAGACAAGATTTAATGTGGTTCACCCAATGTGGGCTACATCCACCAAGAAATTTCTTAGATTTTACTATCAACAAGATTAAAACTAACTCTCACAGTATTCTCTCGATTACTGATTACACATCTATCACTCATGAACTCACAACATAATTCCCAAAGATTCTAAACCACATCTAAGAAACAATTGACACCCAATTGCTCAACCTTGATCAATCTTGATCACCTCTTAATGTTTTAAGACTCAAGATCTCTTGATCACTCAGGATACATTAGGACACCCCTAACACCTCTATTTATAAGATTACAATCCTTCTAGGAAGTTCTATAGCCAACCTTAGAAGTTTGAAAGTCATGACCTTTCAACTTCCCATGGATGGAAAATCTATCACTGTGACAACCACCAAACTACCACCAATTTGCAGAAAACACGCAACATGAAAACAACACATGACTACAAAATAATCTTGAAGTCTCCAAACTTAATTGTTTGAAATCCAACACTTCAATGCTAATTCCAGAAGACCAAAAAAAGGCTCCACACCTCAACACTCCAAGTATGTTGTTTAATATATGGATCTTACACAAGAAAAGTATTCACTGATGACCCATTCCATAGTCCATCCAATTGTCTTGTTGGTTTCTATTACTTTTATCTTTCACACTTGTCACTAATACACCCAGCTTTGATCTCAAGTTACATGGATCCCCACAGGTTTGTCTTCACTCATTTATCATCACTTGTCTCTAGACACTAGCACCTAGGACTGAACAATAACACTAGGCACTCTTATCCATCCCAGGTACCGTGTCCTCTTTATGTTTGATCTTATTTTTGACATTTGAATTTGGTATTTTTTAAATTTTCCCTCTCATATCCCAAGGTACTAGTCGGCATGTCGGGTCATTAGTGTTGAAATTCGAACAAGAGATCCCTATATAAACACAACATATATACCATTATATGGGCAGGAAATTCTTATCAAAGGCTAGCTATCTACATAGATCAAGGGACTAAATTCAGGCACACTATTTTTCATACCCACTACATAGGAAGGGGAGTTCATTCTATTCCATACACACATTTGCATTTTATCTAGTTACCGTCCACTATCTTGGAGTCAATGGTGCGAGGGTGACCTAGGAGCACTATTGCACACACAAACAAATAGGACTGCATTGGGTTTGACATGTAGTGCATTACTTAGTCATAATTTCACTATTGTAACAATTGAGTACAGTCCAAAACCTCATTTTGGATCTTTCATTTTTATGATTTTATGTCTTTTTGAGATTTTTGTAGGAGGATATTTGTGTGCAGGTTTACATGTACCTTGGTGATCCAAATATGACATATACATGATGAAATGAGAATAATTGAGAAGCCCTAACAACCATATTGGAACCATGTTATGGCCTTTTCTATAGACCTAAGCACCCAAAAATAGTCCTAGGAAACCCGCGAGTGAATTTGTCCCTCTTCGGGCACCCTAGTCCTATCATTTCCACCTATGCTACATTTTTCTGTGGTTTATTGCGACAACCTGTGCTTCTATTTCATCACATTGTCTAGTCCAAACTCATTATGGTATAAGATAAATTAAGATAAGTACCTTACCCCTCTTATTTCCTTTCATAGTTAAACTTAAATAAATTATTTAGCATTTATATTTCATTGTATATCATTTACAAAAGATCTTTGCAATCATATTTTAAATAAAATAATTTGATTTTATTGAAAAATAAAGTATGAAACCCTAGTTGTAAAATAAAGAGAATAAAATAATTAGTTGATTCACAAATCTACCGAGGGTATGTTAACTAGAAAAAATGGTAAAATGGAAGTACATACTGTCGTAATCATGCTCAAAAAATTGTGCGATTGTAGGATGAGGCTAGACACGGGCACCTACGGAAGGTAAGGAGCGCCCATTGCCACTACTTTTGTCCCGATTCTGGGCACTAGTGTCTTGGCATGTCCTCAAGATTTGAATTTTTATGGGTCGAAGGGTGTCACAAGTTGTCACAAATATTCACTTTTGGTCACCTGTATGTTGCAATATGGCCCCCAAAGGTGCAAATAACTTGTAATAAATATTCCACCTGCAAAACCCTTAAAGAAACATCAAATCCTAAAAGAAAGATGGAAAATGAGGGGTCAAATTGTCCTCATTTGTCACAATGGTGATCTTACGACTAAGTACTGAAATACATCTCAAATCCAATGTAGTTCTATGTGTGTGTGTAGAATTGTGCCCTAGGTGGCGCTTGTGCATGTCACACTTGATAGTGAGCAAGTAGCTAGATGTAAAGAAATGTAATATATGTGTGCATGGAATATAAGAAAATTCCCTCCTATGAAGTGTATGTAGGATAACAAAACCTTTTGTCCCTTGGATGGTGTTAATGTAATGGAACTCTTAGATGTTTGATGGATGCAACCTTAGGTGGTGATATCTAATGCTTAGTGCTTGGTCCTTTATTATGATCACATAACTTTATATTTATATGATCCTTTTACTTAGATTTTGTAATCAACCCCTAAAAGGATGACTACCAAAAATATAAGATACTCAAATGGCTATAAAGGACCCAAAAAGTGTGAACAAAGTATATTGAGATTAGGGGAACCTAGAGGGGATGAAGGTGCTTGCACTGTGTCTTGACTGGGTGATGATGTCTAGGATGATAAATGCCAAGGTGTAAAAGGAAGAATGAGCAAGCAAGGGTGCAAGACCAAAAGAGGAAACAAAAGAAAAGAAGAGTGAGAAAGACATGGCTTAATTATTACTTAGAAATCATATGAATAGTATTATGTAATTGGGCTAAACAGATTCCAAAATGAGTGATTTTGTGTCTACACAATTTGAGCTAGAAAACATCCTTTCTTGGAACTTATTTCACACAAAATGACTTCTTAAAAATTCCTCTTTAGAATGACTCCAAATTTTTCTCAAACCTCTAGGACACCTCTATGCATCATCTCCAATCATCATCATGGCTCAAATAGTTCTCCATATTCTCATCCCATCTCATTTGCATGACTAGCCCTTAGGGTTTTGCATAGTCTAGGCTAGGGTCAACTGAAATAACATCATAAATCACCATGAAACTTCTCCAAAAGGTCCTAACATACCTGGTACATCATGAAACAACTACCTACATGAATCCATGAGCTCATATAGCTCTACATCTCATCCTCATGCCTCCTAACACCTAGACTTGGTCTAGATGAACACCTAAAACTTGGTATTCAACCTATATTTGCATCCTAAAACTCATGTGAGTGCCTAAAAATTCCCAAAAATTCTCTCCATGCTTCCAACATGATACTCAAGCTACCAAGAAGCTCCAACCACTATACATTATCACATATGCTATCTAGGTCACCTGATTAGGCTTACTAGAACAAGTGATTCTCACTGAATCAACGCATGCCATCATGAACATACTTGAAAAAATGTATCATCCACCTACTCAGACTCCTTTGACACTTCACCATTGTCCACTTTGTCATTAATGAGATTTAACATCAATGACAACACCTAAATCACAACATGCCAACATAAACCCTATAGCTTGGAAGAATCCACAAAATTTCATGCAAATGTGATTATATTTCTTGACACCTTTATTACATTAGTGCTTCATGGTAAATTTCATGGTCTAACTCAAAGTGTAAATCCTCCAACTCACCCTTCACCTTATGAACCAGGTCACTTTAAGGTTTATGGTAGGTTTTAAAAGCAAATTCAAGGGTTTAGAGAATGATCACTATTTTTTACACACTTGATAAAATTTTCCTTAATGCTTCATCACACGTTTTAACACCATTCATGTTTCTAGTCTTCTCAAGGCTTCTTGTCTTGTTCTTGATGAAAAATAGTCTACTAAATCTATTTTACACTTTCTTGGCTACCTCCCAAGTCTCTTACCACTCAAATTTTCAATGTACCTTATTCTCTAATCACCATATCACTCTAAAGATTCTCAATTACCCTTGTTTAAGTCACTTTCTCCCATTTAACCACTTTCTCTCTCAAGACTTCTTAGAAGGACCGTGACTAGAAAGTCATTAGTACCTTCTTGTTTAAGTTTGTTAAACAAATCTCCTCTCTCCCCAATTCTTTCAATCACTCTAATAACATTGTTAAACAATTTTTTAAGTAATCTCCTTATAGTATTCCTCCTAAGATAATTGTTTCACCTTATATGGCATGACTATCACAAGAGGACTGTGTTTCCATTTTCTTTCCTTCTTACTAACCTCTTAGTGTTTTCAGTTGAAAAACTAGTTTTTATTCCTCCTTTCCACTTAATACTCTTCTTAAAACTTGTCATAGGTTAATAGAGATATCCAAGGTGTAAGTCTAGATTGCTTCTATGAAATGACTCCTCTAAGCCTTCAAAACTATAAAATTACCACATTCATGCCTCGGGTCTTTCAAATTTTAATCTAAATTTTATTCCCAAGGACTTGATACTCACTATACACATTGAACACACTTTTAAATCCTTATAAATAAACTTGCAACATGTTATAGTAGACTCTTATAGATTTTAAACAAATTTCTTGTTAGTAAACCCTTAAACATGGTATCACAATACCGAGTTAAGGTTTCTTGTTTCTTGATACTTGGTTTGAGTTATACAAGAGTTATTAAGGATTAGTAACTTCCCTCTAATGGCTTGAAATAGTTATAATAAGGTTCTCTCTCAATGATATATGTTATAACTCATTAATCAATCTTTCAAACACTCATCAACCCAAATTTATAGTCTAGACTCTTTCAACCCCACACACAAGTACATTCATCACATGACCAACCTTTATCATTCCAAAACTTAGTTTTTATTAACTTAAAGCCTTCACATATGTTCCGTGTATCATTTAATTGCTCTAAATCCTTTCCATCACTTAATACACATGCTTACCTCATGTACACACAGTCTTAATTTCTTGCATTGGTTGTCCTCCTTGTCATTACCATTTCCATAGACTTTTCATGCCCTTCCTAAACCTACACAAAGATCTACACATGTGGAATCATTCACACATAACATAAACAAGTGAGATTCCATCACAAGATCATTACAATCATTCATACATATAAACATTCATCACATTTTCACACATATTATGCTCAAAGAAGCTTTATATTGATATCATCATGGATTACATCAGACTTCTTGGGACTTTTTTCTTTGTTACCAACCTCTCCACCTCTCCTACTATTCAAACATACCCCTCATTTAAATACCCCTAGGTAAATGTAATGGAAGGAGGTAGTTATGGTTCCTCACAATTAACCCAACTAGGATTAGACTCACTAAAGTGAGGTTTAGGGTCATATTTAGGTGTTGTATTTGTCTCATGGACTTATTTATTACATCATTATTTAACTACACTAACCTCTAACCCTATACACAACTATGAATTATTCAAATATTAAAACTTGTGGTTTTGGAGGGAAATCACTTATTACATGCTTAAGAGTCCAAATGGACCTAAGAAACCTAATCAATTATGAAAAGACAAAAAAATTCATATGTACAAGGATGCTTATGCACCATACTCCCCAAGTGGAGAGAATTGAGCTCATAGTTTCTTTTTCTTTCTACTTTTCCAATTCCTTTGTTTCCTTGACCTCATTTTATTCCTCTTATGCTTTGAGCTTCATCCTTCTTAAATATTTCTTTTCTTTACCTTGTCCTCTTTCCTCTTTGTTTGCTTTCTTTCTATTCATTTTCTTTGTCTTTTATTTCAATCTTTATTTTCTATTCGTCTTTCACTTTCAACTAACCTATCATATCAGGTTCATGTATGTCTTCTTTATCCCATGACTGCCTCAAATATGATTCCACTTTCTCTTCATGCTTTGTATCTTCTTCACCATCATTCAAAATCTTAGTTAATTATATTTTTCTCTTTAATAGTATTATTAATCTAGGAACATGTCTAATTATTCCGATTCATTCATGGTTTGTTGCCAAATCATCTTTTCATCTCTTGTATATTCTTCATCATCTTCATCTCTTTTTCATCTTCATTTCTTTGACTTGTATGTCTTCATTGAATATAAATTTATCTATTTTTGATTCTTTATTTTTATGACCTACATTCACACATGACAATGAAATATTAAAATAAAAATATGAAGGAAATATAGCCTCATGAGAAGCTCCTTTGATAGGATCTTCTTCATCTTCACTCGCTTTCCTATTTCTTCACTATTTTGCTCTTCTTCTTCACCCAACATCACACCAACTTTAGGATAACAATAACTGATCTCAACACACATTATTTTCTTTCTCTCTTCTCTTTTTTAAGAAATAAATTTCTTATTCTTCTCTCAACAAGCCACTTAATGGGTCACTTCATCCTTCTCTTCACATTCCATCTAAAAAGACTTTCTCTCTTCTTCCTCTCTATCATCAAATTCAAATATTCATCTTATCACTTATCTCTACTATCATGTCTTCATTATAAATCCTCTTCTTTCTCTCACTATTATTCAACATATCATATTACCCAACTGGAAAGAAACCCCTCAATTTTCTCACTTTCTCTTAACTCTTTTTTTTTTTTTATTCTCTCTCACAAGCAATTCTTTTGCACCTTGATTCCTCTAAGTAAATCAACTAGGATCCCACCTAGTTTTTGGCACTAATTTTTTCACTCTTAACCTCCAAGACTGCTCCATCTTAGATCACTCTTTACTTCTTTCTCTATTTCTCTTCTCAAGCCTTCACAAGGCTAAGGTTCCTTTCTTCATCTCTTCACTATCTTCTTCACTTAAAACTTAAATGTTCTTCTCCAATGAGAAAAACCCACTCGATACAAAAATGATGCCGAGAAAATGAACAAATAAAAAAATAAAGAGTTAGATCATCACCCTGCAAGAACAACAAAACCATACAATTGAAATGTACTTCAATAAGCTCAAATTGGTTTACCAATGATAAAATGTTATAATCAACTATTTCAATAGATAAATAGGATCTAGACCTACTCAAGGACATCAAACAACTTTGTTAAGCCACTTTAAAAAGTTTTGAACTTTCATTTATCACCTTTCTCCTTTTTAGGCCTTAATCATGCTTGTAGACCTTCCTAAGGGAAAAATATGATGAAAATCACAAAATAAAAAGACCTAAGCCTCATTGTCAAATTATTTAGGGACCCATTATGCCCATAAGAAGACTGCAAAGTTTCAAGACTCAACTATTTTCCAATCAAATTTTACTCTCACTTTACAATTTAGAATTAGGTCTTGCAATTAGCCCTTCAAAGGTACAAACCATGTAGCCTAGAAAAATCCAAAAACTTTCATGAAAGTGTAATTATATTTCCTAATACCCTTTATTACATTAGTGCTTCATGGTAAATTTCATGGTCTAACTCAAAGTACAACTCCTCTAACTCACACTTCACCATTTGAACTAGGTCACTTTAAGGTCTATATTAGGGTTTAAAAGAAAATTATAGGGTTTAGAGTATGATCATTATTTTAAGTATTCTAGACACATTTAACCACCTATAACACACTTACTCAAAGTATCCTTAATGCTTCATCACACTTTTTTATCACCATCCATGTTACATTTCATGTTTCTAGTCTTCTCAAGGCTTCTTATCTTATTCTTAATGCCAAGCAGTCTACTAACTCTGTTTTACACTTTCTTGGCTACCTCCCAAGTCTCTTATTGCTCACATTCTAAATGCACCTTGCTCTCTAATTACCAACTCACTCTCAATACTCTCACTTAACCTTATTTAAGTCACTTTCTCTCATTTAGCTACTTGTTCTCTCAAGGATTCTTATAAGGATTGTGACATGACATTCATTAGTACCTTCTTGTTTAAGTTTCTTGAACAATTATCCTCTCCCCAAATGTTCATTTTAGAGGTGAATATTCACACATGTACGAATATTAGGATTTTTAAAGTTTGAAATTGGTAATTTTTATAGTACCGTATGATAAGCAGTTTGCTGCAATTTTATAGGTCATAAAAAAATTGACCCTAATTTCACCTTACTGTTTCCACTAAGGGCCGACCAATGTTGGTATACTTTTCATTATGTTATAATATACTATTATATATATGATTAATTCTCCATGATGTAGTAATACAATATAATTCCAAAATTTGTTAATTTTGAGATCTAGAGTCAAGTCAAGATAAAAGAAAATAATCCTATGAAAAATCTAAAAGTAGAAGACAAAAATAGAAGGTATAATCCAAAAGGTAAGTGATAAATTTTGAACTATCAATGCACTACTAAGAATCACATTCTTTGGGCGGTAACCTAAATACATGATGTTTCCTAGTAAAATGCTTGTACAACATCAAACGGTAGCAAAGTTCATGTTACTAGATGGTAACTTGAATCTCAAATCACCATTGGATGACATTGATGTATACAATCAATGATGGTCTGATAACATGTTCACATATCCCTGTTTGGTAGCCTAAGAGGCTAAGCCATGTTACCATGTTATCATGTAGCATGAGCTTTATTTTTCACAATGTCTTGAATTTATTTTTTATAGATTTTATTTTAAACTTTTATATTTTTGTCACATGTGAAGACTTCAAAATCACCCATATGATGAACTCTGGGGGAAAATGAGAAAAGATCTCAAGGAAAAAGAAAACATGACATGGAAATTTCAAAATATTTTAGTCACCACAATTACACTAGTGCCAACATGTAATTTCAAATCTTATTATGTTGATGTTACTTTATATGTTGATTTCCGAAGGATGCAATAAGCAACTCAATTTCTTTCAAATGTAGAAAACCCTACCAATGAATTTACACTAGATGAAATTCATAATCAACATAGTAATTCAATTCACTTAGATAGTAGTGATAATTTTAATTTCCATCAAACTCAAACTTCATATAAAGATTCCAGAAACAGACATCATAAACGTAAGAGTGGGAAGTGGACTTTAGGAAGGACTTATAAATTTGAATGGTCATCCAAATATCCATTTATTGAACCGAAAAACACTACCGATCTGCTACTAATGTAGATGTACTATATGTAGTTGAAACTAGGCAAAGACCACAAAATGTAATTGAAGTTTGATGCAATAGAGAAGTATAGCAGAAATTATATGAGTCAAAAACAAGAAGATGGAACAATAATAAAAACATCTAGATGGAAAACTAAGGAATATTGTTTACATATGAGATATGCAGCAGAATATGACAATCATCATAAACATCTTCAAGACCTTGTTGAGAAAGGTGGAACAATAAAGGCTAAATTTGTAAAATTTGTTGATGCAAGTCTTCAATCAAAACTTATACAATTCTGGACAATATTTAACATTTTAAAAAGGGAAGACCTATTTTAAATCTCATTGATTATAAGATATTATTTCAATGTAATGGGTTTCCAAAATTTCAACATCACACTATTTAGATACTTATCGATTGTTTTGTGAGGATCAATGATAGAACTTGGTGCACATTGAAGATGTGTTGCACTTCCAATAGAGATGAGAACAATTATTAATTAGAAAGAGTATGAATCACAAGGAAAATCAAGTATAGAAAATACAGTTGAGTGTCTGGCATGCTCATAAATTAGAATGAAAGGGTACAAATAGGACTTTTGTGTAACTCCCAGTGCATGACACATGTAAATAACCTTATTACATATTCAACTATAAATGAATCAACTATGACATATTCTCACTAAGTGAGATGACTAACCAACTAAGTGGAAAAGACATCGAATTATAACATGTCTAGTCATATAAACCAACACCCCCATTCATCAAAGATGAGGTAGAGGTCATGGAAAGTCATAACTGAAAGATAACTCTCCTAGAAAACTAAGAAAATATTTTAATGAGGCATGACTACAAATCTTGATAAGGTACCCATGTACAAACAACATCTTTCTAGAATAATAAGATGAAGAGAAGAATGGGTCCCAACAACTAGGCCTGATGAGGTACCCATGTACAATAAGGATCTCAAGTAATGGAGGAAAAACCCTAAGGAAAAAAATCCACTTACAAGAGACAAAAGAATCCCTAAACAACCTAAGAAAGATGTGTCAAATGATTCCCAAAACTAAAGTCCTAATAAGGTACTCATGTAAAAACTGCAATATTTATAGAAGAAGAAAAGAGAACTAGAAATCCTAAAGAATATGGGTTACAATAGAAGACATCACCCCAAGAAGAGATCACAAGTGAAGATACTTCACCTCAGTGAAGGTTTTGGTAAAATGGTCTACAACCATATCGGACATCCGACCGTCTATAAGTCAATAATGTCATCATGGATAAAATCCCAAATGAAATACATATGTATGTCGATGTGCTTCATCCTCTGATGTTGAACTAGATTTCAATAAATCGAGATGATGCTCATGTTGTCGCAATAGATGATAGTAGGCCTTCGATAGTGAATACTAAACTCTATCAAGATACCATGTAATAAAACAACTTCGTGATAATGTTAACTACTCCTCCATACTATGCCTCTATAGAAATATCAAAATTGTGTTCGATTCTTGTTAGACTAACCAATAAGACCCGAACCAAGAGAAAACTATAGCCCGAGGTAAGTTTCGATGATCTTAATAATTGACCCAATAAAATTTAGTAAACCCATTCAATTTAGTATCCACTCCTTTCGTATAGTGAATGCCATCGGTGTAAGTGCCATGAACATAATGAAGGATCTACTTAGCTTCTTTCCAATGTAACTCATGTGGCTCCTACATGAATCTGGACATGATCCCAATAGAATATGATAGATTCGAATGCGTGTGAGTAAGGTAAATCAATCTCCCCTCCAACTCGTCGATAAAGGGTACCATCAACCAAGGGGGTAGAGAAATTAGAAAACAACTTGTTGAAAATTTTTACACTTTTGTAAAATGGGAAACTCGAAACTTTGTTACGATGGATAACATTGGTGAAGTATACCTAAGCTAGGGGAGTTTCTTTGAATATTGTTACTGTTGAATTAATTAATGATTACATGAAATCAGAACTATGTGTGTTGTTACAAAACATAACAGATCACATAGCTTGCAATTTCATGCTATCTTCAGCAAAAGAACATAAGGCCCCGAAGGAAAGCTGTGTTGTGTGGATGAAGATACCAAATTGCATAATAGATGAAGTGTTAGGTTTTGAAGCAACAATCAAGACTATAGATTACAAAAATCAGAGTTCATTACTGGATGTTACAGGTATTCTTTAATGTTCTTTCCTTCATGATTAAGATATTCAATTATAGTATTAGGTTGTTTAGTTCATCATATAATCCATATTAGAAAGCAGAAATGCAGAAAGAAATACACAACTCAATTTCATAATTCAATGTTTTATTCATAAGGAATTTCAAATGTTCCCACACAAGTCGTGGGATGTAACTGGAAAGTAAAGTACAACTACTGAAATAAGAGGTACACATGCATGAAAGAGAAAATAAAGGAGTATGAGTGAACCCATCATTTCCTTGAGGTTTTTCTTTGGTTGATGCATCCTCATCTTCAGCTTTGTTCCCTCTTCATCTTCATTGCTGAGAGCACTATACCTGAAAATAGAAAAGAGAAAACTATCAATTTATGAGCTCAGGGTACAATCCATATTCCTATACTATCCTAATTCATGCACATGGATCTCTAATAACAGGAGATATAGATTACTTGAAGATCAAATAGTATACATGATTTACTCACTCAGAAGGAAATAAAGAGAAGAAAAGAAAACATGGACATAAGAGAGGCCAAAAGCCTAAATATTTTCTAACTATTTTCTCAAGTGTGCAGGAACAGGTTGCAGTCAAGAAGAAATAAATCATATCTTATAGTCTTCACTATGGATAAAGATTGCAGAGTTCAATAACTTCTATCCTATGGTACATAAAGCAGATGAGTGACCAGTACATATTGGAATGAAGGAATAATGCAACTCAAAGTTCAGCAGCTATGCTAGAAATAAAAGAAGTTGCAGTACAGAACAGAGAAGAGAATTGTAGACCAAAGTGCATGTTTCAGATTACAACTAAGAAGAAGGATCAAAATTTAAAAGCTGAAGTTAACTAGAAAGATAAGATTATAGCTGAAACAGAATGAAAAGGAAATATGAGAAAATTTTGACAGGGCTTTGCCATGTGAAATGGACATTTACATCTTTCCATCATGTTGTTTTAAATTAATACATGCTTTTAAAAGCTGTATGTAAATCAAATAAGTGATACAGAAAAGTAGGAAAGTATGCCATGATCAAGATAACAGTTATTATGTTTCAGTTTCCAACAAAAAATCAACTTCAATAGAAAAATGATACATTCTGTATTCTGAATCGAAAATACAACTATTATAGCTGAAACAGAAAATAAAGAAAGAATTCTGGGAAAATTTTGACAGGGCTTCGCCATGAAAGAATGAATATTTTTAAATTTTCTAGCATACATACTAAAGTTATAATGAAGATTAAAATGCAATATTTTAAGAAAATAAATGGACTATACTTTCAGTCATCAAATTGAAGTACTTTGGAGCATTCATTATAGCTTAAACAACTAAATAAGGTGAAGTTTCAAGACAATCTTACAAGTACAACCATTCTAGAAGTACAATTTTCAAATAAAGCAAGTATCAAGTCCATAGAATGCTACAATGTATTAGAGCTTCAGAGGCCAAAGACAGATTATGAAGCTCATCACAGTCACCAGAGTATTCAAATAAATGCAATTTCCTTCTACAAGCTAGATGTAACAACAAATACCAGACCACAGTGTTCCAACAGAAATGGGAATTGTATTTAACATTTAGAAGCTATAAGTATCAAGGATTCAAGTAAAACATCATGAGTATGTTACAGCTATCACCTTCAAAATTAAAGAATGTAATAAAATGTTTAAGTATTGGAGTTTCCAATACTAGAAGATTGAAAGAGGGTTTAAAACCCACAAGCGAGGATCACGAGGGACGACGTGCACATCAACGGACGTGTGAGCGGCAGTGTGAAGATATCTTGGGAGGAGCGAGCATCAACCGAATGTGCATGCAAATATTTGAAACATGGGCAGAACCTGTTAAGCCATAAAACTCTCCTCTATCTCATAGATCAAATGGGGTGTACATATAGGAGGTGCTGAGTAACCCCAATGCTGAAATCATGACAACTCGAGTAGAGAGGGGGAGTTACATTCCCAGAATAGAAGTGTAACTCCCAATGACACATATGACGACGACGTGACGATCGAGGCGCCGACGCATCGATGTGTAAGGGAATCTCATAATGACCCCTAAATTAAACATAGACCTACGATCTCACCTAAGTGAGATGACTCACCTAATGATGTGGAAAATACACACACCAACACCAACCCTTCATCAAAACTTAGGATGAGGAGGTAAGTCGAAAATGAGAAATGGGTCCCGACACAAAGCTCCGATGAGGTACCCACGCACAAGAATAAGTCTCAAGCGGTGAAGGAAACCCAAAGTGGGAAAAACATCCACCACAAGAGAACAAAACACTCTCTAATCTAAGAAAGATGCCAAATATGGGTCCTAGCTCTGCACAAGCCTAAAAGGTACCCATGTACAAAGAGGAAATCTCTTGAAAATAAGAAGAAGAGAGAGAGAGAGAGGGAGATAAGAGGAATGCAAAAGATGCCATGGACGGATCTCGAACTCTGCAGCTCTCTAGGAGGTATCCTAGAAGAATGTCGATGATGAGATCCTCTCGCCTCTGGACTCAAGAAGAGCCACTCACAACGAACTGTGCCCGCCTTAGGAAGGACAAAGTGACGCTTGAAGTCTACCCACTCCACGAAGGAAACTCAAGGCAAAGAACACGAAGAACTCGAGTCCGGTGCACGAAGTGTGATATAGGTCTAGCGAGTGAGTGCCAAGGAACCGAAGGTAATGCCACGTGCGTGCGCGCAGAATAGTCAGAGTGAAGAGGAACACCCATGGAAAAGATGTCCAAGTGATGTGAAGGGAACAAAACATCCTCCACAATAGAAAAGGGATCCACAACTGAGGGTGGATCAATGAAGGTCTCTGAAATGTGGAAGTGACATGATTCCTAGAAGGGGCACTCCCAACAACAGAGATAATGAACTCCTTTGAAACACATGTAGATGGATGAGGGACCTGTAGTGCATCACAAGTGGACTCTGTGAAAAGATGACTAAGGTCAGGTAGATACTCATCCCAATGAGGGGGCTCAACAAACAAAAGCGATGTATGATAGGTATGAGTCATCCAATGAAGGTAGAGGAGTGAAAAGGGCCTCACACACTAGAAGTGGAAAGGAGGTGGGTGTGATGACTGTATGAGACTGAGAAGGGGACTGCTTGATATCTGATGAGATGTGGGAAGTGTCAACACTCTCTGAATAGTGAGAGAAAGAGGAGAAGAGTCCTCTGTAGTACTCTCAACATCAGAACTGGATGCACAATCCTCATCATCAGAAGTAGAACCAAGTGAGCCTGTGTCAGTGGAACTATCATCACATGAAGAAATGGAGGAGACAATGAATCAGCAGAACAACAATGGTGGTAGTATGTGAAGGGTCTCCATACAAGGATTGAAGAATGCTCCAGACACGGTGAGGTGGATCTGAGTCTGCCACGTGAAACCAAAGAGAACGAGAGACATGCATCATCATGTGACCAAAGACATGGTCACAAGTGTCGAGGAATTCCTCTAGATGATGATGATCAGTGGGTGCAGGAACTGCCCAAAGAAGAAGGGTAAAAGACCCTTGTGGGTGAAGTAACATTCCATGGAAGCACGCCAAGCTGAATAGGTCTCTCTCCCGGTGAGAAGTGGCGGAGGCTGTAAGGTGATCCTACGATGCTCACATCTGGAAAGAGCACTCTCCATGATGAAAAAAATGCAAGATGCAAGGTGCACGAAAGCAAGACGTCGGACTCGGCCGATAATGTGTCTGCGTGCGAAAACCTAAGAGTACAAGCAACCCCCCCAGAATGTGGCACTTTATAAAAGTAGTGCGTTTACAAAAATAATAATCCCATCACGTAATGTGTGAAAAATCATGCAAATTTGACCAAGGAAGCGCTAAGAAATGAGCAGCGAGTCAAAATTTATCACATTAAAATGATTCCCACAACTGATGGAAAAATACACTAGATGTTGCAAACGCATTAAAAAAGTGCACGAAATGGGTGCAAAGGGTATCGTGTGGGTACTCATTGGAAATGAAATGAAATTTTAACAGGTTTTGTTTTTACTGCAAGGGGGGGTTAGCCTCCTACTAACCTCGGACCTCGCCCTCCGTCTTTGACAAGCATAAGAAGGTTTAATTAAACAAGCCAAAAAACCAAATTTTTTAAAAAATTACAATGCCTTGAATGAAATGTTTTTTTTTTTAATAATCACCCTAAAACATCAAAAAAGAAGGTGATGAGAGGGGGACCCACATTGGAAGGTGTCAAACCATGCAATACAATGTGCTTTCTTTGTGTTGTTGATAGTTTGGTGCTCATATATGGTAGAAACCAGAGACCATGTGGAGAAGCACCAAGGCAAGCAGTAATAGAGTGGTGAGTTGTTGATGAGCCGGAAGGTGTTGTAGGGCAGGTCCATGTGCCAAGGAAGATAAAAATGCAGGTCTCAACAACAGGATGGCTCCAAAAATGTCCAAGGAGATGCCACGGCTAGCCAAAAAGGCATTGAACAGGTTTGAAAATCCCAAAGTATTCTCCAAATCCACGTGCTCTTTTACTTTGCACAAGGCTAGCTATCGAGAGGGGCCACGTGGCCGGAGAAAAATAGATTCATAGAGGTCTGTGTAAAAACATAGGTAGAAGATGTTATGAGCAGAGCTGGTGGGTGAGGTTCGGCGTTGGGAAATGGGTCTGTGTGCACAGACCACATGAGCCAAATGCAATGCAACACGTCCAACAAGGGAACCGGTTACATGACAGGAAGAAACCAATAAGCAAGTAGAGCTTCTAAACGCGAGTGTAGGAAGGAGTTTTGCATGAATGGTCATTAGAATGGGAGTGGGAGGATAGAGAACCAAACGTCCATGGACATGGAGCAAAATGCCAGAGGGAAACACAAGAGGACGATGCAAAAGATGTGCTGCAGGAGCACAAGATTGCAAACTGAATCCATGAGCTGTGTTGAGAAGGGCCCAAGCTTGTCAACACAAAATATTGTCCATAAAGAAGCAATCCTCGAGCAAAAACAAGGCAAGTCGACTAAAAACGAACAATGCACAGTCGTGGATAGTGCAAGGTGGACCCTTCCGAGCCAGAGATGCATGAAACCAGCACCGAAGGTGCCAAAACGTTGCAGGTCAAGGTAAAACGTGAGTAAAAATGGTGACCCAATGCAGGTAGTTTTGAGAGGAGAACAATACACCTCACAATGACATGAACTTCAAAATATGCTTGAGAGGAAACCGAGCCAATAAGCATGCAAACGCCAATGAATGCAAGCGAGCCAACAATCCACGCAACAACAAACTCACACACTAAACTCGGACTTAAAAAATCAAAACTACAACCCAAGAAGCTCTAAAAAATGCATGCAAACCTCGGAGAAGCCTAAAAATTTGAAAACACCAACACGACCAAACAAACCACAGACAAACCCAAACAGAGGTATAAACGCTCCAAAATCAAGTAAGTAGAGCATGGTTGGAATAACCATTACAACACATGCATGAGAATCAATGTCATGCCTGGAAGCCGAAAAACATGCACAAAAACACCGATGAGTGCACGGATCCACAAGATCCACTCTGATACCATGAAAGAGGGTTTAAACCCCGCAAGCAAGGATCATGAGGGATGATGTGCACATCAATGGACGTGCGAGTGGCAGTGAAGAGATATTGGGAGGAGCGAGCATCAACTAAATGTGCATGCAAAGATTTGAAACACGGAAGAACTGGTTAAGCCATAAAAATCTCCTCTATCTCATAGATCAAATGGGGTGTACATATAGGAGGTGCTTGAGTAACCCCAAAGGCTTTGCAATCATGACAACTCAAGTAGAGAGGGGGAGTTACATTCCCGCAATAGAAGTGTAACTCCCAATGATGCATATGATGCACCGACGTGCGTCGCGCACTAACACGCCGACGCACCGACGCATAAGGGAATCTCATAATGACCCTCAATGACACATGGACCTACGATCTCACCTAAGTGAGATGAATCACCTAATGATGTGGAAAATACACACACCAACAAAGATAGTTATACTCAGCTCCTAAAAAGGCCCAAACATATGGCTCTAGTAGGGAATCAAAACCACATCTCAAAATGACAAGGCCGAGCTTACCAGTTTTCTTATAATCAAGGTCTAAAACAGAGAAGATCAAAAGGTTGCTTCATAGAATAAGGAAGACTTGTGAGTTTTAAAAAATACAATCCCATCTGCTTTGAAGTGAACAAAACTCAGCAATTACAAGAAGCAACTCTCAGTCAAGAATAGAATGAATCTAAGTGCAAAACGATTCGAAATCAGTGAAGAGTACAGATCTAGGTCATTAATAAAAAACCCATTGATAGGGTATCAGTAAATCAGAGAGGGATCAAAGTATCAAAGGATAATACACAGATGGAGGAATGACTTACTCAAACAAAAGGGAAATGATGACCTTATCCATGCATGCTCGTTATCGAGCTAAATATCAATTCCAGAATGCACATCCAGGCTAAAGAGAGTTTCAAAGTTTTCTTTCAGAAGTCAACATTCCCATTGAAAATTAGTTTCAAGTTGCAGATTCGAGATAGAGAAAATTACATTTTCTGGTTTTAATCGCAAAACCCATTAATGGGTAGCAAGGAAGCAGAGTAAGAAACAAAACTCACCAATTAACATAGAGCTATCAAGTCCTCAAAACCCATCAAATTCAGAGAAGAAAGTGAGAACCCGGAACGAGCTTCAACTCGGGATCTCCATGATAACCACGAAATCATAGAGAAGATACAAAAGGGAGCTAATTACAATGTCATGAAAGTCAAAATGGAAAATGACGAAGCAAGTTACAATAGCTAGAGATCAAGACTTACCATTCTGCATCAAGACAATGATGCTAATAGCACAGATCCGAGCTCGCAGAGGCTGAACAATGAATCCAAGAACACATAACTCATAGATTCCTTCTCAACAAAGAATACGAGCTCTAATATTTCACCATTAGCACCAAGACATTTTAGAGAATAAACAAATCGATTCACAGAACCTCATAAGAGTTAATAGAAAGTGAGGAAAGGAGCTCAAGAAATCAAGGAGTATCGGCCATGACCATAATGAGCACACTCAGAAGGCTCTACTTTCGAAAGGATAAACATTTCTACCTAGAAGGGTTCTGAAAAGGAGAAATCAATCTCCATTAAAGTAGAATCGGGGCTTAAAATGTCTAGGCTAAACTTTCAAATCAAAGTCGAGGGAAAAAAATCACACCCATTCAAGATAAAGAACCAAAAAAAGCTAGAATGGAGTGATCCATGGCTTCACTTGAAGAATGGAGTGATCATTGAATGACCTTTACCACCGAGCTCGAGAGTTGGGTTAAGTTCAAACTCAATCACAGTCAAAGATCAATGACCATGAATCAAAAGGACACAAGATCAATGCTCAGGGATCAATCTCCAATATCAAAGAAAACCATCATGGTCAGTTGCCACTAGCCATATTAAATGTGAGTTTAAAACCCTAACCACAAGTTCTAGATCGATGGTTTGTAATAAAATAGTACAGAGATCGATGACCCAAGATCATCACCAATTTTCAATGCAAACCACCAGGGTTACAACAAACTTGACCTGAGTTAACCATGTCACCGAAAAGCATATGGAGGGGTGAGTCATCGTAACAAGGGGGTGGCCATATTATTTCAAAATTATTACATTTGACATACCAAAAGGGGATCTCACTATAGTCCAAGCACCGAATATTCTAAAAGTGTCGACCATCATGTTCAACAATGATCACCCAAAAGGGGAAAGGGTTATAAAACTATAATCACCAAGTGTTATCCAAAATCCAAAAGCTGACAAGAAATTACATAGTCATGTTTTATTCAAAGGTGGCGAATGTAGTATGGTGCCCCTTCTACAAAGTGCCCTTGTATTATTTCAAAATCATGGTAATATGCTAAGTCCACAAGAGTGGCCAAACCAATGAGGACTAATGGTGAAGTGCAAAGGTGGTCCCCACTATTGGAGGAGTTGGAGATGATTTATAGTATGTCACCCATGTGACCACTAGAAGACAAGGAACGTCAACATCAAAACCTAAGCTTGAAGGTGGCCCCATCAAGTGAATGTGTGGATGAATTATTTTGTAAATATTGCAAGTATTGTAATTATTTTGTTCACTCACAGGGAGTATTTTTTCATGCCTTTAGCAAAAGGACAAATCAACAAGAAGACAAATTCACATGCACAAGGAAGGAGACTTGCTCATCAAGCAAGATTTATTATTAGCAAATTATTCACCTTTCTTTTCTAAAAATAGAAGCCCATCAACTTCAGTTTGATTGTATGTAATCAAAGGCTATTAATGCCTCTTTGTACTAGTTTTATTTATTTTATTCCTTTATTTAATAATAAATAAAGGATAAAAATAGGATGTATGGGTGAGTACATCCTTAGTCTATTTTTAGGATGGGTGGATTAAATTTGCTATATATTGTGTGCCTTAGAAAAGCACAAAAGAGGAATTTTTAGATATAGGAGTGTTGAAGCAATTTTCTGCCAGTTTTTCCCTTTGAATGTGAAGTATTTTCTACCTTTCCAATTATTTGTAGTCTTGTGTATGTTTTCCATTAATCTTGTGAATGTTGAATTCCTTGATTAATCATCTTACCATGTTGCAAATTCAGTAATCTCTGCATGATATTAATGTGTATGTGTAACTTATCAGTATTATTGTGATTTTATCCTTTAATACATCAAAGTGTTTACCCTTAATTATCTTCAGAAATCTGTTGGCCTGTGCATCAAAAGTTCATTCCATATCAATTGTGCATGTACTCAGTCAAATACCTCATACAATTTTGGTGTATCACCTTAGTTTTAATTCATTTTTTACAGTCATCTTTTACCCTTAAACCCTTAAATCAGTTTAGGATACATCAATAAGGAACCAGCCTTGATACTGGAGACTCACCTCAAAATAGGTATACCCAAAGACCCGAGGTGTTTCCATTGTATCTATAAAAGAGAGATAAAATTTACATGCTTAGAACACCCGCATCCATCTCTCTACAGGGTGCACTTTCAAGAGATAACACAACTTAACCCCGGAAAGGAAAGGAGTAGGAGAAGGCTTACAATTAGACATATTAAACTAGAAAAGAAAATCAAGAGAATAATTAGGCTACAAAATCACAATACCCAAGTCAGATTGTGAAATATGAATCCCAAGAAAGTAATGAAGAAATCCTAAGTTAGTCATGGAAAACTTGTTGGATAAGGAAATCTTCATAGAATTGATGATAGAGGAAGAACTCGCTTGTGATCAAAAAGTCATCGACATATAGAAAAAGGATGAGTATGGATTCATCTTTCCATAGAATGTAAACATTTAGGTCAGAGTGACACCGAGTGAACCCTAATGTAAGTAAAAAGGAGTCCATCTTGGCATACCAAGCCCAAGGGGATTGTTTAAGACCATAGAGAGACTTATTTAACTTACAAATGAGGGAGGGATCATGGAAATAACCTGGAGGTTGTTCTATATAGATATCTTCCTCTAGGTCCCCATGAAGGAAGGAACTCTTGACGTCCATTTGATGGACTTCCCATCTGTTAGCTACGAAAATGGCGAGGGTAATTCAAATAGAATTCATATTCATAACTGGAGCAAAGTTTTACGTGTAATCAAACCCACTACTTGAGACAAACCCTTAGCTAGTAGTCACATTTTAAAAATTTTGACATCTCCATCCACTCCATACTTTTTTTCGGGGTGAGATCCCAAGTATCATTCTTCATGAGTGAGGAATACTCCTCATCTATGGCGATCCCACTCAAGAATACCGAAGCCTCTTGAAAAGACCGAGGGTCGAAGTAGAGGTGAAGGAGTAAGGTCAAATGAAATTTGAGTGAGTTTCCTCTTATCCAAAGGATCTCCCATCCACTCTCCAACACTCTACAAAGATTCCTATCCCAACGATTACCGGGAGGATCCGAATCGAGTCATAAGATTATTCACTCAAGTGAGAAGGAACAAGGTTCTATTTAAAACTACCGTCATAATAGGAAGATTATGAAGTATGAGGGTCGGGAGGTGAAGGAGGATTAAGAGGAGTGACATTCTCAATAACATCATCATTCAAAGAGTCGATTCAGAATTATAAAACATAATAACCTCATAAGGTAGAGAAGTAGAATTCAAAGAAGACTCATTAAATTTCACAATTCTCTCAATATTAAGCTCATGAGTAGTAGGATTCAATAATCGATATCCATTCATGCCATTAGGATACTCGACTAAGGTACAAGGTTTGGATTGTGGTTCCAAATTATTGCATTTCTTCTTGGGAATATGAGTCATAGCCTTGAATCCAAACATTTGAAAGTGTTCAACATCAAGCTTGCATCCAAATAAGGGATTCAAAGGGTGTCATTCCTCTTACCGCCTTGTGGGGAACATGATTATGAATGTAACAAGAACAATTCACTTGCTTTGGTCCAATCTTTGCAGAGGGAGGGACTTCAAGTGAACCATACAAGTGGCCATATCCTTAAGTGTTCGGTTCTTTCTTTCTACAACTCCATTTTGTGAAGGGTTGTAAATAATTATATGTTGCAAAGAAATCCCTTTAAAAGTATAGAAATCCTCAAACCTATTTCTCACATACTCACCTCTATTGTTAGTTCAAAGAACCTTGATAGACCATTCCACTTGTTTCTCAACAAGAGCCTTAAAGTCCTGAAAATGTTCAAAGACTTCATACTTAAGCTTAAGAAAATATACCCAAGTATATCACAAATAGTCATCAATGAAGGTAAGTATATAAAGAGCTCTAGTAAATGAAGGAGACAGAAACATGCCAGAGATGTCACTATGAACAAGATCCAAAATATGAGTAGCTCTCTAGGCTTTTCCTTTGTCAAAACTCTTTTTAGGGTGCTTCCTAAGGGCACAACCCTCATAAAGACCCTTAGAAAATATGATGTGGGGTAACCCATTGACCATTTCATTTTGGCTCAATTGTTTAAGGTAACAAAAATTTAGATGCCCGAAATGCTCATGCCATAGCTTACTAACCTCATCTGCATGAGTGAGAAAGGAAATATGCATCAAATCAAAAGTAAAATGGGAAAAGTTATACAACCATGAATGGTGATCCACCTTTCCTTTAGCCATTGTAGTGTCATTGTGAAGCTCGCAAATAATTACCGAGTTAGGACCAAATTTCACTCACATTCCTTTACTAAGGTGAGTGATTTGGTAAACCGATAGGATATTGGTAAAGAGATCAAGAACACTCAACACTTGGTTAAATGTTCCCCCATCCATCTCTACTTGATCCACTACCAAAAATGACACCTTTGTGTCATCATCCAACACGATTTGGGACATGCCACATGGTTTGATGTTAGAGGTATCAACATGCAAAGAAGCCATGTGGTGTGAGACACCATAATCTATAATCCACATCAATGAAGGATCAACTTGAGATACAAATGAATTTCCTTTCTTCTTATTAGATTTAGACTCTCTTGCAGTGGAATACTCGACTTTTAAAGATTTTTTTTTATAGACTCAGGAACACCAATATGATTTTTCTCAAGTAAATGAGTAAGGTGATCAATTTTTTTATCATACATTGATTCTCTTCATGACCAGTTTTTGTAATAGGAACACTTACACTTTTTTCTTTTCTTTAGGCTCAAAAGTTGAAGCATTCATGTTAGGTTTGGGTTTGGCTTGGTTGGTCTTGGTTTCCTTCTTAGGTTGATCCTTTTTATCTTTCTTATTTTCAGTATTCTTTCCCTTGCCAATAATTTCTACAAGGGCATGTGACTTGGACTTGAGAGACCCCATTAGAATGAGTTTGTCTTGTTCTTAAAAAAGTTAGGATGAAAAATTGTCAAAGGAGGGAATATGCCAAACAGATTCTTAGAGCGGATTCCGTAGTGTGAAAATTTGACACAAATATGGAGTAGTTGGGACCTAACTTAGAGATAATCGACAAGATCAATTGGGAAGATTTCTTCTCCACTTTACATTCCTTTAATAACAATCTAGCGTGGATAAAATTTGTGAAGAATGACTGTAGGTTTTCAAAGTCACTAGGGTTTAATCCTAGTAGTTCATTTTCCAACTCATGCAATCTCATGTTGTGTTGTTGTCCAAACATTTTATCTAATGTTTTCCACATAGAATTAGGTCTTTCAAATGACCTAATATGGAAGAGCAAGTCAAGAGAAATAAATATACAAAGTAAACCTAAGGCTTTGTCACTACGGTTTAACCACTTAGATTTTTCAGGGTCATCATTAGGTTCAGTCTCAACTCCCATGGTGATGTGAAATAACCCTTTACCCCTTAGTTTCATTACCATTTTAAATCTCCATTCGATGAAGTTGAAAGATGTAAAGATGTAAAAGGAATTGAAAGTGCATCCATAGTGTAGAGAGAGATAAGGAATGCAGAAAATAAAAACAAGCAACACAACCACCCAGAACAATATTATAACTCCATGCTTTCAAATTTTATAGTTTAGTGCGTTGGATATAATCTAGTGTGAGTGTGTATTGTGAAACATCAATTCACTCACCTTATAATAAATGTAATAACATGCAAGATAGGAGACACCATAAACAAGCACCATAATCAAGTTTCGTGGAACGAAGTGAATTGACACCGTAAATAAGCACAACAAGCTAACAAATAATGAAAGGGGTAAAATCAAATCCTATTGTGAGAAAAAAGTGTCTCACGTCGCATCACAAAGCACATTGCTGCAAGATTGTGGTGGACATGATAACTGGTCTGCAAGCAATAGAAAGGGTTATTCTGATGCACAAAAGGGCCTCAAGACGAGTCTCAGGGACCTCCAGGATGCCGAAAATGCTCTTGGAAGGAAAAATATGGCTAAGAATGATGTTGCACACTCTAACACATGATTAGTAGAAAAAAATGACAATAATGCTTAAAAATTTACCCTTTTGGAACATCCTATTCGACTAATTTTAGAGCTAGGACTTAAAAATGAATAATTATTCTTAAAAGTTTGATTTTAAACTACTAATTGATAAAGGAGTTTTTAATTTACAAAATTAGAAGACCAATTTATTAATACAAATCCTCAAATGAATTAATTAATTTTTTTAAAAATAAACTCTTTAAAGAAGAATTAATTAATTACCTTTATGAATACATAAATTAGAAATTTTTCCTAAAAAATCCTAGCTTATATAAAAGGTCCACCTTTTTAAAAAGCACCCTTTCTTAATTTAAAAGCTTATGAAGGTTTTAAAAGTCTTACTTTTAACAAGGCCATGATATGGCAAATCCTGCCGAAGATGAAGTTTTGTGGTATAGTGGAGAAACAAATAAAATTTTGTTGACACGTAGTGTTATTTAAGATTTTATAAAAGTATAGTGGCATGGGAACAAAAAGTTGTATTGAGTAGTAGTTTCAATTTTTTGAGTTGTAGATGGCAACATTTGAAACACACAAGAAATTGTTTTGTTATCTTGAACTTATAACAAATAATGTTAAGGAGGAAATGAAAGTAATGATGTTAATGGATGAAGTGCATGCACTAAATTCCTAGTATTAATAAGATTCATAGAAACAAATACATGTTTGAGCAAAAAATGGTCAAATTTATGAGCTCAATCATGACCACAATATGATGAAAGGAAGTAATAGCCAAATGAAGTTCGTGTTTAGAGTTGGAGACACATGTCAAGTAGCTTGATGTTGGAAGACTACACAACAAAAAGTGTTGAGATATTCCTGTAAATTCAATCATGCATAAGTGAAGTAAACTAAACTAAATCAGACATGAATACTAAATGTGAAAAAACGAAAATAAAAATAATTAGGAAGTCAATCATATAATAAAAATATACTCGATTCAAAATGAGTAATTTATTCTCATTAGAACCATCTCATTACTCAAAATTTCATTTCTTAAAATGGTAGCTCCACAAATTGAATTTGAAGTTGGAGTTGTGTGTTTGTGAACTTGTTAGTGGATGATGACATTTAAAGTCACATAGAAGCAAATGAGCTAACTCAATGAATTTTCTTGCTAAGTAAACCCTATATCGAGAAAATTGTTAATATGAAATTAAATTTATTTGTCTTTAATATTTGTAATGTCAAGTCATGAGTCATAGTACCCTTCGTACATGCACATGCCATCAATAGGAGCCCAAATATTTTATTCCTCGGGAATCTTTTGATTTCACTACGCTGCGGTGAAGAAGTAAGAACACTTTATTTGATTTTTTTCGAAGGATAAGATGTGATTAGAAAATATTTTTGAAGGGATATTGAGAGCATGGATATTGAGACCATTATTCTTGTATATTTTTATTATTGAGAGCATGGATATTGAGACCAATTAAATTGAATTTTCATACCATTATTCTTGTTAATTCTTTATATAGGGCATTTTAGACCATGTGAATGTAGGCTATATGTATCATTACAAAATTATTAACATCTCAAATTTAAAAAAATATAACTTTCCCTCAACCCCAAATTTGATCAAGAGATAAGAACTTAGTGAACATGAACCGATAATTATTACATGAAAAAGTTTCTTTGGATACTAAATGAATGACTGTTTTATCATTGTGTTCAAAGATTACATCAAAAGGAAATATCCACCATAGTTACATTACTGAATCTTCCTATTGAATTTAGAATTACAAAATAACATCTAAGTTTGTACGGTTATAATTAAAGTAAAAACAAAATAAAAATGTCCATGAAAATGTATTGGGTTTTCAATGCTCAATTCTCACAAACACTGCCTCATAATTCATACACCATTTCAATAATAACATGATCCCGTAGGGATGGTATTTGTACACTTGTCCATTGTAACCTCTGTAAAATGCTAAATAATATTACAACAACAGAAAATTATATAATTTTGAGTAAAATGAAAATTTCACCTTATGACTTAAAGATATAACAAACAACATAAAATACATATATTTGTTTTTTCGATTTATGGTTTAAAATGTTGTAGAGATGAATCCAAAGTAGGTAGAACCAATGATTGTTAATTTGTATTTTGTTTAAGCCAGACAACCATTAAGACTACTTCATCATATATATTTGAGGAGGAAGGTCCACCCCATTTAGACTAGTGACAAAGGCAACAACACTCTAGGATTATGTGGGCTCGGGAGTTCAAGATTTTGGGGCTTCTACAATGGCGACCTTAGTGATCTTCTTTTGGTGGGTGATTTTGATGTCTCACCCCATGTTGCAAGAATACATCCGAGTGAAGGTGATTGGATATTACAATATGCATTGCCCCCGATCCAAATTGAGCAGGTACATGATTCCATCTGCATAGGATTTTGGAATGTTGTGATGGACAAACTAGTGTTGTTCAAGTTTACCACCGCTTGTTGGTCCATGCTCTTGAATTTTCTGTTGCTCACGATGCTAAAAATCACACAAAAATTATTTTTTGGGCTAAATATAATCAATAGTTGGGTGAAATGAAAATGTGATTAGTGAATATTGACATGCATGTGATCTCTGAGATTAACAATGAAGGCTCCCTTTATGGGCTTGATGATGATCCAGTTGAGGTCATCATCCTTGGTAGCCTAGAGGCCTCCAACATGGTCTTGTAGGAGGATCGTGATAGTGCCCAAATCAATGTGCCTTTTCATTCCCAAAGCCACGTCTGACTGAGGTCATTTTGGGTAGTAAATAATCGCCACTTTTTGGTCCATCTCTAGAAAACCATTAAAATGAAATCTCTGGAATGAAAACCAAAAGCCATTACTGCATAGAAATGGAGAGACCTAAATTTGTATAGAAACTTGAAAGGAAATTTAAACATTGAAAGATCTAACAAAAATAGTTTACAAACTAAAAGGTGCCTTACTTTTTTTAAAGGAGTTGTCGAATCCTAGCTTTCCATTTACCACATTAGTGAAAAGTAACACCTCTGAACTTTGAAATTTATTGAGAGAAACCAGTGCTTTGGAACCTTAGGATGTGTACAATTTCTTCCTTTGAAATATGGCCCATCTACACAAAACATAACTGACTGCAACTGAGATATACATTCAAGGACCATCTAATAGAGGAAGCATAAAACCCTAAACTAGAAGTTAGGGATTAGGCCAAAAAAATCAAAAGCTCCAAAAGAGATATACACTTTGTAAGTAGGGAATGGGGGAGGCACATCATGACATGTTTTCCCAAGTTTTATGAGAAGTAGAAATTGACGGATGTCAGGTACCTATGATAGGAAGATAACCAGTAGCCTTGAATACGTGTCAGCATAATTGGTTGGTGTAGAATCCCAATAAATGGCCGACGAGATAACAGATCATGCTTACAAACTTTCTTAACTGTAACATTTGTTTAAGAAGAAAATATGGCATATGAAAACCTAGATCAAATATATAAACTTAGTTAATAAACAATTAAGGATGACAAGGTTGGAACAAGTTCTAACACGTAGGCATGCTAATTAAAAATAACATACCTAAGAAGTAAGGGGAGAGAGAGAGTTCGGTGTTGATATCTGCACTTATACCTAAGCAAAGCAACATGGGTAGTGTAAAATCCACTATGAAGCATCATATATCTGCTAGCGCTTTTTAATAAATAGAGTAAGGAATTTTATAATTATATAGTGCCATATATTTTTTGCCTTGGTTTTTACAACAAATAAAGGGAAATGTTGACCACCCAATGAGATGAAAGATAAATGATATTTTTAAAAAATAGGAAAATAATATTTTTTACATAAACTATAATATAACAATGAAATATTCCACATGGAAAAATTGATTGGAAAATAAAAAATAGATTAATGGATGATTTGAAGACAATATTCCTTCCTTCGGCAAGATAATAAAAGCTCACCTTGATTTTATAAAAACACCCATGTATTAAAAAAATATCCCCACCTTATTTAAATTCCCACGTATAATATAAAATATTTATTTTTTTAATAGCCACGCCCACTCTTTAAAATCCAAAGCCCCCTTTTTGTTTTAAAAACTGAACCGATTCAAATAATAAAAAGGTCCAACTTCAAAAAAGCACCCACGATTTTGATGAACTAGGGAAATTTTTTTGAAAACAACTTGGGATGGTTACCAGGAGGTTGGAAATGATTACTTGGCCAACAAGGTGGGAAATTAAGGGGCCTGAAGTGGAAGACTAAGTAACTCAGGTGCGAAGGTGAAATAGCTGGGAAGATCCATTGGGAAATGAGCAGGTCAATGACCCACACAAACAAAAGCATAATTGAGTCAAAAACATGAGATGGGGTGAGAGATCCATGTAAGAAACGATGGAAAGGAGTTCGAATGGTCAAACAAGAAGCAAGGGATAGTTTCCACACACGGCCAAGGTCAAGACACAGAGCACAAAAAAACAATGGAGTATAGGTAAATGGTGAACACACAAAATAATGCGCATGTGTGAACAACAGGTTTGGTTGGAGTAAAGGAAACAAAAAAAAATATGTAGAGAATATTATATATGTATGTCCCCCACACAATAAAGCAAAGACAACCAAACAAAACAACTAAAAAAGAATGCATGGTAGAGGAACTCCAAGGCATTTTTGAGCGGCTCGGCCAAAGCAAATAAAATAGCCCGAGACACAAATCCAATAAAATCATTGGACAAAGCTAGGGTTGACTAGATCAATATGGAGAGCCTATCGTAGGTCAATGCGAAAAAAAGGAGATGCAAAAACCAACATGTTTTTTTACAGAAAGCTAAAACAACACAGATCTAAGGATTTTTAAAAATCATTTTTATTTTGAAAAACAACCCGATTAAAAATCATAATTTTTAAAAAAAAATTTAACGTGCTTATAAAAAAAGATTAAAAACTAGAAGAACCTACCTCTAAATTTAGTGGTGCCTCCAAAGTTGGCTGTAGATAGTTAACTCTGGTTACAAAACCCCTGGAACTTGCACATGTAACACCGAAAAATGATGCAAACTTAAAAAAAAAGATTTTTCAAACCTGTTACAAGATTCCAAAATAGTAATTGAAATAACTTGTACGAAAAGTGATAAATCCAAAAATGAATTAATCAACAATCAATTCAAGAGATTTCACGTATACCAAACATCCTCTTTGATACCGTATCAGATTGTTCCGTGAGGATCAATGCTGGAACCTCGTGCATATTGAAGATGAATAACACTTCCAATGGAGATGAGAAAGCTTTGTAATTAGCAAGAGCATGAATCACAAGGAAAATAAAGTACAAAAAGACAACAAAGTGTCTAACATGCTCATAAATCAGAATAAAAGGGTACATATAGGAGTGATGTGTAACTCTTGCGTATGAAATGTGTACACAACCATATGACCTATTCAACTATGACCTATTCTCATTAAGTGAGATGAATACCAACTAGGTGGACAAGATGTCGAATGATGAAAAGTCTAGTCATATATGCCAACAAATAATAGTGCTTAAGAAATGGAAAAGTGTATGGCAGAAATTGAAAGCATTGATTTGAGAGAGAAGGTAAAAAATGTGAATTTTATCTCATTTTTCGATTGATGAGGTCACAATAATAGACAATACATCATGGGTTTGCATGCATATATACACTTTTAATTTCAATAACCATTTGAGGGAACCTCATCTACTAGCTATGCACAAAATGATGGAGAATTGTAATTCTAAGAACCTCTACAAACTAGTTATTAAAAATTTGAAAGAAATAATTGGTATGGATGATCATTCAATCTCTATGAAGCTGATTTGTGTTGGGGATGATGGGGCATATGTCATGCAAGGTCATAAAAGCTGGGCTTTGTATTCACCTTCAAACAATTGTTTCCCATACATGATACATATTCACTACATGGCTCATAGAATGAATCTTGATTACAAGATTTTGAAAAATGTTGCTAAAAGTGGAAGAGCTTATATGCAATTTGCATTCATACATGTCAAGAAGTCCTAAAATATTTTTGGAGTTTCAGAATATTTTTGTTGGAATTACAAATGGTAAAAATTTCTGAAATATGTTGACACAAGATGGATATCATTGTATGATCCTGCTTGTAGATTTTTTTAGGAATATAGGTCATTAATAAGGTATATGTTCAAGAATCGTAGAGAAGTTAACAAGGCAAAAGATCTGCTATATCACTTGATTGATTTGGAGACATTATTAACATTATGTAGTATTTTTCCAATGCTAAAGGAAATAAACAGCTTGGTGAAACAAGCTTAGGAAAGATCTATATACATTGTTGATTTTATCAAATTAAGGAAACATGTATGTATGATTTTGGATAACTTATATTCCATCCAAGACTGGTTTCAGAAGCCAATATTTAGTAGTTGGAAGGTCTTAACAGATACAAAAGATCCCAACAACTATTTGAATTTCAATATCAATGGTCATATTTGTATCTCAGTTGATGGGAAAAATATACCAATGCACACTTTCCAAAGAGATCCTTATGTCCTAGGTTCTGATATTGAGGAAGTACCAGTGACAAGCCTTCTATTTGATGTTGCAATGTCTGATACATAGAAAAAATTGATGAAGATATTTGAAACATTATCTTCTGAGATTAGAGAATGATTTAAGAATAGTGATCTGCTTGAGGCCATGGGAGTTATAAATCCCAATTTCTGGAATCCAATGATTGGTGAAGAACAAACAACTCAACTCTTTACAAAATACATGTCTAGACTAATGGATCAATTTTGCAAATATTCATATGTTAATGGAGGAGAATTGAATGGTATATTGAATAGAAAATTACTCATATCACAATCTACACATTTTGCATTGACAATGAGTGATCAATATAAGAATCTTACTGAGCCAATAGAAAATGGAGCTATTACACGTATGTGGAGAAAGTTGTATCATAGTAGCATTATGAGGGAAACTATAAGTGAATACTTAAAACTATATGAAATCATACAAGATAATGATTCTAGGGTCAGTTGAAGATGAAAGGGTTTTTAGTGCATTAACATTTGTTAAATCAAAACTTTGTAACAAATTGGGAAAAAATCGGAAACTTGTTTGAGACTATATGTTTCAAGATATGGAGTGGACACATTTCCATATGAAAGAGCATTAACTACTTGGACATCCCTTGCAGAGTGAAGAGTTTTCAATTAGATAGCAACCAATGGAGACTTAGATTATGTTGAAATTGACTTGGACTTTGGTGGACCTACAATTGCAAAAGATAAAATAAGTGATGAAGGACCATTAAGGATAGGGTTGTTTTAGTTACTAAACATTTGAGCGTTTTCCTTTTCTGATATATATATATATATATATATATATATATATATATATATATATATATTGTGACTCGTCATTTAGTTATTTTTCCTTTACATATATTTTTAATATAATGTTTGGAAATTTTAAATCACTTCTATGTTTTTATATATTGCGTGAAATAACATATAGTAACTAGTTGTGCAAATTGGATGATGTAAAAAAATTTAATTACATTACTTAGGAAAGTATGTTCAATCATAATTTCTCAATATCAAATCCACACATGTTCACAAATATATTATAATCCATATACCCATCAAGATTTTGGGGATTAATAAAATACATAGGAGTCTAGAGATAATGTTTTCTATATTTAATTCAACCGATTTGAAAATACACTATAAGTATAATCTATCTATACATCAAGAATCAACTATCAAGATTCAAGAGTACAATGTACATCCAAGTTTTCAATATTGAGTCCATCCAAGTTTGAAACTAAATTATAAATCCATGTATTCATCAACTGTACATGTTTTAAAATAAGATAATGTTTTCATCTAACAAATACAATGATTGAATTTAGATCCATGTCCTGGAGAAACTTCTACAACATCAACATTTGTACTATCTTTAATAACACCAAACTGGACTAATTCATTTGCAGCGACATTAATATTTTCAATATTTTTCCTATCCTCACTAGCTGCATCTCCTACTGAAAGGAGAGTAGGATCCTCATCAATTTTTTTCTTCAACAGAATATTAGGATCCAATCCATGCTCCTTTATAATCCTTCACAATGTATTTTTTTGCTTGTTTAATAGAACAAGTTTCTCTTTGAAGACTATTTCTCCCCATACACTTTCTCTTACTTTTTTAAGGTGCTCATCTAACACCTGCACTTTAGTATTCAATGTATGGTATTTGGAATACACATAAAAAATACCATAGTTAGAAAGTAGATAAACTATAACAACATAAAATATAATCTTCAAAATATTAAGTACTTACCAAGGCCAAGTCTTTCTCTACATTTGCAATAGTGACAAGTTTTTTGTCTCTATTCCACTTATTATAATATGATTGTGCCTCGACATTAAAATTTGTCAATCATTAATAAATATATTTAAAACATTACGTGTTAAGTATTTTTGGTGACATGTTAGTGAGAAAATTTTTCGGGGGAAAAATTTGTGGGTTTCTTTTGTCAATGCTATGGGAATCTAAGTCCCTCTACTTAATAGGTGCACTGTCGTATATGCATGCATGAGTGAAATTGAGTTTTCTCCACATGGCCTTATGACCGGGGATCCAATAGGGGCAATCCACCGATCTACGAAAAACCTAGCAATCTCTTGCTAGGTAAGACTTTGTATGAAGATCGCAAAGGGAGTGAGAAAAGAGGTAGGAGAACTAATGTTGCAGGTAGAAAATCAAATTCCTGCACATACTAGTTAGAAATTTCATCACATGCACTAAATTAAGAGGAAACAAATTTGCATGTAGCAATAAGACCAAATAGAATTTGATGAGAACAAAGTATAAAGAAATACCTTAGTCAAATAAATCTAGAAACTCCTTCTTCTTATATTGATTGCTCAAACAAAAGTTGTACATAGTGGGGAAATGGAGGAAATTTGAGAATGAGGGGAATGGAAGAATTTGGCTATCTCCTTTGTTCTCTCAATGCACTCTTGAGATTACAAAATCAATCGCCCACAATTTGAAATAAGAATGGATTTACAATTCATAGAATGGGATATGACTCTTCACATACTCCCCAATGACTCTTTGTATGTCTTAACATGACTTAAGACTCTTTGCCTTCCTAGGAAAACATTAAGTCTATTTTTATAACATAAAGGTGACTTATTACATTAGAAGCATTAAGAAACGTGAAAAATTACAATGCCAACACAAGATTAGAATATCGAGGAGAGAGAAAGTTGGGGAGGAAAGAAGAGAGAGAGGAAAAGAAAGGATGTTTCCCTTGATGAAGTCTACTAATTCTTCTAAGGAGATGAAATTTTGAATCTTTGAATCCTTTTCCTTCTGAAAAACTCATGGATGTTTATACTCGACGCCAAATTGTTCTCCATGTCATGTTGATGAGAAGATTCCCATGCCCTTGAATTCCTTATTGTAAATCATTTACTCATGGTGCGGACAAGAAACTAGATTTTGATGACCTACGGACACCTCGAATTGAGTGTTTAGAAACACTATTGAATGTAACCTATGATGATGGCAAGCGTTGTTCTTTGAGATCCCTTCTGAATATGTTGAAGGTTTGGGACAAATCTTGTCCTGACTCCTTGCAACACTTCCACATTGATTTGAACATGATCCTGATGAAACACATTATGAACAGTTTGACATGTCAACTGTGAGTTCCACCTCACACATGAGTGTCAAAAGACACTATTGAGATCCATGAAAGTGACCTCACTTATACAGTTCTTGCCCCTACGAATTTGAACTTCAATCTACTATATTTGGAAAAGGAAATTATTTTTAGCAAGTGTCAAGAATTTTCCCTCTATGGGCTCCAACTAGTGATGTCAACTTGAATATTCAACTCCCAGCATGCTCTTTCTATGAAATCGACCTTTGGAGTAATCATGCTATTTTTAGTAAGTGCCCACAGAAAACTTACTATTTTTGGCAAGTGCACAAATTAGCTTTTCCAGACCTCAGATGATTATGGTAGCTCGAATTACCCTTTCTCCATGTGTTCCCCTCACCTTCTGGATTGATTTACTATTTTTAGTAAGTGTTAAATTTGGACCAAGATGCTTGTTCTGATGAACTTCCAACTGTAGTGCATCCTCTATGTTAAACGTCTCTTTTGTAGGTTCTTCTGTTGATGAATTTCCCAAAATAATAGTCCAATATGCAGAAGACCTGCTATTTTTAGAAAGTGGGCTTCTGGGGGTAGGAATTATGTAGAAAAAGTTCTCCAATATGGGTTTTTTCCCAGTATCACCCCTTATAAATTTTTTGCTTAACCGATCAAAATTTTGAGAGATTTTAAACTTTTAATTTTTTGACCTAGCGGCACTTCTAGACACGACAACCATTAATGGACCTCAAAAATTGTAGGTATAGTTTTATCCTCTATTTTTAATGGAAATTAATTTTTTTATACGGGTTTTTACTTCTCGTGCTTTCGGTGAAATCTTGTTTCGATTCAACTATGTATTTGACGTGAAATCAAGCTTTCTTCTCCGTTGGACTGGAAAGAGGATTTATTCAATGTGAATGTTTTATGCCATAAGAGGAGGGTCTGAAGGTGTTTTTTGATGGTTTTGATATATGAATGAACATAAAAAGATAGTTCTTCAATCCATGCATCCGTTTTCAAGATCTCTTCAAAATTCCATTTTGTGGCAATGGAGATTTTCACTATTCTTCTTCTCTATTCTTCATTTCTTCTCCTCAGTTTAATGAAATATTATTTTGAGACCTATGTATCACCATGGGGTAGAGTATTTTATTACTTGTGGTGAAGTTGGTTTGATTTATGGAAATGGCGGAGTGGTGGTAGGAAGTTGCATAGGAGTTTGCAGAGCAAGTGTGCATGAGAATGTTAGATGTTAGATGTTAGAAGTAGGAGGGAATTTAAAATTTGAAAATTTCAAAGGCATGGCGAGAGGAAAATTTTCATGTCCCTGAATTCTCTCACCTAAATAGGTATCTAGGGACATCAATTTTCATGTCACACCTCATCTTGACATGTGGCGTAGGTCTACCTAAGGGGATTAAAGCCAAAAATATGCTTTAAAGCACTAAGGGGTTGGAAGTTGGTCACATGAGGGACCTTGAGGCATCATGGAGGGGATAGGAGCATTTTATAACCTTTATGTCCCTCACATCAAAGGGAAATGAGGTACGTTAGTTTTCATAGTCCATTAGGTGATGACACGTGGCAACGATCTGATGGTTGAGAATGAAGGCTTGACAAACACCTGGGGTTGGAAATTCACTCTTGAAGAGGTCACATGGGTGACCAAGAGTCTTCTTAGGGGATGGGAAAAAAATTTCATATCTGATTTCCCGGGGACATGAGGGATATAAAATTTCATTGTGCGTTAGATGATGACATGTGGCAGTGATCCAACGGTGAAGGATTTGAGCTCCCACAAACACCTGGGGGCTGAACTAGAGATCTTGGAGGTCATATTGTTAGTGAAAAATCATAGGACCCACTAATGGTCTATTTTTGTGTGGGGGATTCAGTGTGATTGCACAACATTAGACCATCTCTCAAGTTGTGGGACTTGCAAAACTAGAGATGGACCTCCAGAGAAGGTTGGTTCTTGCTTCCTAATCTACCTACCACAAGCTACTCCAATGTAGGAAGAACCTATCTAATCCTAATCTAACCTTCCAAGGAGACAAGGAGAGAGAGAGAGAGGGTGAAAGATAGCCTACACTAAGTGGTGATACACCAAAAAAGGAAGTGGCTAATCATAGATCCGACTGCCTAAAGTGGAGAGAGGTGAGAAGAGGAGAGGGTGGACAAGATGCACCACGGACCAGAGATAGATTTAATATAGAACACCACCTCAAAAACAATTAAGCACATCTCCCGAAAATTGCAATAGACATTAGAGAATGCATAGTATAGCTGCAATGATGAGAGGTAAGAAGAGACAAGAAAAGAAGCAAGGATGGACAGATGATGCATCACAAAATATATTTTATTGCTCCAAAGTTACATGGTACATCATCAGTGGGAAAGAGGCAAGAAAATGCCATTACACAATTGTGAGAAGAGGCTTAGACTTAGCATTCTACCCTAAGAAAGAAATAGAGAGGGGGGTAGGAGAGAAAAGATGAGCAACAACCGTTTGAATATGCCCCTCCTTTAAAATATATAGGAAGAATAAGAGAGAGAGGAGGGAAGAATTTGAATCCTACTTCAACCACCTTGAGATATGCATTGAATTCCACCTCTGAAAGCTCAACCATTGACCCTCAATGCCCCCTAAAAACCCACCTACAATCTATCAAGTCTGCCTTGATTTTCTGTTTGGCGTGTTGAGGGAAGAAGAATGACAGATAAAATAAATCCAATCTGGTAGTTGAAGTAATCAGTTTCTACATTAATGTCCTGAAAGATGTTTTCCCATTTTTCACCTACCAAAGCCTGTTAAAATAATATTTTATGCTTCCATGGCATAAAGGATGTTGAGATATTTCTACAAAGTCTTCTCCTACCCAAATCTGAGTTTCCGGTTGAAAGATATGGATGTCTAAAGATCCGGGTTGTGGGCACGCAATATTTAAAGATTCTATTTGTATCGGGTCCACGTGGTAGCCTAACACATCTTGAAGCTTTGGATCCTTCCTTTCACTCTTGAAATTGCACTAGATTTACACATGGTGGCTTCCATGGGCTCCTCGGGCTCCTTTGTATTTTGCTTAAGTCCCTCCTATTGGCAGAGACACTATGCCTGACCCAAGACAAGTGGAGGATTTTGTAGGATTTTGGAATTTTAAATGGTCGATCTCATCTTTTTAGGCCCTGGCCAAGTGGTGGGTTGGAGCTCATTTGGGAACTACCTTCTGGGCCATGCCTTTGAAGTTGCACCGATGAGACACGTGGCAGCTTCCGTAGCCTTGCTCTATTTCTTTTCGTTTTGGCTATCCCTTTTTGCTTGGCGGAGGCATATGTCGACCACCTCGGACATGTGGAGGCTCAGCACTTGTTTGGGAACCCACTCTAAATTTTACTTTTGAAGTTGCACCATGCTGAAACTTGGGTCCTTTTGCTGGCCTGCCTCTACTTAAACTTTTCAATAGCTGACTTTGTCCCTTTTTGGGTCTAGGACATGTGGAAGCTTGGAGCTTATTTGGGAATCACCTTTTCTTTGACTCTTAAAGATGCACCATTTAGAAACGTGAAGGCTTCCGCTGGTCCTCTATACTTAGTTATTTTGGGCCCACTCTGTCTCCCCTTTTTGACTCTGACCATGTGGAAAGCATGCACTCATTTGATTCTCCGCACTTTGGACCCAACTTTTGTGTTGCGCCGAGATGACACGTGGAGGCTCCGCACTCGTTTGGGGGACTGCTTTTGGCTTCGACTCTTAAAGATGTGCCATTGAAACATGTGGAGGCTTCCAATTATTCCTTCCATATTTAATCAATTTGGGGTTGAGTTGAATCATATGTGAAGTCCCAAAACTTTGAGTCTTTCCCCATCTTCTACACTTTGAGCCTCTAGACTCTTTTGACACCGCTGGCCTCCCTCATTGTCAAGCTCACCACCTCCTCACTCTGAATCATTTGTGAAGCCTGAAGACTTTGAGCCTTTCCCCATTTCTCTCCTGAGAGCCTCTAGCCTCTCCATCTCCATTTTCGAGTCTACCCGCAACCGACGGTTGGATTCGAAATGTAGCTCATTCGATGGAAACGCATCTTATAATTCTTCTTGTGTAGGGTTGGTTTTGATCAATTTTTCTAGGGGAAAAATTGAGATAACAATTTGGAAAATCACAGGGGACATCTTCCTGCTATATGTAGAGACCAATAGCATTGTTGCATCCATTGGGTATGGAGTCATGAATGATAGCCTGGTACTGATCTTGTCCCTGAAATGGACTCCCCGATTGCTTGCACTTGCGACCACGGACCTATCCCAAAAATATATTGTCTTGAAAATGATTTTAGTTGATCTTCGTATTTATTTCATTTGAAATTCGCAAATCAGTACAGAAACTATGGGTCTCTTTCACTGCTAATTCTAAAGGGCTTGGCGCATGGAGAAATGTGAATCAAAACTTATATACAAAGACAAAATCATACATGCCTCAAATAAGACATGCGAGTGTGTGCAAAAGCACTTCTTCTACTAAAGAAAAAATTCTAAACCTACTCCTACACTAACTAGAGAGAAAAGGGACTCAAACAAATCCTGCAATTGGTAGGGAGAAGTAGCTTCCCTTCCTCAAAAGGGGCAGCCATGTAAATGATTTGACACTGAATATGGGTTGTCTTTATGAGTGAAAAAAATGACTATAAGTCGGTCTTCCACCTAAATCATCAAGGAATATACATCAACAAAAATACCTCCTTAAATTGATTGACATTGGAATCCTGGAGGTGATGATGGCGACCCTTGGTGCTTTGATACTCATCCTCATGTCCTGAAGTGGGTATGACTAGTTTTGGCTTCTCCCTTGGCTCCAATGAAGCCAAGTACCTAATTAGGCATGGTCTGATCCTTTAGATGTGCCCATTGCTATGAAATTCAAATCCAAAAATGGAGTCTTCCTGATGACCTTCATGGGTGGATGGTTTGAGAGAGATGATGAAATTTTCTAGCTCCTTCCCTTCCTCCTCCTTTAAAGAACATGGAATATTCATTTCTTCCAACCTTGGTTCCAGAGGGCTGTTATGAAGTGCAGGTTGTTGTACTTGAATGCTCTCCTTCATGGTAACAGGCTCATGTGCTTGGAAGGTGGATGGTGGAGGAGAAAATGATGTTATCTCCTCACACTCCTCTCCATCAAAAAAATCTTCCAAGTTTGACAAGAATTCTACCTACTTGTTGTCCTGCTACATGTGCTTTACCTCCTCCATGGTGTTGTCTCGATCTGCAACTTGCTCACCATGGTTCCCTTCATCCTCAAACATGAAGTGTGAAAGATTAAACTCTTCTTCAACATTAGAGATTAAAGGGGATGAAATGCGAGGAATAATTGAAGGTTCTTCTTTGGCCTCGCTCTACTCATAGATCTTCTGAAACTATATGGTCTTCCTCCATCATGGGTTCATCAATCAAATCAGGCCCTTGAAATGAAAGCAAAAAATCTTCAATGATGCTTTCTTCATTGAGTGGCCTCAACTCTAATTTGATCTCTCCTAGCTGCTCCTCTTCAATGGGACTTAGAGCTGGTTGTTCCTCTTCCTTAACTGGTTGTGCACTTGGATTAGATCAACATCCTCTTCAAAAAAGTGTCATTATGGACACTACATTTAGAGCAAACAGATTGTTGATCTTCTTCCTCTTGTTCTTGATCTTCTTCTACTGCAAACTCAGCCTTAACCACCACTGGTTATTCAACCCTAACCTCCTCTGTTGGCTTAACCATTAAGGGGATCTTTGTAAACCCAAATTTGGCAGCCCAACTCTTGATTTATGTCTATCATTTCTTCTCTGTTGGGTTCCTCTTCTTATTGTTCTCCTTGACTGGATTCTTGAGTATCTTCCCAACATGGACTTGGGAAAGCAAGAGGAGTGGTAGGTTGGGATTCAACCAATTTTGCTATTGTTTGTGGTGGAGAGGGAGTGGAACTTCTTGTTTTTTTGGAGGGAATGACTATTTGGAAGGGAAAAGGGAAGAAGAATTGAGATGATATGGAAGACTAGAAGATGGGGAAGGAAATCAACACTTGGGACAACAACCGAGGGGATTGACTCTTGACCATGCTTTGAAATGATAAAGTTTGAGAAAGAGAAAATGAAGGAAAAGGAGCTAGTGATTGACTTACCCATTGACAAGGTTGTCTCGCACTTTGCTCATATGCCTCAATATCCTCAATCCACTGTGTAATTTGAGGCAACATTTCAACCATGAAGTCAAGCTTCTCCTGAGGGCTGTAATGTCTTGGAAAAGGGCCACCCATGGACAAGGTTCCTTGAAACCAATCTGAATGCCTTCATCTATGTTGTAGCCTTGGAATGCACCATGCTAGCCTCTATTATTTGAATATTCTCCAACAAATCAACATTTTCCATGTAGCTATCACCATTGTATGCGTCCCCTTGTTCTTGATAAGATCCATGGCCAAACTGGTTTTGACCCTGCTCATATGGGTAAGCATAATGGTTCTGGATTTGATCATAATACTGATCTGGAGGAGTTGAGAAATACATTGGAGGTGGACTTGCACTGTTGTTGCTTGTAAGTGTGAGTTCCAAGAAGGAAATGAAGTCATGATTGCACAACTTCATGAAATGGAAGAAAATGAAAGAGATGGAAGAAAAATGGTTGAAAATGGATGGGAAATGGATGAAAAAGGTCTCAGAACTTAGAGAATGGGTCATTGACCAGATGGAGTCGCTAGATGTGCTTTACATGTGCCTCAAAAGGTTGAATCCTAATAGGAACACACCAACCTGCTAAGATGAAGTGGTAAGGTGCTTCAGACATGTCCCACCAGGTGTGCCAAAATTGTTAGTACAAAATCACAACACCCCCAAATGGCCTAGTCTTATGTGGGGCATTCGGTGTGATTACATAACATTGGACCATCTCTCAAGCTATGGGACTTGTAAAACTTGAGATGGAACTCCAGAGAAGGCTAGTTCTTGCTTCCTAATCTACTTCGGTGTAAGTAGAACCTATCTAATCCTAATCTAACCTTCAAGGAGACAGGGGAGAGAGAGGGGCGGTGAAAGAGAGCCTACACTAAGTGGTGATACACCAGAAAAGGAAGTGGCTGATCGGAGATTTGATTACCCGAAGTGGAGAGAGGTGAGAAAAGGAGAGGGTGGACAAGATGCACCATAAACTAGAGACATATTTCACATAGAACACCACCGCAAAACCCATTAAGAATAGCTCCCGGAACCTACAATAGACATCGAGTATGCACAATATACCCTGCAATGATGAGAGGTAAGAAGAGAAAAAAATAAGCGGGATGGAAAGATGCATCATGAAACAAATTTTATTGCTCCAAAATTTACATAGTACACCATTAATGGGAAAGAGGCAAGAAAAATTCCATTAAAGGGCTGTGAGAAGAGGCTTAGAATCGACATTTTTCCCTAAGGGAGAAAGATAGAAGGGGGTAGGAGAGAAAAGATGAACAACAACCATTTGAATATGCCCCTCCTTTATAATATATAGGAAGAATAAGAGAGAGAGGAGGGAAGAATTTGAATCCTGCTTCAACCACCTTGAGATATGCATTGAATTCTACCTCTGAAAGCTTAACCACTGACCCTCAATGCCCCCTTAAAATCCACCTACAATCTTTCAAGTCTACCTCGATTGTCTATTTGGCATGTTGAGGGAAGAAGAACAAGGATCAAATCAAATCCAATCTGGTAGTTGAAGAAATTAGATTCTACATTAATGGCTTGAAAGATGTTTTCCCATTTTTCACCTACCAAATCCTATTAAAATAATATTTTATGCTTCCATGGCATAGAGGATGTCGAGACCTTTCAAAAATTCTTCTCCCACCCAAATCTGAGTTTCTAGTCGAAAGATATGACTATTTAAAGATCTGGGTCATGTGCCAAATATTTAAAGAGTTTTCTCATCTGGGTCCATGTGGCAACCTCATGCATCTTGAAGATTTGGATCCTTCCTTTCACTCTTGAAATTACACTGGATTGACACGTGGTGGCTTCTGCAGGCTCCTCGGGATCCTATATATTTTCCTAAGTCCCTTGTATTGGCAGAGACACTATGCCTAACCCGAGACATGTGGAGGCTTCACACTCATTTGGAACTACCCCCAGTTTTTACCTTTGAAGTTATGCGATCAAGACATGTGGAGGCTTCCACAATATTTTGGACTTTTCAATGGCCGATCTCACCTTTTCGGCTCTGGCCACATGGTGGGTTAGAGCTCGTTTGGGAACTTCCTTTTAGGCCATACCTTTAAAGTTTTGCCGATGAGACACATGATGGCCTCCATGGCCTTTCTATGTTTCTTTGCATTTTGGCTAATTCTGTTTGCTTAGCAGAGGCATATGTCGACCACTGGACAAGTGGAGGCTCTGCACTTGTTTGGGAACCCGCTCAAAATTTTTCTTTTGAAGTTACACCATGCTAACACTTTTCTCCTTCCACTAGCCTTGCCTCTGCTTGACTTTTCAACGGCCGCTCTATCCCTTTTCAGGTCTAGGATACATGGAATCCCGATGCTTGTCAGGGAATCACCTTTTGCTTTGACCCTTGAATGTACACCGTTTGGACACATGGAGGCTTCTGTCGGTCCTCTATACTTAGTCCTTTTCAGCCCGATCTGTCTCCCCTTTTAATCTAACCACATGGTGAGCTCGTGCTCATTTGAGTCTCCGCACTTTGGACCCAATTTGGTGTTGTGTCGATATGACACGTGGAGGATCCGCGCTCATTTGGAGGACCACTTTTGGCTTTGAATCTTAAAGATGTGCCATTGAAACACATGGAGGCTTCTGCTTATTCCTTCCATACTTAGTCAATTTGGGGCCGAGTTGAATCATATGCGAAGTCCCAAAACTTTGAGTCTTTCCTTGTCTTCTACACTCTAAACCTCTAGACTCTTTTGACGTTGATGGCCTCCCTCATTAGTGAGCTCGTCTGCCTCCTCGCTCTGCATCATTTTTGAAGCCTGAAGACTTTGAGACTTTCCCCATTTCTCTCCTGAGAGCCTTTGGCCTCTCCATATCCATTTACAAGTCTACCTGAAACTTTATTGTTGGATTCAAAACATAGGCTCATTTGACGTAAACACCTCTTAGAATTCTTCCTGTGTAGGGTCAAGTTTGATCAATTTTTACCAGGGGTAAAAATTGACATAATATAGATGTGGGTCTAAAGGGATTTTAGGGGCTGGGAATAATATCTAAACCCTCATTTCTTTGATATTGAGGGATGTGAGGAACAAAAAATGTCGACTCCTGGTGTGACATGTGTCCTTCCAAAATTTGAGTAAATGTCGAACTCGCTCTAAGAGGACAACTTGAAACGACGATAACTTGAGCTCTTGATGGATGTTTTTGATGAAATTTTATATTATATTGACTTGAAATAGCCTTCTAAATATAATGATGGGGGTATCAGGTCTTGATTCCTCCATTTGATCCCTGAAAAATCAGATTGTTGATCTAGTACTCCACATGTGCATGAGAAAAAATGATTGCAGACCCATTTCTCTAAAGTGTTGTGAAAAAAATAATTCACCATATTTTAGGGATTAGAATTAACTTTTCGATGATATTTTTTTTCTACTAAATCCATCCATATCTCCCAAATCCACCTTTGGAAGCTCAATAGTTGTTTTGGCCTGTGCACTACCTAGGCCTGTGAAACTTGATTTTAGTGAAACTATCCCAACTTCTCTAAATCCTTCTTGAATCTTCCTAAATAAAATCCATGATAATCCTAGGACTTTTATTCACTTCTGTGTCTAGTTCATATTTTCTATTCCACTCCATGGGGTTACTCTAGTCCTAGGAAGGCTAATGATAGCCCTTCCCACAACTGCTCGAAGTTTGCATTTTTCAATGAAATCCTAAAATCGCCTAGCGGGGTTGATTTTATTTCATAAAACACCTAGGGGAATGAATTAAAACCTATTAGAAGGTTACCGAGAATGAATGGGTAGACCCGGGGTGCCTCAGAATGATAAAACATGAAAATTTTGGTACAAGGGTATCGTTGTCATGCTTAGAAATTGTCAATTTCCATGTTGCACATTTTCACGACAACAATTGGCTCTAGCTTGGAGACATGACATGGAATGAGCGTAGAAAATACATGACATGAGAACTCCTAGAATCTCAACTTACAACATATTGACCAGTGCGTTATCAATTAGGCCCTATGGAATCATGTACAACTTAAAACAAGAGAGGGAGAGAGCGAAGAAGGAAACACACACACACACCAAAAAATGAAAGGAAACACACAACACACATGAAAAGGAAACAACACACACAACAGAAAGGGAAACACACCTAGAAATCACCTATAGTACAAGACAGGGGAAAACCCTCTTTCACTGAAGCACTTTTCATTCCTCAAAATTCAACCATGAGTGGCCAAAACTGAGTGATCTTTTTCTGCGAAGACATTGATGGTTAAATAAAGTATCCTCCTCTCCTTAATTATTTATGAAAGCTTGGTGCTTTCATGATTGTCTGCATACTTGGTAGGAGTTAGTCTACATGAGATTCTTGATGTTCGTGGCCTTTGGTTAGAAATTCCATTGCCTTCACGCTATTTGAAATCGGTTTCATAGTGTCTATTGCCTTGTGTTTATCCACATAGTTGATTTTCATTGAGCATCTCATCACTTCCCCAAAGCTGATTTTCATTCAGATTTCTTTAATATTTTGAGTTACTTTCTTTCCCAGATCTATGCTCATTGACATCTTCTCCATGAGAAACCTTAGATTCATCCTTTATCTCTACTCTATTATGAGGTGCTTGAAGATTGAATGGAGGATTAGAAGTAACCTCATACTTGTCTTGTATGGCCATGGCATGATTTAAGAGATCGAAAATCAGCTCGGGGTCTTCCATAACTTCTTCTACATCTAATAGTTCTTGCAAAAAGTTCTCCTTTGTTACTCCCTGCTGCACATCTTTGGATGTCTTCAAAGAATCTTTATTTTGTAGCTCAAGGAAAATATCTGGAGGGATAAATTCATCATATTGGGAATTGCTGCATTCTATCACTCCTTTTCAAGAGGGGATTCAGCTTCAAAGGCCTTAAAACTCCTTGTTTTACTTTCCTCATCATGGAAAGAGTCTTCCTCTTCAAATGGGAAAGAAAATACCTCGATTTCATCATTGGATCCACCAACCATTGGCTCAGGGGGGACATCATATTTCTCATCTTTATTTGTTTCAACATGGCCAACCTTCACTCGATTGAGGCTTTTAAATTAGATTTTTACTTGTCTTGTAGATTCATGGCTTGCATTAGGAGTTTGAGAATGAGCTCAAGATCTTTTGTTTCTTCCATGGCTCTTAGCAGTTCTTATACAGATGATTATTTCCCACTGTTCGAGGGATCATTACAAACTGGTTTGGTCTCTTCTTGGGTGACATGATCAAGGGATTCCTCATATTTGAATGGGAATGAGAATATCTCTTCATCATGGATAAGCACATAAGATGATTTTTCGCTTGAAAATCATCAAGAACCATTTCCTTTCCTCATGGTTTTCATTGTTTGGAAATTTGGGGCTGCTCTTTTATAACTCGAATATCCTCAATGCTTCTTCAAGGATCATACCTCTCTAGGTAGGAATTTATGGACCTATGAAGTCGGGAATATCATCTTCTTATTCAATTGTTATGAAAAGATTCATCCTCCTTCTATCTCGATAAAATATGTTGGCTCCTAGACTTCTCAAATTTCACACCGTATACCTCATCTTATTCTCTGGAAGCAATTTCTCCATGTCCCCTTCACCGGTATGGTTTTGGAAGACCAATTCATCTAATTCTACCCCAAGTCTTGACAGAAACCCCTACTTAGCAACATTCCAAATTAAGTGGAATGTCTACTACCAAAATCATCGCTGAAACTTTCTTTTTTGGAAATCTTGTGAGAGCCACCTGTGCATCTTTGACCTTCCATACAAGTGGGACCTATTTTGACTCCAGGGAGTAATTAGAGCCACCATATGGATTCATGGTGAATTTGAGAGCCTTGGTGAACTTTATAGGCATTACATTGTCGAGGCACTAGAATCTATTATGTAGTTGTTCAATACATATTATCCAACAAGAAGGGAGACATAGAAAGGTTCAACCTTATTAGTCTTTGATGCACTCAAAGAAATCATGTTATGTGAGGGAGGTGTAGGTGGGTTTGGTAGTATCCCTTTAGAATTAGGAGCTACATCATTGGGTGTTAAACTACCACTCTTGATGTATTGAACAAACCTCTCAAATTGTTTAGGGTGAGTCTGCAAATATTCAATTTCAGTAATCTACACCTTGGCTCTATTCGCATATTCTACAAAGTCAAAGGGAGCATAGGTGGAAAAGGGAAATGAAGGGACTGATTTTTGAGTTGGGGTAGTTTTGGAAGTAGGGTTTGATGCTTGGGGAATGGAGGGTATTTTGAATGGCACACTAGGAAATTTTAAGCACTAGTTTTTATAGGAGTAGATTTAGATTTAGAATTGGAAGAGGCATCAAAAGACTTACTTGGAATTACGAGAGCCTTCTTGTTTTCTATAGGACCAAGCTTTAACAATGTTGGACTCCATATAGGGTGGGAGTGAAGATCCTTGACTGATTATTTTGTTTTGCAGAGTCACCATAGGAGAATCATTAGTCTTCTTGTTTTTAGCTATAGTGGAGGAAGAGGCTCCTTTATTAGGCGAGAACGAATGAATACCACACATGAGAAACTGGGTGTATCTTATTTTTCATCTTCATCACCTCCATAATACTCACAAAATCTGATTTGTGTATCATTATGAAGACCATCAATTTCTAGGAGATCATCACCTTCACTTTCTTGTTCAAACTCGGTTCACTTTCCCGAATCTTGTAATTTGCATTCAAGGTTTGGGCTTCCAAGGAAAGCCTTTGGGGTGCTCCTATAATTTTATTTGTGTTTCTTCTTTGGGAAGATGCTCATTCAAAAATTCCCTCTTCAACGATGCCATCTCATTCACCAATTTTTGTAGCAACGGATCTGTTCTTTCATCTCCTGGACATTGAGCTTTACCCTTTAAGGGATTCTTGATCTTTCTAGATAGGATGGATCATCATCAAGTTCAATGGCCAATCTTTGTTCTTTTGCAATATCCCTTGGTTGAACTCTTCATAGGAAAAATCCCACCTTTGGTGATTGAGAACTAATAAAGAATCTCTTGACGTTGTTCTTTGATGGTGAATCCTCTTCCGGTATCCTACGAAGCAACCGAGTCGAAATGATCCACAAAGTCTCTCATAGTTTCATTTTCTCCTTTCTTCATTTGTGCCAATCAAATAAGGAGATCTTGATAGTCCTCAATGAATCTGAATCTTTCCTCGAACTTCCTTTTTATGTCATTCTAGCAAGTGATAGATCACGCGGTAGGAGATAGAACCATTCCACTACTTTTTCTTGGAGGGACTCCACAAATAGTCTTACAACGACATCTTCATGTTGGACACCAAGAATTCCATATGATGTTGTGAAATCATCTATCTATTATTAAGGAATTTGTGTGCCATCACCTTTGAAATTTGGAAAGTTGTTGTGGGAACCTATTAGTAGATCGTGAAGGAGGTTTCAAGAGCAAAATAGGCTTGTATTTCTTACCCATAGAACAATGGGTTGTGGTCTTTATACTTCATCTTCCATTTTTCGTTTCTACTTTTGCTTCAACTCTTGATTCTACATATTCTTCTTAAAATTATTATTCCTTCTGGAACTCAATGTTCAAAGGTGGTTGAAAAATGGGAGAATTTGAAGGGGAGTATCAACAAGAGTTTGGATAGGATTGCCAGGTGAGCTGCTTGAAGACCCGAATGGGGATGAGGCTTGATAAAAATAGTAGGGATTGTCTCTAACTCATCCTTGCTGATTTTGCAAAGCCTTGAAAGTGGGGCCGATAATTCCTCTTGATCTATTCAACCTAGATTATCTCCTTTTAACTAGCTTTTGGAAATTCTTGTAGTGGGAATACAAAAGGACTATGGGACTATGAAAGATCACATGCAACAATTTATAGTGTATCCTTTAGCAATTGATTTTTATAAACTCTTTTCTTTTTTCAATATTTGATTTTTTTGAATTTTGGATCTTGCGGTCATATTTTGGGTACAAATGCTACTAAATCTACCCCACGGTGGGCGCCAAAAATTGTTGGCGAGAAAAATTTTCAAGGGACATTTTTGTGGGTTTCTTGCCAATGCTCTAGGAATCTAAGTACCTCTACTTAACCGGTGTAGCTGCCGCATGTGCATGCACAAGTGAAATATATTTTTCTCTAGATGGCCTTACGACCGTGGATCTAATAGGAGCACTCCACTGACCCTATGATAAAGCTAGCAATATCTTGCTAGGGAAGAATTTGTCTACGAAGAGCGGGAAAGGGGAGTGAGAAAAGACATAGGAGAACTAATGTGGTAGGCATAAAATCATATGCCTTCACACACTAGTTATAAATTTCATCACACACTAAATTAAGAGGAAACAACTCTGCAAGTAGTAATAAGACCAAATAGAATTTGATGAGAACAAATTATGATGAAATCCCTTAGTCAAAGAAATCTATAAACTCCTTCTTCTTGTATTGATTTCTCAAACTAAATTTGTACATAGTGGGAAATGGAGGAAACTTGAGAATGAGGGGAATTGAAGAATTGGCTATCTCCTTTGTTCTCTCAATGCACTCTTGAGTTTACAAAATCAATCACCCACCCTTTGAAATCAGAATGGATTTACAATTTATAAAATGAGATATGACTCTTCACATACTCCCCAATGACTCTTTGTATGTCTCAACATGACTTAAGACTCTTCACCTTACTAAGAAAACATTAAGTATATTTTTATAACATAAAGGGGACTTATTACATTAGAAGCATTAAGACGTGAAAAGTACAATCCCAATGAAAATTAGAATATCTAGGAGAGAGAAAGTTGGGGGAGGAAAGAAGAGAGAGAGGAAAATAAAGGATATTTCCCGTCATGAAGTCCACTAATTCTTCTAAGGAGATGAAATTTTTAATCTCTGAATCCTTTTCCTCCTGAAAAAATCTTGGATGCTTGTACTCGATGCCAAATCATTCTCCATGCCATGTTGATGAGAAGATCCCCACTCCCTTGAATTCCTTATTGTAAATCATTTACTCATGCTGCGGAGAAGAAACTACCTTTTGATGACCTATGGACACCTTGAATTGAGTGTTTAGAGACACTACTTGAATGTAAAATTTGACGATAATGGGCATTGATCTTGGAGATCCCTTCTAAAGATGTTGAAGCTTCAAGACAAATATTGTCCTAAATTTTTGCAACGCTGCCACACTAATTTGAACATGATCATGATGAAACACATTATGAACAATTTGAGGATGTCAACTATGAATTCCACCTCACACATGAGTGTCAAAAGACACTTTTGAGATCCATGAAAGTAACCTCTATTGTATAGTTCTTGCCCCTACAAATCTGAACTTCAATCTACTATATTTGGAAAAGACAATTATTTTTAGCAAGTGTCAAGAATTTTCCCTCTCTGGGATCCAACTGGTGATGTCAACTTGAATATTCAACTCCCAACATGCTATTTCTGTGAAATATGACCTTTGGAGTAATCATGATATTTTTAGTAAGTGCCCATAGGAAAACTTACTATTTTAGGCAAGTGCACAAATTAGCTTTTCTAGACCTCAGATGATTATGGTAGCTCGAATTACCCTTTCTCCCTACATTCCCCTTGCCTTCTAGATTGATTTACTATTTTTAGTAGGGGTCCACGAGATCACTTACTATTTTTAGTAAGTGTTAAATTTGGACCAAGATGGTTATTCTGATGAACTTCCAATTGCAGTGCATCCTCTGTGTTTAGCGTCTCCTTCGTATGTTCTTCTATTGATGACTTTCCCAATATAATAGTCCTCTATGTAGAAGACCTGCTAATTTTAAAAAATGAACTTCTAGGATTTGGATTGATGTGGAACAAAGTTTTCCGATATGGGTTTTTTCCCAATATTGCCCCTTTGAAAATTTGTGCTTACTCAATCAAAAGTTTGGGAGATTTTAAAATTTTAAATTTCTAACCGACAACCATTAATTGACCTCAAAAATTATAGGTTTTGGTTTCTCCTCTGTTCATAATGGAAATCAAATTTTTGATATGGGTTTTGGTTCTTGTTCTTCCGATGAAATCTTGTTTTGATTCGACTGTCGGTTTGACAGAAATCAAGTTTTTTTCTCATTGGGATGGAAAGAGGATTTCTTCACTGTGAATGTTTTATGCCATGAGAGGAGGGTCTGAAGGTGTGTTTTTGATGGTTTTTATAGAGTAACGAACAGAAAAATATGTTTTTTCAATACTTTCATCTGTTTGTAAGATCTCTTCAAAATTCCATTTTGCGGCAATGGAGATTTTCACTGTTCTTCTTCTTTGTTCTTCATTTCTTCTCCTCAGTTTGATGAAATATTATTTTGAGACACAGAGTATCACCATGGGGTAGAGTATTTTATTAGTGTGGTAAATCTGGTTTGATCTTTGGAAATGTCGAGTGGTGGTAGGAAGTTGCAGAGGAGTTTGCAGAGCAAGTTGTGCACGAGAATGTTAGATGTTAGATGTTAGAAGCAGGAGGGAATTTAAAATTTGAAAATTTCAAAGGCATGGAGAGAGGAAAATTTTCATGTACCTGACATCCCTCACCTCAAAGGGACATGAGGGACACCAATTTTCATAATGTGCCTTAGCTTGACATGTGGCAGAGATCCAACGTTAGGGGATAATGCCAAAAAACAACTTTAAAGCATCGAGGGATGTAAGCTAGTCACATGAGGGACCTTGAAGCATCATGGAGGGGCTAGGTGAATTTTTCCAACCTTTATTTTCATCACCTCAAAGGGACATGATGGACATCAGTTTTCATGGTGTGTCAGGTGATGACACGTGGTAATGATATGACGGTTGAGATTGAAGGCTTGACAAACACATGGGGGTTGGAAATTCATTCTTGAAGAGGTCATATGGGTGACCAGGAGTATCCTTAGGGGCTGGGACATTTTTTTCATATCTGATGTCCCTCACCTTAAAGTGACATGGGGACATCAATTTTCATGGCACGCCAGGCAATGACATGTGGCAATGATCTAATGGTGAAGGCTTTGAGCTCCCGCAAACACCTGGGGGCTGAACTAGCGATCCTGGAGGTCATATGTGGGTCCGAGAAGGATTTTAGGGGATGGGTGAAATTTATTAACCCTCATTTCCTTGAGATTGGGGGACATGATGGACATAAAAATTCACTAGACTCCTAATGCCGACACATGTCCTTCCAAAATTTGACTAAATCCCAAACTCGCTTGAGGGCAACTTGAAATGGCAATAACATGAGCTCTGATGGACATTTTTGATGAAATTGTATATTATCTTCACTAGAAATATCCTTGTAAATCTAATGATGGGGGTATCAGGTCTTGATTCCTCAATTTGATCCCTAAAAATTGGATTGTTGATCCGGTACTCCACCTGTGCATGAGAAAAACTGATTGCAGACCCATTTCTCCAAAGTGTTGTGAAAAACATAATTTCACCATATTTTAGGGATTGGAATTCTATTTTGAAGATGTTTTATTTTTCTCCTAACTCCATCTGGAGCTCCCAAAATCACCTTTGGAAGCTCAGCAAGAATTGTTTTGCCTATGTCTTTGCTAGGCATGTGAACCTTGATTTTAGTGAAACTATCCCAAATTCTCTGGATCCTTCCTGAATATTCCTAAATCAAATATATGATGTTCCTAGGACTTTTATTCACTTCAATTTCTAGTCAGATTTTATCTTCCACTCCATGGGATTGTTCCAGTCCTAGGAAGGCTAATGATAGCCCTTTCCACAATGCTCAAAGTTTACATTTTTCAATAAATTCCTAAAATCATCTAGGGGGTTGATTTGAATTTCCTAAATCACCTAAAGTAATGAATTAACACCAATTGGGAGGTTATTGGATTAAGCTGGTAGACCGGGTGCCTCGGTATGATAAAACATGAAAATTTTGAGTACGGGGGTATCGTTGTCATTCTTTAAAATTATCAATTTCCCTGTTACACATTTGCATGACAATATGATGATATTACTAGATTGTTCTTGAGTAATTACAACATCAATCTTAACTAGTTCATTTTTATCAATGAAAAAAGTTGTTCCCTATGTGAAAAATTATGATATCGTTCATTAATTTCTTTGATAAGATCTTTTGCTCTAATCTCCCATATCCTTAATTCCTTAATATCAGGAACAATATTTTCCATCACAAGGGTTGTACAATTATCAGCCACAAGAATGTCAACCAATTTTTGTTTTTGCCATCATCATCAAAATTTCCCCCAATTGGTGAAGGAGGATCTGAAGTGGCTTGTTGTTGTGGCACGAGTGCTCCTTTTGTGCAGACTAAATAAGATCATCATGATGGAATTGTTATTTCCCATCTACTCTCATGTTTTAAAGGTTTTAAAATACAAAATACTCGAATCCATATCTATATTATTTAAAATAGAAGTTCCTCTAGCACTTTGCACGCCACCCAATGAAAAGTTGGGGAACTCTGAAGTGGTATAATTATGTGTCCCCCTGCTCATTCTAGGGAACACTATCCTCTTTCCCCTACCATGAGGTGGAAGGGGAGGTGGGTGTGGTGTACTCCTTAAGCATTGAGTAAAGGGGGTGGCCATGGGTTGAACATGAGACCGAGGTTGCAAAAATTCTATGAGCATCAATAATTTAACAATATTAGTATGTTGTATGCATAAAGTCAAATAAGAGAACACTAAGCACTTAAAAATAATGAAATCAATATGGATTTCTTATGTGTGAATGTTTTTGTTTTTCATAATCAATATATTGTGGCACTAGATGGAAGGGAGGTGGTGGCATTGCAAGCCCTAATTTTAAGGAAAACCAATTAAATTGAATGATAAAATCCTAAAACCAAGACTAATATAAATAAAATTTAAATCTACAATTTATTCATACCTAAAATTGAAGGGCAAAGAACTTCAAAGACTAAATATCTCGTTTCTTAGGTATGTAAGTAGTTTTGGAGCATTAGACACCATGGGTGATGTTTTGGACATGGATGCACATTAGGAAAATGACATATGTCATTGTCAAGACTCAAATTATCATTAGTATATAAACAATTTTTTTCAATAGCTATGAGACGATCCAAATGAACTCCACATGTGTTTGCTTCTACTTCTAGGCTCTTGGGTGCTAGTGACAATAATAGTGTCATCGGTCATGGTGACATCAACTGCAATTTTGTCACTAGACCCTCAGTCTAACAAGTTTATGTCCATGAACTACCGTAACATGTCTAAATTTGTTGTTTCACTTGCTTTGACCCATTGAAAATAAATTATATATATTTTTGAATTGATTTAAAAATGATTATTTTGAAAAGAATCAAGATAGAATGATTTAAAAATAAAATTCTCACCAAGTGTTGGTCCATATAAATTGCATATTTTTCCATCTTCTCATGCAAAGGTGCTTAGAATAGATGTTGATTTTAGTGTGTGAAAACCCTCATAATAGAAAACAAGAAAAATAAATAATCGCACTAGGATTCACAATGAGTATTGTCAAGGTTATAGTCAATATTTCTGAAAGATATGAATACCAATTAAATATAACACTAGAAAGGGTTTGGAGAAGGTAGTACACTACCCACTAAGGAAATTCAGTGTATCTTCCTTGTAAAATGATGCGAGCCTGGAAAAATTCCACCATGGCTAGGAGAAAGGGGTATTTGATTGATTGAGTGCTAATCCCTCTTTTGGAGGGATTATTAACCTCAGCCTCAACAAAAATCTTGTAAAATTAATCTAAAAAATTATTTTCCGATAAGGAATAATGGTTTTGTCGATACTGAAATGCATTTTGATGGGGTAGCCCCATTAGATGATGAATATCATCAAGGGTTATTTTGATGAAAAATTAGTGCAATGGTAACACAACATGGAAGGAGAAATTAGAAATATTATAAGTATGCATTAAATAGTATGTCAACTTGGTTTTGTCTCATATTGAGGCATGTACAGTAGTCCATGGAACCCTGAGTTTCCAATCTAATCAGATTGATATTTAATTTCCGGGTCTTCCAGCAGTTGTAGTAACTATGAATATAATAGGTTTATGTAAACAAAAGGCTGAGTGATAATTGAAATATTATTAGTGCCATGATTCTTTATCTTTAAAAAAAGAGAGGTGTTTCTAGATACTGTATTGGTGCTGTGTATGTGTCATGTGGAGATCTAGTCGTGTGGATAATACTAGAAGTGGATTGTAGAACAAACCATTTGGAAAAGTGACTGATGTTTGTAAAAACTCTAGTCCGGAGAAACCTACAAGTGAAAATGGGAAAAAATGAATGGGGATGGTATATATGTAGGAAAGGAATAAGCCCACTTTGGTAGAGGTTAGGAACATGGATCCGAATGTCGACAACATGGGAATGCTACCGAGTAGAAACACAAATGGGGCATTGGGCGACAATGTAATAATGTGACATTTGGTATCACCATTTGTGATTCCATTTAGCGTCGATAGCACAACAATGTCTAAGATCTAGAAATGATGACATGTTATTAGATAGAAACATATATTTGAATATGTTTGACAATGTGTGGGAGATCATGTATGTCGAATTGTTTTGCAAACCCAACCAAAGGACAAGGCTATATGTTTATTAGTGAAAAAAACATAATGGTGTAACCACACATCAACATTATGTCATTATCGATGGTAAGAGATTTAAATTATGAGACGTGAACACATATATGTAGATGTTCGACAACTTGGAAAAAAATACATTTGTTGTTATCCTGAAACCATCCTTTCCTAGATTCACGAATAATGTGAATACCTTTTTTGGAACATTCGCCACAAATTCTATATTAAATTTTTGGAGGGGGATCTTAAAATGAACCATGCTCTCCTAAGACTTTCAATCAGTCTAATAACATTGTTAAACAAGTTTGTGATTAATCTCCTTCTAGTATTCCTCCTAAGATAATCTGTTTCACATTATATAACACGACATCACAAGAGGAAATTTTTCTAAGTTGAAACACTAGTTTTTATACCTCCTTATTACTTAATACTCTTCTTCAAACTTGTCATATATTTCCATATATATCCAAGGTATAAGTTCATATTGTTTCTTTGAAATGAATCCTCTAAGCCTTCAAAACTATACAACTACCATAGCCATACCCGAATCTTTCAATTTTTAATCTAAATCTTATTCCCAAGGAATTGATACTCACTATATACCTTGAATACACTTAAAACTACATATAAACCAACTTTAAACATGTTATAGTAGACTATTCTAGCTTTTAAACAACTTTCTTCTCTGAAAAACCTTAAAAAAGGTATACCAATAATGAGTGAAGGTTTTTGTTTCTTGATACTCTTTTTTGAGTTATATAAGACTTTTTAATGATTGATAACTCCTCCTTAATTCCTTTAAATAGATATAATAAGGTTATCTCTCAATGATATAGGTTATAAATCATTAATCATTTGTTTAAACACTAACAACCCAAATGTATAGTCTATACTCTTTCAAACTTCACACACAAGTGTGTTCATCACATGACCAACATTTATCATTCCAAAAATTAGTTTCTATTAACATAAAGCCTTCACATAGGTTACCATTTAATTTATCTAAATCCTTTCCATCACTTAATACACATGATTACCTCATGTACACACAATATTACTTCTTGCATTAGATGTCCTCCTTATCATTACCCTTTCCATAGACTTTTCATGCCATTCCTAAACCCGTAAAAACATCTACACATGTGGAATCATTCTCACATAATATAAACAAGTGAAATTCCATCAAAAATAATTACAATCATTCATACATATAAACATTCATCACATTTTGACACATGTTATGCTCAAAGAAGCTTCATATTGATATCATTATTATATTACAACATACTTTTTGAGTCCTTTTGCTTTGTTACCAAACTCTCCACCTCTCCAAATATTCACACATACCCCTCATTTGAGTACACATAGGTAAATTTGTAATGGAAGGAGGTAGTTAGGTTTCCTCACAATTAACCCAACTAGGATTAGACTCACCAAAGTGAGGTTTTGGGTCATCTTTAGGTGTTGTATTTGGCTCATGGACCCATTTATTACATCATTATTCAACTAGACTAACTTCTAACCCTATACACACCTATGAACTATTCAAATATTCAAACTTGTGGTTTTGGAGGGAAACCACTTATTACATACTTAAGAGTCAAAATAGACTAGATACACACCATGTACATCCAAATGGACCTAAGACACCTAATCAAATATGAAAATCCAAAAATTGCATATGTACAAGGATACTCCTACATCGGACCTCTAACATTGTTCACATTCTTGTTGTTGCTACAAGAGTCTAGGTAAATGTGCCAAATTACATGATTCTAAATTTTCATTAACCATCTTATTTAAGTGTACTAGACAATGTATTTACCATCATCATACATGCTTCCAAGCATCACACTAGTTTTTACCCATCGAATGAACTTTGGAGGGGTAACACGGGTCCACAATCCCAGTTGCATTACTTCACAAATTAGCATAAGTGGCCACATAATGGGCCCACAAAAATGCCACCGAACCTCATAATTAGATGCTTAATAGTTTTTTCGTATTCTATACTATATTGTTGGTGAGAATTTTTTTGGGTGGACAAACTTGTGGATTTATTACCAATGCTCTAGGAATATAAGTCCCTCTACTTAATCGATGTAGCTACTCTATATACATACACATGAAAAGGTGGATTTATGTGGTGACCTTTCAACCGGGGATCCAATAGGGACACTCCACTTTGACCCCCGCAAAAATCTTGTAGATACTTGAAGAGAGGACTTTGTCTCAGAGAGAGGGAAAGGGGAGTGAGAAATCGAGATAGGAGAAATAGTGTTGCGCAGGTAGAAAATTAGATTCTTGCATACATCAATTAGAAGTTTTATCACATGCATTAAAATTAGGAGGAAATAACTCTACACATAGCAATAAGACCAAATGGAATTTATGATTACAAAGTATCAATAAACCCCTTAGTCAAAAAAGGCTTGAAACTCCTTCTTGTATTGATTGCTTAAACCAAGTTGTACATAGTATGAGAATGGAGGAAAAATAGAGAGTGGGGGAAAGGAAGAATTTGGCTATCTCCTTTGTTCTCTCAAGGTAGAATGCACTCTTGAGCTTACAAAATTAATGACCAACCCTTTGAAATGGGAATGACATTACAATTTATAAAATGAGAGGTGACTTATCATCTACCCCTCAATGGCTTTTCATATGTCCTTGTGCAACTTAAAACTTTTTGACTTCCTAGAGAATATTAAGTCCCGTTTTATAACATAAAGGTGACTTATTATATTAGGAAAATTAGGAAATATGAAAAAGTGAAACCTAACATGAAATTAGAATATTGGAAAGTGAGAGAAAATTGGGGGAAGAGGGGTGAGAGAGAGAGAGAGAGAGAATAAGAAGAGGTGATTTTGTTCCCGATGAATTCTCGTTGATCCTTGTTGATGGAAAGCTCTAAATGCAGTGAAAATTTGAATCTTTGAACTCCTTGCACATTATGAAACTCCTTCAAATTAGCTCACAAACGCTTGCCAAGTTAAGTGAATTGTTCCACTGATGACCACAACTCCCAACGTGCATATGATATATCTCAGTGACCCAAACTATGTAGTGAGTGTCAAAAAACATTGTCCAAACTCCGACATGATCATCCCTTTATGCCTCATTGTGCCAAAATTTCCCTTTGAGAACAACCTACTATTAATAGTAAGTGTCTAGATGGAAGGCTTACTATTTTTAGTGAGAGGTGATTTTTGCCTCTTCTCGACCATCGTGATGTGATGGACTCCCTCATTTGATCTTGTGCACACTACCCTTACCTCGACCACTTTTTGGGTTGACCTACTATTTTTAGTAAGCACCCATATAGGGAACTTACTATTTTTAGTAAGTGGTCATTTTAACTATTTTCTCTCCGAAAATCATTTTGGCTTCCTAGTGACCTTGGGTACACACTGCTTTCACCACAACTGCTTTTGATGATGACTTTCTAAACATAGTAAGTCTATATATTTTTAGAAAGTATGTTTCTAGTGATCGATTTGCATTGAAACATAATTGTTTATAATCATATCATCATCGCGACCACATCCTCCAAATTTCACATAATTTTTCCCACTAGAATGTTGGGAAATAAAATTTAAAATTTTCACCTAGTAGTGGCTTCGAGCATGGAGCTACCATGGTGGCCATTAATGGAGCTCAAAATTTTTAGGTCTGGTTTTTATCTCTACTTGCAAAAAAACAACTCCATTACGATATTTTTTTCATTTGGAGCTCATGTGCAAGTTTTTGGCTCAATCGAATCATCAGATTGTTGGGAAATCTGACAAACGTGACTTAGGGTGTGAAGTGGGATTTTGTTGGAGCAAATGATTTAGAGTACCATTTGACCTCTAGTTTATTACATAATTTTCATCTTGAAAAATGTGGAAGTTTACAAAATATGACACCTCAATCTGACTTGTATCTTGTGAGATATGAAGATTTCTCGATTGGGTGACTTCACGGTTATCTGGCAAAAACCTTCATTTTCTTCTCGTTCTTTGTTTCTTTAGCACTTTTGATCATTCCTTCCCCCAAAAACTATGTATTTTCATATACTAGTTGTTTATGTGGCCATGGTGGAGCTGGTTTGGATCAGCAATGGCGGACTGGGTGTCTGGACAAGCTTGAGCAAAGCCATGGCATGGTGAGGAGTTGTGGAGGAGAAATGAGAGGAAGAAAATGACTAAGTGCCGGATTTAAATTTTCAAAAATACACATGGAGGGGTTGGGAGAATTTTTGTGTCCCTAAAATCCCTCACCTTAGGTATGTGAGGGACATCAATTTCCAAGGTGGTCAAGAGGACGACATGTTTCCTTGATCCGACGGTAGGGGATTTGCTTAAAAAGCACTAGAAGCACTGGGAGATAAAATTCGGTCATGTGGATGACCAAATGACTCCCCATAGGGGCTAGGTGCATTTTTACATGTTTGATGTCCCTAACCTCATGGATGTGAGGGACATCAAATTACACGGTGGTCCAAGAGCTGACATGCGTCCTTGATCCGACATTAGGGAATTTGAGCTCCAAAAATACACCTGGGGGATGAACTGTCAAGTCTAAAGGTCACATGAGGGTCTCAGAGGTCACATGGGGGCTGGACACATTTTTCCAAGGTTGGTGTACCTGACCTCAGGGAATGCAGTGACATAAAATCTCACCACACTACTGGTGCTGACACGTGTCCTCCCAAAAATTGACTAACTCTTGAATTGTCTCCAAGAGGGTAACTTCGAACGATGATAACTTGAGCTCCAGTGGAATTTATTAGTGAAATGTTATATGATTATGACTAGAAATTTCCTTTTTAATAAAATGGTGTGGGTACCATGTCTTGATTCATCCATGTGATCCCTAAAAATTAGAATTATGATTTCGTACTCCACATGTGCTTGAGAAAAACTACTTGCAGACCTAATGCGCCAAAGTGTTGTGAAAAATATGATTTCACCATAATTTAGGTCTTGGAATTATATTTCGATGATGTTTTTTTACTCCTAAATCCATTTGGAGCTCCTGAATCTTCTTTTGAAGCTCAATAGTTGTTTTAGGCCTATGTATTGCCTAGGCTTATGAACCCTACTTTTCATTCAGACTGCTCCAAGTCTTTCAAAACTTCCCCAAACCTTCCAAAATCATTTCCATGATGTTATAAGGTATTCAATTCACCTCCATGTTGAATTTGGACCTTTTTTCTGCTCTAGGATGTTGATCCAGGTCTTGGAAGGCCAGCGATAGCCCTTCCCAATCTTGCCGAAGATACCATCTTTTCATAACTTCCTAAAATTACAGGGGATTAAATTGACTTTCCTAAATCACCCAGGGACCAATTTAACATCAAATAAAACATAAAAAAAAATTGGCACAAGGGGTATAGTTGTCGTGCTAGGAAATTTTCGATTTCCTATTACACATTTGCGCACGACAACATATACATAGAATCATGAGAAATTGATAGGGTCCAAAACTAGTATGCAGGGATAAAAATAGAAACAAATTTTTGGATCCATTTGGATGAATTCGATTGTTTTCCTTTAGCAAAGTAAGCTAAGTTGGATCCGATACGGGTGCAAAAATGTGATTTTGGAGGAACAGGTAAAACAAAATATGCAAAACTATTCTATATATAGAAATGAAGAGGTTTATAGGGTCATAATTTTCTTCTAGAATCCATAGGCATAAAATTCAAGGAAATTATAGGAGTGTTCATTCGTAGCAAGCGGTTGCTCCTAACAACCACTTCTTCAAAGTAGCCTTGAAACCCTCTTCACAAAAATTATCATTAAGTGTTTTTTTGGTGTTTCCAGATCAGAATAAGGTCACCATAAGATAAGGGAGAGGTTACTGATAATTTAAAATAAAAAGGGATTTTAGAGACGCTTCGCTTCAGTGCAAAGTCGGGTTTGTGATGTGTTTAGCTTAATTGGAGGCTATTACGAGATTACAAGTTATCATTTTCAAACATGTTGTACCTTACAACTTATCTGGTCACGAAACATAAGTAATGGTAAACATGTTATAGGATTTTTTTGATCAAGTTCATGGCCTAGTGTTATGACACACTATCTAAGGCGACTATTTTTTCCATTGGTTTAACATAATGTGGAGATTTTTTTATGCAGTTTGAAATATGATTTAAAATAAACATTACAATAATAAAAATCTTGATTATAAATTTAACATTCAATATATTATAAAAGGAGTGAAAAATTCAAAAAAAGTTGGAGAGGAGGACTGGAATCCATGCTTGTATCGATCCGACGAGAAAGAGTTGTAGAGTTTGACATTACACATTCCAATTACATTTTTTTGATGGGTTCCAAGGACTTTTCAATGAACCCATTTAGTGTATCTCCATAACCTTTGTGGTCTAAAAACCCCCCACACCTAAAGAGGCATTCAGAAAAATAGTTCAAGTACTTGGTCTATGCTCTAATAGACACAAAATATATAAGAAAAGTTGGATAAAATTTACCTTGGGAAATGAAAACAATATGGTATGTTAATTTTAAATGGTAACCCACATGATCACTTCTACATAGATGTTTAATAGGAGAACATAAGTTGAAAATTTTAGTTATCACACCCAAAAGAATAATTGATATAGATAAAATAGTGACTTTATATTCATACGCGCTCTCCAATTACCAAAAAAACACATCCACACAACCACCCTAGGTTTTATATGAAGCACCAAACAAACACATACACGTAGCCAACCCATGTTTTCTTCAAGAACCAAGCAAACACATCCACACAGCCACCCCAATTTTTATCCAAGCACCAAGTGAACACATCCACACATCCACCATATGATTGATTGGCATGTTTATGATAAAATTATAGTGTTTCCTCAAGGTAGTTGGCATATAAAATAATGTTGAAACTTTCTCCCCTAACTTTCACACAACATGTAAATAAGACAAAAATATGAAGCTTATATAGTCATGGTATGTTCAATGAGCCACACTTATTTTAGGAAAATTTCAAACAACCCACATTTCTTTACATACTCTTCTACTAGAGAATTATATCTCGCAACATCTAACAAAAATTACATCCATTATGATCTGATGGATTTCCATACACTATTCAAAAGCTTCCATTTAGACACAAGCTGAGAGGATGCATACTAATTTTGTGGGATTTGGCTTGAAACTGCTACTTGTGTTTTCTCTGGAAATTTTCCATGGTCGCTTCTTGAGGGAAAAAAGGGATAGAAGAAAACCTAAACAAAAGAACAAACTCTTTTATTTTTTTCCCTAATTTTCCCCTTATTTGGGGCTTTTCATTATTTTATTTTTATTTTTAAATTTCTTACCAATGTTCTAAACTCGAGTGATATAACATCACATTTTCATATTTATTACTTGTATTGAATGGTAAATCACACCACACCCAATCTATCTTGCACTGTAGAGATAGGAGCCAACTTAACCAAGTTTGAATTATTTTCTTCATAAGTTAGATACATATGAGTAGAGAAAAATGCCTTCTTAAGGCTATGGGGGTCCAAAGAAATAAAACTAAAATTTTAGATAAGGAATAGTCTCCCACTTTGATATAATTATATTTGTATTTATTTTGATAAAAACAAGCTAAGATATTAAGTTTGAGTTGGAGTTCAAGGATAAAACTATTTTCCAATTTACCAAATGATAAGGTTCAAGAATAAAATATGTTTAATTTCAAACAACGAGTATATATATACATATATGTGTGTGTGTGTGTATGTGTGTGTGTGTGTATCTACATATATATATATATATATATATATATATATATATATATATATATATATACATATATACATAGATAGATATATATATATACACACACATATATATATATGTATATATATATGTGTGTGTGTGTGTATACATATATATATATATATATATATATATATATATATATATATATATATATATTTATTGACCTTACTAAGAAGAGGGAAGAGATTGATTGGTGATGATTAATGGGTTAGTGACCTACCACCACCTTGAAACACACCTTTGTAAAACATGTCTCAAGCAGTGATTTGAAATTCCAAGGTTAACACTAGATGAAAAGAAGACTCATCCATACCAAGAAACTGAAATGAAATGCTCACAATGGGGTCAACAAAGAAGTAGTGTCAGGGCACTAAATCTTCCTCCACTTAAAATGGCATCATCCTCAATGTGATATAATGCCAAGGAACTAGGAGAATATGTGAGCCTAAGGGTACCCACATCAAATGATACTATTTAGCAAAATATAACCTATTGTTCAAATGCATGCCCAAGGGAAAAATACATTTTGATTTTTTTCTCAATTTATTTAATGTTCTATGAATATCGGGAGTTCTCTTTAGCATAGTGAATTTAATCTAAATTTGATAATCGTGTCCAAATATGTTTGCTAGTGTTTTCTCATAAGTGTATTCATAATTAACCATTTACCATTGCACAATTCTCTTGTTCAATGCTAATAATATTTTCACTTGTTAAGAATTTCCATTTGATTATTTTCATAGGGTTTTATTTTCATGCAAAATAACTAGCATGAAAATTGAAAATTTTGAAGCATGAAAACTAAGCCCCTAATTGAAAATTATGCTTCCCAGTCACTTTGCATCCTTCCTATGGAAAACTTGTCTTTTGTTAAACACTTATATAGGATAAGAGGAAAGTGTTAGAAATATAAATCAATTTTTTCAGTGTGAATATATGATTGCACAAGTTGATGATCTAATTCAGTGAAGTTTGATGAAAGACAAGTCTTCCTAAAGGCTTAAAATGAAAAATGTTGGTATTTTTGAAGCCACTATGAATCCTACGAGAATGTTCATGGATGATATAAAGTATCCAGAGGTGATGTCAGAGATAATTTATGGTATTCAAGGAAATTTAGGAATATTTAGGAAATAAAAATCTCATTCGGAGAAATCTATTCAAAATCAGGTTTCTAGGTGTAGGAAATGAATGTGCAAATGGTGAAAGCTGAATTCTCTAGATGATTACATGAGTTTCTTATGTTGGAATAAAAATGGACTGAGGGGGAGAATCATTCCTATAATTATTTTACTTCATTTACTAAACCATACATTCATCAATTATGTTGTCCATACATCATTCATAACGATACATGTGTATATTAGATGTGTATTAACCATTCAAAATATCACAACACAAGAGAGGGTAAAAACACACCAAATATAAGTGGGAAACACTCAAGGGAAGAAAACCCACTAGAATGTTTACTGATATTACTCACAATAAAGACTCAAGTGAATATTACACATCATAAAATCTTTTTTTAGTGAGGCACCAACCCCTAAACCATTGTTGATATTAATAAAAAAAAGACTCATATGAATATGAATCATCATAAGGGATTTTTCAAAAGTATGAAAACTAAAAATATTCTAATATAATAGCTAATTGTGATCCTAAAATTCAACTCCAAATTCCTTTAGACCCTCATTCAAGCACACCTTCTTCAACTCCCTCCCTTTAGGTATTTCATGGAGTTGTCTTGGTATTAAACCCTTGCATACATGCCTTATAAAATTATTTAACTTGTAAAAAAATTCTTCAGCTATCAATTCATGCCTTCATTTATGTTACTCATGCTCTCTTGGGTTGCACTTTTCCCCATTGACAACTAGTTTTAAAATGGACTCAAAACATTGCTTGTATACCCTTCTCAAATCATAAAATCAAGGGAGGTAGGTCCTCATGATTTGGTTTGACTAATGAATCATTATAAAATATCAATAAATTCATTAAAATGTTCACATATGAGCCATATATGTCGTCCATTCCCAAAACCACTCAACTTGCACGAATAGGCTCAAAACCCTATCACTATGATGAGTAAAACCGACTCACATAAAAATAATGATTAGTAAATATATAAAATACATTAAAAATGTGTAATATATCATAAAAAATCCATCCATTATCGTTAATTATATTTTACCAATCAAATAATTCACAACATAACCCAAAAGGCTCATATCCTTCACCAAATAGTTGTTTCCAACACCTTGTCTTTAACTTTAGGCCTCAAGACCAAAAAATATCAACTCAACTATGGAATATAACCACTATATGGAATAATAAGGAACTTTGGAACATATACATGCATGTTATACCTCTTGAAAAACCCATATGTGCAAACCACAACAACTTCCTCTTCACCAAATCATGTTACCCGAAAATTTGTTTTGAAAACTCAACTAGTTTGAACCCTTTATACCACTTCCAAGACCTCTAAATTACTTAAATAGGAAAAAATTAATCCCTATTCACTCTCAAAACTGATATAAATCATAAAGGCATTCATCTCATGTAAATTTCACCTCAATCTTTCAACTTGAGGAATCCAATCCTAAAAATTAGCTTACATTATTCCTCACAAACTGACTGAATGACCTAACAAATCAACTCAAAAAGACAAAAAAAACATTAATGGAAATAAATCTAAATCCTCTTTCTATAAAATATTGGAACTCCTTAGAAATCCAAGTGGAAGGCCTTAAACCAAGCCAATCTCTAAATATTACTTCTTAAGCCTTCTAGAACTCAAGAACTCCCTTGAGCTCAAATTTTTATCTCACCTAAAGAACTAAATTCCATAATTATAAAAATCATTTAACACCCTTATAAATTTTGTATAAGAACTCATCAATATTTTCCAAGCAAGAACAACTCATAATCATCACTTTACCTCTTAAATCCATTTGACACCTTGCTAGAACAAACATCCTGCAGATATATGACTTTAAAAGATAAGGTCATAAATTATTCATACCATACCAAAAAAACAAGTTTGATATACCATTTAAGATATCTCTAACTATGATCAAAAAACAACTTGAATTGAGTTCTAAATCTTCTTGTAGCTCTTGCAATTCCACTTTTACCATAAACTCCTCCAAACTGCCCCAAAAATCAATCTTAATTAATAAGGTACACTTTTCCATTTTTCACTTAAACTATTATCTAAAACTATCATGGACATGTAGAAAAACTCAGGGGATAAAAAAATGTTATTTTATTTTTCAACTTCTTTGGACAATCTTACCTTAAACCGAACTTATTCAGAAACAAACATTTTCAGGTGGGGCCTACATACAATCACTACAACTATCTTACCTTTCTGGAAATATGAAGGAGTCCTATACAACATAAAATCATCAATTTTCCAAAACCAATCAAAAAATTATCAAAATTCCTCTTTTTCTCCAAGTCACTTTGAGCTAGCGTTTAGCTAGGGTTTCAAAGCAACTTACCTTCATAACAATCATTCATAAAAGTGTGATGATCAAACCACCTAATTATTTTTGTGAAATTCTCATAAATATCCTAAAAATCTATGTCAAATATCTTAGGTCCCCATGTAAAGCATATAATTCACATCAAGCATAAGAAGGTCCACTTTTTTAAAAAAACACACTTAAACTTACCTACTTTTTCCAAACCTTACATATATTACAAAATATTCTTTAGCTTTACACCTAAAACTTGTCATGAAGCATCATGAAAAAATCCTCTAACTGTCCTTACTCACCATATGATCAAATTCATCTAAAAATATCTATCCAATCTCATTTTCCCATGCTTACCTTCCTTTTTCTCATTGCTCTCTTCCCAAGGACCTCATACATGCATGCTTTGTATCACTGAATACTAACTTGAAACTAACCACACAGCTCATATACACTACCACCATACTTCTATAATGATTGGCAAAGAATGATCAGATCCAAAACTCATACCTCCTTACCATTCTTCATGCTCCAGGGCTAGGAATAGGCTTGGAATGACCTGACTCAACACATATAACCCATGAATTAACATTGTCGACCTCATGCAGACCCTTAAACACCCATAAAACATCATACCAACCATGTTTGACCTCATGAAAACACTCAACCCACTCAAGAGAGCTCATACCATGACTTAGCTTACTCAACCATGCTTTAGGACAACATAGAACTCACCAAATCTTGACACTACTAATCAACCTTCATGTTTGACCACTAATTGACACCTCATGAAGACACATACAACACCATGAAACCATTTTCCATTAATTTACTTTACATCAATGACAACACTAACACACAATGACCAACAATCTCCTCCTTTGTCATTAATGACAACCACCTTTAGAAACATTGATGGAAACTAACATGACCAACACACCTACATGACTCATTTCCATATTTCTGACACTTATCCCCCTTTGACATCTATGAAAAATTATACAATGATAACAAGACATGGAAAATTACAAAACACAACATGAAACAATGGAAACAATGCACAAACTCAACTTACTCAAAAGACTCCCCCTTGGACTGTAGTTTCTCTTGTCTGACCTCAACAACAATAATGAATGATCCATAGACCTATAATGAGCCTCAAAACAAATCCCCCTAAGAATATATCCCCTTCACTTTGTCTTCATTCATGCTAATCATCTCCATCTAGGTATGAACCATGCAAGAAATCACAAAATCTTCCTCTAATACTTGTAAAACCTCCTTTAGGACCATTGTCCCTAAACCACATCTTCGATCAATTTAGACCAACATTTTCCAACCATGAAAACCAATACACAACATGAATCCACTCCTTATATCCCCCTTGTAACCATACTATCCTTCTCTAACTAAAAACACAAAATTAGGACCACTTACCTTGCATATGAGTCATAGAGATGACTCAACCATATTGAATCTTCCCTGAAGCACTTTCTTAGTCCTTTCAACCTCAAAAACATGCTACCTTGAACTTCTTGAGTCAAGAAACCATCTACCTTTGGAATGGACTTTAATGTCATCAATCACCTTGCCTTACATACCTTCTAGACATCTGAAACTTCTACTAGAGAAAAACTCAAGCTCCCCTTATCTTGGTGAGCTAATCAAACCTGTAGCATACCATATTTTGACTACCATGAACCTACAACATCTTATCAAGAAACAATCCAACACACTAGAAGCAAAGAATCAACCAAGTAGATCTTGCATTACTCTTAACTCTTCCTAAGCACTTTTCATGTCACCTTGCTCATGATCTTGAGCACAAAAACTTTCTCCCACTTCCTTATAAACCACTTATATAAATGTAGGCTATATTTTTCACTTCTTTCTCAGTCAATGTACCCTGGAAAATAGTAATATTTCCATGAAATCATCATTACAAGACCTGTTAAGAAGCCTTCTTCACATCTTAAGAGAAATAGGTCTTCATATACCCTTATGGTCTCATAGAAGAGTATTCCCCCTCAACCTATGCCATCATACTATGAACTCCAAAATCATATGTAGGTTTGAAAGATTGCGTAACAACTCAGAAACCCAGTTCTATAATATGTTAGAAAAACAACAGATTAACAAAAAAATGTAGGAGAATTATAGCAAAAGAGAAAGAACACCCTGTAGACTCAAACAACTTCCTTTTTTTTGATATTTACACCATTTAGACTTGTCTCACTTTGTCAACAAGCTGATACAATACTTTCATTGACCAAAGCATATATTTTTGACTCATGATGCCTCTCTATAAACTGTGTAATCCTTCTTGCAACTATAAGACCTATAAAAAAAATCCAAGCACTTTGACGATGAATTTGATAGACCTTGAAGGATTCTATTGAAAGGAACGGTAACCAGATCATACCAAGCCCCAAAAATAGATGCTAATTAAACACCACAATCAATAAGATGAAAGCAATTCACCAGAATAAATTTACATAAAACCTTTGCAAACAAATGAGCAGCAATATCATATATTATTATGGAACTCAATGCAATACATTGAGAATGGGCCTTGCTTAAATAGGAAAGGAATAACAATCTAAAAACCAGTCAAGGTCATAGATCAAGCCATAAATCAAGGAAATAACTAGTCATTAAAGAACTAGTCAAGACCATAGATTTAGGAGAGAACTAGACATCAAATATCTAGTCAATACCATAGATCAAGGAAAGAACTAGTCAATACCATAGATCAAAGAAAGAACTATACCTAACAACTAGATAATATCTCCTAATATCTAAATAAGATAAAATAAATATCCACACACATAAGTGGGTGAAGATAAATACAATAAAGGTAAATAAAGTACCTGGGTGAACATGAGCTAAGGTAAATACCTACTCTAACTTCTACCTTGATAGTACACTTGAATGATGAATCTTTACACAAACTCACATTTTTACACATACTGATTGATAGCTTATTTTGGACCATGGATATAAAATTATTAACATAATCATTGGACAAATGTATTCATGACTTAAGATGGAAAACCAAAATCCTACAGACCTTTAGACACCTTTTCAAGAACTTATATTCTCATATAATCATAATTCATACTTCACTTTAAGTACATGACAATAGACATATTGTTTAAGACAAAGAATTTAGACTTTTTAACTCTAAAAACTTTTAAGTCAATATCGAGAGACCCTCAAAGGTAAAATCCACTTGGCACATTTCAAAAATATTTGATTGAAACCACCTATGATGAGCTTGGATGAAAACATGACACACTCGACACCTATAAGTATCAAAGACTCAAAAAATCATGGACATATCACTTACCATACCTTATCACACTAAAAGTGTCAAACACTTAGCTCTTTCAACTTTTCATGCACTAAAGATTGATTAGATGATAGAAACATATTATGTTCTTCTAATATTGCTTCTTCAACAAAAGAAAACATGATTCCTTGACCTGACTTGGACCCTTATTTGACAAATCTTATTGGATTAGGTTATAATTCAGATTGAGAATTAGTTTTTTTGACTTCTTTGAATTGAAAAACCTCCTTGACCTTTTGATCTGACATGGAAATCTTGGAATCATTCATGAGGCTAAATTTCTTCTTGAAAAATATTCCATTAGATGCTTGAAACCTATCAAAACTCTTGATGTTTCACCTTTAAGACAAGATATAAAAATGTGTCCTTGTTTATGACACTTATGACACCCAACACCATTATTTATCCTTCTTGGTTCAAACACAATTAAGTTCCAACCAAAACCCTTATCCCTATGGCCATACACATAGTATGAAAAGCACTCTCCTTTGAAGAGGTTCAAATCTCTCCTATAAGACCTCCAAAAATAATCTATTAAAATTAACAAGCTAAATTGATTACAGACATATATTTTATTTAAATAAATAATGAATTTTTTAAATCATACTACATTTTAAAAACAAATGGGAAATGATTTTAGTTCTTCTTTTATGCATTTGGAATGCGTGGGACCTTGCATCTTTCATTTTTAACCTTTTGAAAGTCTGAAAAGAAATTCTTCATCGGGAGAAAAATGGCATTTTCCCATTTCTGCAACTTCCTACGTTCTTTTCCCCATCAAATTCTTGCTCGAAAAGTGAAGCCTATAGAAGAAATTCGTGTTTTAAACTCCTCGGAAGCTACGCATTTTTACCTTCCCATTGGATGCGTGGTGGAATGGGTTCCTTTTTTTCTTCTTTATCACTTTTGGTGATTTTGGAAAAAATGTCATTTTCCCCCCAACTCCCACGTTCCTTTCACCATCATTGGTGGAGCTTTTGGCATTTGAAGTTCGGGTGGTGATGGATCCATTTTATTCTCTAAGGCATTACGAACAAATGTCAATTTTCCCGCATCCCCATGGCCATTCCCCGATTGTGAAAGGATAAATTTCTAGGTTGAAAGTTTAGGGAAACAAATCTATTCTATTCTCTAAGAAAATTCAATGGGTGAAAAGGACATATAAATGAAAAGTTTGACCACGACCCCACCCAAGCGAAAGGATAAAAAGTTCATTAGTTCAGGTGATGCCATGTGTTGAAGAATCAGAAAGGGACACGTGGCCATTTTTCAGTTCACATAGGCACTTTGGCGGACCGACGAAGGACTTTGGGAATTTTAGCCTTGTTTCCACAAAGGGTGAAAAGTTCTAAAATGGCTGCGGCCCCGCTCATGCGAAGGGAAAATTTCTAAGTTAAGGCCCGCAGCAAATCAGGAAGGGACACGTGGCCTACATTGAAAAGTCAATGACATGGACATTTCGGGAAAAAGGTTGGAATTTTTCCCCTTTTCAAAAATAGATAAAGTATAAAACTGAAGCACATTCCCCAAAACCAGTCAGTGATGCCACATGTTGAAGAATGAAATCGGAACAACGGGCCTACGGAAAAATTGAGAATTTGAGCCTTTTTCACCAAAAGGTTAAAATGTTACAAATTGAGCCGTGACCCCTTTTCCAATCATGGTGTGCCACGTGTTCACGTTGAAAAGTTCAAATGGGCTCATGGAGGTTTTTGAGAATTTGAGATTTTTGTTAAAAAGAGTTTAAATGGTAGATTTGAACCACATTTCCTCAGCCACTCAGATGGTGCCACGTGTCCGACTTTTGGCGGAGCTGCGGAGGGGGAGCAAAATGAGAAATCACGCTTTTTCTCCCAAATGTCAGGAAATGCAGATTTCTCCCCCAGGGCCGTCATTGCTTGGATCTTGCCACGTGTAGGGTCCAAATTTGAAGGTAAAAGGGGAAAAGATAGCCAAATGCACTCATCTAGTTTTTAACGCCATTAACGAACCAGAGCTCTACAAAATGCAAAAATGGATCATTCTTCATTCTTTTTCTCTGTATTCTTGTCATTTCTCCATGAGATGCATTTTTGGTTTATTATGGAGCCAAATCGATAAGTTTAAAGGGATGTAAAGTTTGATCATCAAAAATGGAGTTTATCGGGCATACATGATAAAAAGGGAGAAAACTTACCAGTAAGCACTTGAGTGCTATGAAAGTGGTTAAAAGGTGGAAATGGCAGGACCACATGAAGAAGAAAATCATGAGATGCCCCTATTAAAATAATCATGCTCGAACTAAAAAATATTCACCTTTTTGAACCTCTAGTTTTCATGAGTGTGTTTGTTTCATGTCACTTTCCAAAAGTGGATCTACAACAAACATTATTCCTTTTGGATATTCTTATTTTCTTGGGGACAAAGTATGGATGTATACGAATTGTTATAAATAACATGGTTTTGGCCATGGGAAAAGGGATTCTAGTTTTCTGGGAAGGTTGTAAATTCTGAAGTAATTCAATACAAGTTCTTTTTTTTTCTTATTTTCCTCTTTATATCTTTCTCTCTCCTTGCTCGATTCATGGATCATTTGTTTTGCATTCAATAGAAACTTTGTGTTCTAGTCTGTGTAATCTTTAGAACTTTGTGTCTGCATATTTGCATCGGTGGTGAAGTAATTGATCCTTTTCTATATTTTCTTGGTTCAATGTGAGTAGGGAGATACTCTGCTATCTATATTTCCCAAAAGCATTGTTGTTTTCTTCCTTCTCCCATCTCTTTATTCTTCCATTCCTTCTGATTGATAATCTTTTAAGTATGAAAACATTCCAGAATATCAGGGTCCAAACATTGAGAGTTGTATATTTGTACATTTGTTTTCCTACTTTCAATAAGGGAACCTCTCCCATTAAAGAGGAGGGACTTGTTGTCCCCTGACTGTGGTTTCAACCCATGTTCCATTCTGAAACCCAACAATTTTTGGTGACTCCGTTAGGGAATTCATTGCAAATGGATTCTAGTTTTGAATAACAACTTCTTGATCATCTTTGATCTGGTGACTCCAAGATACACTCGGGGTAGAAGAACCCTTGGGGAAGAAGACCCTCATTTCCAACTTTTGGATCATCAAGGTTTCTCTCTCCCTTCATCAAGAAAAAGAAGAGGAACAAGATCTGTAAGCACTCCTCTTGCTAGAGACAAAACTTCTGGGAGTGACATCCCTCAAGATCAAATCAGTCCTAATTTGCATGCTTTGATTCTCATTGGTGTTTTAGTTCCTCTCCAAACAATCTTTCCAAGGATGGCAGCTCCTCTACCTTGGGGCCAAAGGGTTGGGCCTCTTGCTCTTCCCCAGCCATTGCATGAATTTCCTAGAGGCAATAGAAATAATTTCCCTAAATTCAGAGGTGATGGGAAGGTTCATCCAGATGAACATATTGCAGCCTTCATTGTTGCTTGTGGTGTTCTCGGAGTTGAACATGAGGATATCTCCATTAGAATTTTTGTGGAGACATTGCAAGATAATGTTGTTGATTGGTTTTATCATCTCCTGTTGGATCCATCACCAATTGGAACACCATGATGACCCAGTTTGAGTAGCATTTCAAACATGTTGAGGATGTACATGCCCTCTTGGCCCAGATTTCTCAAATCAAGAAAGAGTCACATGAGCCCATGAGGGAATTTGTGGCCAAATTCAATAGGTTGGTTAACAAGATCCCACAAAACACACGCCCTATGGATCAGATTCAAAAATGTTTCTTCCTTAATGCCCAACTTCTTGAAGTGAGCTATGCACTTAGGAGAGCTAATCTTGCCACTTTAGATGTTGATCAGAGATTTTTTGTTAGTGTTGAAGATGATCTGATCATGTCTGGAAAGCTAAGGAGAGATTCATCCAAATCCAAAGCATCTCCTTCTTCCACATCTTCTCCTGGAGCTAATGCAGATCAGTTGGTACAAAAACTTGCTAATGATCTTATTGCTCTCAAGAAGTAGTTTGCCCAGCATGCTCCTTATCAGGATGTTCCTAGGAAGAACTTTCAGCCCAGGAATCGGTTTCCCTCTCTCAGACTAGATTGGCAATTGAAGGCCCACCTGTTAAAGTTCCATTCAATGCAACATGTGAAGTGTTGGAGCTTGATGATGAGGAGGAGGATGAAATCTGTGAAGAACATGAAGAAGAAGCTGATGAAGAATTAGAAGAGTTGAGTGGATCTCATGTCCATTTTCTCACCACTGAAGGTATAGATGAAGAGGATGATTATGAAGAAAGAGTTGCAGAGATGAACAATGAATCATATGTTGTCATGACTCGTGAGCAAGCCAACAAGAAGGAGAAAGTGGTGCAGCCTGCTAAAAGATCTAAGGAGCCTCCTACGGTCATTCCAGTGATTGCAAGGAGAGGAGCTCCTATTCCAACTTCTTCCACACCCAAGGTAGGTTTTGTTGTTCCTTCCTCCTCTGTTTCTGCTCCTAAAACTTCTTTCCCTTCAAATGATAGAGTTGATAAGTCAAAAGTTTCATCTACTCCTATCAATGATGCTCCATCTACCTCTAGTTCTTTTGACATTATTGACCATCTCAAGAAAACTAAGATCCAGATCTCAGAAGCTGAATTCTACCAAACCCATCCCAAGGCCTTTGCTAAGATGGTAGACTTTGTAAACTCCAAATCCAAGCCTTCATCCCCTAGTTCTAAAGGTCTCTTTCCCACTCCTTCTCCTTCATCTCAACCAAGCCTTGTGGCAGCAGTCACTTCATCTGATGGGAAGATCAAACCATTTTATGTCACTCTCCTCATAGTTGGCCACAAACTCAACAATTGTGTTATTGATTCTAGTGCTTCAGATAATGTGATGCCTGCTAAGGTAGCTCATGCCCTAGGCTTAACCCTAACCCACACTTTTGGTTCATGTTACTCAATGGAAAGTAGAGAAGTGCCATTGGTTGGAAGGATCAAGGATGCACAAGTAGCCTTTTTGCTTTTCTAGAGAAGAGAGTTTTAGCCACCATTTTGGTAGTTGATATTCCCCCTTCCTACGGCATGTTGCTTTGAGTAGAAATTTTTGCAAAATGTTGGAGGAGAAATCATGATGGATTGGTCACATGCTCTTATTCCAGTGAATGGGAAAATGAAGAAGCTACTTCCTGAGAAACAAACTGAATATATCATGCAAAAATAGATGACCCAAAGGCACAAATACTTTATGAGGACATTGGTCATGGTAACTACATGATCATGTCACAAGATGAGGCTAACCATCCTAAGGAAGTGTTTCTTGATCCTAATGGCATTTGGATTTTGGAATTTGATGGGAGCTGCTCCTCAGTGGGTTCTGGAGCTGTGTGGTGCTTATTTCTCTGAAGGAAAATTCACCCTTTCTCTTTCAAGCTCCAATTCAAAAACACAAATAATATAGCTGAGTATGAGGCTCTCATCCTCGGTTTAAGCATGGAAAAAGAGATGGGGATCAAGAATCTCCTTGCTCGTGGAGATGTAGAGCTGATTGTAAAATAGGTCAGAGATATTTTTCAAGTGAAGAATAGAAGGTTGAAACATTACAGGAATCTAGTTTGGGATTCCATTGAGTTCCTTGATGCCTTTTCAATTGAAGCCATGCCAAGGGAAAGAAACACTAGGGATGATTCCTTGGCTATCTCGGGGTCTCTACTTGATCCCTCATCTAGATTTCTCCCAAGATAAATTCACCATTGAGATGATTCATAGGCCTAGTGTGCCTGATAATGCAAACAATTGGCAGGTCTTTAATGATGATCAACACTTGCTTTCCTTCCTTGAACTCGAGATAATTTTGACCAGCTGTACTTTGAAGGAAGTGGAAATCTTCCTAGAGAGTGTGTGCCCCAAATGAAGAAGATAACCAAGAAGAAATGGATCATGATGGCTGCATAAAACTAAAAGGTAATAAGATACCTAAAGGGATGGTAAGTTTGGAAGAGTTATTTGATAAACATGATAGGTACATCAAGTCCAAAACTTCCAAAGGATCTCAGCAATCTGCTGAATATGAAAATATAAACATTGGGAGTCTTAATGAACCCATGTTGGTAAACATTGGAAAGTGTTGCACACAAGAGGAGAGGAGAAAAAGCAATGAAATCTGTTGAAAAGGTATGTTGATGTTCTTGCATATTCTTATGATGATCTCAAGGCTTTTCAGCCAAAAGAGATGTAACATTTCATTCCTCTAAAACCTGGATCAAGCCCTTCTATAAAAACTAGAGCGGTATAACCTAAAATTGTTGATACAATCTTTCAAGAGATCCAAAAGTTATTGAAGGCTAAGATCATTTTCCCCATTCACCATTCAACGTGGATTGCTAATATTGTGCCTGTCAGGAAGAAGAATGGTGAGATCTGGATTTGTGTTGATTTTAGGAATTTGAATCAAGCCTCTTTGAAGGATAATTATCCTCTCCCCATAATGGATCAAGTGTTGCAAGCTGTTACAGGTTCAAAAATGTTGTCCATGCTTGATGGATTCTCAGGATATAATCAAGTAGAAGTAAGTGTTGTAGATCAGCATAAGACTACCTTTACCACTCCTTGGGGCACCTTTGCTTACAGGAGAATGCCTTTTGGCCTCATCAATGTTGGTGCCACCTTTCAGAGGGAAATGGACCTAGCCTTTGGTAGTCTCAAGGAAAATGCATAGTTGTATACCTTGATGATCTAACTATGTTTTCAAAAACTAGAGCTGATCATTTCCAACACCTTGAAATTGTCCTCCAAAAGTGTAGAGAGCATGGCATCTCCTTGAATCCCAAAAAATCTGTCTTTTGTGTCACCGAGGGAAAATTATTGGGACACATTGTCTCGAGGAGGAATCAAGATTGATCCGAAAAGAGTCCAGATGATTCAACGCAGATCCCTCTCCCCACAAGCAAGAAGGGTGTGCACTCTTTCTTTGGCAAGATCAACTTCTTAAGAAGATTCATACCTGATTTTTCTGAACTTACTTTGAACATAGCCCACATGATGAAAGGGAAGCAGACTTTTGGTTGGTCCTCTGAAGGAAAGGTTGCATTTGAAGACATCAAGAGAGCTATAGCAAAGACTCAAATCTTGGCATGCCCTGATTATAGCAAAGACTTCATTATCTATTGCTTATCTTACCTGAAAAAAGTACTCTAGCTATTGTGTTAACTTAGGAGAATGTTGAAAGGTCATGAACTCCCCATAGCATTCATGAGTTATATTTTGAAATCCCATGAGATGAAGTACACCATGATGGAGAAACATGCTTTTGTAGTGGTCAAAGTTGTGAAGCAGTTTCATTTTTACATCCTCAAATCTCATTCTATTGTTTGTGCCTGATACAACTATTAAATCCATTCTTACACAATAAGAATTTGGAACCAAGAGAGGCAATTGGGTAGCCAAAGTTTAGGAGTATGATCTTGACATCAAACCCACCAAGCTAGTTTGAGGAAAGGGCTTATGTGAACTCATTGTTGAAGGAGTTGATGCCAAATTGTCCAAGGAGGAAGTTGATATCCCTGTTGTTCTTTTCCTCATCTCAACTGATGAATGGTATGCTGGCATTGCACACTTTCTTACTTATGGAGAATGTCCATCTCATTTGAGTGCCAAGGATAAGAGAGCCATCAAATTAAGGTTTGCGTAATATGTGTTGTGGGAAAATGCATTGTTCAAACGAGGCATAGATGGAAGGTTTTTGAAATGTGTTGACAAAGAGCAGCAAAAAAGAAATTGTTCTCAACCTTTCATGACCAGGCCTATGGAGGTCATTTCTCTTCTGTTGTCATGGCCCACAAAATCCTCCATGTTTGGATATTATTGGCCTACCTTATTCAAAGATGCATCAAAGTGGGTAGGCAAGTGTGAAGCATGTCAAACCTTTGTTGGAAGACCCAAATTGGTTGCTTTACCTCTCAAACCAGTGGTGATTGAGGAACCTTTTCAACAATGGGGTTTGGACTTCATTGGGACACTCAATCCACCTTCAAGTGTAGGGCATACTCATGTTTTGACTACCACTGATTATTTCACCAAGTGGGTGGAAGCCATTCCAGTTAAAAGTACTACTTTTGAAGTAGTATGCAACTTCATCAAGGAGCACATCTTAATAAGGTTTGGGATACCAAACAAGATTGTCATTGACAATGCTTCCAATTTTTCTTCTGTTGAGATGATGGATTTATGCTATGGATATGGCATTTCCCTTGCCCACTCTTTATTACTATCCCCAAGGGAATGGACAAGCAAAATCAACTAACAAGAACTTGGTCACCATTGTTTGGAAGCTTGTTAATGACTCTCAGAGGAATTGGCATAAGAAACTATATGATGCTTTATGGGCAGATAGGATTACACCTAAGAGAGCCATTGGAATGTCTCCTTTTCAAGTGGTATATGGAGTTGAAGCTCAGCTGCCAATGACATTGGAACTACCAACCTTACATTTGATGAAGGCCATTGAGGATGCCAGCTTTACCAATTCATTGGACAAAATAATTATGTACCTCCAGAAGTTGAATGAAGACATAGATTGCAAGTGGTTGATAGAATATCATCTCATCAACTCAAGGTAAAAGCTCTATTTGAAAAAAAGGCTAAACCCAGAACTTTTCAAGTGGGAGACAATGTTCTTCTTTGGGACAAAAGGCATGAACCTCGAGGCAACCATGGTAAATTTGATTCCCTTTGGCTTGGTCCTTTTAAAATTAGACATTTTGTTGGTGAGAACTCTTTTTACCTAGATTACATGGATGGTTCTCCTCTCCCACTTCCTTATAGTGGGAAATTTTTGAAGTTGTTCAAAACCTAGGAGTTTTGGTGGTCCCTCTGTACATTTTGTATAGCATTTTTTTCCTTGTTTTTTTTTTGGTTGGTTTCCTTTTTGTGTTCTCTTCTGTGTTGGTATTGCTTCTTTTTTACTCCATGTTGCCCATTGGCTAAGACACTGATTTGATCTGATTACCTAGAATTCTCTAAGGTTCTTGATTTTGCCTCTTTCCTCTGCCAAATCATCCCTAGAAGGAGCCAGCTTATTGTCCTCTCAATTTTCCCCACCCTTTCGAATCTAATTTCATGAAAATTGGAGCCCTACCATAGAAGAAATTCATGTTTTAAACTCCTCAGATGCTCGTTTTCATTTCCCACATGTTTTTAATCAAAATTTCCTCAGTCTGCTACCATTAAAATGTTTTACCTATTTTTAATGGATGGGAAATGATTTTAGTTCTTCTTTTATGTGTTTGGAATGCGTGGGACCTTGCATCTTTTGTTTTTAACCTTTTGCAAGAAAAAAAATTCTTCATCGGGAGTAAAAATGGCATTTTCCCATTTCCTGCAACTTCCTACGTTCTTTTCCCCATCAAATTCTTGCTCGGAAAGGTGAAGCTATGTTTTGTTTCCCATTGGATGTGGTCAGGCGGGTTCCTTTTTGAACTTATCACTTTTGGTGATTTTGGAAAAAATGTCAGATTTGCCCTGCATCCCCGCCGGTCCTGATTGGCTGGAGCATTTTTGGCGGAAGTTTGGGGAAATGGATCCATTTTATTCTCTAAGGCATTACGGTGAAAGGGTGAAAAGTTCTAAAATGACCCATGGCCCCATCCAAGCGAAAGGATAAATTCTGAGTTGAAATCCGACAAATCGAGGTTCATGTTGAAAAGTCAATGGCGGGGCATGGACACGTGGTTGGAATTTTTCCCCTTTCAAAATAGATAAAAAAGTGAAGCACATCCCACAACCAATCGGTGATGCCACGTTTGAAGAATCGGAATGGGCTTTGGCGGAGAGGAGGACTTTGGGAATTTTAGCCTTGTTTCCATAAAGGGTGAAAAGTTCTAAAATGGCCCATGGCCCACTCATGCGAAGGGAAATTTTCTAAGTTAAGGCCCACAAGAATCAATCGAAAGGGACATGTGGCCTACGTTGAAAATTCAATGGTGGGGGCATGGACTTTCGGGGAAAGTTGGAATTTTTCCCCTTTTCAAAATAGATAAAGTATAAAAGTGAAACACATTCCCATAACTAGTCAGGTGATGCCACGTGTTGAAGAATGAAATCGGAACAATGGGCTGTGGGGGGGAAATTGAGAATTTGAGCCTTTTTCACCAAAAGGTTAAAATGTTGCAAATTGAGCCATGACCCCTTTTTCAATCATGGTGTGCCATGTGTTCATGTTGAAAATTCAAAGTGGGTTGGTGAGGTTTTTGAGAATTTGAGATTTTTGTTAAAAAGAGTTTAAATGGAAGATTTGAACCGCATTTCCTCAACCACTCAGATGGTGCCACGTGTCGGCCTTTGGCGGAGCTGTGGAGGGGTGGAGCAAAAAATGAGAAATCATGATTTTTCTCCCAAATGTCAAGAAATGTAGATTTCTCCCCCAGGGCCATCATTGCTTGGATCTTGCCATGTGTAGGGTCCAAATTTGAAGGTAAAAGGGGAAAAGATAGCCAAATGCACTCATCTAGTTTTTAACACCATTAACAACAGAGCTCTACAAAACACAAAAATGGATCATTCTTCATTCTTTTTCTCTTGTATTCTTTTCATTTCTCCATGAGATGCATTTTTGGTTTATTATGGAGCCAAATCAATAAGTTTAAAGGGATGTAAAGTTTGATTATCAAAAATGGAGTTTATCGGGCATACATGATAAAAAGGAGAAAACTTACCAGTAAGCACTTGAGTGCTATGAAAGTGGTTAAAAGGTGGAAATGGCAGGACCACATGAAGAATAAAATCATGAGATGCCCCTATAAAATAATCATGCTCGAACTGATGAAATATTCACCTTTTTGAACCTCCGTTTTCATGAGTGTGTTTGTTTCATGTCACTTTCAAAAGCGGATCTGCAACAAAACATTATTCCTTTTGGATATTCTTTTCTTGGGGACAAAGTATGGATGTATACAATTGTTATAAGAACATGGTTTTGGCCACGGAAAAAAGGGATTCTAGTTTTTGGGAAGGTTGTAAATTCTGAAGTAATTCAATACAAAGTTATTTCTTTCTTATTTTCCTTTGTTATATTTTTCTCTCCTTGCTTCAATTGATGGATCATTTGTTTTGCATTCAATAGAAACTTTATGTTCTGTCTATGTAATATTTAGAACTTTGTGTCTGTATTTGCATTGATGGTGAAGTCTTTATTTTCTTGAAGTAGGAGATACTTTGCATTTTTGTTTTCTTCCTTCTCCCATATTTTTATTCTTCCATTTTTCATTGATAATCTGGTGAAACATAATTGATCCATTTTTTTTTCTATATTTTCTTGTTGTCCTGTGAATGTGGTTTCAGTAGGAAAGAAGATTTTTACTACTTTCTGAAACTAATAAATACTTATATTTCCCAAAGATTGTATTGTTTGTTAGCTTTCATTCACACTTAGACTTGGTGAAATCTCATTTGTTCATATTTTGAATTTGGAAGATACAAGTTAACTAAGTCTGAAATCCGCAAAGAACGTGGAGTAATATCATTGGTTCATGCTTCGCAACGCTTTGAAAATACTGACAAAAGCATGATATTATGAAGTTAAATGGCACTTTCTCATTGGCTAAAACCTTCACAGTAGTTAGTAAGTCTGACAAGAAAATGACACTCCGGCTTCTCTGATTGGCTAAAGCTTCACAAAGACAAAAAAGAAGCTATCAAAATCGACACATCAAGTGACACATGAGTCTTTTGATTGGCTAAGAATTCACAAAGGTACCAAGACTTTGACCCCGTGAAGCACACATGGAACATTTTAATTGGTTCTAATTTCACTTTATTATTTTATATTGGTGTAGGGTGGACTTAGAACATATAATTAACTATAGTTAAGGGAATTTCAAGTCCAAGGCATAAAATACAAAATACGAATACAACTATGAAGAGATAAAATATAGTAGACACGACTATGAAAAATATAGAAAATTTATAATTTAGCCCAAAATACCATTAAATTTACAAGATTATTATTTAATTACAATCAAAAGCATAATTACAAACCAATTCTCGCATTAAATCATAAAAGATATGTTTGTTGATAGGGTTCTTCATCACATTTTAAGATAATTGCAAAGATAAAGGAGAAGACACTAAAGACTTAAAGTAGCCACGAGCCAAGGAACATAACCGAACATAAAAGGGTAAAGCCTCGGATCAAGGAGGAAGCTACATATAGAAGGAAGAAGTTACGCATAACTAGAAAAAGCCACAAAAGACTAAGAAGTCACACGATAGGGGAAAATCCATGTTACACAAGAAGAAGCCGGAAGTTGACATATAGCTGCATATTAAAGACAAATAAAACCAAAGATGAGACAAAGGCCAATAGAGGCATGAACCAAAAGAAGTGACTTTTGGATGTTATGTATTTTGTATATTTATTATAATTAACTTTTTTATAAGGGCTGACATAAGAAATGAATATGTGAGTGCCATATTGAGAGAATTGTGTAAGGAATGAATTGTATGAGATAGAATGAGAAGGATATGAATGTAATTGAGACTAATGCAATGATTCATGAGAAATAAATAAAGATTGAAGTTTGGGATGAATTCTGTTATGTGTTTTCTATTTCTGTTAATAGTTTAGATTCATTTACTTTTCCCACGTACATCCTTAACTTAAGGTCGAACGTCCTAAATCCCACACTACTTGTCGGGGTTTTAGGTCAAAATTTGGTGTCTAGCCCATGTATCCTTTTGTTAAGCGGATTTGAGGAAAAATGTCACCACTTGGATATTGAAACCAACATTATCGAGATAGAAGATTGGTGGGAAAAACAAATTCATATTTTTGTGAAAAAATAATCAAAAAGATTAAAAGTGTCATACAAAGAAATAGAATCATAAGTTTTCGAGAGAGTACGGTGAAGAATTTTGGTCTTAGTTTCCACATTTTTTGTGGCCTTGCATATTAGCTCACGCCAAAAGAACAGAGTGGTCTAGATTACATTTGAGATAACCTTTCAAGTGGACTGCAATAAAGTTAACTATAGTTAATCACCTAGATGAACCTTGGACAAGGGAAATTGATCATTGGTATGAGACTACCCTAGATTCATATATAATTACTTGGGCCATACAAGGTTGGACCAGTTTCGATTACAATAAAGGAGAAGTTTTAAGTGGATTAAGAGGACACTTTCTCAAATTAGTTCCATTCTTAATTAATATTTTGATGATAGAAAAAGGGTTAATCAAAAGTGCAAAAAAGTTCCTTTAGGGGATAGGCACCAGGCAGATGGCGTACATGAAGGGGGTGATCCAAGAGACATAACTTATTAGAATTAATGGGGTGTTGGTTGGGGTGGAAGAAATAGGACGACATGGGAAAAATAAAAAGACAGAGAATTAGATAGTTGACAAAGAGGGGATTAAGAAAATTAAGAAAAGTTAGTAATTTAAAAAGAGTAAATAAAATGAGGAGGATGGAAGAGAGAGCAAGGATAGCCATAGAAAAGAAAGAGGAAGAGAAAAATTTAGAGAAACAAAGGATAGCACGAGAAGAAAGAGTGAAGAAAATGAATGAAAGGAAGGAAAAATTGAATAAGGTTAAGAAAGTAGAGAAAGAGAATCGCAAAATTCAAGTGTAGGCCAACAATTAGCTCACCGGAATAAGAGGTGGACATATAAAGTCTAGCTATAATACCCACATCATGTAGAGACCAATAGGGTTTGGTTACCCCATGGAATCCTATGGTACAATACACTATAAAAAGTCTAGTTCAACAAGTGATAACAAGACAAGCTATTCTAATGAGAGATTTACAACAATTAGTATGAGGTTTAGAACCAAATTTTAAGAGGGTATTAGAAGCAGAAGGTTAGGATGAAGAGGAACTAAGAAACCCATTAATGATTAAGGAAAAGGGTGAAGAAGAAGAATAAATTATTGGAATGAAGGAATTAATTAAGGAATTCGAGAGAAAATAAAAATAGAAGATAAGGAAAATGAAGAAGAAAAAAGTTGGAGAAACAAGAAAAAGAAAATATAGAGATAATCGTTAGTGTGGGTTATCCTATGTGTCCTCCTCTCATATTGGAGGGTCATCTCACATGGGTTAGGTTTAGGGTTTCATGTGTGTCATGCACTAGGGTTACTCAACGCACCCTATATGTACCCCTTTACTATTCATTTATGAGCATGCCAAGACACTCACTGATATCTTTCCTCTATATGCAAGATTTGTTTCTATTGAGCAAGTTCTTCCATTATTGATCAATTCTTTCTTGCAATCGCTGGAGCTATCATGATTCCGTTGGAGTGCAACTACTTTGTGGTGCCTCGTTTTTGATTCGATTCTCATGCAAACTCTTTTCATGGTATCGAGCTACACAACTTGCCATCACACCAAAATTTTGAGCTTTTGGTGTGGCAAGAAATCGTGCATCTCGATAATAGGCGATTGTGCACCGCCCCAGAGTAGTTCTAGGATGGGTGACCTCCCAAGAAATTCTCGGTGTCACTTCCTCCTAATGTTGTTGGGCCTGATTGGGTGTATACCCAACTCCATCATGCGGGAGGGTGTATACCCGGATTCATGGTATCAGAGCTGAGATCGGGTAAACGTGCACTCGTTATTTTTTAGTTGTGATTACTCTTTCTTGGTTTCGTTCTTTTACTCTGCATGTAAGTTTTTTTGATCACTATTTTCCAAATTATTTTCCTAATCTCTCTAACAAGATTTCTCATAAAGTTGTGTCGATTTTGTGTCTTTTTTTGTGCATGTGTAGGTTTTCATCATACCTTGAGCAATCGGGGTTTTGCCACCTTTTTTAGCTAGCTGCAGCTAAATCCAAAATAGAGTATTTTCTAGTTTTTAATTTTTTAATTTATTTAAACTATTTTTTTAGATCTCTATTTCTGGTTTCTCTGTGGTTTTTGCATGTTTTTGCAGGATATTTGTGGCTTCTTTGTGGTTGTTGCATGGTAGTCTTGTAACTTCTCTGCTTGAGTGAGCCTTGGCATCCTCAAAACCCTCTCCCTCTCTTTGTTTGCATGGAGGGCTTATCTTTTTGTGTTTCTTTGTGGTGTTTTTGTTGAGTAGGGCTCATTTTTTTGGTTGTTGCCACCTTTTTTTGTTGATGCTCATAGGGTTCTTCCCACGGCTCTTCCCATGGCTGCCCTTCCTCAAAACTCACCTCACTCTCCTGCCATGGCCTCCCATGGCTGTCTCTTCTACCACGCTCTCCTACCACACCTCTGCGCACTTTTTTTCAAAATACAAAACACTAAGTTTTCTCCTTCACGGTGGTGGTTGCGCCAAACTAGGTAAGCCGTTTTTTTGGTAAGTGTTTAAAACTCATTATTTTTTGGTAAAGTTTTTAAATACATTCCTTTTAATCTTTTAAAAATAAACCAAAAGCCTTTTAAAATTCGAGTGGTAAGTGTTTTTTTATTCGGTAAGTTTTAAAAAAATCTACGGGTTCTTTGGTAAGTATTTCTTACCTTCTAACTTTTAAAAAAAATCTCAAGCTTTTAAAACAAGCCGTAAGTTTTCTTTGGGTAAGTCTTTTTTTACTCAAAAGCTTCATTCTTTTTGTTTTTTTAGTAAGTTTGTTTTAAAATATTCTTTGATAATCTTTAAACAAAAAAACACTATCTTTACCTTTTAAGATTTAATAATTTTTAGATCTTAATTAGTTTTTAATTAATTAGATTTAATTTGATTAAATCTATTTTTATTAATTACAAATTAATTTAATCCTATCTCATTTACGATTTATAGTAAATTAAAAATCGTTCCTTCATAACCCTTTTTATCATTTTTTTAAAAAAAAACTCCAATAGCTCTAAAAATAGCAAAATTGGGCATTTCCAAACGGTAAAATTTAGGTGTTATTGGATTTTTTTCTCTAATCGTGTGCTCAAGTGTGTAGCATCACTTTGAGCACCTTTTTTTTTCCAAGCTCTTTTCCAGTGTTCTGAAGATTCTCTGAACTCCTTGAGTTCATTTAAAACCTTGTATTTCACCCTTATTATTGCTTGCGACTAGTGAGCACGTCCACCACAGTCTGCAACAAGGGGGTTTCCTTTTATGACGTGAGATGTTTTTCTCACCACCAGGGTTGGCTTTCACCTCCTTTCTTGTTTTTTTCTTGTGCTTGTTTACGGTGTCCTATTTGTTGCGCTCCACGAAACATTGTTGTGGTCTCCTCTCTTGCACGTTATTACGTTGATTGCAAGATGAGTTACCAAGTGTTTCAAACCACATGCACGGACCCAATTGTAATCAACACACTAAACTATAAAGTTCCGAAAGCGGGGGTTGTTATTGTCTTGGGTGGTTGTGTTTCTTTTCTGCATTTCTTTCTCTCTCTCTCTCACTATGGATGCACTTTCAATTCCTTTGCTTACGCTGTTCAACTTTTTCGAATGGAGATTGAAAATAATAATGAAACTAAGGGGTAAAGGGTTATTCCGCATCACCATGGGAACTGAGACTGAACCAGATGATGAACCTAAAAATCTAAGTGGTTAAACCATAGTGATGAAGCTTTAGGTCTTCTTTGCATGTTTGTTTCTCCTAACTTGCTCTTCCACATTGAGGCGTCCGAAACACCTAAATCTACATGGAAAATGTTGGATGTGATGTTTGGAAAACTAGATGACATGAGAGCACATGAGTTGGAAAACGAACTACTAGGGTTAAATCCTAGTGACTTTGAAAACCTACAAGCCTTCTTCTCAAAATTTGTCCACATTAGATTGTTGTTAAAAGGATGTCAAGTAGAGAAGAAAGATTCTCAACTGATCTTGTCGATTCTCTCTAAGCTAGGTCCCGAATATTTTTTCTTCATGTCAACTTTCTACGCTACAAAAGCTGCTTTGGGCGATACTTGGACTATGCCCTCCTTTGACTATTTTTCATCCCAACTCATTCAGAACAGGACAAACTCATTCAAATGGGGTCTCTCAAGTCCAAGTCACATGCCCTTGTAGTAAGTACTAGTAAGGGAAAGAAGACTAAAAATAAGAAAGAAACAAAGGATCAACCTAAGAAAGAAACCAAGACCAAACCTAAAAATGACACAAACACTTCGACTTCTAAGCCTAAGGCACATAAAAAGCAAGTATTTGTGTTCCTATTGCAAGAATTCTAGTCACAACGAGCAACACTATTTTCGAAACAGATTGATCACTTATCTCATTTACTTGAGAAGAATAAAATAAGTGTTCCTAAATCCATAAAACAAAGTGCTCCAAAGGCCGAGTCTTCTGCTGCAAAAGGTGCTAAAAATGATAAGAAGAAAGGAAAGGCCCTTGTAGCCAGAGTTGCTCCTTCATCGACATGGATTATAGATTCCGGTGCCTCACACCACATGGGTTCTTCACATGTTGAGTTTTCTAACATCGAACCTTGTGGAATGTCCCAAATCACGATGGGTAATGACACGACAATGTCGGTTTCGGTAGTGGATCGGTAGAGATGGATGGGGGAACATTTAACCAAGTGTTGAGTGTTCCTAATCTCTCTACCAATATCCTATCGGTTTACCAAATTACTCACCTTGGTGAAGGAATGCGAGTGGAATTTGGTCCTAACTCGGTGATTATTCGTGAGCTTAACAATGACACTACAGTGGCTGAGGGAAAGGTAGATCACCATTCACGGTTATACACCTTCTCCCACTTTACTTCTGATTCTATGCCCACTGCCTTGCTCACTCATGCAAATGAGGTTAGTAAGCTATGGCATGAGCGTTTTGGACATCTAAATTATCGCTACCTTGAACAATTGAGCCAAAATGAAATGGTCAACAGGTTGCCTCGTGTCAAGTTTTCTAAGGGTCTTTGTGAGGGTTGTACCCTTGGAAAGCATCCTGAAAAGAAATTTGACAAAGGAAAATCTTGGAGAGCCACTCATCCTTTGGATCTTGTTCACAACGATGTTTTTGGTCCATTTCCTTCTCCTTCGTTTACTAGATCTCTTTATGTGTTAACCTTCATTGATGACTATTCACGATATACTTGGGTATATTTTCTTAAACTTAAGTCTAAAGTCTTTGAACATTTTCAAGACTTTAATGCTCTTGCTGAGAAATAGGTGGAATGGTCTATCAAGGTTCTTTGAACTGAAAATGGAGGTGAATATGTAAACACTAGGTTCATGTATTTTTTTACTTTTGAAGGAATCTCTTTGTAACATACATGTTTTTATAGCCCTTCACAGAATGGAGTTGCAGAAAGAAAGAACCATACTCTTAAGGAGATGGCCACTTGTATGATTCACTCGAAGTCTCTTCCTCTTGTAGTATTGGGCCGAAGCAATGAATTGTGAAAATTACATTCGAACCATGTTCCACACAAGGCAAGATAAGAGGATGACATCCTTTGAAGCCTGGTTTGGACACAAGCCTGATGTTGAGCACTTTCAAGTCTTCGGATCCAAGGCTATGGCTCGAATTCCCAAGAAGAAATGCAAGGCCTTGGAACCACAATCCAAACCTTGTATTTTTGTAGGGTATCCTGATGGCGTGAAGGGATATCAATTGATGAATCCTACTTCTCATGAGCTATATATCAAGAGAAGTGTTAAGTTCGATGAGTCTTCTTCAACTTCTACCTCTCCACCTATTGAGGTTCTTGACTCACCGACTTAGATTCGACTCATCAGATGATGATCTTGTGAGCGTGCTCCTCTTCCTGATCCTCCCGACCATCAAACCTTTGAGTCTTCTGATTCTAACAGTAGTGATGATGAGGACTATGTCCCTTCTCACTCAAGTGAAGAATCTTCCGACTCTGAGCCTGATCCTCTTGGTCCCCTTTGGGCCAGGAAAACTTTGCAAAGTGTTGGAGATTTAGTTGGAGATACTTCGGATATGAGACGTACTTGCTCAGATTTTGTTGGACCCCACTCTTTCTTCACCTCTACTTCTAATCCACAATATTTCTAGGAGGCTTCTAGTATTCCTGAGTGGGATTCTACCATGGATGAGGAGTATTCCTCTCTCATGAAGAATGATACTTGGGATCTCACCACTCTTCCGAAAGGAAGAAAAATCATTCGAGTGTAAGTGGGTGTTTCAAAAAGTATGGAGTAGATGGAAACATCAAAAAGTTTAAAGTGATTATTAGTCCCAGATAGTTTGGGGTTGATTATACGAAACCTTTACTCTAGTTATGAAGATGACTTCTATTTGATTGACCCTAGCCATTATCGCAGCAAATAGATGGAAACTCCATCAAATGGGCGTTAAGAGCGTCTTCCTTCATGGTGACCTAGAGGAAGAGATCTATATGGAATAACCTCCGGGTTATGTCCAAGATCCCTCCCTCATCTGTAAGTTAAAGAAGTCTCTATATGTCCTTAAACAAGCCCCTCGGGCTTGGTATGCCAAGATGGACTCCTTTTTACTTACATCAGTGTTTACTAGGTGTCACTCTAATCCAAATGTTTATATTCTATGGCAAGATGACTCCATATTCATTCTTGTTCTCTATGTTGATGACTTGTATATCACACAAAGCTCTTCCTCTATTATTGATTCTGTGAAGATTGCCTTGGCCCACAAGTTTTCCATGATTGACTTAGGTCTGCTTCATTACTTCCTTGGAATCCAAATTTCACAATCTGACTCGGGAATCTTGATTTTGCAACCTAAGTATGCTCTTGATTTGCTAGCTCATTTTTAGATGTCCAATTACAAGTCTTCTCATACTCCTTTTCTTTTCGGGGTTAAGTTGGTTCCAGATTTCTACTCCCTTGGTTGATGGTACTCTTTATCAACGGTTGGTGGGGAGCATGATTTACTTGACTCACACTCGACCAGATTTATCGTATGATGTTGGGATCATGTCTAGATTCATGCAAGAACCACATGAGTTGCATTGGAAAGTAACTAAATGGATCCTTCATTATGTTCGTGGCACTTATGCTGATGGAATTCACTATCATGGAGGGGTTGATATTGAATTGATTGGGTTCATAGATTCTAATTGGGCGGTGACTTAGATCATCAAAATCTACTTACGCTACAGTTTCTCTCTTGGTTCGGGTCCTATTAGTTGGTCTAGTAAGAAGCAGAATGTAATTACAATATCATCTATAGAGGTAGAATACGGAAGGATCGAGTTAATGTTTCCACAAAAGCTATTTGGCTATAGGGTATTCTGACAGAGTTTGGCATCCACTTTCGGTGGCATACTATTATCTAGTGTGATAACATGAGCACTATCTCTATTTGTAGAAATCTAATTCAGCATCAACGAACGAATCACATCGAGATCCATATGCACTTCATACGGGAGCTTATTCATGATGGTATCATCGACATTCAATACATTCAGACAGCTAATCAAATTACAAATTTATTCACCAAGCCCTTCACTGAGATGAATTTTCTTCACTTATGGTCTCTTCTTGGGGTGAGGTCTTCTGCAGCTACTCATCTTCTTCAGGCTATGTAGTCCTTCTTTTCTTCTTCTTCTTCTAGGAAGATTGTGTTTGTATATGGGCACCTTATCAGGCCTTTAGTTGTTGGGCCCCATTGACACATCTTTCTTAGTTGTTTAGGAGTGTCTTCCTTTCCATCTGACTCATCTAGCTACTACCCCAACTTCGATGAAGGGGGGTGTTAGTGTGGGTTATCCTATGTGTCCTCCTCTCATATTGGAGGGTCATCTCACATGGGTTAGGTTTAGGGTTTCATGTGTGTCATGCACTAGGGTTACTCAGCACCCTATATGTACCCCTTTACTATTCATTTATGAGCATGCCAAGACACTCTGCTGTCTTTCCTCTATATGCAAGATTTGTTTCTGTTGAGCAAGTTCTTCCATTACTGATTAATTCTTTCTTGCAATCGCTAGAGCTATCATGATTCCGTTGGAGTGCAACTACTTCGTGGTGCCTCATTTCCGATTCAATTCTCGCAAACTCTTTTCAATAACATGGAAGAAAGATGAAGAAGAAAATAAATGGGAAAAACAAGAAAAAGAGAAAGAAAAACAAAATAAGAAGAGGGGTGATGAGGGATTAGAAGAAAGACATAGATTAAGAAACAATAAAGATAGGAAGGTAGTTATGGAAAATGTTAGTTATGAAAATTCACCAAGTAAAGATGCGTCCCCCAGCCAACACACGAGCCCAAAGGAGATGACCTCGTCGAACGGTCACCATTCTATGTGCCTCTTAAAACACCATTAGAAAAAATAAAAGGGAGAAATCTTGGAAGAAAGATATCACAAATTGCAAGAAGAGAGTTAGAAGAGACAAGAGATTGTAAGAGAATTTAAAGAACTATTAGGAGAATTATACTTTGATATTGAGTTGTCTAGAGACAAATAACATCCTGTAAGTTTAGTCGGCGAGTCGAGGAGGAAGGTAACCTTTCCCTATGCTAGACATCTAAGTTTCTAGGAGGTGATGCCCAAATTTGGCTAAAAGAAGTAGATAAATAAAATATTTTTATCTACACTTGGGAAAATGGTTCTTCATCCAATTATTGTTTTGAGGACGAGAAAAGGTTTAAGTTTGGGGATGATGTTGATAGGGTTATTCATCACATTTTGAGATAACCATGGAGATAAAGGAGAAGTCACCGAAGACTTGAAGTAGCCACAAGCCAAGGAATAAAACCACACATAAAAGGGTAAATCCATGGATAAAGGAGGAAGCCGCATATAGAAGGAAGAAGCCACTCATAACTAGAAAAGTCCTCGAGAAGACTAGGAAGCCACATGATATGGGGAAAAGCCAAGTTACATAGCAAGAAGCCATAAAAGTCAACATGAACCAAAATAATTGAATTTTGGATGTTATTTATTTTGTATATTTATTGTAATTAACTTTTTGTATAAGGATGCAACACAAGGAATGGACATGTGAGTGCCATATTGAGATAATTGTATAAGGAATGAGTTGCATAAGAGAGAATGAGAAGGATATGAATGTAATCTAGAATAATACAATGATTCATGAGGAATAAATAAATACTAAAGTTTGGGATGAATTTGGTTATGTGTTTTCTATTTTTTTAATAGTTTAGATCTAGTTACTTTTCCCACGTACATCCTTAACTTAAGGTTGAACGTCCTAAATCCCACATTCTTTGTTGGGGTTTTAGGTCAACAATGTTAAAATAATAGACATACATATCCAAATTACATATTTCATCAACTTAATTCCTGTAAATTCATTGTTCTTAACAAAATAACTACGTATTTTAACAATATACATAGACAAATAAAAAATACATTAATTTGCTTATTTATTTGAATAAACAAAAGGATTAACTTCTTACAATTAATTTTTTAAAATAATTTACACATTTACAAAGAGTTATACATAGTTTTTACAGAGAGAATACTTATATGAATAAACGGATATGAAATTCCAATGTTGAGAGAGAACAAGGATCAAGAATTCTAATACCAAATGCCAACAGAAAGAGAACATTGATATGGAATTCTTAATACAAAATTCCAATAGATACACAAGTTCTGAGACACTAGACTATAGCCACTTATGAGAGGAAAATGCTATACACCTATGTATTTTCACCTTGCCCTGCCAGGAACCATCTGAAGTTGTACTCTGTACCCCCGATTAGCACACAACTAGTGCCCATCTCTCTTGCTCACTACTTGTCTATAACCTAGTTATCTTTGGAATTACTTCCACATACTAAATTCACAAAGTCCTTAAGACTCTTTTCACAATTGTTCTCTTTCTCAAAATCACAAGTACAATTCCTTGTCTCTCATTCATTCAATTGTTTCTTGTATTCCTCTATCTCTCATTATTCCTTGTCTCTCATTCATTCAATTGTTTCTTGTATTCCTCATTTTTTACATTTACATCTCTTTTATAATACATCACAGGTGGTTATAAACCAACACAATGGTTCTCACACCTTTTCATAAGTCAAATTAAGCATCTTTAATCAAATGCTTGGGATATTCATCCCCTTTATTAAGCCAATAGCTTTATTATAATATCTTTATAAAGAATATTAACTCAAACTTGTATTAACAATTCTTAACCAAACTTGTCTTTAATAATCTAACAAGTCTTTTAATGCTTTAAAACTTCAAGGATTTTTTCACATAACATTTCTCCCCCCTTGAATCAACTACTATCCTCAGTAGTGCCAAGTCTATTATGAAAATCACATGAATAAAAAATAAGTCATTAGTTAAACAATTTAGAATATTGCTCTTCAGAAATCTTCTCTTTCCCATGTAGCACTTTCAACATCACAGAAAGTCCATTTTACTTTAACCTCTTTAATTTCTCTATTTCTAAGATTCTTAGTCCTTCTTCTAGAATCAATTCAAGTTCAATTTTGAATTCACATGTAGGCTCAATAACTATATTTTTCCAATCAATAACATGATTAGCATCATATACATATTTCTTTAACAAGCTTACATGAAACACATTATGAATTCTAGACAATTCAGGAGGTAAAGCAAGTCTATAAGAAAATTTTCTATCCTTTCTAGAATTTCAAAAGGTCCACAATAGTGAGGAGATAACTTAGCATATTTACCCAATTTCAAAGAACTCTTCTTAGGTTTAACTCTAAGAAATACTTGATCACCTATTTCAAATTCTCTAATAAATCTTTTAGAATCAACCCAATGTTTATACCTATCTTGGGAAGCTTTCATGTTTTGTTTAGATTTGTTTATGATTTCTTCCATTTATTTTAAATTATCATTAGCATACCAAGATCTATGTTTAGGATTTGACCATGAAATAGGAGTAGTACAATTCCTACCATACACAACTTCAAAAGGTGTCATTTTGTTGTAGTGTGATAACCTTGATTATAAGAAAACTCAATCAAATGCAGATATTGTTCCCAATTTCTAGGTTTTTCACCTGTATACATTCTAAGCATATCTTCTAAAATTCTATTTATTCTTTTAGTTTGACCATCTGACTCAAGATGATAAGCAATACTAAAGCTCAAACTAGTACCCAATTCATCAAACAAAGATCTCCAAAAGAAGAAGTAAATCTAGGATCTCTATCAGTTACTAAATCTTTAGGAAGACCATGCAAATGAAAAGATTTCTTTAGAAAACAAATGAGCTATATCAGAAGTAGAGGTTTTGATCTTGGTTGGTAGAAAATGAGCCATTTTTTCAATCTATCAACCACCACAAGAATAACATCATGTCCATTCTTGGTCTTAGGTAAACCTGTAATAAAATCCATACTAATTGACTCCCATTTCCAATCAAGAATAACCAAAAAGTTGCAATTGACCAGGTTTACTACATTGTTTAGATTTAACCTTTTGACAAATCAAACACTGTTGCACATACTTCCTAATGTCTTGTTTCATCCTAGGCCAAAAATAATTCTTTTTAACTGATAAGTAAATCTTTTGAAAACCAATGTCCAACTATGGGAATATCATGAGAATATCTCAAAATTTATTGTCTTAAATTAGGAAGATTAGAATACACAATCTACCTTTATAGTATAACAAATCCATTCACACCAAGCAAATAAGAAATAAGTCTATCTTTTAAATGTACATTTGAAGTTCCATTTTTCAAACTAGAATATAATTCAACAAAATAACTATCATTAGGCAATGCATCTTTTATTTCTTGATCAAATTGACTTCTTTCCAAAGACAAAGCATTTGCAAACATTCTTTTCCTACTTAAAGCATCAACAACTAAATTTTTTTACTAGGAACATACTAAATTTCAAAATCATATTGACTTAGTAATTCTACCCATCTTCTTTGTCTCATATTCAACAAGGGTTGAGTAAAAATATATTGTAAACCTCTATGATCAGTTTTCAAAACAAATTTACACCTAACAAATAATGTCTCCAAAATTTTCAAAGCATGAATTATCCCTAACAATTCTAAATCATGAGTAGGATAATTATTTTTAGCAAAAAAAATTTTCTAGACCCAAAGCATACAAATCTACCATCTTGCATTAATACACAACCAATACTAGAACCACAAATATCAGTAGCAACAATAAAAGGTTTAGAAAAATTAGGAATACATAACACAAGTGCACTGCATAAGTTAATGCTTCTTTCAATTTATTAAAAAAATTTCACATTCCTCATACCAATGATATGATTATTTTTCTTTGTTAAGTTTGTGAGAGGACTAGCTATTTTAGAATAGTTCTTAATAAATATTCTATAAAAACCAGATAAACCAAGAAAACTTCTAATTTCTTGTACATCTTTGGGTATATCCCAATCTTGTACTACTTTTACTTTAGAAGGATATGGTGTAATTCCTTTTTTAGAGATAATGTGACCTAGATAGGAGACTTCAGTTTTAAAGAACTCACATTTACTTAGCTTACCATACAACTGATGTTTTCTTAAAGTTTCAAGCACTAGCCTAACATGTTTTCATGTTCTTCTTCATTTTTAGAATAGATCAAGATATCATCTAAGAAATATAATTACAAATACATCTAGAAAAGGTCTAAAAAACATCATGCATCAAAGTCATGAATGTGGTTGGGGCATTTGTTAACCCAAAAGGCATAACAAAAAATTCATAATGACCATATCTAGTCCTAAAAGTATTCTTTGAAATATCAACATCCTTTATTCTAATATGATGGTAACCAAAATGTAAATCAATCTTAGAAAAACATTTAACACCATTCAATTGATCTAAAAATCATCAATTCTAGGAAAAGGGTATTTATTCTTAATGGTTAGCTTATTTAATTGTCTATAATCAATACACATAGTCTCATAGTACCATCTTTCTTTTTAATAAACAACACTTGGTGCACCCCAAGGAGAAACACTAGGTCTAATTTTTCCTTGCTTTAATAATTCAATTAATTATATTTTTAACTCAACTAATTCATGTATTGATTGTCTATAAGGTGCTTTTGACACTAGTTCAGCTCCAAGAATAAGATCAATAACATGTTCTACAAATCTTCTAGGTGGAAATTCTTCAACATCAAAAGGAAAAACATCCATAAACTCTTGAACTACTGGATGAACATCTATATCTACTTTAAGCTTATCATTTTGAGTAACCAAAGCACAAAAAATTTACATTTTTCTTTAAGACTTCTTTTAAGTTAAAAACATAAATAGTTTTTAAAGTCAGTTGTCTTTTTGTTCCTTACAAAATATGAGTATTTGCATATTGGTCTTGAATACAAACTTGTTTATTTTCACAGTTAATGAGAGCATGGTTCTTTTCTAACCAGTCATTCCTAAAATAACATCATATTGACCTAAGTTAAGCACATGAAAAGATTCACTAGATACAATATTATCTATTTGAAAATCTAAGTCTTCAACTAAAGCTCTATTTGCCTTATTATTCTTCCATCAACCATTCTTCCATTACTGCCAATTTTTATGGAAAAAAATTCAATTTGGCTCAATTTATTTATGACTACTACCAAATCAATCAAGAAAATAAGGGCTAATTTTTAATATTTTTATTTTATGCATTGTACTTGTATCTTTAGGTTTTCATATTTTATAGGTTTATCATCAATTTTTGATTTTTGTTTTTATCCCAACTTTTTTTTTCTTTGAGGACAACCCCTAACAAAGTGGTTACCTCCACAATTCCAACATTTAACCTCTTCTAGTTTAGATTTGACATATTCTTATTTATTTCTGATTTGAGTATTTTTACACTTAACAATTTCACTGAATGGTCTTTTTCTATCCTTAAAATGGAAATTAGAATTCTTCTTCTTATAGTCTTCTTTCTTTTGATGAACTATTGTCTTATATTTCTCAAATTGTTCAACTATTTGTGTAGCCTCATCTATTGAAGTAGGTTTTCCACACTAAACACTAGATTTATATTCTTCTCTCGGCCATTTATAAATCTAACAACTTTGTTTGTTCTGTTCCAGAGATAAAAGACACAAACCTATTTAAGTTCTCAAAAGATTGTTTATACTCATTCACAATCTTTAGACATTGTTTTAAGTCAAAGAATTCATTTTGCTTTTGTTGCAAGAAATGATCAGATAAATATTTTTTCTTGAACAACTTCTTAAATTTATTCCATGAAACTTTATGAGCTTTGAGTTTCTCAGATTTCAATGTGTCTTCCCACCAATTAAGGGCAACATTTTTCAATTGATAAGAAGCTATTTGTGTCCTACTTAGCTTATTAGTTTTCTACAATTCAAAATATATCTCTAAGCTAGATAACCAAGTTTCATCTTGTTCCCATGTTCCCACTTCCCCTACATATTCAGAAATTTTATTTTTCTAGCAAAATTTTCAATTTCTTTAGATTTCTTACTAGAACTTGCTTGTTCATTACTAGAAGAATTAGAAGAACTAGAAGAATCAGAGGATTCATTTACCTTATTAGAAACAGAATCATCATCAAAAGAAGAAGAGTGTTTTCTCTTTTTTATTTTCTTTTCAGACTTAGAACATTTCTTTTTTGATTTAGTACTCTTATCTTTTTATTAGTCTTAACAATCTTTATCAATCATAGCTTTTACAAATTGGATTTTCAAATATTCTAATTGCTCAAATAAATAAGTTACTTCCCTACCCAACTGTTGGTTTTGATGCTCCAATTCATTGTAATCCATGTCATTTGGTGAATCCATTCCATTCAAATATGATTTATCTGCATTCTCTCTCTATGTGTAAATGCACAATTTTATCCTCTTTGAGAAAATCACCATAATCTAATCAAAATAACTATATCATCATCTCAACATCAACAACATAACGTCTAATGAGGATAATTAGATCTAATACCAAATGAAATGTGACTTTTTCCCAGATTAAAAATTGGCTCTATGAATAACTAAAATGCAACTTTTAACTTGAAAAAACTATAATTCATTCTTGACAAGATCTCTAATGGAGGAATTTATATACATTTTTAATCATTCTTATTGTTATTAATCGGTAAGAAATCATGTCATCTCATAGAAGATCCACACGATTATACATATAATCTATTGAAATTAACAAGCTAAATTGATTACAGACATATTTTATTTAATAAAATAGTGAATAAATACGTAAAAGACATACCTGTAATAAATACGTTAAAAACAAAAATAATTAATATTTAGAACACTAATTAAAATTAACTTACAGGACTTTACTTTGAAATAAACAAAAATAAATAAATTTAAGTCCGGATGGATTCGTGAAAGTAAAAGATAAAAGACATGGAAATAATCCATAGAAAAGGTTATTAAAAGTGTGAGACTATGAAAGAAGACACGTGGAACCTTTTTACTAGTTCACATTTCACAAAACAATAAATACTTATCAAGGTTTTATTATTGCGAACGAAGACCGTATATACGTGGCTCTTTATTATTCATTCACACTTCACATACGCAAGATAAAAAAAACATTGTGCAAAGAAAACATGGAAAAATTCTAAATGGTTTTATACTTTATTTTCACAAATGACAACTTAAAAAAAACCATATTTGCAAAATTGGTGGCTAAATATCATTAGTTAACAAGTTCACAAACATACAAATACTAACATTACAAAAAGAGATAAGACTTGGTGAAATATCATTGGTTTGGGTTTCACATTTGGAAGATAAATATAAATTAACTTAAGTCTAAAATCCAAAAATAACGTGGAATGTACTATCCATTGGTTTGTTCACTTTGCAAGCTCCAAAATTAGACTAAAAAAATCCTAACATTACAAAGTTAAATGGTACTTCTCATTGGCTAAAACCTTCATAGTAGTTAGTAAGTCTGATAAGAAAATACACACAGATTCTCTGATTAGGTAAAAACTTTAAAAGAATCTAAAAAAGACTAAATTAAAATATGACACATTGAGTGACATCATGGGTCTTTTGTTTTATGTCATGGCTAATAAGAATTCGTAAAGGTACGACTAAACCCTACACGAAGGCACACATGGAACGTTTTAATTGGTTTTAATTTCACTTTGTTATTTTATATTGGAGAGATGGGGCGGACTTAGAACATAAAATTAATTGCAGTTAAGGGAAATTTTAGGTCCAAGGCATAAAATACAATAATACAACTGTGAAAGATAGAAAAATAGTAGACACAACCATAAAAATATAAAAAAATATATTTATCCCAAACACCATTAAATTGCAAGAATATATTGTAAAATATTGTCAATTTCATATTATCAAACTTATTATTTTGCATTAAATCATACAATTATCTTAATTTAACATAACATTCATATCTAAATTATGTATTTCATTAATTTATTCTTGCAAATTCATTTTTTCAAAACAACTTTGTATTTTAATAGTATACATAGAAAAATAAACAAAATACATTCATTTGCTCATTTATTCAAATAAACAGAAGAATTAACTTCTTGTTATTATTAGTTTTTAACAATTTTACATAATTAGAGAGTTTATATAATTTTATAGAGAGAATACTTATCTGAATCAATGGATATGAAATTCCAATGTCGAGAGAGAACAAGGATCAAGGAATTCTAATACAAAATTCCAACAAAAAGAACACTAATATGGAATTCTCAATACAAAATTCCAACGCATCCATAGGTTTACAAACACCAAACTATGGCCACTTATGAGAGGAAAATACTATACACCCCATGTATATTCACCTTTCCTTATCCAGAACCATCTAAGGTTGTACTCTATACCCTTGGTTAGGACACCGCTAGTGCCCCTCTCTTTTCCCACCACCTATCTATAACCTAGTCAACCTTGGAATTATTTCCATAGAATAAATTCAAAAGTCCTTAAGACTCTTTTCATAATTGTTCTCTTTCTCAAAATCACAAGTACAATTCCTTGTCTCTCATTCATTCAATTATTTCTTGTATTCCCTCTTTTTGTTTTTACATTTACATCTCTTTTATAATACATCACATGTGGTTACAAACCAACACAATGGTTCTCACACCTTTTCATAAGTCAAATTAATCATCTTTGATCAAATTCTCAGTTATTCATCCCCTTTATTAATCCAATAAATTTATTACAATATCTTTACAAAGAATCTTAACTTGAATTTGTATTAACAAGTATTACACCAAACTTTTCTTTAATAATCTAACAAGAATGCTTTACAACTTCAGGAATTTTGTCACATAATACCTTCTCATCTGATTTGGAACTTGGACTAGCTTCACCATCATTATTCACATGTTGTCCTTTGAACCCTAGACCGGTTTTGTCACTAGTCACTCTTTGGCTCTCTAAGATCCCCTCAAGAGTTTCATAAATATTTTCTAACCTCTCATACTTCTTCAACCTACTAGAAGCATCAAATAAATCTAATTCTAAAGATTTCTTTATCTCATCATACTTGGAACAAATGTCTTGTTTTTCCTTTAGGGATTTAGACACACTTTCAACCTGTGACTCCAAACCCTTGATGGCTTGACCATGCTCTATCTCCATATCCTTGATCTGATATTATAAGCCATGAATCATTGACTAAGAAACTTCATTCCTCCTCCTTAATGTAACTTCAACATATGAATACATTCCCATTGTTTGTGCTTCTAGGATATCCTTCAAGTTATTAGAATTTCTTCTAAAGGACATGCTCTGATACCAATTATTGGAATCATAATGGACTGGGGGGTGAATCATTCCTACAATAATTTTACTTCATTTACCAAACCATACATTCATCAATTAAGTTGTCCATACATCATTCATAACCATACATGTGCATATTAGATGTGTATTAACCATTCACAATATCACAACACAAGAGAGAGTACAAAAGACACCAAATATAAGTGGGAAACACTCAAGGGGAAGAAAACCCACTAAATATTTTGATGATATTACTCACAATAAAGACTCAAGTGAATATTACACATCACAAGAGATTTTTTTATTGAGGCACCAACCCCACAAGAAACACCAACCCCTAAACCATTGTTGATATTACTCAAAATTAAATACTCATATGAATATGACTCATCATAATATATTTTCTGGAAGTATGAATACTGAAAATATTCTGATACTATAGCTGATTGTGATCCCAAAATTCAGCTCCAAATTCCTTTAGACCTTTATTCACGCACACCTTCTTCAACTCTTTCTCTCTAGGTATTTCATGGACTTGTATTGGTCTCAAAACCTTGCATGCATGCCTAATAACATTATTCAACTTGTAACACACTTATTTATCTCTCAATTCATGCCTTCATTCTTGTTACTCATGCTCTTTTGGGTCACAATTTTCCCCCACTCACAACTAGTTTAAAAATGAACATAAAACATTCCCTTTATACCCTTCTCAACTCATAAAATCAGGGGGAAGTCAGTCCTCATTATTTGGTTTGAAAAATGCATCATTATAAAATACCAATAAATTCATTACAACTTTCTAATATGACCCATATATGTTGGTCATTCCCAAAACCACTCAACTTGCACAAAACAGTCTCAAAACTCTATCACTAGGATGATTAAAATTGAATAACACAAAAACCATGATTAGTAAAGTTCTTAAATACATCACATGTCTAATATATCATGAAAAATCATCCATTGTCTTTAATTATCATTTACCAATCAAATAATTCATAACATAATCCAAAAGGCTCATATCCTTCACCAAATAGTTGTTTCCACACCATATCTTTACCTTTCACCTCAATACCACCCAATATTAACTAAAATATGGAACATAAAAATATATGGAATCCTTAGGACATGTAGAACACATCCATGCATGTTATACCTCTTGAAACATCCATATTCTCAAACCACAACAACTTTCCTCTTCACTAAATCATGCTTTTGCGCCAAGAAAGCATTTTTGTAATATCAACTAGTTTTCACCATTTCTGCCACTTCCAAGACCTCCAAATTACTTCAATAGGAAAAAAATTAATCCCTATCCACTCTCCATATAAATAATCAAATAATTAATCTCATGCACCTTTCACCTCAATATTTCTTTGAGCAATCTAGTCTTGAAAATCAACTTACCTTCTTCCTAACAACAAATTGACCTAATTGACCTATCAAATAAACTCACCAAGACACAAAAAATACATCACTAAAAATAATTTTGAATCCCCTTTCCATAAAATTTTGTAATTCCTTCCAAATATAAGTGTAATTCCTTTAACCAAGACAATCTCTGAAAACTTCTTCTTAAGCCTTCTAGGACTCAAGAACTGAACTTGAGCTCAACTTGCTCCATCACCTAAAACCTACTTCCACACTTATAAAAATCATATAAAACCATTAGAAATGTTTTATAAGCACTCAAAAATCTTCACCAAGCAATAACAACTTAGAATCATCACTTTACCTCTTAAAGCCATTTGACACCCTGCTAGAACAAACATCCTCCATATTTGACCTTCAAATATCAAGTCATAAATTCTTCATAAAATATCAAAAACATAGGTTTGATATACCATTGGAAATTTATTTGAACCATTATCATAACACAACTTTAATGGAGTCTTAACTCTTCATGTAGCTCCCGTAATTCAACTTTTACAATAAAATGCTCCAAACTGCCCCAAAAACTAGTGTTTATTAACATGGTACACTTTTCCATTTTTCACTTCAACTATGATCTGAAACTATCATAGAAATGTATAACAAATCAGGGGTCTAAAAAAGGTCAATTTTATTTTTCAACTTCTTTGAACAATCTTACCTTAAACCAAACTTCTTCAGAAATAAACATTTTAAGGTGGTGCCCACATACAATCACAACCACTATTTTACCTTTATAGAAAGATGTAGGAGTCCTCTATAACATTAAGTCATCAATTTTACAAAACTAATCAAAATAGGCTTAACATACCTCTTTTTCTCTATGTAACTTTGAGTTGGGTTTCAAAGCAACTTACCTTTTTAATGATCGTTCATAAAAACGTGATGATTAAACCACCTCATTATTTTTGCTCATAACTCACCTAAAAATAAATTTTCACAAGGTCCCTTTTTTCTTCAAAAACACACTTTAACTTACCTGGTTTTGTCAAACCTTGCATATCTTGCAAAATATTCTTCACTTTGAACTGAAACATGTCATGAAGCATCATAACAATGTCCTCTAACTATCCATACTCACCATCTAGCCCAAATGCATTTGAAACTCTCCATCCAATCTAATTTTCCCATGCTTACCTTCATCTTTCTCATTACTTACTTCCCAAGGACCTCATACATGAACTATATCACTTTGAGTACTAACCCGAAACTCACCACACACCTCGTATACACTACCACCATGCTTTGGTATCATGCTTAGAAAGACTGATCAAATCCAAAACTCATACCTCCTTACCATTCTACATGCTCCAGGGGGTTAGGAATAGGCATGGAATAACCCGACTCAACACATACAACCACTAAACTAACATTTCTAACCTTATGGAGACCCTTAGGCACCCATGAAACATCATACCAACCATGTTTGACCTTATGACAACATTAAACCTACTCAAAAGAGATCATACCATGACTTAAATTATTCAACCATGCTTCAAGATAACATAGAACTCACCAAATATTGACAATACCAATCAATCTTCATGTTTGAACACTGGATGACACCTCATGGAGAGACATACAACACCATAACACCATTTTCTATCAATGGACTTTTGTAGTCACAAAATCATGTGCTTTAGACATTTATTTATCCTAGTTTCATACTACTATTTAGAAGGTTCTTAAGTCAAGAAAGTACTAATTAACCCCCATATTTTGGCCATCTTGTTTTATTTTATTTCGTCATTACCAACCTCTTACACACATATGCCTAGTTAGTTTATGTCATTTCCCATCATTTTAACTGGATCGGGTGCCCGTGGGTGACTTTGGTCCTATCAAGGGTGCCCCGGTCCTTTTCGCACTTTCCCGCCACTTTTTGGGATTTTTCTAGCCATTTGACATCTTTATCTTTCTTTTTTCAGCCTTTTTGGGATTAATTACGAAATTATATTAAGATAAACCTATAAATATAAAGCTATGAGACCATAATGAAGGAAGTATAAACACTTATTACTATCACTCCATCTAGAGTCGCATCCATCTATTACATTGAGATCACCCACATAAATCCATCATCAAGGCTAGGACATCTACATCACACTTCATAGGGGAAGGTATTCTATTCTATTCCATGCACACATTTTATTACATTTTCTACACATATTTATTACTCACTACTTCACAAAGTACGACTGACACAAGAGCAACCTAGGGAATGTTCACACACACTTGCACATAAAATTACATTGGGTTTGAGATGTAGTGCATCACTCAGTTAGTAAGTCCACCATTGTGGCAACTAAGGTCAGTCTAACCCCTTCATATGTATTATTATTTTTTGGAGTTTGATGCTTGTTTTGGGATCCTGCAAGTATTTTTTTCATCTTAGAGTACTCGATGACATTCAAGACAACACAACGAAGTTGATATGACATATAACGAGGGTTTCAAACCACCTTCCGACCCTGTAAAAACTGGTTTTAGAGATTTTTCATAAACCATGGCACCTAGATTGTAGACCAGAGCACCTACAGAACCCTAGTCCTCCTCTAGGTTCCCTAATTCAAACAAATAGTCCAGATACACTCTTTTTGGGACTTCTACATGGTTGTTTCTACTCCTAATTTTTCATGTCACCTTTGCGACACTCTTTGATAGGAATCTATTATCAACTGAGTTCTTTCCTTACTCTATTTTAAATATTAGGGTTAGAATTTATTTTTACATAATTTTTAGCTTGCTTGCATACTTCTTTACTACATTTATCTACTTTATTACAATCTGTTCATGACTTAGATTAACTATCTATATGCTTACTTAGTTAGTCCAATTTTAGTTAATCATTTGAGTGAGCCCGACTTTTTCATTCATGCTTCAACCTTCTTCATTCTTAGGCTTGATTCATCATGAATATCTCAATCAATGATTACTTTCTTGCAAATTCTTATTTATTACATAGAGTACAACATTTTATTGCTACTACCCATATTCGTGCCGACATGCATCCTGATTCAGTTTATCAAGCATTTGCTTTGATGCATTTTCTTCACATCTAGTTTTCAAGTCTAACCTTCCTACCGATGTTCACACTTTTGATAATTACCCACCTTTTCATATCATATCTCACATTCATAATGTCATTGTTAAGCGCACTCTTATTAATAATGGATCTGAGCTCAACTTGTGTTCTATGTCATTCCTTGAAGTTTTAGGTCTCTCCACTTGTGACGTTATCTCATCTAGTATTTCATTGCGTTCTTATGATGGTTTTTTCTGTCCATGTCTTGGTTACATTACATTTCCCATTACTGTTCACCCAAAACTATCCACACTCTATTCTTTGTTGTCAACTTCCCCATCTCCTACAACCTGTCTCCTTAGTAGGCCACGACTTCATGCCATACAAGCCATTGCATCTTCTGTGCATCATTGTGTTAAATTATTTCATGAAGGAATTGAACATATTATTCTTCATGACCATGACCCATTCCAATACTATGATTATGCTCCTAATACTAGTCTTCCTATTCCATGTATTAATACTACAAGATGATCCCCAACCTATGGATGAACTACCTCACTTGCCACCACTTGAAGGTACCATTTTTATGATAAATGTAGTTTCCTCTATGCCACGTGCTACTACTACTACTATCATTCCTTATCAGGGGCATGTCAATTCAATGGATGTCAATCTATCACATCCACCTCCACATACATTACCTACTTTAGCATGCCCACCATTCACTTGCACACTTTTCATCAATAACTCATATTGGGAACATATCCCATTTGATCCTACATGTGATGTCACTATCTATTCCCATAATGGTCTAGCTTGTCTTGGTTTCACCTTTGAGGATATCCATCCTTCTACGCAAGCCCCTCATCTCTACTATGGTTTTGTCAATATAAATTTTGCTTACGGTTTGCGTATTTTTCATATTTTAGTCTATCTATCACGTACCCATCATTATTCTCCAATCACATTAGGGGACTCCTTTCTTACTTATATTGAGGTACATTAGATCCTACTCATACCAAAATTTCATTTGATATGCCTTTTATTCATGTTTTTATCTCTGTAATAGTTCTTTTCTTGGCTATTCACAAAATCTCACTCGTTGGTATGCACACAGTTTCCCACATCCTCCATTCACTGATGAGGAATATGCTATGGGCATGTACAACTTACACCTTAATGGCTCATTACATGATCAACCAGACATTATTGCTTATCAGGTCACCAATGCTTATCCATATGACTTTGACCCAGAAGATGATGATCTCCTTGATGATTTTACATGATTTCTTTGTGCACGCACTTGGGGGCATAACACTTCACATGCCTCCCCCTCACTCATCATAGAATTTGTACATTTATCATCTCTGCATTTTCATCATGTGTTTTAGCATCATCACTACTGATGACACATTATTGTGCTCGATTCACACTTGAATGTTAAGGGATTACTACCACACATGAACCCCACACACCGCACTATAGGAATTACACATTACATTTCACCACACATTACGCAGTTGTACACCATACATTGTACATTTAGTGTACAAAATTTTGACATTCACGTACTTACACATCCTACATCATGCTAGTCATCATTAGGCATACATCATTACATCCTACACTAATTACATACTACATTCTTCATTTTTCTACATACCATACATGTTACACCACACATTTTCATACATCTAAATATTTTACTAGTCTTCATCATATAAGAGTCTAGCATTACATTAATATTCTATCTACACACATTACATGTTGTCCCATGTATTATACCTTACACATTTTACACGTCTAGCATTGCATTCTACATACTATACGCTCTTACACATATTACACCTGTTTCACACTACAATATACATTGCATTGCCATACATCACACATACTCACACATTTTACTCACCTTACATTTTACACATTTTATACATCTTGCATTGGTATATTTACATTCCACTCCTCAAATGGTCGATTGTTATCATTATATACACTACATTGTCTTCTATGCACTTCACTCACTACTTGATGACACACTTTAGTTCCTCGGTCCATACTCGACTACCAAGAATTTAACAATCAAATGGACCTTACACTCATCACACATGCAAAAATCCTAGGCTAGTGACATATGCTTTAGGCTAAATTTTCACCTATTCTATCATATTATAGTGGTATACACCTTAGGTTACATCACCACTACCTCCTTTCCTCTTGTAAGGACATACAATTTAGGCTAAATCATCACTTTTTTATAATTTTGTAGTGGTATACACGTTATGTTACATCACCACTTCCTCACTTCATCTTATAGTGATATATGCTTAGGATAAATCATCACTTACACATTCATATATTCATGATATACACTTCGCCATAGGGTTCATGCACATATCCTTTCTAGGTCGTATATCACCACCACATATATAAATTCATCACATGGTGTTAGATACACCACACTAATAGACCATTTCCGATGTCACACTCTTGTTTACAGCTCATTCTTGATCGTTGAGGGGGAAAACAAAATGAACCTCACCGCATACATTTTCATTCATTTGGGGGACACGTGGCTCTTATCACTCCAGTTTTCATTCCATTTCATCCATCCATAACATATTGCATATTATGGTTTTTTATACTCTTCCTTACTTTTCTTGTTTATGATCACTTTATTACACATGCTAGTTTGATTAATTGTATGCAATTTATCTATACAACCCACACATGCGCGTTCACACCTTTTTCTACTTGTGATCATAGATACATGGGTCTCTTACACAGAGCATGAATGATCACCTTCTACCATTCCTACACTGGTCACTAGGGGCATCCAAATTCATGTCTTCCAGGTGCTATTGTTTCATTTTGTACTTAGCACTTTACATTAGTTTCTTTTACACACTTTTGACATACTAGATTTCTTTCTCACATGCCAAAGGGTGCTTCATGTGCAACATTTGTTATCTAGGGATATTTGTTTCCATAATTGTTTGTTATATTGTCTCGCCATTTTTGGTATTGTTTGCAAGCCTTGCCTTATGTTTGGTGTGCACACTTATCTCATTGTTTGTGGCCATGATGGCCTTGCGTGTCTTGTGACATCGTGAGTGATGTATCATGTTTGCATCCTACTTTGTGTGGCTTACTTGTCTTCTTACATGTTTACATTACTTTTCTTGGTAGCTTACACACTGTTTACATAGCTTATACACTATTTTCTACATGTTTGTATTTTTTCAGTTGTCTTTGGCTAGCCTTCTTCTTTGTGCATGCCTTGGTTTCTACTAAGAAATTTTCAGGGTTATAACATACATGTGGTTATTCCTCTTTTGGGGCCACATTCTTCTATCAATGACATCACATGCACCCCAAAGAGGGGGGCATAATTTGGGGTTTACATACTAACATACCGCATTTAAACTGGTTTAGTCCACTTCACTTTCTCTTGCATTGTGGGTTACATACAACGAGTTGGTTCGACCATTATATGAACCCCATACACAGTGTATTTTATAGGAGATGGTGTCCTTATCATTCGGGAAGCGAGTTATAGGTTTGGAGGTTTTAGTGGGTGTGCCTCTCTACACTACTACTTCTTCCAAAGGTGGCGTCAATCGTAAAAAAACTAGGACGATACAAAGATCTCTAAACACATTCAAGGAAGTAGTTAGAGCTTAGAGGACACAAAGAATTTAATCCCTACACTTATTTGACCTATGGCATGAGATTTCCCAAAAACTAAAGTACATAATATCCTTCTACACTCTCTCTCGACAAAGATCAGATGCACATGTTCCATTTATATTTACATTTACGTTTTCCATTTCACATTTACATACACACACATCTTTTACATAGTGTTTTTATACGTACATACATACATATTTGACTACTTGATCATTTTCTCCTTACAGCCCAACCGTATGAGAAGCAAACAAATCAAATGGGGGAAAAACAAATAATGACAACAACAACACTCTGTGACAACACACATACTTTACTAACCATGCATGTATACTACACATCAGCAAGCTTATTACACATATTTCACCCTAGTTTCACTCTCATCACTTTTATTTGTGCATTTTTCATCTTTAGTTTCCACACTCCTCCATATTTTTTTCATTCCATGTTTTTTTCTAATCCTTCGACGTGTTTCTATGTACAAATATTCTTTTCCTAAGTTATAGTGAAAGCAATAACTACCACCTAAATTAGTTCCCTAACCTAGCTAGAAACAAGAAAAGAGTACCATTAAGATGAAGAAATGAACAAGGCCTACACTAGCATCATAACTTTGAAATAGTGAAATCAAACATAATGCAAATCAAGAACTCTATTCTTGTAAATTGCCTAATTAAATCAAATGGCCCTATGTAGTCCAATGGAAATCAATAATATTCCATGCTTTGATCCTTCAAGGATACTTGGGTGTGAGGATTAGCTCTTCAAGATGGATGATGGAAGGGCTTGAGAATGGTAAAAGGATTTTATTGCAAGACTATGTGATTTCTTTTTCTTTCTCAAGGGAATAAGGTGTAAGGTATAAAGGTAGAAGGAGGGCTCCTTATATAGCCCAATGGAAAAAGGAAACACTCTATCCATTTGCATGTGGGATAAAGGTAAAACATGATTAGGAATGGATAAGGTTGCTTTATTAGAGGTAACCTTACTTTAGAAGGGTTTAATTTATGCTTAGCAAGTCATGGGAGTTGGGGGTGTTTTAATTAATAAAAGGTGATTAACTAATAGGTAGGTGTAAGCTTATAGAAGCCAATTAGGGGAATATTAGTATGATTTAGGCCATTAGGAAGGGATTAAATCAATTAAATATTGGTTTATTAGTTAAATGAAGTGGAAGGCTAATTAATTAATAATAATTAATTAGTCTGGATAGATGAGGTAAATAATTAACGGAAGGTCATTAATTAGGTTATTAGCTGGATAGGTGACTTAATCAATTAGCGTATTGTAATTAATTAACGACAATAAGAGGGAATATGAGCGCTTTTGATGATATGTCGTCGATTTGTGAGAAAGGGGATAATTAGCACAATTTAAGTATTTAAATTGCTTGGGCGTATAATTATGGGTGTCTACATTTGCCCCTCTTTGGGGTGGCGTAAGTGACACCACTTCAAAGATAGTAGACGAAAGAAAATTTTGAAGGGATAGAAGAAAAATTAGTAGGAGAGAGAGATTCCCCCTCAAGTGTCGATGGGGTGATGAAAGAAGTTGATCGACGATCGAAAAATATGTGAGAGAGGTAGAAGAATGGGGAAGAGGTAGGATGCCCTGAGTGAGAGAGAAGATTAGGGGTGAAAGGGAAGTGATGTAGAAGAAATATGGAGGAGGGAGGGAAGAGCTTAGCCTCTAGCCGCTATGTATTGGAACAATTTTGATGTCATCATATTACCACAAGAGCTACGTCATCGGTCCTTATGAAAATATAAGCATACAACAAAGGTAGAATGACATAAAAATCCATACTATGAACAATTGTCCATTGCTGAAAATACCAACTCCACGCAACATACAACAATGTAATGCAATACGAGAAGGAAAAATCTCATTTAACAAGAAAAATAAGTATGAATGCACATACCAACCCAACAACGGTCAAGACAGGTTGTACAAATGTTTTGTTATCGGTCTGAAGAGATCCACAAGTTCATGATTGACGATAAGGGTTAAAAATGATGCCCCGAGCAAGGATACATGTAAGGGGAACTGAAAATGGAAACGGGGTCCAAGAAAAGTGTTTGTGTGGAACGAAACAACACCAGGCAACACACATGCCCTAGAATACAGATGAAGCAAGTAGCTAGCTTTATGAATGGTTGTGAATCTGATGATCCGTGAGTCGTATTAATCGGGGAAGATGTGAGACAAACCAACAGGATATGGAGTAAATACCATGCGCAAGACACAAGTTTCAGCCATAATGTAAAAGCAAGTTACCATGTTTGTAGAGTTTTTTACTTTTTAGGATTTTAAAAAAAAAATTGCCCTGTTTTTGGATTTTTGACATATATATTATTTTTGCTTTCCAAATTGTGGTGAACAAAGAAGAAAATAGAAGAAGAAAGCTAAAGGCCTAGGGGCAATAGAAAGTTCCCTAGGTGGAAGAAAGAAGAAACAAGTGACAAATAATGTCCCCGTTTAGTGGAAACATTAAGAAAAAATAATTATTTGAAAAATAATTATTTACGAGAGTGTGGAGAAGAATAAAAATTGTCGGGAGAAATAAAAATTGTCCAAGGGAGAAGAAAGGGGTATTGGATAGCAAAAAAATGCCCCAATACGGTGAAAAATAAGAAAAAAATAATTATTGAATCAAAATATTATTCCACAGTGAATAGAGGAGAAAACAACGATCGAAATGGGCCTCCCGGCCCTCCCGACGGTGAAAAAATGGGTTAATATACCCCACCAGGGGGAAAAACATCGTGACCAATTCATTTTAACCAAGCTATTTAGAAATTTTACCGTGAGGCTCTGATATTGACGAGAACCATGGTGATCACACGAGACCGATTGAGGCATGCGGATGATGATGGCCCCTTTGTGAGTATCGAACCCTAGCTTAGTAATTTTGGTCATTAATGCATTAAATGAGGCATTTAGCCCTAGGAAGTCACATTGGCGTGCCTATGCGTAGGCGCAAGCGTTGGATAGGGGGCACAAGTGTCCATTTAGGGGCGTAGGTGTCCCTTTGGAGGCACAGGTGCCAAAGCACATACGCGCACACACGCGTAGGCATGGAAAGCACACACCCATGCACACGTGTATACACAAACATATGTGCATGCACACACACACACGAGAAATGGGGCATACACGTGAAAAGTGTGGCATGATATCTGAAAAAGTAGGCGCGCACACACACAAGAGCATACGCGCGTAAGCGCAAGCACCAAATGTGTGGCGCACACACCAAAAAGGGCGTGCAGGCACCTAAAAGAGGGCGCAATTGCCAAAATAAAAATGCGAGCAAGCACAAAGCAAAATGAGGTGCACACACCCAAAAGGGTGCATAGGTACCCTAGACAGGTAGAGAACGGATAGGAAAGTGTCAAAAACTTGACACTTAGAAGAATTTTAGGATTTTTGGGAACTGACTAACGCGTGTTATTTTGCAGAGATGATTACCAGTTTTACAGATGTGGGAGTGACATACTCGGATAGCGGAGCTAGAGGGTAGTATGCACCGGCGCAACCGATGAGCCATGGTGATACTTCTCGAGGCGGTGGGGCTAGGCCCCGTGTCTTGATGCCATCCATTATACTGGATCATGGCCTATTGACTACGCTAGCCGAGCGATGACATAGCGAGAGTTAGTGCTTTAGACTGTCGACATGAGAGATGACTATGACCATCAAGGATGTATGGTAGATTCTTTGCGTGTCGATGATGGGAACCTTGATCAAGTACAGTGTAGATGCAGGGTTGATTAGAGTAGCTTGTAGTGCCCTTTTTGATGTTGATGATATTCCACACGATGGGATGACCATAGCATTGCATGAGTGTATCTCCGACCCCACATTGCATCGGGGGCCTCTCTACATCATGTCTCTTATCAGTGGGTTCTTACTCACTGATAAGACAGGGACCTCATTCCCGAGAGGACTACTACCCTTGGTTCATGGCATCTTTAGTGGCGAGAGATATTACTAGGGGTAGTGCATATTGGCCCACCTATACTGGGACTTACATTTGATCACATACCATAGTCAGAAGACCGTGGGTCCAGCCTCTTTATTACAAATATGGTCATGGGATCATATTGTGATCGGATACCCCATGGGCACTTTGCGTGTCTGAGATCCTGAGGAGCCATTGTACATGGCATGGGTAGCAGATGGTGGGGATGTACGCGGCCATCTTGGTAGTCTATTCATATATAGGCAAGATTTTGACGAGCTAGTAGAGATAGATGTCATCTGGCGGCCATACAGGCATTTCTAATGGCCAGAGGATGCCATAGAGCTCGGCGTGTGCCTAGTGGAGCATTTTATCATTGATGCCCACAATTATATTATGGAGTTGTATCAAGTAGATAGGTGCTAGCAGCGGCAGTTGGCGAGGGTACAAGGGTCCCCACCAAATATCTAGCATACATGCAGTATTCATAAAGGCAAACCATGGGGCCTCACGTACTGGTGGCCCAAGCTAGGGTGAGTTTCACGCAGGTGGTCCCACATGTATGGGACCTAGTATGACAAGTGCCAGATCCAGGGACCACAGCCGACTATGCAGCTTCATATGCTATAGTGTTACCTCGACGTCTCACCATTCTAGAGGAGGCTTGGGCAGTAGGCACTCACCCACCTGTAGAGATATGGCATGGTTTAAAGCACAGGGCAAGGGCAGTGGCATAGGGCTAGACCCAAAGGATCCTTTCAATGGAACTTCACATGATGGGCAGGGTGCATCACAGGCACGGGGACCGAGGCCACGGGGCCTAGTACAGCAAAGAAAGGTGCAGAGATCCAGAGGTAGGGTCCTAGAGCAGGGATAGTCATCTAGAGCACCTCGAGGAGCAGGTCCCCGAGGAATGTACAACCTCCCAAACCGGTGACACGAGATAGCCATAGTATAGCTACAGTTACAGCAGGTCATAGCCGAGAGAGATAAGGCTAGAGCAGAGAGATATGAGGCTCAAGGCTGGTGTGTGACTGCTACAGCAGAGCATGATGAGGCCCGAGCTCACATTGTTACTTTACTTTCGGGCGAGATCGTGGCTCGGGCCTAAGCTAGCCTAAGAGATGATAGAGTGGTATGGCGGAGCCAAATTTGGGAGACAGAGGCACAGGGGGATCAGAAATTGAGCCTTCTTCATCAATCCCGATCCACGAGTTTGGATGGTTGTTGCTTAGAGAGATCATGTATATGCACGATCATAGGCACTCCTTGCACAAAGGGACCAGGCCCATGCTAAGCTGCAGATTGCTACTGCAAAGAGAGACCAAGAGGTTGCTTCCTCTAAATAGGCCGAGGCTTACTTGGGCCGAGTGATAGGTGAGTGAGATGTTGCCCTTCAGGCAGCGCTCACCTCTAGAGATGCTGACCTAATACGTGACACCACCAAGCTTGGTGGTGAGGTCATATTTTATAGGACTGCCTATTACAGGGTAGTTCCTCCAGAGAAGCAAGTAACGTTGCCGCAACAGTCAGGGTTGAGCACGTCAAGCTCTCGATCATGGAGATCAGGCCAATCCATGAGATCAATGAGACAGCCCATACCAGAGCAGACATTAGACCGGCTATTGCAGCCTCCAGTTTTCCATCAAATAGACGACAGATTCTGGGAGCCCCGGTGAGGGCGAGAGTTATGGTTGAGATCTATATTTTTGTTGTATAGATTATTTATATGTATGCCTCTTATGAAGGCTGATTTTGATGTACAGTCTTGTATACTTGTATTTTGATGATGCCTCATGATGAAGGCTTGATTCTTTCTGATACATGCCCCTTTTTGATGGCATTTTGTATCGATGATGTATCATTTTGAGTACCGATCTGGATAGTGTATACTTGTATAGATATGTGGACATTTTTGATGTAGCATCTTTGTATGCCTCAGCAAAGGCATTTTTGATATAGAGCACTGATGTGTATCCATTTTTGCTGATATAGATGTATATGACACACATGTATATATATGAGGATTACTTTTTGGGCTCAGATACACATGTTTATGAGATGATGTACTTTATTGTTTTTGTGTCCTGATGCATGTGACACAAGTGGGCATAATTTTATGATGTAAAATACCCTTTTCAGAAATTACTCTATGTCAAATCTCATTGCATGTTGCGTGTTTTGATTCAGCACTTATGGATGTGTTATGATGTTATCTGATTTTGTACTTTGTATGTATCTGATTTCGATGTTTGATGTATACATGTGTTGTGGATGTTAGATGATAGATCCTTAGATGATATCAAATGTATTTCTCATGTGTTACTATAGATGTATATGGACAGGATGAGATGATGATATTGGTGTGGGGGGTAGATTTTTATCATGTGCAACCCCTCTTGTCCCCTATTGATGATACGATATGTGATTATTAGCTTAGCATACATGCATGATGTAAAAATTAGCATTTTGTTTATATATGTTGTATAGATTATGTTGGATGTGATGATAATGATGGTAATGTGATATTGTGATAACAAAACAATGCACATTTAATAAACACAACCAAATGTTAACAAATAACACCAGAAATAATACAATACACCATGATTCACCATGCTTTATTAACTCGTAATAAACACAATCAAATGCTAAGAAATAACATAATGAATTAACACATTACATCATGATTTCCCAAGATTCACTAGCATGCAAAAACATACCGCAATATGCACATGCAAGAATAAATCTAACCTAAGCAAGAAAAGATTAATCCTAACAAAAGTATGCCCAAAATAAACATAAAACAAACAAACAAGAAACAAGCAAAGCTAGAAACAAGACAATGCAAGTAAATGTTTTTGTTTTTTTTTTTTTGTTTGTTTTTTGCAAAGATTTGTTTTCATGCAACAATTTTAGGTTTTTGTGAAACAATTTTCTATTTTTTTGGGTTGTGGAACAATTTTGTATTGTTTTGGGGTTGTGGAACAATTTTCTATTGTTTTTGTGTTTTCTAACGGTTTTCCGTAGTTATGCACAGTAACCAAGAAAGTGTGGATGCCCCTAGTGTTAGATGGGGAATATACATGAAGGGGGAGCCACACACTTATGAACAAGAATGTGAAGTTGTGGAACAATTTTCTATTGTTTTTGTGTTTTCTAACGGTTTTTCGAGTTATGCAAAACCAAGAAAGTGTGGATGCCCCTAGTGTTAGATGGGGAATATACATGCCCACACACTTATGAACAAGAATGTGAAGTTGTTGAATTGCCCCAGCGAAGATGGGAAATAGAAAAATACCATACCCCTCACAAATGAATAAAAGAAGGCAAAGCCGTGATCAAGGCTTGACAGGATGGGGCTCACAGGGGAATCTTGAAGGCGTAACTAGAGCTAGACCTAAGAAAACTACCCTCCAAATACGTGGATGCTTGTGAACAATGAATTCTCCGTAGGTGCCAAAAACTGGTTTTCATCCAAGGACTTGTCCAAAGTTCCACAATCATGCGTGGTTTTCGCTAGTGGATGACCTACTTTCCCTTTTTCTTTTTCTCATTTTTGATTTTTTTGTATTTTTAATCATTTTTTACCTCCTTGCGCCATGTTTAAGCATAGAACCGCTTAAGATGCATGGTGTTCATGGGCTCCCAGATCTCATCACCATTGGAGTGAGCTAATTTGTATGCCCCTGTGCCATACTTGGAGACTAGAATATAGGGTCCCAACCAATGTGGTTCGAACTTCCCTTTCTTTTCTCATTCTGCTCTGGTGTTGAACTGGTTCTCCTTCATGACTAAATCACCAACCTCAAACTGACAAGGGATGATTCTCTTGTTGTAGTTTCTGGAGACTCTGTGTTGATACACTTTTAGGTGATTAAGAGTGCGAATGCACCTCTCATCTAGGAGCTCTAATTCAGCCAGTCTTGCCACTTGATAATCCTCATCCTTATCCAGATAGTCCCAAAGAGAAATTCTCAGGGACGGAAGCTCGATCTCTAAAGGGATGATATATTCTATCCCGAACACAAGGGAATATGGTGTTGCACCCATAGGAGTGTGAATGGATGTTCGGTAAGCCCAAAGGGTTGGATGGATTTGTAGGTGCCAGTTACGACCTATTTTGTTGACCATCTTCAGCATTATCCTTACCAAAGTCTTGTTTGTGGCCTTAGCTTGTCCATTACCCCGAGGGTAATATGGCTTGGACCAAGGTTCATTTTAAGACACCTCTATAAAATTGAAGGTGGAAAATACCTGGCGAATATCCCTGGAACCATTTTCAGTGAAAGGTGAATTTGGCAGATATTCCAAAACTGAATTTTAAATGCGGTTTTTCAAACGGAGAAATCGGTAGTTCGAACATCGATGCTACTTTGACGCGTGACAATATGAAATCAATAACCATCCTTGATGTGCATCAAGACAACATCAACAGATCCATTTTATGCACGTCAATGGGCTCTGTTGATACACGTCAATGGGCTCTATTGACATGCGTCAATGGGATCTATTGACGCACGTCAAAGGGCTCTATTGATGCGCGTCAATGGGCTCCATTGACGTGTATCAATGGGCACGGTTGACAACATCAACATATCCCATTGACGTGTGTCAACAAAGCCCATTGACGCATGATTTGGCCTATAAATATCCTCCCACTAGGTCATTTTCTCATTTACACTTTCCGGCTCTCGATTTTTTTACAGTATCCCTCATTATCAAAGACATAAGCACAACTATAATGTTGACTTCAAATGCTTCCCAACCGCAAGCTCAGGAAAAAAATCAAGAAGAGAATCCAGTCCAATCCACGGCAAGATCATCTACAAGAATCCCTTGTGCCCCACATCCATACTGTTTTAAAGATGTCTTCCGAATATAAATATTTGATGGATGCGTGTGAGTTTACTGGGCTCATTGACATGCCCCATTTCAAAACAGATCTAGATATTTTGAATTACTTTCTCTTATCCTACAATACAGAGGATGGCCTTTTTTATGTGACTCTAAACGATAGCCGAATGTTCCACCCAAGATATCAAGCAAATGACATCCATCGGTTTACGGGCCTTCTGTTCAGAAATTTACCAATTGTTACAATGAAGGCAACACTCCTGGAAGAAGACAAGAAATTTATCGAATCAACATTCGGTTTCCATGTTGATTGTAAGTATAATTCATTTTAATTCATCATTTTTATTCTATTTTTTATTCTAATACAATTTGGTGTTATAAATTTATATTAATTCCCACCGTTTGGCATTTGCAGCTCATGTCAATAAACCTGTGTGAGGTGTGGATACGCAAGCAATTGCACACCACTTTCTTTCTATAGTGATTTCAATTTTTCAATCCGAATAGTTATGCAAGGTCACAAACAGATATACCAAACTGAGCCATTGCATATATAGTTGCCACTATCTCAAAACAAAAATTTGATTGGTGCACCTATCTATCAAAAAGAATAAGAACTGACATAACAAATTCAAAGCTTTCAAAAATACCTCTCATTTATTCCACAATCTCCTCGGCCTTTATTACGAGGCACTTTTAAATTTAAAAGATAAAAAAATTCCTACTTGCACTGACAAGGAGTTGATGAAGTTGTCAATTCCATTTGAAGAACAACATGTATAAATTATTTAGTTTGTATTTCAATTTTTGACATTGCATTGCCTACGCTTATTAACAATTTACGGTTTACGAGAAGATTTATTGAAGCCCTTCCCGAAAAAAGGCGTTATCAAGAGGAAGAGGCCAACAACACGCTTAGGCTTCGGGAGACTCCCAGGACTAAAATGGAAGCTCACTCCTCTCTCGAACCCTCAACAGTTTGAACTCATTAAATGCCGAGAAGTAATACCTTCTCATATATTATTTAGAAATTCCAAAATTTTATTTTTATTTTCCAATTTAAATTTTAACCAATTGAATTGACATAACATTTAATGTTTTTGACATTGCGAGGACTTTGGACCATACACGTGTTTCAAAAACTCAACCTTCTTCCCCAACTCACTCCATACAATCACATCCATTTGTATCTTCTCGAACAACCACCGAATACTACTCCTACACGGCCACCCTTACCACCATGAAAAACTACCCCTCGACAACAAGGTATAACTTTTCAATACTACATTTAATTTCGTAGTTTTTGCCTTTTTGGATTGTTTTCCTATTTTTCATGTTTTTTCTTGAACTTTTCAGCACATTGCAGTCCTTCTGGTTGAACAGTAGCACCGACATCCACTCAACCAATAATTTTTAAAATGCCAATGAGAGGAACAGTGAAAAAGAACATTGGTAAATGCATGCCAATTACTCCGGCCCCTAGCGAGACACTAAACATTGCCTCCTCCTTTCGAATTCCAACACTCTCACTTGGTGGCTTGCCCAGTGCAATGGGCATATCGGTTTTGAACAATATAAATTTAGATGAAGATTATTTGGGCATTGATAGCAATGACCCAACCAGTTTTTTCAATTCCCGTGAGATGATTCAAGGCTAGCAGGTATACTTCAATTTAAACATGCTTTACAATATTGAATTACATTTCAATTTAAATTTATTTATCTGAATCTTGATTAATTTTATCACAAACAGGATCAGGCCACCCAAAGGTAGAAACAAGTAGCAGTTGATCTTTCTAAAAGCCCCCATACCTCTCCAGCAAGATCATCTTCATCAGATACATATAGTGAATAGTTTCTACCTTTTCCTTTGGAAAACTTAATTGGTTATGATTGTCAATCCCATGTCAGTGAGTTTATTCTACCGCATATCAATCAGCTCATAGAATGGGAGAGAAGGGCTAAAGTTCTTATCAATGAGATTATTAGTCATTATGAAAATTATTGGCAAAGGGATAGTTTATATCTTTGCATTCCGAATCAACTGCGAAGATGGATTCCTTACTTACCCAAGTAAGAAGTGGGACTATCATGTATAACAACAACTATAAAGACAACATTTTGGATAAGACATTAAACAAATTGGAAAATATTATTTAAGGCCTGGGCATATTTTAACAAATGGTATAAGGATAAGGATCTCGTAGCAATTTCAAATGCCGAGAGAGATAGAGCGGTTGTAAGTACTATCACTTTCAAACAATCATTCTTGTTAATTTGAAATTTTCTTTTTTAGTAATATGTTGAATTGACATTACTCTTTTTGTGCAGTTGAAATATGAAAATTTGAAGAGTCAAGCAAAGGTATTCCAAGTTCAGTTGGAAACAGAAAGAACATTTTATCCGCAAGCTAAGAATTTGAAGGAAAATATTGTTTTGGTTAACAAACAAAACAATACACTAAAGTAGATAATTAAAGAGCACGGCTTTGACCCTGAAATATTATTCAAAGCTAAGGTAGCAGCTGATCCAAATTTGTCTGTCACATGGAGATGTGACAAATCAAGAAGAAAGAATTTTTAAAAATCTAGACAGTGCTACGGAAGATCTTATAAGTTCTGGGGTTATTTTTGTTGTTGGGGAAAGGGGTACAGCCACAAGGGAAGAAACCGTTGGGGAAAGGAGCACAGGAGTTGAAATGGATAAAGAAAAAGAGGGCTGAAACTTTTATTATTGTGTGGAAACTTTAAATATTGAGTGTGGAAACTTTAAATATTGAGTATGGTATTTGATAGCCTTTTAAAATTTGAAATACTATGTAATCTTTAATTTTGATTGCATATGGATTTGATAGAATTTTTAGATTGTATATGGAGTTTATGCTTTTTGGTTTACTCTTAATGGTGATTACATTAGATAAGGATGAATCATGATGACGATATACGATGTTTCTGGTTTACTTGGATTATCATGAATTGTATGTGGACGTAGATGATGAATGATATAGATGGATATAGATGATGATGAATGATGATAATGGATAATTGTTTTAGAAACATGGAATGATGATACATTGATAGATGATGATGAATGATGATAATGATATGATATATATGGATGATGATCAATTTAATGTGGACGAAGATTTAGCTTCAAGCATGATAATTCTTCTTCTCTAGACATTTAAACTTGTTTTAAGATAATTCTTCTTCTCTATACTTGAACGGATATACTTGTAATGATATGATTATGAATTGTTTTAAAAAATGGAATTGTTTTAATAAATTTAAATTAGATAAATAATTGTTTTAATAATAATTGTAGTGTCAGGACTCAGGATTATGATAATGATATGGTGATGATATGATATATATGGATGATGATGAATTTTATGTGGACGTATATTATAAATTGTATATTGTATCGTGGATTATGAATTGTATAGTATAGAAATATCTTCCTCTGTAAAATCCAATTGTGTCATTTTATCCCACGATTAAAAATATATATCAAAGCATTTTGCAAATATAAAAAATAAATTAAACATAATTGTAAGAAATTAAGAAAGAATCATCACTGGTAAGAAAATAACATAATTGTAAATATGATAGGGTTTAACTTACCTCTAGTGTATTAGATTGTTGTAAAATCATCACCGTAATGTGCTAAATCTTTGTTTTAAAAAAACTCAACATGAGAAATGGATTAGTAGATATATGGGTGAGTTGCACGACGATGTCGATTTTAGAAGTACTAGCTTCCTCGGATGGATGTCAACCCACGTTTTCCAAAAAAAAAAAGATTGTATTTAAATAAATGTAAATATATAGACCAGTAACATCTTTAATGATAATAAGAGCTGAAAAAAATGTAAAGTAACAAACAATAAGATTAAGGTGAAGAAGATACCTATTTAAAGTTGAAATTATCACTTTAATGTGCTAGATCTTTATTTTAAAAAAACTCAACACAAGAAATGGATTAGTAGATAGATGGATGTGTTGTCTCGACATTGTCGATCCCAGAAATAACAGCTTCCTTGGATGGATGTCAACCCATGTTTTCAAAAAATAAAAGATTGTATTTAAATAAATGTAAATATATAGACTTGTAACATCTTTAATGATAACAAGAGCTGAAAAAAAAGTATAGTAACAAACAATAAGATTAAGGTGAAGAAGATACCTATTTAAAGTTGAAATCATCACTGCCACTAGTAATGTGCTAGATCTGTGTTTTAAGAAAACTCAACATGAGAAATGGATTAGTGGATGGGTGAGTTTCCTGACATTGTCAGTCCCGAGAAGTAACAGCTTCCTCGGATGGATGTCAACCCACGTTTTCAAAAAAATAAAAAGATTGTATTTAAATAAATGTAAATATATAGACAAGAGCTAAAAAAAATGTAAAGTAACAAACAATAAGATTAAGGTGAAGAAGATACCTATTTAAATTTGAAATCATCACTGCCACTGGTAATGTGCTAGATCTGTGTTTTAAGAAAACTCAACATGAGAAATGGATTAGTAGATAGATGGGTGAATTGCCTAACATTGTCAGTCTGAGAAGTACTAGCTTCCTCGATGGATGTCAACCCACATTTTCAAAAAAATAAAAAGATTGTAGTTAAATAAATTTAAATATATAGACCTGTAACATCTTTAATGATAACAAGAGCTGAAAAAAATGTAAAGTGACAAACAATAAGATTAAGATAAAGAAGATACCTATTTAAAGTTGAAACAATCCATTATCAATAGCTTCTTCAAACTCAATGTTGTCTTTTGTAGAATGTGACGATGAGCCAATTACACTCTCAAGGTTGGGAATAGTTGTACTTATAGTTGTATTATTCACACCTCTTCTTTCACAAAGGGAATTCCAATGCGCAATTGTTTTGCTCGAAACGGAAAGGTTTTGATGGAGTATTAAGAAACATAACACCTCATGCAACTTTCCAGATTTTTATCCAACCTATTTCTAAGTTTTTATTTTATAAATGATAATGCACTGAAAACCCTTTCATCCTCCACAGACCCCAAAATCATTGTTTGGCATAACTCATATAATCTAAAATATTCACTGATATCTTCTTGTAAGATAGAACTTTGATAGATTCCTCACCACAACCTTGTAATAGCACCACTTTCAGAAGGTTCGTCTAAAATTTTATATTGGTTCCTCATTGTTGTTGCAAAATTTGTTGATTGAAACTTTAATAAATCAGCATTCAGTATACCTTTGATTTCCATACCCTCGAGGTCTAAAGTCTTTGTGAATTGTTCCATTATTATACCCATGGATTTATGGAAATGCTTTATGCCAAAGTCTGCACGGCCACCTTCAATATTCCAAAAATTAGGATTCATCACACCCATGGCTTCCAAAATTTTATCTTTACAGAAATGTTCCCTAATTTCTGATGACAAGGATTCTGAAATTTTTAAAACTTTATTCTTGTTTCAACTATAACAGACTCAAAGAGATTATGTGTCACGGGAACATCTTCTCATTCTGATCTGTAATATCTTGATGTTTGTGTAAAATGTGCAGTGGTATTTCCCTCCCATTAATAGTGATGCAGAGGTGATCGTGGATATTAAATCTCAAAAAGGTGTTGGGATTTTTAAGATCTAATAAAGCTTTCCAATTCTCAAAAACAGGTGCATCAAAACTATCTTGGGAATAGTACAATATATCAAGACTTTGACATACCATTTTTCTCATCCGTATAAAATCCACAATATAGATTAATCTTCCATGTGCATGCTTCATCAGTGTATTGATCTCCTTTAACATTGGAAGAATACCAACTATTGTAAGCAATGTCTCCAAATCAGTTAAATGGAACAACAAGTCCCTCACCCTATCAACTTCATGAAAATATTTGTGTATGAAACCAACCAACGAAGGATACTCCTCACAAAATCTGCATGCAGGTTCATACAAAAAGATCCATCTAGTCTCGACATGCTTGAAGTTTTTTCCATTTGTAATTCCAATTGCAAATTTTTGGAACTCGAGATATCGCTTTGGGCTGGTTGACATATAGGTGTGAAGTTATCTTATAAGGTCTTCTAATTTAGCAACATTTTCATGGATGCTTACCATTTTATATGCTAAATTCATTATGTGAGCCATACAGTGAATTGGTAGCATATATGGGGCCACTTTTGTTTGTAATCTAACACACAGCCCTGCTGGTGACCCTGCATGATAGATGCACCATCTACTCCAACGCATACCAACTTCGTAGAAATTTCATAATCAATCATTCTAGCAATATCTTTCAAAAGAGAAACAACTATTTTATGTAGGTTTTCGGCATTGCAGTTTTCAACCATTTTCATAACACCCAACGAGATGAGGTGTCCTTATATGATTTTCTAAAGTATAGATGTGCATACATACCCATGCAATGTTGTCGATCATTTGTCACTTCATCAATTGAAAGAGGGATAAACTTTTCTTTTTTACATTCTCTTTCAAATCTTCCTTCTCTATCATCGAAATACATTTTGCCATTTCCCATCCACTACTTTCAGACAAATGAGACCGAGATACATTCAATATTCCATTAAATTGATACAAAACTTTGAAATCGAGAAATCCAAATCGGTCTTCCTTTTTGACTTGCATGGGAGGTTGAGAGATGAGGTAGAAATCTGAGTGGGGAAAATTTTGGGTCTCTTTCCAGTTAAGTTGGCTAAATGGTGTCAAAATTCTACATTACAGTCTTCAACGTGGGAAATTAAGACAAGCATGGCATGGTGGAGATTCAGGATGGTCAAGCCAAGGTGTAAGTCTTGATGGAATTCAAAACCCTCTGGGAAAATTTACAACATGTTGGTGTCGAGTCGATTGATCACATCATACGGCAGGTGATCATCAATGTGGTAATACGTGGAAGTCATGTGACATGCAAGGCATGACATTGTCACTCAAAGACTAAGTTGGTCCGATACATGTAAGGGAACACAAATAAGTAGTGGAATTCATGGATCCATGAAGTCATTTTGTGTGTCAATTTGACCTAGAAGTGATTAAGCCAAGCTCATTAAGTTCAAATCAGTTGGGGTCATTTATCTTTAAGACTCGCTATGTAATGAACCACCAACCAATGCACATATACCAACTCGGTGGAGATAAGACCGGGTCAACATGTTGGTAAAGTAAATACGAAGTATGGGATTCCAAGTGTGAGAGCTCACCGGTGATAGAAGGATCCCAAGGTAACGTGGAGTAACATGGCAATGAATGAAATTCTAATAAATGTCAAGCCGGAGGAGGAGATTTCTAGGGATTTTCACGAATGAAGGATCTCGTAGTGGCTTGGTCAACCGAGTTGAACTCGGTGAAATGATGAGCTCATAAAACTTGAGGTTCTATGGAACCGAAAAGGTTATTTCACTAAGGCAAGCCAACATAACGTGGAATAACTCACCAATTTGTGTGAAAAGGAGCTTAAATCCTCGAGCCGAGCCATGCATTGAGCCCTTTGAATGCAAACCAATTCTAAGGGGGTCCCACCAGTCCCACCACTTAAAATATTATTAAATTAATATTTTTATACTAATTTTATAAAATTAATATTTTTTTACTAAAATATTTTAATAAAATGATATTTTATTTAAAATATTATTTTAATTAAATGAGTAGATAAGTACTAGATCCTTCATTAATGAGACATGATGGAATGTTCTTAAGTGGTTCAACTAATTTTGTAATTAATGTTGACCATCATGTGCCTTCATTTTAGGGCAAGAATTTATGATTTCTCCTCTCTTCTCTCACAAGAGTTTTTTCTATAAATGTAAGTTGGAAGCTCATTCCAAAGGGGTTACACAAGCTAGATAAGTTGGAAAATTGAACAAGTGCACATTTTTCAAGAATCCTCTCTCTTTCTACTAGTTTTGTGGATTGGGGAACTTTCAAGCCTCTCTTCCAGTATTGTAATGGAAAATGTTTCCTCTTCCTGAATGTATTGATGCATTATGCACGTGATTGAAGTAATAAAAGTGTGTTTTGTGACTATTATTGGTCCTTTCATCATTCTATCTACTTCGTTGTGCCTTTCTCATGCTTGTAGGTACACTATGAAAATTCAAGTTTCCATTGCAGTTTTTTGGAGGTTCTGTGCTTATCTAGTAGTGGAGTTTTGTATGTGGTTGGGTTGTGATGCTTTCTCATCCTTCTCAGTTTCATCCTTCTTCACTGGAAGACTAAAAAACTTGTTTGTTTGATTGAGCTTAACAAAGGGAACACTTGCTTCATAGTCTATGGTGTCTTATTTACCCTCTCTAAGTTATAGTAGGTGAAATTGGACTATGTGTATTTTATCACCCTCTTCAAATCAACCCTTCTCTATTTGAAGATCAGAAATTTGTCTAGCAACACCCTTTTCTTGGTGCATCACCATCCTTAGTGTAGGTTTTATTTCTTGCAAAATCTCTTTCCCTAATCCCATGACAAGTTAGTATAGGTCTAGTTAGCTATTTTACTACACTAAGAGTAGTATAACACTTAGTATAGGAAGAGGAAGCTGACCTTCTTCATAGTTTCACCTCGAGGCCAAGTCTAACAACCTGAGAGGTGATCCCATGTTACCCAATCACACCAAACGTCATGTTCACATTCTATCCATTTGGAGGGGTGAAGTGATTTGGCGATACCAAATAGTATGTTTTCAAAAAAATTGAATTATTGACATCAAAAACATTCCAAAAAGTTTAGAAAACACTTCGTAGGCTCCTAGAACATTAGTTATAAGGAGGTCTTTGCATGACACAGTTTGGTGTTAGAAGGTGGATGGTTAAACTATTCCCAATTTTATCCAAAGGGAGTCATCCTGATTGAATCCATTCATGAAAGGTACATCACATGGATCACATTGTGTCAAGGAACAAGTCAAATATAGTCACTCAGAAAATGAGTGAAATCAAGAACATATTGAGGTTTATGAGGGATCTGAAACATCTAGACCCCCTTTAAAATTCAAAGTCATCAATAAAATGATCATCATGAGCATGGTGGGAGAAGATCACCAAAAGTGATGATGGTAGTCATCTCAAGTAATGCATACCTCATGAAGTGTTTCTAAACACTTTATCCATGCTTGATAATGAGCTCATATCTTGCAAGTCAAAGGAAGTGGAATTTTACTCATGTTTCAAGGTGCATTGTGGAAGTAAAAGAACATGAAGTTTGTTCTCAAATATCAGTTTAAGTTCTCAGTATATTAGGAATAAAAAATATATTCCCATGAGAAGCATATGAGCAAGACGGTTTATGAGTTGATTATATATCCTGGGAAGGGAATGTAGAGGACAATCTTCATATGAAGCATCATGTATGAAGGAATGAGCAGTCATCTCAAGTTTCACTTGATTCCATTCACTATGTAGTATTCTTAAACACTTATTCAAAACCTTATGGTGTGATAATACCTCTAGAAGGATGACATTGCAATCACCTCATTTCAATCCAATAGGAGGCCTCATGACAAAAGTTGTAATTAGGGGTAATCTCTTCACCCAAATGATGAAGATCCATTTCAAGAAGGGAAAATACATATAACGAGGTTTGAAAATTGTAGATTTAATTTGTGATCACTAGGGTGAAATGTGAAATCCTAAGAAGCAAGAAAGAGATCCTCACTCTCGCTGTTAAGTTAGGAAAGAACCATCATGAGTGATTCCCACACTCATCCCAGGATCAAATTTTAATGTCTCACAACATTTTTTTCTAAACACTCATTCACTATTATGGAGTATTCATGCATCTCACCTAAGGAGGAGATTGTGATCACTGTGCTTCAAATCAGAAAAATCTTCATCTTCATCGGATTGGTCAACCCTTCTCTCTCTATCTCTCTTCCTTCTTTTCTCTCTATATTCTAATTCCTCATTAAAAATGCACTTTTTCCCCTATTTTTCTTATTCACTTAAGTGACCTTCAATTCAACATTGTAAGGGTCAATTTTCATTTCCTAGGAATTTGGAAGGTCACAAGTGATGAGGGAAGGTGAAAAGTCATGCGAGGGGAGATGAAAGGACAATTTTTAATGCTATAAATTGGAATGGCTTCTCCATTCCAAGGGGTTGGCAATTATTGATTGATTGTATTTTGTTGAGAATTACCACTACTACAAGAAGCAATAAAATCTTCTTTCCTTCTATTTTTATGCTTATGTTCCTCTATTCTCTCTCTACTTTCCAACTTTGTAAACATGGAAATAGTGTAAAACCAATAAAGGTGTTTGTTCTTTTGATGAATGAATCAATAGAATTATGTTTCTCGGATATGTTGGTCTTATCATTGTTAGCAATGTTGTGTTCTTCAAATTGAATGTGGGCCTAATTTGGTTGATGTATGTAAATTTTGTAAGCCTAATCAAAATATTAAACCTCTCTCTCCTTATTTCCTAACTCCCCTTTACCTCTCCTCATTGAAAATTCCTCCTTGTACTCTGCACAAGAACTTTACTATAGGTTTAGTAGAGTATTCTTGTGTGATCCATGACCTAATGACCATCCTATAGATTTAGATAGTTTACATTCAATAATGAGAGCCTCCATATACACAAAAAGGAGGGGCTTAGCCCTATCACTATTGATGGAAACCAATAATTTGGAATGCAAAAAAATATTTCACTAAAAATTTCCCAATAATAAATGAAATTGCATTATATAAGGTTCAAAACATAGTGCAACCAATTCCATAAAATACCCTTTTTAACACATTTTATGCCACAATTTTAAAACTTAAAACTCACACAAGGAGAAGAGTACCCCATAAAACTCACCTTATCAAGGTGGAAGAGTTTTATAACCAATCATAAGTTTGTGATAAAACATATTGATTACCACACCGACATAATAATTACTCACCAAGAGCCACTCACACATATAGGGTAAAGGTAATAGACCACACACAACACATTCTTCGTATCATCTACCTCAAACATGAAAGTGTACACTAGTACATGTATACAAAACAATAAGGACTCATAAACCACATCCATAACAGGGTCCATACGACCAAAGGTAATAAACCTCTCTAGGTATAGTGTAAAAGAATCCAAGTATAACAATATCTATCAACAAAATCTGTAGTCCAATATCTCATCCTCTCCTCAAGGGATCTAGAAGAACCAAGTAAGAGTATCTAGTATCCATTCTAATTTACAAGGAAGCTTAGTTTACACATCTTGTTAAGCATGATCCTCCCTATGGGTGTTACATTTAAACCCCCTTAAGATGGTGCATGCCACAAATACCTATGACCATTGTTCACTACATGCACTAATTAAATGCTTAGGATAAGTTCATTTAATTATATAAAGAATTTATCTATAATGTCCATTACATATGATCACTAATGTTATACATTAATTACATGACCTAATAATGGTTATAATAAAGTTTAGTTTCAAGCTTATAATTTCCTTTTCTACGTTACAATAACATCTTTACACACATACCATTAGATCAAAATATTATTCCTTCACAAAATGGGGATGTTATCTTCCCTTTCATTATTAAATGTTATTATAATATTATGTTACAATCATGCTAACACATTTTCCTTTCCATGGCTATCTATAGTTCATTTGGGAGGCATATTCCAGTTATACAAGAATATTGGTAAACTATTTTATGAATACCATACCATTACCATTTACTCACAACATGAAAATTAGTTCTCACTTGAATTAATACAAAAATGATATTTTCATTAATCACTACCTAGATAAGGCCCCAAAATTTCCATGACAACTACATACATTTCAAAATACACATGTTGCTGCGAGACAATACACTATCACTAGTAAATATTTAATCCTTTCAATGAACATGGTATCTGGAAATACAACTATACATTCATTTTAAAATGCACAAAAATATAACTAAATATGAATTTCATACAGCTTTCCTATTTTAGTATAACAACTATGTAAGAAACAATAAAGATCTTTAACACTCAATTTTATTAACCATTACCCGCAACTTATAAAATCATGTAATCATGGGTCAACAATGAATGCTAACATGGACCCACCCTCCAATATATCACACTATCAATAATTATAACATGAATTCTAACAAATAGAAATAAAATTACAGATTTTCATATTTTCAAACCACAACCGATTTTCAATATTTCGAGAGAGATTATAGAGAAAACAAACTCTTTTTGTTTTACACAAGTAAATTAGTACATTCCATGATTATAGTGGGTGAGAGATGAAAAATAAATTTCAATTCATAACATTCAAATTCCAAAATCCTTTTAGATAACACAAATCTCTACGACCTCTAACACACAGTTCACATTCTCGTTGTCATTATAGGGGTCTAGATAAATATACTAAAGTATTTTATTATAATTTTTCATCAATCTTCATATTTAATTGTATTAGATAATGTATTTACCATCATCATACATAATTCCAAGAATCACACTTTGGTTTTACTAATCAAATGATATTTGAGGGGCAACATGGGTCAATGGGCCCAATTGCACTCTTGTACAAACTATCCCAAGTGTCCACTAAATGGGCCCATAAAAAGGGTACAAAACATCCATTTTTTTCTATGTTTATGCAAGGGATAAATGTTGGTGTAAATATATTAAATTACACCTAATAAGCTCATGTTGAGAAAATAGTTATTATTTGGTTTTATTAAGAGTTTGTTTCAAACTCCCGAGCTTGTTGAGATTCTCTCCACTCCTTTTATGGAGGATTTGTTATCTCCTAGTTTAGATTGATATTCCTTATATCTAGGAATATCAAACAACTAGTTATTCCTATTTAAATGGTTCTCCTGATGGTGAGAACATCAGAGTTAAATAATTATTTCTCTGTTCCTTTATTGTGTTCTTAATATAATTTCTAAGTTGTTTCCTTGTCTGTGCTCAATCCTTCCTGTACTAGATCTATTTGTTCTATTTTTCATGGTATCAGAGCTATAGGAGTTGCAAGAGAGTTGAGCCAATCTCTCAGGAGAGATGTTTGTTTCTGGTTGTTGGTGGTTTGCACACAGTGAATGGTTGATGCGTGGAGGAATAGTGGATTTTTTTTCGTGGTTACCCGACTGGCTCTTCCTCCCAATAATTCCTTCGCTACTCACCACCTTTCTCTCTTCCTCCAGTGACTTCTCTTCTATCAGTCATTTTCCTATTTTAAATTGATTAGTGGTATGTTGTTGATGCTCTAGGCACTCACGTATGTGTGTTGGATATTTAGTGGTTAACGAGGAGTTCACAGTCCTATTTTGGACTGTCAAAAACTGAGTTGGGTGCCAAATTTGGCACTTGGCTACTTCCAAAACTACCACCTGCCACCCTTTTTTGGCCGATGCGCCCTTTTTGGGATGTTTTTGGTGCTGCAGTCCAATTTTTGGAGGCATGGAGTGTTCTTCCATGGCTGTGAAGACAAATATAACGAGCCACCCTAGCTCCTCTACGTAGTCAATACCTATAAGGTGACATTGAGGTTTTTGCAGTGGTTACAACGGCGGAGGTCGAGGCACTAAGTCCATCATTGGATACGAGCACTTCTTCAATGCCATGGTGCTACCATCTCATGTAGTTGCTACTCTTATTAGATCCCTTGTTGATTATTTGGCCTGAGCAGGTGTTGGTGCATATGGGATGGAGTGACGGAGGTGCTTCTTCCTGTATCCATTCAAATATATGGCTAGTTCACTACTTCAAGTTCTTAGTTATTAGAGCATTTCTGGTGGAAGTGTTGTGTGCATCCATTCTAAATTTACTTCTGAGCGAATTTATTCTATGCCATCCTTGTGATTTGTAGTATTCACAATGTGCAAAGCTAGGTGGAGACTACATGGAGGTTATGTTGGATTTTCCTAGCCGTGAATACCTTGTTGACCCTGTTAGCATTGAGGTCAAGATCTATTACATTTCCCAAGCCTACACACATTAGTGTCAAGCCAAGGTTTTTCAAGCATTCTCAAGTGACTGTTGAAGGAATTGTCTTGAAGTTAAAGGCAAGAAGATATTGTTTATTTAGGAGTTATAAGTATTGTGAAATTGCTTAACATGTCGAGAGTTTTTCTATCTTCTTCTTCCTCTCACACTGGAGATCTATGGTTGTTCAAGCCTCTAAACTCGACGAATTACCATGCCTGGAAACCGAAAATGTAGCAGCTCTTACAGTCTCGTGGATTATGGTGTGTATTCGACGATACAGCTTCTGCATTCACCACGGATAAGGATAAGTATTTGTATGCATGAAAACAAGACAAATATCTTAGATTGATCACCTTGAATGTAGTGGATAACCTCCAATTTCACATTTCAGCGGACATGGGTCTCGAAAGAGGTATGGAAAAAATTTGAAACATTGTTTGGCAAGATAAACAAGTTCAAATTAATTCAACTAGATCACGAATTAAACTTTTATCGCCTTCAAATTTTCCTTCTATAGAAGAATTTCTCACAAAATTTAAAGAGATTAGTCAATTGAAAGTAGGTGGCATAACTAAAAAGGATGACGAATGCATATATATGATCCTAACTAAACTAAAGGGTCCATTTTCTGTATTTACATCAACCTTCTTTTCTAATATGGATGCACTAGACACTCGGTTTAAAATGCCTTCATTTGAATAGTTTTTTGAATGTCTCTCATTCTCATTCAAGGACAATCTATTAAACAAAAAAAATTTCTAGGTGCATGGAGAAAACACTCTAATGGTGAAATATGAAATTTCTAGATATTTCGGAGTTCTATAAGGAGTTATCAGGAAAAAATTACCTATACTAGAAAGATATGTGAGTCCTATACATGTTGGTAAAATCCATTTTTCTCTAAGACTTGAAGGTTTCATGAATAATTTCAAAATAGTGCATCTACCGCTTTCAGCTCCGGATGAAAATGGCCATAAATTTTAAGCTCTAGAGAGATGGTCAAGACATAGTGATAGGTGAATATTTGTAATTTTTATAAGTACCTCTTAAATTGGTACTATCATGAATAGAATTTTTTTACCATGGGTGAGGATCTCATGAGGATGGAGCCAAATTTTGTGAGTTGAAAACATATTCCTAACACCCCATGTAGTGTTTTCGAGTGAAAAAACTTATAACTTTGAAAAAGTGGTAAAAATGATTTGTCATGAGTTGAAATCATGTTTCTAAAACCTAAAGTGATGACATAAGCTATTAGAAACATTGTTATGAGATCTGAATTGTAATGGGAAAATAATGCTCTCTTCTAATTGCAAGGCAAGAGTGAGGACACAAAGTGAGGATCATTCTCTTACTTTTTTATGCCTCCACATTTAATCCTAGTGATCACAAATTAACTACATGATGCTCAAACCATTTTTTATTATCTATATCTTACCAAAATAGGTCTTCACCATATAGATGGAAGGATTTATCACTTAATTATATTCTTTTCATGTGGCCACATGTTGGAATGAAATGAGGTTGTTGTAATGTCCTTCCTCCTTTGAAGTGTGATCACACTACAAGTTTCAAATGATTGTTTAAGAACACTAAGAAGTGAGTGACATCAAGTGATAATTAGATGAATTATCATTCTTACATATATGGTACAATATATGAATATCATCCTCTTACCCCTCTCCCGGATCCGCACTTCTCCTCGGATGGAATCAACTACAGGATAATCACACACCTCTTTGTTCATATGCCTCTCATGGAGATAGATGATGTCTTGATCATTCACACATGATGGTCATGAATGCCTCGGTAGCTTGACTATCTCATCTTGGTGTGTTCCTTAAAGAGGTTTAAACATTATGGTAGATTCAATATATGATTATCATCAACTTACTCCATGAGCTTCCCATTACACATTTGCACATGATGAAGCCCTTTTTAACTTCACAATTCACTTCCCTGACCAAGATGTCACATGAGTGGAAAAATTCTTATAGTATCTATACACACATCTTTGCTTACTTTATCCTCAAGAAAATAGGATTCCTCATCTATATGGAAGGTGTTGGTGCTCAATCCAGTTCCTTGGATCGAGTTGTTTGTTTTCCTAGACTTTCTATAAATGTAATTGTTCTATGTGCTTCATATTGTTCCCGTGCTTTAAAGATCATCCCGAGTAGGAAAATTGTGAATTTGTAATGATTTTTGTGCCTTTTCAAAGTAAAATGAAAATATTTAGTAGAAGTGGTTAATAAACTAGTTGATCAAATTATAAAAGCTTTAGACTGCGGGTGATCTAGATATGTCTACATATTTTAATAAGAACCTAAATACAACAGTGAATGATTCATTCCCTATAGAAATCTAAAGCTCAAGGCCCAAAACATGCATCCCAAACACAAATTATAAATCTTCATGATCTAATAACTCATTTGATTGGGACTTATCCATTTTAACAAAAATGATAGATGCCCTAGCACTGTCAAATTTCTACACCGACAAGAACTTCAAATGCTTGTGATGTGAAGAGAATACATGGTGGGATTCTAGGTCCGTTTATAACATTTGGGTTTCATGGAATTCAAGTTCCCAAAATGAGCCAAAATGGATAATTCCATTGTTTCCAAAAAACAACCAAGTCAAAAAGTCAGTGGGGTGAACTTAAAAGCAAAAGGCTTATACATGACAACATTCTATGGAGCCAACAAATTTTAAGTCCACCCAAGATGGAAATTATAATGTGAAGACGTAATCGATGAAAGGATAATGCATGTCATATGTGGATATTTTCTATTTACTCATGTTTTGTGTAAATTAGAAGGGGCTATCAAATAGACTCACATGTGAAGTAGCGTGGAGCTTCCCTATTAGCTCTTTCTTCACGAGATCGATTAGTCAAGGTTCTCAATAGGTTTAACATGGTCTGACATTTGTGAGGAGCGTGGAGCTTCCTCATTAGATAGAACTTTGCACTCTATTAGAAGAGGTAAAAGAAATACTGACATTTGTGAGGAGCATGGAGCTTTCTCATTGGCTCATGCTTCACAAGGGCTAAGAAGAGTCTGACAAGGCAAAGGAGTGTGGCATTGTCTTATTGGCTCACTTTTCATTAAGGAACATACCTACTCGCAAGGACAAAGGAATGCAAAAAAGTAAAAGGAAGAAAATCCCAACCCATGACCCAATGAAAGGAAAACACATGGAAAAGTATAATAAATGCACACGTTGATAAAGTAAATCCTTGAACTAATAAAATACTTACACATGTCATTCTCTTGTTCATCTCGACATGCAAATATTCAAATGCTCATATATTTCGATTCCCTGCTCCAAATTGGGAAAAAATTATATCGTTGGAAAGGTCTCCTTGTGCCCTTAAATTTGGAATAATCAGAATCATAGTTTGATGGTATTTAGTGGGAGAAAAGAATAAGAAATAATTTGGGCGTTAATGTGCAAATCCATATGGCTAAACCAACCAAATTGATGAATTATGGTTCTCATCCATTATCTAACAAGCAAGACAACATGAACGAATGACCTTGGAAGGCTTCACATGACCCTTTTCATAGTTTTAATGAATTTTGTTGGTGGTTGAAATGGAAAATCAAAATTTTCTTTTTCTCTCCCTCTCATCTTCTATATATTTTAAAAGTCTTTCATTTTTAGTGAGAGGTAGAAAGGGGGTAGTTATAGGATTTTGTTGATCAAGTTAAGTTCCAATTTCTATTTTATTTTGCAAAATATTTTGTATGTATCTAGTTCTATGAGGAATCACTAAGGTGGTTACATTGTATAGCCATTACCAAGTTTTGAAGGCATTTGTTTATGTATCCTTACCAAAACATACATGAATAGATTAGCTTTGTTTTGATAAAACTATATTTTCTTGTTTCTCTTGTTTTAAAATAATGAACGAGGCAATATAATTTTTGTTACAATATTGTATTGGTTTTCCTTTTTTTGGTTACGTAAGGTTCCTTCTTTAATTTGTTACATTCTTCCTGGTCATTTTGAGAATATTATAGAGTAGTGTATATTTTACAATAGTTCATTCCGATTGTAAAATCCTAAAGGAAGCTTCACTTTTGAATAGATATTGTTATCCCTTGAGGGTATTTTGGGTGTATGAAACAAATATAACAAGTGCTTTATCTCAACTCTAATTCCATGATTTTTGGTTAGGATTATAAAGACTATTGATAACATTTGTGTAAATTGGGTATCAATGAGTGTAAATGTTAGTTCAGAAAGTATGTCAAATTGATTATTCTTTTCATACATCACCATTAAGGATGGACTCTTTCCATGGGAACATTAGCATACCAAAGTCATAAAATTAATTACCCCCTTAAAATCTCAATTAAAAACATCTAGTTATCTTCATACCTACTAAGCATATCATACTTGCATACCATATATATGTTTATTCTGCAAAGTTGTGTTTAAGAATTATTCATAACTATTAATATTTGCTAAGATTCCCACTATGTCTATGATCCAATATAATTTAAAGCACCCTCGGTTGACACTATTATGAAAACATAATATCTGAAATTATCCATTATTTGTCTATTTTGATCTATATTTCATGTGTCAAGTGCATACAATAATCAAGTGACAACTATTTGGAGTGATTATTGTAGATATGTGGTCACACTTGCTTAAAATTAATTTACACCACCATAAAGGAAACTAAGCCAAAAAATATTCCTTTATTTAGATCCTCTAACTAGGTCCTCTCACCTTGGTCTAGGTAGAGCCAGAAGTAACAGGGCTAAGTCATCCCCTTTGTTAAGGTGTCTCCCAATCACCTCCCGGTTTGAGTCAATAAGTTGAGTTTTGAACAAATCCTTGACTATCAACGACAAAAAAACTTTTCATTGTTAATCATTCTTCAAAGCCAACCCACTTCATTAACTTCTCATTTCCTTGGGGTGAAAATTCAAGAGCCAACACCCGAGTATTTTTGTTACAGGGACATGGTTATATGATATTTATCTCATTGAATCAGACTTTGAGTTAAATTTTCTCAATTTGTATAAATTTCTACTATTCCTACATATTGGGTAGTCTTGACAACAACACTCGAGTGGCGTTGTTTCCGGGGACATGTTTATATGAGATTTATCTCATTGAATCATAATTTGAGTTAAATTTTCTCAGGTTGTATAAATTGTTAGTATTCCTACATATTGGGTAGGCCCATCAACAACATCCAAGTGGTTTTGTTCTCGGGGACATTTATAGTTCTCTCTTTGAGTTTTGTGTGACTCGATTTTTCTTAAGAGGAATACTACATGTTTAAAGGTTCCATCTATTTCTATAATTTGATATTCTAGTGGCGAATCCCTAAAGTAAATCTAGGATAGACTGGTTTTATTTGATTGTAATCACTAATTTTCCTTCTATTTTGTAAATCTGGAAGGATTGCAGATTCTTTCAAATATGATCCCATAAAGAATTTGTTTCTTGAGTTCGAGTATGTTCAGTAAAAGAAGTAGATATGGAAGCCTATAATTGATCAAAGTTCAAAGAGAAATTGCATTCAAGTTAATAAGATTGATATTCCACTGGTTGAGGAATTCTCTAGCACATCTAACATTTCAAGCATCTAGTCTAGATGATAATTTACATTATTTTTTCAAAGAAGCTCCTGTTTCCAAGGCTATACAAGGTAAGGCTAATCCTATTCTTTCATTTATGAAGGAGAACCAAGGATTTGTTTTAGATTCTACTCCTCTAGAAATATTTCATTGGGTTATTCAAAATCCATTAAATCAACAAGCTCTTGTTCAACATTGGTTACACCATCCTCCACCTATACCTCTTGTGCAAAATAACATGGTTGATCCCCCTCCTAAAAGACCTTTCAGGGTTAACACATGTAAACCTATTGATTTTAATGACATGAAATGTTATCCAAATGATGTCCTTAATAATATTAGAATGAGGTTTCCAAAGTTTCATGGAAAAATTGCTATCAATGGTGATCATCATTTAATGTTATTTCGAATCCGATGGATGATTATGCTGTTGAGTTTGAGGATGTATATGTAAATTTTTTTACACACTCTAGAATAATATGCTCATGAATGGTTCAAATCCTTTCCTAATGGATCAATTAATTCATGCAGGTGATGAAAAATGCATTCAAATTTTTATATGGTGATATAAACGATCCAAGGTTTCTATTGTTATAGTTTGAGAACATTAAAAATAATCCCAATGAGTCTGTCCAATACTTTAATACCAAATTAAATAAAACCTTGACAACGTTGCCCAATAATATAAGACTCGTTGATTATTCTTTCTTATTAAGTAATATGATGCATTTGATAAGAAAGCAACATACTACTTAAGAGACAAAAATCCTCCGACCCAGAGACAATATTTTACCATGGCTATTTATATTGACAATAACATTAAAGTTGTTGGGAAGCCACCAGCAAGAGATGGTGTGAATTTGGTTAACCCAAAGGATCCTCAGAATGGAAAGACAATTGACCTTGAAGAAGTTGTCAAAACTTTGGCAGGGGTTGTTAAGGAAATTTCTTATAAATTAGCACGAGATGAAAAGGGATTGTCTCCCAATCCTCATAATCAACATCAGAACACTGAACATAATAGATTTGGGAATCATCCCAAAAGAGAGCACCAAGATGAGGATAAAGGAAAGAACCTATGGGTCTTACTGGTAAGCAACAAAATTTTAGAGATAACAAAGTAGTTCATGACCCTTTAGTGGGAAGAGTATTGTTATTGAGGAAGAACATGCCATTGATTGGTGTGACAAATGATTGTTACCCCATGTGCCTTATGATCCACCTGCAGATGATGAAAGTGATGACACTGATTTTGGTGATGTGTGCATGATGGAATGTCAACCGAATGTGAGAAAAATGTATCTTCTACTGACCTCCTCTATGCCCAAACTGTGGTTGATTTATGGACTTGTGTTGACAAGGTTAGGTCCCTCCATGTTAAAATAAATGTTGAGGCTGATATGTCCCAAGATTTTGAATTGATTAATCATGATTTTGAGTATTTAAGAGCCTTGATGATCAAGAAATATGATGGTGATGTTCCTTCTAGTGAGGATAAAAATTATTGATCAATGTTACAGTTTCTCAAAAAAAGGAATACAATCTCATAAATAGACAAATTAAAGGACATGATCTTCTAGGAAAAGTAAAGATGGCTATTCTTTCTAATATCCCCAAAGATGCTCCTCAGAAAAATGTTTTTAAATAGAACTCCTGTAATTCATCCTTAGCTAAGAAGTTCTTCCCAAAACCCCACTAAAAAGAACCTTTTTCCATCTGACAAAATTGTAACAGTGCCTTCCAATGCTCCTCTTCCTAAATATAATGTGTGTGATATGGCCCATATTTTAAGTCAAATAAAGATTACAGTTCCCATTATAGAATTGTTAAGGATCCCTAAGCATAAAAAGTGGGCCTTTGATTATTTGGGTTTTAAAGAGGATGAGGTTGTTACCAATAAGGATCTTGTTGATGAGAAATCATCCCCAATATTATTGAAGCTGAAGTACAAGAAACTGGAGAGGATATGGAAATTCCTCCTTAGGTATATTTGGGAACTTCTATGGTGGAAACACATCTAGATTTTGACCCCTTTTTAACATCTCTTATTGTAAATGGGTGGATCTTACAAAATTGTATGTTTGATTCTCAAGCCTTATGTAATATCATGCCCTCTTGTAGCCATGAATGAGTTAAACCTTAAGATAACTGATGATTTTAGGAAATTATATGATATGGATTCTAGAGAAGTTCCTGTGGTGGGCTATGTGAAAGGATTGATTGTATAATTGGTAGCACATATAGGAAAATACTTGACTATGAATGTTGTCATTGTTGACTTCCCTGCCATTGTGGGTGTTGTTGTCAAGAAAGTGGGTAGCTAGTGTGGGAGGAAGTGTCCAAATGGATATGTCATATGCTTCTATACTATTAGAAGGGAAATTGGTCAAGTTAGATAGATAATATAAAATGATACACCTCATTGAGGATCCTAACAATGCCTCTTATGAAGTACTTTTTTTTGATGTAGACATGAAGAATTTTATAGTCACTACTGATTTTCAAGACCAATGTATGGATGCAAATATTCAGTTTGAAGACATAGAGGTCCCATGGACCATGATCTTTCATGGATAATTCTCAAGTAGTGGTAATGGGGTAGGAGTAGTGTTGAGTTCTCCAAATGCGGTGTGTCTTTCAATTTTTCTTTTAAATTGAATTTTGAATGCACCAATAATGTGGTTGAGTATGAGGCACTCTGTTAGGATTGAAAATTTCTTGAAAGCATGGAATAAAAGACCTCCTAGTTAAAGGGGATTATGAGTTAGTGATTAAGAAAATAATAAAGTTATATGTGGAAAAAAATCAAAGGCTAAAATAGTACATGAATGTAGTATGGGATCTCATTGAATTTTTTGATTCATTCAATATTGAGTACTATGAGAGAATCCAAATGTACCAAATGATAGATTGGAAGTCTTGGGTTCAAATTATGACAATAAAGATCTTTCCCCTTACTATAATTTTGAAGTGGAAATATTGGTTTGACCTTTAATACGTCATAATATTCAACACTGACAAGTATTTGATGATGATTCACACATCGAAGATTTTTTAATTTCCAAGGTGAGCTCACCGACCAAATAATTTATTTAGAACCTCATCGGGATGAGGGGGAATAGACATTAATTAACTTTATTAAATGTTAGGTTAACATAAATTAATATATAGAAATATAAATGTGCACATCATAGTAAAAGTAAATAACAAGATAAAACAAAATACATAGTGACACAACATGTAATGTGGAAAACCCTAAATGGGTAAAAACACAGAGAATTAATCCACTATTCGAGAAAAATTTACAAAACCAATCTAGTAACTTCCTCCTCACTTTTATTCCCTGTTTTTACTAGGATTTACCTTCATATTCGATATTCAAATATTATTATCTGATTTGATTAATATCCTGAATATGACCTATGGTCATATTTAAATAACCCAAAGGGTTATGATCTTCTTTATTAATTAAGCACACCCGATTTAATTTGTTAGTAGATTAAATTAACTAACCACCTAATATTAAGAATATAGGTTATTCAATATTATTTAAATATAAACTAAATATAATGGTACACTTAATATTATAGTTCTAACACTCCCCCTTAATATTAAGTGTGGATCCATATGCCAACATTACCTATTTGTATAACAGATTTACAAATGCATAAACAATAAAGGTTTAGGATAGTATATGTATTTGTGAGAATGAATCCCATCAAGTTTCTCATGGAAAAATTATTATAATACATCTCTAAGATCCTTTTATAACACAAGGAGCTCATTTACAAATAGATGCACACTAGTTTGTATTTTTTGTAAAGTCTATCAATTTACATAGATCATACAAGATCATTTTACAATGCTTTTAAACCGGAATAGAAGTTTAGAGGAGGCGTAAAAAACTAACCAACCGTTAGGAGGTGGCATTGCCATGCACACTCCCCATCAATGGTAACTTTGAATGGCAAAACATTTCCTAGAACTTGTAGAAATTTAGAGCTCACAATGGCTTCATAAACATGTTTGCAACTTGATCTTCAGTTGGGAAGTACTAGAGATCTATGTCACTTTGCGCAAAGAACCTTATATTGGATAAAGTGCATATGTATCTCGATATGCTTCATCCTTTAATGTTGAACTAGAATTTTAGCGAGAGCAATGCAACTCTGTATATCACACAAGAGGAGTTCTTCTGTAAATTCCATGTGTATATCTTTCAACAGATTCTTTAACCATGAGGCTTATTTTGTTGCTTCCGTTGCATTTCTATATTCTACCTTAGTAGAATAAATGGAAACTGTTGGCTACTTTTTACTACTCCAAAGTAATGACAAACTTGAATTGCACCAAACTTGAATACATATCCAATTTTAGATTTACAATCTATATCCATATAAATATGAATTGTTAGAAGATATATAATGTAAAAAAAATTAATTGTGCCCTTAATATAACACAAAATTATTTTTCCTAACTTTCGAAAGTGATCCCGATAAGGTTCCTACATAAGTAATTTCAAGTCTTGTAATAGTTATATAAATCAAACTACCTACAAGTTGCATGTACAAAGTAGGATTATCTTTTCACATGGAAGTTTAGGATCAAGTTTACAACCTACTTCTATAGGAATAGTTAGTGGTTTACAATCAAGAATATTAAAACTTTTAAGAATATTAGTTGCATATTGTGATTGAGATACTACAATAGAATTTGTATCCTGAAATATAGCCATGCCCAAAAAATGATGCAATAATGTTAAGTTTGTCATCTCAAAATATTGCATTAATTTTGCTTTAATTTTCATAATTAATCTATTATAATTCTTGGTGATAATTAAATCATCAACATACACCACAATAAGAATGATATAATTTTATCCAATTTTAACAAATGAATCATTGTCGGTTGAACAATTAGAAAAACTAACTTCATGGAAAAAATTGTTAATCTTAAAATACCAAGCTCTAGGAGCTTGTTTTAAGCCATATAAATATTTTTTTAATTTACAAACATACATTTATTTATTTGGTTCTTCAAATCCTTTAGGTCAGGTCATATATATTTCTTCTTTTAAATCACCATTAAAAAAATATTTTTGATATCCATCTAATGGATTTCCTAACCATATTGAGTAGCTTAAGTCAATAAAAATCCTTGTTGTGCTCATTTTTGCAATAGATGCAAATGTTTCAATGTAGTCGGTATAGGGTTTTGAGTAAACCATCGAGCTATTAATATGGATTTGAATTTATCTACACTAGCATCTACTTTATATTTAATATTGTATAGCCATCTAGTTCAAATATACTTCATTTTTCAGGAGGGACTAACTCCCAAATTTGTTTTTTTATCAATGTTGTATATTAAGATTTCATAGCATCTATCCATCTTTCGTCAGAAGAAGCTTCTTCAAAATATTGGGGTTCAAATTCATAAAAATGTCATTAATACTTGATATGTATGATGTCTTCTAGTCGTTTTTGAAGGTTTCCTAGATTAGAGTCTTGGATAAAATACATATCCCATCTAGGTATTTTAGTTATAGAGGAACTAAGAACAATCTCATTTTCAACTATAGGTTCAACACTAGTTTCTTTATCACAAACATCAGTTTCACAATTTTCATTTTAAAATTCAAATTCATTTTCATTTTCATTAGAATCATAAATAACGAGAAGATGAAGAATAAGAACAAAAAGGTTTTTCTAAAATTTTAACATTCATAATTTCTACAACTTCTCTTTTTATGAATGAAAAATCCTAAGACCTTTAGTTTTTACATTGTATCTTATGAAGATACAATGAAAATAGGTTTGATCAAGCTTCTTTCGTTTAAATTTCGAAATGAAGAGGGAAGTTGGGCTACCAAATATTCTCAAATGAGATGCACTTGGATTTTTATCTGAACACTTTTTTGAAGGAGTTGAATTTATTAAGGCTTTAGTGGGAATTTTTTTCAAGAAATAAACAATATTGTTCATAGCTTCAGCCCGAGGAACTTAAGAACTTGAGCATAATGCATCACGGTTATGGATAGTTCTAATAGAACCTATGGTAGAAGTGTGTGAGGAAGGAAATCCTCTTTAACAAAGAAGTAATTCAATTAAAAATAATGTAATCCTAAGGGGATTAGTTAGTTTAGAATATTCCTTTCATAGTATTGATAGATTATTTTGTAAGTTTGTACTTTTCCAAGATATTTTGTGGAGTACAATTTGGGTTCATGCCAACATCATAGAAATGTATGTTTAGGGAGTAATTTGAATAAGGAAGAAAGAGAGGCTTATAATAAGTTATTAAGAAAGTATCAAGAGTTCCTTGCTTAGTCTTCTTCTGAATTGAAGGTTTAGAGGGAGGATTTGTTTCACCATGAGATACCCTTGGCAACCGACACTAATACTTTCGAGACAAAAGCATAGGCCTATTAACCATATTCTTACAACCAAGATGCGGGAAGAGTTGAAGAAGTTGCGAGATGGTGGCATCATAAAGCCTACTAGATACTCTTCATGGGTAGCCAATTTAGTACCAGTAAGAAAGAAGAATGGAGACATAAGGCTTTGTGTTGATTTTAGAAATCTAAATAGGACTTCACTTAAAGATAATTATCCATTTCCAAATATGGACAATTTATTGCAAAAATGGTAATAGGATAAGAAATTTTTCTACTGTGGATGGTTTCTCGGGGTATAATCAGGTTGTGGTCAAAGAGTTAGAACAATATAAAATTGTGTTCCCTACTCCATGGGGTGCTTATGTGTATGTTAGAATGCCTTTTAGACTAATGAATTTTGGTGCATCATTCCGAGAGAGCAATGTATGTTGCCTTTGCAGGATTTATAAATAAATTCATTTTTGTGTATCAAGATGATATCACATTTTTTTAAGAAATAGAGGTGATCACTTGCTACATGTGGAGAAAATTTTGATTTGATGTAGGGAATATGGAATCTCTTTGAATCCTAAGAAATGTCATTTTGGTGTATACAAGGATAAACTTCTTGGAAACATAGTATCTTGACAAGGATTCATGATTGATCTAGAAAGAGTAGAAGGCTATTGATAGGATTCCTAGTCCCCAGTCAAAGAAAGGTATTCAATCCTTCTTTGGGAAAGTTAATTTTGTAAGAAGATTCATTTCTAACTTTGCTGAAATCACTTTACCAATCACTAATATGTTAAAAAAAAGATCGGGTGATAAAATTGGGTAATGAATCAACCTAAGCTTTCAAAGGAGTGAAATATGCACTCAAAATTGTTCTTGTGTTGGCTAGTCCCGATTATAGAAAATATTTTTAGATGTTTTCATTTGCCTCTGAATTCACTATTGCCTCTGTGTTGTTACAAAAGAATGAAGAAGGTCATGAAAATCCTATTGCATTTTTTAGCAAATCTTTGCAAGGATTTGAGCTTTAAGTATTTTTCATGGAAAAGAAAGCTTTTTCTCTAGTCAATGTAACCAAGATCTTCAAACCTTATATTCTTAGCTCAAAGATAGTAGCCTATGTACCTCACACAATGGTAAAGTACATCTTGTATCGTATGGAAGTCTCCAGAATATGTGTGGATGGGTTAACAAGCTTCAATAATATGATATGGACATAAAAACTACCAAGATGATGCAAGTTCTAGGCCTTTTAAGATCGATGGAACAGAGAAATTTGTAGGTAGTTGAGATACACAATGTTGAAGAAGATGGGCCACACCCCCATGAAAAGGAAAGCACTTTATCTTGGTATAAAGTTATATTCTATTACTTGATAAATTTTGATTGTCCTATGCACTTAGACAAGAATCGAGAGGAGGACAATCAATATAAAATCTTGAAATTATATTTTGACTAATCATGGACTAGCTTGGAATAACCCATAGGGACTTCTTATCAGATGTATCACTGAAGAAGAGGCACCTAAAATAATTTCTAATTTCATGGGGGATTATGTGGAGGTAATTTTGTTCGGAGATTCACTGCTCATAAAGTTTTGAGGGAATTTTATTTGTGGCGTTCATTTCTCAAAGATATCACCTTGTTATTTTGAAGATGTGAGAAGTGTCAATGATTTTATGGAAGATTGAAATCCTTTGGGGCCATACCCCTAAAGCATGTGTTAGTTGAAGCTCCTTCAAACAATGGGGATTGGATTTTATTGGAGAAATCAAACTCTACAATTGTTGGTCATAAGTGGATATTGGTAGCCACTAATTACTTTACCATATGGGTTGAATCCATTCCTAAGAAGAAAGAAACTCATCAAGTAGTCATAGATTTTATTCTCAATAACATAACCTGCATATTTTGGGTTCCCACTAAGATAGTTATTGGCAAAGCCATGAGCTTCAGAGCTAAACCATTAGCAAAAATTTGCAAAGAATGTGGAATAAATTTGGATTATGCATAAAATTATAATCCTCAAGAAAACGGTCAAGAAAAATCGAGCAATAAGAACTTTGTTAAGATCCTCATAGAACACTAGAAACAAACAAGAGGAAATTGGGTGAGGAAATAAAATTTGCACTATGAGAAAATAGAGTAGCCACCAAGAGGTCTACTAGAAAGATCCTTTTGAGATAGTTTTTGGAATTTGAGCCCTTTTTCCCTTACACTTACAACTTTCGTATATAATATCATGCAAAAAATTTAAGATGGAGAAGAAGTTGGTCCATATGAGATAAGAATTAATCAAATTATGGAATTGGATGAGGAAAGAAGATAATCCCATCAAATAGTTACCAAGTTTAGAGAGAAACTCAAGAAAATATTTGACAAGAAGGTTACTCCAAGATTTTTCAATGTTGGAGACTTGGTCCTATTATGGGACGACAGACATGAAGACAAGGGAAACATGGAAAAATTGATGCCTTATCGATGGGACCATATTCTATTAACATCAGGAATGGAGAGCATACTTTCTTTCTGAAAGACTTGGAATGACATTTACTAGAGTTTCATGTCAATGGATGGCATCTCAAACATATCTTAAACTAAGCTAGAGGGTCAGGTATGATTTTTGAATAGTGTACAATTATGTATTTGTTTTTTCCTTTGTTTATGTTTCTTTAGTTGTCATTTTCCACTAGCATGTTATGTATCTATTCATATATCCCTATGTGTTTTGTCCACGCGACTCCTTGCCCAGAGAGACTTGGCATATTGTCTTTATCCTTGTTCTTGTGGAACTCACATGGGGTACCCATCCTCGATCTGGAGCTATTATCGGTGCTCACTTCAATTCCTTGGATCAAACTGATCATTTTCCTAGACTTTTTTATAAATGTACCTATTCTATGTGCTTCATATTGTTCCCCATGCTTCAAAGATCAGTATGAGAAGGGGAAAAATGGTAATTTGTAATGATTTATGTAGGCATAAAATCATGCACTTTGGGTAATTATTTAGTCTCGGTCTCATACTACTATTCATATGGTTCTTAAGTGAAAAAGAGTACTAATTAACCCATGTCTTTGGCCATCTTGTATTGTTTTTTGTTGCTATTTTCAATCTTACACCTAGACTTTTCCATTATGTACTCTCAAACTGAATTTTTCTATTTTTCATTGGGATGCCCAACGAGGACCGGGCTCCCCAGGCACCTTAGTCCCCTCTGGGCACTCTGATCCCCTTCACACTTTCTACTCATCTTTTGGCCCTTTTTTAGACATTTAAAATTCTTGTATATTTGGTGGTCAGTCGGCATTTTCGGGTTAATTACAAAATAAAATCAAGAGAACTATATAAATATAAAGTTATGTGACCATAATGAGGGACCGAGTACTAAGAATTTACTATCGCCACCTAAGGTTACATCCATCAAGGATTTTCTTCACTATTTACATCCATCTATCTTCATCACAAGGCACACAAGGTTTGTTTGAATACATCACACTTCATATGAGGGGAGTCTATTGTTTCCATGCACACATTTATTTACATTCTACATCTAGTTACTTTCTCACTACTCACAAAGTGTGACTTATGCACAAGAGGACCTAGGGAATGATTCCGCACACACACACACTTAGAGCTACATTTTGGATAAGATTTAGTGCAATCCATGCAGTTTAGTAATTACAACATTGAGGAAATTGAGGACAGTCTTAAGGCCCCTTCATATGCATCTTTATTTTTTAGGGTTTTGATGTTTTGCTTTGCTGAGGAGGTAGAAATGGGTTTTGTAGTTAATTCTTCTATTATAGGTTTACCATTTCTTCGATGATCATACAACGAAATTCACACAACAGAAAAGAACACGTGTGGACATTTAGAGACACCTCAAAGGAGGTTCTTTGTTCATTTCCATAGACCAAGGAACCCAAGTTATCGACTAGGGTGACTTAGGTTCCCTAACCCTTTTCCATGTGCCCTCGGTCTACACGGCAGAAAAGAACAAGCAACACAAATTTAGAGATCTATATTTTCTCATACTCGTGTGTGATGGTTTCCCCCAACCTCCTATTTAGTCTGATGTCCCTAATGACATAGTCCTATGACATATTCAAATCATTTAAGGCTCTTCTAACTCTCTTTGCATATAAGGTTTTCATATTTTCATTTACTTAGTCTCTTTGGTATTGTTTCAGATTTTATTACATTATTTATTCAGTTATTTTACTATTCCTATAACATTATATTACACTAGAATATTCAAATATTAGCTAATCATTTTGGTGAACCCAAATTTGAACACTCTTGGATCTTTCATTTTCTTCCATCATAGCTCATAAGGTTTTATCGTGTCTTTTTGCTTCAATTTCTTCAAATGCACCCATCTTGTAAAAGATACTTTTCAAAAACCCTAGACATTATGTATCTCTCAGATTAACATGCTACCGTATCAATTAAATTCTATCTTAGATCATCCTTCTAATGACTCTCTTGATTCCAATTCCACTCAATCTATTTTCATATCCATTCAAACTCTTCATTCTTTATTTCAAGATAAATTTCAGACTACTTTTAATCCATAATTACATTTCCAAAATCTAAAATCCAACATCTTAAAGATGCTTCTTAAGCTCATGTTTGTTCTCCTTATACATCTCATCTTCATTTTGTTTCTTCTACATGTTCTCATAGTAGTGAACCTCAAATATTACCACTCCCCACACCTCTCGAGTTTAGAATCAATGCTAAACAAAAAGATATTATTCTAAAACTCATAACTCATCAATTAATCAGTTTGCCATGTTTAATTGTTATCCTCCTTATCACTTGCAAAATATCAAGGTCTTCCATATTTCAATTATCATCAAATCAATGGACATAATGAAAATGATTTTTATGTTTTACAACAAAGAATAAAGCATCTTGAGCATCAAGGTTTCATCTCATTCACCGCACAACATTCTGTTACATGGTCATCTCCACTTGTTACATCTCAATGGGTTCTTAAATCTGATTCATCTAATGAGCATCATGTCATCATTTCTAAGGAAATTCAAGAGCCACCTAAGCAACCACCCCTCAAAATCAATACAACACCTCTTCTCGAGTCATCTACGGCATCACCAAGTCAACATAAAAACCTCCTTTAAAAATCAGTGCAACACCTCTTCCTCTCAAGTCATCCACAACATTACCAAGTCAAATTACATAACCACCTCTCAAAATCAGTCCACCTTCTTCTCCTATCAAATCTTCTATATTTTCATCAATCCCAAATAATGTAAAACCAATAGCGTTTATCAAATATACTACTCCTATTAATGGCCAGAAACACTTCAAACTCCACCACCATCGCATTGTCCTCATGTTGCTTCTACCTACCATTATGTTTTCCCTCACTCTTATAATGACACAGAAATGCTCCCCAAAATGGCATGGTACCTCTCACATTGATTCTTACATTTACATCATTGACATACTTCAGTGGGCATTACACTTGTTCTCCTAGCATCGATATGCATCTTACACTCACCTTATTACACACCTACATTCTAGCATGTATCATGTTTACTTGATTACATAATCTTGTGCTTCGGTTCACACTTGACTATTGAGGGAATACAATACACATGAACCTAACACACTACATGGTAATCACTACATATTACACATCCTCATGCATCCTACATCTTTTTTTATACATATCAAATTAGATCTTACATCTTACATATTACACCTTACGTCTTACATACATCTATGCATATTGCATTACCTTCTATACATCCTACATTACACACTTTACACATCATGACATTTCCTCATCACCACTCATCTACTTTTATGCACCGCAATCACTACCCGATGGCACAGCCTTGTGCTTTGGTTTACACTTCATTGTTGAGGGCATCCTACACGTGATGATGATCAGAACCTCAACTTTGGAAATATATGAATCACAAAAATAATTTTATTCTAATTTCTACTTTGTAAAATGATAGTTTTGAGTTTTAGTGACTGATTATCTAGTGCTTAGAACAAAATTGTAGAGAATGCTAACAAAATTCAAATACACAACACAAGAATTTATCTTGAAACCCCGATTCGAGGAAAACAAGTTGGGAAGGGAAAGCGTTCTTTTTCCAACTTGTATTGGCCAATTATAAACAATTTACATATTAAAATAAGTATAGAGAGAAACAATAATGTAAACTTTCCCTCTAGTTACTTGCTTTCTCTATTTCTTGCACCTTGTTCCTACAAATCTACTCTAGCATTGAAATTCCTTTCTCACTTGCTCTCATACAATCAAATTTTGTTGTTGATATCTTTGGATCTTTGAATTCCCAAATCCTTTGCTCCTTCATGCATTTATATCCTTCCCATGTCCTCCTATGCACATGTGAATGCTATAAATTCATGAAGGAACAAAGGATTTGGGATTTCTAAGATCCAAAGAGATCAAGAGAAAAATTTAATTGTATGAGAGAAAGTGAGCAAGGAATTTCAGTGTTGGAGTAGATTTATAGGAGAAAGGTGCAAGAAATAGAGAAAACAAGTAACTAGAGGGGAAGTTTACATTATTGTTTCTCTCTATACTTATTGTAATCTATAAATTATTTATAATTGGCCAATACAAGTGGGAAGAAAGAGTAGTTTCCCTCCCATTGGTTTTCCTCAATCGGGGTTTTCAAGGATAAATTTGTGTGTTGTGTGTTTGAATTTTGTTAGTATTCTCTAAAATTATGTTCTAAGCATTAGATAATCAGTCACTAAAACTCAAAGTTATCATTTTCCAAGGTAGAAATTAGAACAACATTATTTGTGTGATTCCTACATTTCCAAAGCTGAGGTTTACGAATCATTTTGGTATCAGAGCTGATAAATATCTAGGACTTTGGTATTCATTCTTGTGATTTGTATGATAGTGAGAAGGTCCAAAGTCAAATTAGGTTTACCTTACGAACTAGATATTTCTACAAAGAAGTGGAAATAGAGAATTTAAGCTCAAATGGAGGAAGATAACTTGGTAGAAGTGTGTGATGGGAAGGAAATCCTATTTAACAAAGAAGTAATTCGATTAGAAAATAATGTAATCCTAATGAAAATAGTTAGTTTATGATATTCCTTTGATAGTATTATTAGAGTAGTTTGTAATTTTGCTACTTTTCCAAAAGATTTTGTGGAGTGCAATTTGGGTTCATGCCAAGATCCTAGAAATGTATGTTTAGGGAGTAATTTGAATAAGGATGAAAGAGAGGCTTACATTAAGTTGTTAAGAAAGTATCAAGACTTCCTTTCTTAGTCTTATTCTGAGTTTAAGGCTTAGAGGGAGGATTTGTTTCACCATGAGATACCCTTAGAACCCCACACTAATACTTTCGGATAGAAGCATAAGCCTATTAACCATATTCTTGCAACCAAAATGTGGGAAGAGTTGAAAAAGTTACAAGATGGTGGAATCATAAAGCCTACTAAATACTCTTCATGGGTAGCCAATTTTGGACCACTAAGAAAGAAGAATAGAGACATAATAAGGCTTTGTGTTGATTTTAGAAACTTGAATAGGACTTCACTTAAAGATAATTATCCATTTCCCAATATGGAAAATTTATTGCAAATGGTAATAGGATAAGAACTTTTTTCTACTTTGGATGGTTTCTCGGGGTATAATCAAAGTTGTGGTCAAAGATTTAGAACAATATAAAATTGTGTTCGCTACTCCATGGGGTACTTATGTGTATGTTAGAATGCGTTTTGGACTAATGAATTTTGGTGCATCATGTCAGAGGAATGACAAAGATCTAGAGGGAATCTGTGAGCATCAAAATGTTTCACTCAACCGCAAAATGATGTATCTTCAAGATCAAAGCAAGAAATCACACATGAGAGAAATGTGCATGCATTAAGGGGAAAATGGCTCAAATCGCATACTCTATTCCATTCCATTGTATTGCTCAAGATGAAAGGGTGTACATATAGTAGTGGGGTGTGTAACTCCCCAAAAATGTAGTTTGTCCAAGAGGTGGGAGTTATATTCCTACAATAGCTGGTCAAATGTAACTCCTATGACACATGTAAGGCCATAATGACACCCTAGGACACCTAAGCATGGTGAATCACATACGTGGAGGAATCCCATGTACTTAAAATCTATGCATGGTAAATAACCTACACCAATACCCCCCTTGAAGCATAGCTTAGGTGGACACATAGATGAAAACGAGGAGAAGTGGGTCCCGGCAACAAGCTCGATGAGGTACCCACGCTGACAAGAAACTCTTGAAAAGTGGAGTAAAAGGAGAAAAACCAATGGGAAAAAATCCCCCTCCCCAAAAGAGAGATAAGTCCACTCTCTAATCTAATAAAAATGCCAAAGATGGGTCCCGGCCACAGCATATCCTGAAAGGTACCCATGAACAAAGAGGTAATCTCTCAAAAAGAAGAGAGAAGAAGAGGGAGATGAGAGGAATTCAAAGATTCCATGGACGGGTTAGAAATTTGCAGCTCTAAGAGGTCTCCTAAAATAATGTCGATCATGAGATCCTCTCGCCTATAGATCGAAGAAGAGCCATCCACGTTGAATCGTATGCCTTCCCTTAGAAAGGATAGAAATGGCATGCTTTGGAAGTTTTCCCACTCCATGAAGGAAACCAAAGATATCAACACAAAGAACTCTGAGTCTGGTCCACTAAAGTGTGACATAGGTCTATCAATTGAGTGCAAAGGAACCAAGGTAATGTCACAAGTGTAGAACTCGTCTCCAAGTATGAAGGGTGAACACCTATAGAAAGGATGTCCAACTGATGTGAAGGAGAAAAACCTTCCCCACAATAGAAAATTGGTCCACAAGCAAGGGGGTGGATCAATGAAGGTCTCCAAAAGTTGAAGTGGTAAGAGTCCTAAAAGGGGCACTCCCAACAATGGAGATGATGAACTCCTCTGAAATACCTATATATGGATGAGGAACCTGTAGTACATCAAAAGTGTACTTTGTGAAAAGATGACTAAGGTCGGGTAGATACTTGTCCCAATGAGGGGGCTCAACAAATAGAAGAGTGATGTCAGATAGGTATGAGTCATCTAATGAAGGTAGAAGAGTGAAAGGGGCCTCAAACACTGAAGGTGGAAGAGAGGCGGGTGTGATGAATGTATGAGACTGTATAGGAGAATGCTCGATATATGATGAGATGTGGGATGTGTCAACACTCTCTAGAAAAGTGAGAGGAGGAGAAGAGTCCTCTATAGTACTATCAACATCGAATCTGGGTGTACAATCCTCGTCATCAAAAGTAGAACCAAGTGATTCTATGTCAGTGGAACTATCATCACACTAAGAAATAGAGGAGACAATTGAATCAGCAACAACAACAACATCGACAATATGTGTGAAGGGTCTCCATAGAGGGACTGAAGAATGCTCCAGACACGGTGGGGTGGATCTGAGTCTGCCACGTGAAACCAGTGAGATGGAGAGACATGCATCATCATGGTACCAAAAACATGGTCACAAGTGTTGAGAAAATCATTAAGATGATGATGATCAGTGGGTGCAGGAACTGGCCCAAGCAAGAAGTGTGAAAGACCCTCGTAGGTGAAGTAGTGTTCCATAGAAGCATGCCATGCTAAATAGTTCTCTCTCCCAAGAAGAAGTGGCAGAGGCTATAAAGCGATCCTATGATGTTCAAGTCTAGAAAGAGCACCCTCCATGATGCGGAATCAAAATTGCAAGGTGCACAAATGCAAGACGTCAGACTTAGCCGATAATGTGTCTACGTGTGAAAACCCAAGAGTACTAGTGAGCCCCCAAGAATACAGAAATTTATAAAGAATTTTGTTTACAAAATGACAATGTTACCACGTAATGTGCAAAACTCATATAACTTTGACTAAAGAAGCGCTCAAAACCGAGTAACGATTCAAAAGTTATAGCAAGAAAATGATTCCCGCAACTGATGGAAAATGTCAATAAGCTTTGCAAACTAATTTAAAAAGTGCCTGAGATCAAAGGTGCAAAGGGTGTCATGTGGGTACTCATTGAAATGGCATCAAATTTTACGAAGGGTTTGTTTTTTTTTGAGGGGGATTAGCCTCCTACCAACCCCTGACCTCACTGTTTGTCTTCGACACTCGAATGAAGGACATTAAATATAAGAAAAATAGGTCTCAAAAAATATTACAATACCAAGATAAGAATGTTTTTTCCTTAAAACATTAAAAACATGAATTTTTTAACCGCTAAACAAGTATAAAAGGTAATGGGCCTAGCTGAGGTGTCAAGCCATGGATGCACCGAGTTGGAACGTATAACGACCAAGTTACAATGGATTCAACGCTGAATAGGTCACCACATGAAATAGAGGTGAGGTACACAGAGCGCCCTATAGACTACCACGTGAGTCTCGACTTGAGAGGAGAGTGTACCCATTGTAACACAGGTCGAGTGAGGTCTACATCATGAAGAGCACCAAGTTGCATTGTTGAGTGGGGTAACGTCGATTAGGTTAAAAACAATGCATCAACCGTGAGGCTCGAGTAGTGCACTGGCCAGATTTTGAAGAGGAAAATGCCAATGTCGAGGCCAAACTAGAGGTAAATGTAGTAGTTTAACAAAAAGGACCAAGCATGGATAGGATGTCACGACAGAACTCAAACAGGAGGAGCAAACCAGGGAAGCCGACTGGAAGCACAACAAGACTCGACCACATGATGCAAGGGCCGAGCATGGAATAAAGGATGAGCTCAATGGTCACGCAGGGCCAAGATCCCACTTCCAATGCGAGCACAGGTTCAATGCACAAAAAAGTTCACGGAAAGGAAGCCTTAGCAGATGAACACACCCAAAATGTAGAATGCACAACCGAAGCCTAAGTAGTGAGCCTACCAAGAAAAACGTCCACAAGGGAGAACTTAAGCCAAAGTACCCACATTCAGACAAAGAAAATGGTGGTGAGTTAATGTAGTTTTAGGTCGGGTGAGAATGTAACCATAGAATCCAGTGGTGAATCTAAGCATGTATGAGCACGTAGTGAGATGAGCCTCACAGACATGTGAAACTAGCGCCGAGAATGATAAAACAATCCCAGAGATCCGAGGTGAGAGGTATCAATACCCAATGCATGCAAAAGTAATGCATAAGCAAACCAAAAACGAGCCTCCGAATCCAAAAATGTGCCCGAGTAGTGAGTTCACCAATGCAAACGAGTCAATCAGAAGAAAAACTCTAAGAACAAGAAACCTCAAGAAAACAAACCAAGCATAAGACCCTTGAACAATGCAAGTAGAGCACATGCAAATGAGAGCTTGCACAAGAAACTATGAGTTGGAGAGTAGTAAGCAACCAAGGTGAGCAACACGATTCCAATCCCTGAGCTCTGATACCATGTCGAGGAATGACAAATATCTGGAGGGAATCCGTGAGCATCAAAACATTTCACTCAACCACAAAATGATGTAGCTTCAAGATCGAAGCAAGAAATCACCCATGAGAGAAATTTCAATGCATTACGGGAAAATGGCTCAAATCCCATACTATATTCCAATCCATTGTATTTCTCAAAATGAAAGGGTGTACATATAGTAGTGGGGTGTGTAACTTCCCCACAAATTTAGCTAAAAGAGGTAGGAGTTACATTCCTAGAATATCCGGTCAAATGTAACTCCTATGACACTCTATGATGCGTGTAAGGCCATAAAGAAACCCTAGGACACATAAGAATGGTGAATCACCTATGTGGAGGAATCTCATGTACTTAAAATATATGCACATAAGAAATATCCTACACCAAAACATCATTCTAGAGAGCAATGGATGTTTCTATGCAGGATTTATAAATAAGTTCATTTTTGTGTATCAAGATGAAATCACAATTTTTCCAAAAAAAAGGTGATCACCGGCTACATTTGGAGAAAATGTTGATTTGATATAGGGAATAAGGACTCTCTTTGAATCCTAAGAAATTACATTTTTGTGTACAAAAGGCCAAACTATTTGGGCACATAATATCTCACCAAGGATTCATGATTGATCCAGAAAGAGTAGAAGCTATTAACATGATTCCTATTCCCACCAAAGAAAGGTATTCAATCCTTATTTGGGAAACTTAACTTTGTAAGAATCTTCATTTTTATCTTCACTAAAATCAATTTAAAAATCACCAATATGTTAAAAAAAGATCGGGTGATCAAATTGGGTAATGAAGCAACCCAAGCTTTCAAAGGAGTGAAGGATGCACTCAAAATTGCTCCTATGTTGGCCAGTCCTAATTATAGAAAATATTTTCAAATGTTTTCATTTTCCTCTGAATTCACTATTGCCTCTGTGTTGTTACAAAAGAATGAAGAAGGTCATGAAAATCCTATTGCATTTTTTTGCAAATCTTTGCAGGATTTGAGCTGAAGTATTTTGTCATGGAAAAGAAAGCTTTCACTCTAGTCAAAGCAACCAAGATCTTTAGACCTTATATTCTTAGCTCAAAGATAGTAGCCTATGTACCTCACACAATGGTAAAGTACATCTTGTATCAGATGGAAGTCTCCAGAATATGTGTTGATGGGTTAAAAAGCTTCAAGAATCTGACATGGACATAAAAACTACCAAGCTAGTGCAAGATCTAGGCCTTGTAAGATTGATGGCAGAGAGAAATACACAGGTAGTTGAGATACACAATTTTGAAGAAGATGGGCCACACCCCCATGAAAAGGTAAACACTTCAGCTTGGTATAAAGATATATTCTATTACTTGATAAATTTTGATTGTCCTCTACACTTAGACAAGAATCGAGAGGAGAACACTCAATCTAAAATCCTGAAAGTATATTTTGACTGATCATGGACTATCTTGGAATAACACATAGGAGTTCTAATCAGATGTATCACTAAAGAATAGTCTCCTAAATAATTTACAAATTTCATGGGGGTTATGTAGAGGTAATTTTTTTGGTAGATTCACTGTCCCATAATTTTTTTAGGGAAGTTTATTGGTGGCGTTCATTTCTCAAAGACACTTTGCCTTGTTATTTTGAAGATGTGAGAAGTATCAATGATTTTATGGAATATTGAAATCCTCTAGGGCCATACCCCTAAAACATGTGTTAGTAGAATCTCCTTTTAGACAATGGGGATTGGATTTTATTGGAGAAATATCAAACTCTTCAAGTGTTGGTCATAAGTGGATATTCGTAGCCACTGATTACTTTACCTCATGGGTTGAATCCATTCCTACAAGGAAAAAACTCATCAAATAGTCATGGATTTTATTCTCAATAACATAATCTGCATATTTTGGGCTCCCACCGAGATAGTAGCCGACAATGCCATGAGCTTCGAGCTAAACCATTGGAAAAAAATTGCAAAGAATATGGAACAAATTTAGATTATGCATAAAATTATAATCCTCAAGGAAATGGTCAAGAAAAATCAAGCAATAATAAATTTCTTAAGATCCTTAGAAAACACTAGAAACAAACTAGAGAAAATTGGATAAGCAAATAAAATTTTCACTATGGGAAAATAGATTTACCACCAAGAGGTCTAATAGAAAGATCCCTTTTGAGTAAGTTTGTGGAATTCAAGCCCCTTTTCCTTACACTTACAAATTTTTGCATATTAGTTCATGCAACAATTTGAAGATGGAGAAGAAGTAAGTCCATATGAGACAAGAATCAATCAAATTATGGAATTAGATGAGGAAAGAAGAGAGTCTCATTAAATACATGTCAATTTCATAGAGAAACTCAAGAAAATATTTGACAAGAAGGTTACTCTAAGAGTTTTCAATGTTGGATACTTGGTCTTGTTATGGGACAATAGACATGAAGACAAGGGAAAACATGGAAAATTTGATGCCCTATCGATGGGACCATATTCTATTAATATCAGGAATGGAAAGCATAGTTTCTTTCTCAAAGACTTGGAAGGACATTTAATGGAGTTTCCCATCAATGGCAAGCATCTCAAATATTTCTTGGACTAAGTTGGAGGGTCAGGTATGATTTTTGTACAGTGTACAATTATTAATTTGTTTTTTTCTTTGTTTATGTTGTTGTTTCCCTTTTTTTTCTCTAGTCTAAAGTGACCAAGTTTCTTTAGTTGTCATTTTCCATCGTCCTATTATGTATCTATTCAGATATCACTATTTTTTTTTCCCGCAACTCCTTTCCCAATGGACTAGGCATGTAGTTATTATCTTTGTCCTTTTGGAACTCACAAGGGGTACCCAAACCCGATATGGAGCCACTATTGGTGCTTAATTCAATTCCTTGGATTGAGATGGTCATTTTCCTAGACTTTCTATAAATGTACATATTCTATGTGCTTCATATTGCTCCCCATGCTTCAAAGATCAGCCCGAGTAGCAAAAAATGTTTTAATTTGTAATGATTTTTGTAGAAAAAAATTAACACACTTTTGGTAATTATTTAGTCCAGTCTCATACTACTATTCATATGGTTCTTATGTGAAAAATATTACTAATTAACCCATGTCTTTAGCCATCTTATGTTGTTTTATGTTGCTACTTTCGATATTGCACCCATACTTTTCCTGTCTGTACTATCATACTGCATTTTTCCTATTTCGATCGGGGACGCCTAACGAGGCAGGGGATCCCCAAGAACCTTGGTCCCCTCTAGGTTCCATGATCACATTTACACTTTTTGGCCCTTTTCTAGTCATTTAAACTTCTTATATTTTTGTGGTCAGCCTTTTCGGGGTTAATTACGAAATTAAATCAAGAGAACCATATAAATATAAAGTTATGTGACCATAATGAGGGACCAAGCACTAAGCATTATTATCACCACCTAAGGTTACATCCTTAAATGCTTTTACCGCTCTATTCACATCCATCTATCTCGCATCACAAGGAACACAAGGAAGGTTCATATGCATCACACTTCATAGGAGGGGAGTCTATTGTTTCCATGCTCACATTTATTTACATTCTACACCTAGTTACTTTCTCGCTACTCACAAAGTGCGACTAGCAGACAAGAGGACCTAGGGAACAATTCCACACGCACACACACACACACTTAGAACTACATTGGGTATAATATGTAGTGCATTTCTCAGTTATTAAATCAAACATTGTAGCCACTGAGGACATTCTAACCCCTTCATATGCATATTTAAGTTTTAGGTTTTTTTATGTTTTGCTTTGTGTTTTGTAGTTTATTCTTCTATTGTAGGTTTATCAGTGCTTCAGTGATCATACTACAAAATTAACATGAAGGAAAAAAAAACTGGTGAACATTTAGATACACCTCATACGAGTATCTCTTTTCATTTCAAAAACCAGGCACCCAGATATCTCGACCAGGAGGCTCGAGGCACCTCTGTCCCTTTCCTAGGTGCCCTGGTCCAACGGCTAGCTAGACATTTCTCGAATCTATATTTTCTCATGCTCGTGTGTGACGGTTTCCTCCTCCTGTTCGGTCGATCTCCCCTATGACATAGTCATGTGACATATTCAAATAATATAAGGCTCTTCCAACTCTCTTTGCACATTAGGGTTTCATATTTTCATTTACTTAGTTTCTTGGGTATTGTTTCGTATTTTATTACATCATTTATTCATTTATTTTACTACTGCTATAACATTATATTACACTAGAATATTCAAATATTAGTTAATCATTTTGGTGAACCCGAATTTGAACACTCTTGGATCTTTCTATTTCTTCCATCATGGCTCATAAGGTTTGTTAGGTCTCTTTGCTTCAATTTCTTCAAATGCACCCGTCTTGTAAATATGCTCTCCAAAAACCCTAAACACTATGTATCTCCCTATTAACATACTACCATCTCAAGTCAATTCTATCTTCAATCATATTTCTAATGACTCTCTTGATTCTAATTCCAATCAATCTATTTTCAAATCCATTCAAGATCTTCATTATTTTTTTAAAGATAAATTTTAGACTATGGAATCCCCAATTACATCTATAAAATCTGAAATGCAACATCTTAAGGATGTTTATCAAGCTCATGTTTGTTCTCCTTCTACATCTCATCTTAATTATATTTCTTCTACATGTGCTCATATTATTGAACCTCAAATATTTCCAAATTCCCACACCTCTCAATTTTATAATCAAAGCTAAACAACAAGATATTATTCTAAAATTGATAAGTAATTAATTAATCATCTTTCCATGTATTAATTGTTTTCCTCCTTATCGATTGCAAAATATCAAGGCCTTCCATATTGAAATTATCATCAAATAAATGGACATAATGACAATTATTATTATGTTTTACAATGAAGAATCAAACATCTTGAGCATTAAGGTTTCATCTCATTCACCACGCAACATTCCTTTACATGGTCATCTCCACTTATTACGTCTCAATGGGTTTTAAATTTGATTCATCTAAGGAGTATCATGTCATAATTTATAAGGAAAATCAATAGTTGACTATGTAACCACTCCTGAAAACCAATACAACACCTCTCTTGATTCATCTATAGCATCACCAAGTCAACATAAACAACCTCCTTTAAAAATCAATGTAATACCTCTTCCTCTCAAATCATCCAAAACATTACCAAGTCAAATTATGCAACCACCTCTCAAAATCAATCCACCTTCTTCTCCTATCAAGTCTTCTCGGTGTCATCAATCCCAAATAACTTAGAACCAATCACTTTTATCAAATATACTACTCCTACTTATGGCCAGAAACACTTCAAACTCCGCCACCATCACATTGTCCTCATGTTACTTCGCCTACCATTGTGTTTTCCTAACTCTTATAACGATCTGGAGAGAATTCTCTTTCACAATGGCATAGTATCTCTCATGTCACTACATACATTTCAATCATTATCAAATTTCGGGGCATTACACGTTTTCCCCTAGAATCAACATGCATCTTACACTCACCCTATTACACACCTACATTCTAGCATGTATCATCTTTACTCAAGACATAATCTTGTGCTTCGGTTCACACTTGACTATTGAGGGAATCCTATACACATGAACCTCACACACTACATATTACATATCCTCACACATCCTACATCCTTGTTTATACATATCATCTTACATCTTACATCTTACATACATCTATGCATATTGCATTACCTTCTATACATCATGCATTACAAAATTTACACATCATGACCTTTCCTCATCACCACTCATCTAATTTTACACACTAAAAGAACTACCTAATGACTCGGTCTTGTGATTCAGTTCACACTTGACTGTTGATGGCATCCTACACACATGATGATCTATAAACCTCATCTTTGGCAATATATCAATCACACAAATAATGTTATTCTACTTTCTACTTTGTAAAATGATAGTTTTGAGCTAGAGTGACTGATTATCTAGTGTTTAGAATAGAATTGTATAGAATGATAACAAAATTCAAATAGACAACACAAGAATTTATCCTAAAACCCCCAATTTGAGGGAAAACCAATTAGGAAAGGCAATCGCTCTTTCTTCCTACTTATATTTTCCAATTATAAAAAAATACATATTACAATAAGTATAGAGAGAAATAATAATGTAAAATTTCCCTCTAGTTATCTCAGGTAGCTCTGTTTCTTGCACCTTAATCCTACAAATCTACTCCAACAATGAAAGTCCTTGCTTACTTTCTCTTATACAATAAAATTTTGTTGTTGACCTCTTTGGATCTTTGAATTCCCAAATCCCTTGCTCCTCCATGCATTTATAGGATTCACATGTCCTCCGTGCACATGGGAAGGCTATAAATGCATGAAGGAGCAAGGGATTTGGGCATTCAAAGATCCAAAGAGATCAAGAGAAAATGTAATTGTATGAGAGCCATTGAGCAATGACTTTTAGTGCTTGGGGTAGATTTTTATGTGCAAGGTGCAAGAAATAGAGAAAGCAAGTAACTAAAGGGGAAGTACACATTAATGTTTCTCTCTATACTTATTGTAATCTCTAAATTATTTATAATTTGCCAATACAAGTGGGAAGACATAGATGTTGCCCTTCTCGACTAGTTTTCCGTCGAATTGGCAATTTCAAGAATAAATTCATGTGTTGTATGTTTGAATTTTTTTAGCATTCTTTACAATTCTTTTCTAAGGACTAAATAATCAACGCAAAGTGGCGGTTCTATTAAAAACCATACGGAACCTCATTCTTCCTTATTTTCTTCATTTTTCCTTCATAGTGCTAATGATCTGATGAAGTGGTGTGATTTTTGGATTCCTATGGATCATACCTCCCCTGCTTAGGAGGATTTTGGTCCCAGAAAATCTTAGTGGGGGAGTGGTAGAGGAATTAATTCTATCTTTTAATCCTTCGAGTACCATCGACCTACTTTGGTGTCTTCTCTCCTCGTCCAACCTTCAAGACTCTTGTGGATCTCTGGTTTTTTCCTCTAGTCACCTCTGAATCATGTGTCTCCTCCTCTTCCTATTTCCCTACTACCAGTGTATAGCAAATTGGTAGGTAGACATGGTGATTGCATCGTGGAAGTGTATACTACTCCTTGATTGAGTAGTTCATGTGGTTGTTTCTTCTCCTTTATACTCTCCAACACAGACCACCCATACAATCTGATGGTTGGTAGAGGGGATTCTGGTGGAATCTTGTGCTCTACCTCCTGCCTAGGAGTCTAGAAATCCTCCTAAAAACTGAGTGGTGTTACCCATATTCTTTATCCTTTTGTTAGAAACATTTGTGTTCTCTACCCCATCTTGTTTTTCTTTCCATGAAAGTAAACAAAAATGATTTTCTGAATTAGTCTTTTTTCTTGGTTGGCACTTACCATAGCATTCTTTGGTTTGCGCTAGTGTTCCCGGATGTTGAAACTGACCCCATCCTTGACCCATCTGTACCGAATATTACTCCTTGTGAATATATCATCCCTGGTATATAAGTAAGGACTTTCAAAACAAAATCAAATACATCAATTAGAATTACATCAACCTCTAATACATCAATATATTGGGTATTTATCCCAAACTGAAACTTACCTTTCCTTGTAACCTGTATTTCTACACCCTTCTTCACCCATCCCAATGGGTATGGATGTGGATGTGCGTAAGTCTCCAGACCAAGTTGCTCTACAACTGCATCAGAAATCAAATTAGACTGAGAACCAGAATCAACCAAAGCATTTACCTTAGTCTTCTTGATTTGGATTTTGATCTAGAATAGCTCACTCATCTTTTCTTCTTCTTTTCTATTGTACATGTTAGTGGTTGTGCATCCCAGCCTCTCATCTACATCCGAATCATCCTCAATTTCCACCTCCTCTTCTGGTTTCATAGTGGCCATGGATTTCTTGGAATCCTTGGTTTGGTGCTTTGGGTGTAACTCTGGATGCAACTTCCAACATGTGGCATCAGTATGACCATTGATATCACAATTCTTACAGAAATTTTTAGGATCTTTACAAGTATGCAACACAGTGGTGGCATGTTTACCTTTCCATTTACCTTTGATATTTTTCTTCCCTTGCTCTTTTTCCTTCTGATTTGTTGACTTGTCTTTCTTTGGTTATGCTTCTCCTTTCTTCTTCTCGTCATCAATGTAGTATGCTTGTATACAAGCTTCATTGAGATACTTGGGCTTCATGGATATTAGCTTCCTCCGAAGGTGAGTGTGAAGTCCTCCCAAATACTTGGTCAAAATGTCCTCATCCTCCAAGCCCATATTCAACAACATGGCTTGTCTCCAAAACTCCATAGTATAATCCTGCACACTTTGACCATTTACTTACCTAAAGTACTACCATTTAATCATTTGATCAGTTTTATGGCCAATAGGATAGAAGTTAGCTCTAAGAAATTCTTTAAAACCCTTCCAAGTACTGACAATAGGACGTTTCTTCTTTTCACAAGTGGCTAGATGGGTTTCCCACCAAACCAGAGCATGAACTTCCATTTTGAGACATAAAAAGGTAATCCTTTGTGCCTCAGTGACATTATGCACACTAAAATAAAATTCCAACTATTTTATCCATTTATCAAGAAATTATGCATCTACTTGTCCTTCAAAATTCTTTATTTCAACTTTTGTTTCAACTTTAAGGGCACTATGAGCATATTTTACCTTCTCGCTTACAGGTTTTAGTCTTTTCTTCATGCTCTTCCACGTCATCTTCCTCTTTATGGATCTTTCCTATGTCAAACTTTTTCAACCAGCACTCAAACCATTGAGTCCATGGAATCTTGCTTACCCGAAGCCATTTTTGTAGATCCGAGAGTTCTTGTTCTTTTTATGTAATCTATCCATCATGGTCTCTAGCATCTCTACTCTACAAACCAAGTTATCTTCCTCCATTTGAGCTTGAAATCTCTATTTCCATTTCTTTGTGGAAATATATGGTTCAAAAGGTAAAACTTATTTTCCTTTGGACCTTTTCACTTTCATACAAATCACAAGAATGAATACCACAATCCTAGATATTTATCACTCTGATACCAAAATGATCTGTAAACCTCGGCTTTGGAAATCTATGAATCACACAAATAATGTTGTTCTACTTTCTACTTTGGAAAATGACAGTTTTGAGCTTTAGTGACTAATTATCTAGTGCTTAGAATAGAATTGTAGAGAATGCTAACAAAATTCAAACACACAACACAAGAATTTATCCTGAAACCCCCAATTCGAGGGAAAACTAGTCAAGAAGGGAAACTACTCTTTCTTCCCACTTGTATTGGCCAATTATAAACAATTTACAGATTACAATAAGTATAGAGAGAAACAACAATGTAAAATTCCCCTCTAGTTACTTTTTTTCTCTGTTTCTTGCACCTTGCTCCTACAAATCTACTCCAGCACTAAAATTCCTTGCTCACTTGCTCTCATACAATTAAATTTTTCTCTTGATCTCTTTAGATCTTCGAATGCCCAAATCCCTTGCTCCTTCATGTATTTATAGCCTTCCCATGTCCTCCCATGCACTGGAGAATGGGAAGGGATGTAGGAAATGAAGAGAGAAATACTAGAGACATTACGCATCTTCATAAATTCTATTCTTTACATACTACATATTGTCCTATATACGTCATACACATTCTACTCATGCCTCACATACTACAAAGATAAATACATCGCATACCGCACATTTTCAAACATTATACACATCATCTTATATTTTACATCCTAAAACTTACATATTACATTTTGTGTCTTACATCTACTATGCATCTACACATCTTAGGTCATCTACGCATCTTGCATTACATACCATACATCCTACTACACATTTTACACATTCTCTTATGTGTGTTGCACTCACTACCCCGTGATGAACTCTAATCCTCATGGTCCATACTATACTATTGATGGTATACATCACAAATGGACCAAATCACACTCACACATTCTATCGCTTAATATTTTTCTCATGAGAAATACCTAGATTAAGTGATATATGCTTTAGGCTACAGGTCGCTTCTTTTATCATCATCTCGTTGTAGGCTACATCATCATTTTCTCTTGCATCATTTAGTAGTATATGCTTTAGTATAAATCGCCACTCCTTTCTATTAATCTTGTCATGATATATGCTTAGTCTACCACGTCATGCACACCTTCATCTCTATGTTGCATGTTATTACTACACATTCACCACAACGCGCTACACACAACACATACTTCAACCATTTCTCGATGACACACTCTCATTTATGGTTCATTCTTGACTGTTGAGGGGGCATACTAAATGAACCTCACTACATATAATTCCATTCACTTAGGGGGACATGGCTCCTATCATTCACACTACATTCCATTCCACCCATCCACAACATACTTCATTTTATGGTTGCACTTACTATTTCTTACTCTTGATTTTACATAAATGCTTTATTACACATGCTAGATAAATATCGTATATGTCATTATCATTATCATACACACATGTGTGTTCAATTTATTTCTATTTGTGATAACATACTATACCGAGATACTACATGCAACATGGATGCTTGACTACCAGTCCCACAACAACTCCTAGGGGCATCCACATTCGTACGCTACAGGTGATATTGTTTAATTTTTGTTCATAGCACACTACTTTGGTTTATACATGCTTTGACATACATTTTATCTTTCTGTCATGCTAATGGGTTTTCATGTGAAAAAATTTTCATGAAAGGATACTTGTTTGTAACACTATCTCTGTATTACATGTTCTTATTTATGGGCTTTGCTCTTTATTTTGTATGCACACTTGTTTGTTTGCAGACATTGCGGCCTTGAGTGTCTTATGACATTGTGAGTGATGTCCCATGTTTACAACCTACTTTTTACAGCCTATATTGTCTTATTGGGTGTTTACATTATCTGTTTATGTTCTAACTTACACATTATTTGTTTGACTTACACTTTTTCTACATGCATGTTCATACTAACACTTGATTTCTAGCTAATTTATTTACTTGTGCCTTGATTTATACCAAAACAATCCCTCCCCTACAGGGGAATAGTTCTAGTATCCGTGGTCAATTCTCTTTTGGGCTGCATTATCTTATATGTGACATTTCATGTGCCCCAAAAGAGGAGGGGCATCATTTGGGTTTACACATAAACCACAGACAATTTTGTTTTCATTTATTCCATGACACATTGGATTATACAACGAGTGAGTTCATACTAGTCTATATAACTCCATAAGCATCGGATTTTATAGGGAATATTGTCCTTAGAATTCTGGGAGTAGTTATAGGTTAGAGGATAAACCAAACCTTCCTCTCTTTACTACTTTGGCTAGTGGTTTCGAGATAGCCCAAAAAAATAGACAATACAGAGATCTCTTCATTTTTGGGAAGGAGTTATAGGTTGGAGTATAAATCAAAATTTCCTCCATACACTTCTTCAGCTAGTGGTTTGGGATAACCCAAAACACTCACATGAGATCAACATGATCCTTTCTACACCATTTATCTCATCATGCGACCAAGTGCACATGTTCCTTTTTCATTTTTTCATACTTTCTTTACATTTTTTCAACATATATACATGTGTTTTTACACATTACACATATACATACGTATTTGACTACTTAATCATCTTCTCTTTTGTAGGTTCATCCATACGGGAAGAAATAATTCAACATCACACGTAGCAGGTACATCACACGCACAAAACTAGCCTTGCAGGTACACCACACACATTGTCATCTACATAAGCACTTTCACCCTAGGTTCACTCTCATGACTTTTTTTCAATTTTTCATCTTTAGTCTCCATGCTCCATGTTTTTTATCACTCCACAATTTTTCTATTCCTTTGTATGCACTCTACATCACTCTACAAGGATATCGGTATGCATCTCTATCTACTTTATGTTCTTTGAGGTTTTCTCTCACCAATATAAAGTGAGGGAAAATGTAGACATAAAGTCATGCACTTTGGGTAATTATTTAGTCCCAGTCCCCATTCTACTATTCATATGGTTCTTAAGTGAAAAAGAGTACTAAAACCCATGTCTTTGGCCATCTTGTGTTGTTTTTTGTTGCCATTTTCAATCTTGCACCCATACTTTCCCGAGTCTGTACTCTCAAACTATATTTTTCCTATTTCGACTAGGGTGCCCAGCTAGAGTTGGGGTGCCCAGAACCCTAGTCCTCTCTGGGCACCGTGATCCTCTTTACACTTTCCTCTCACCTTTTAGGCACTAACTAGCCATTTGACATTCTTATAATTTGGGTGTTCGGACTTTTTGGGGTAAGTTACGATCTTAACACAAGATAACCATATAAATATATAAATTTATGTGACCAAAATGAGGGACAAAACACTAATAACTTACTATCACAAACTAAGATTGCATCCATCAAGGCTTTTAATGCTCCATTTACATCCATCTAGCTCCATCACAAGGTACACAAGGTTGGTTCATCTACATCACACTTCATATGAGGGGAGTCTATTCTTTCCATGTACACATTTATTTACATTCTACATCTAGTTACTTACTACTCACAAAGTGTGACTGGCACAAGAGAACCTAGGGCATAATTTTACGCGCGCGTGCGCACACACACACACACCTAAAAATACATTGGGTATAATATGTAGTGCAACATTCACTTTGTTAGTCCATTATTGTGGCCTCTGCATGAGACGATCGACCCCTTCATCTACATATTTGTTTTTAGGGTTTTTAATACTTTGTTTGGGGTTTTACAAGTGATTCTTCTATTGCAGATTTATCAGTGCTTTGTTGATCATATAACAACATTCATAAGATAGGAAGAAAACATAGGTGAACATTCAATGACACCTCAAAGGAGGTTCTCTGGTCATTTCCATAGACCATGGTGCCTAGATATAAGACTAGGGCACCCCTATCCCTTTTCAAGTTTTCTCGGTCCAACCAGACATTTCGGATCTATATTTTATTAGGCTCATGTGTGATGGTTTCCTCCTTCTATCCATCTGGTACCCAATGTGACATAGTCATGCGACATCTTTGAATCAGCTAAGGCTCTTCAAACTCTCTTTACAAATTAGGGTTTTGTATTTTCATATAATTAGTTGCTTGGGTATTGTTTCATTATTTTATTACTTCATTTATTTAGTTATTTTACTAATCCTATAGCATTATATTGTACTATAATTTTCTATTTTAATAAATCAATTTTTGTGCCTCATTAAAGTAAAATGAAAAGATTCATGGAACTAGTTAATAAATCAATTGATCAAAGTATAAAAGCTTCGAACTTGTGGGTGATCGAGATACGTCTGCACCTTTCAATAACAACCTACACTCAACATTGAATGATTCATTTTCTTTATAAATTTGAAGCTCACGAACTTCCAAAATCATATAACCCAACCACGAAGTATAAAGATGCATGATCGAATAACTTATTTGATCGATACTTATCCATTTTTAAAAAAATAAAAATGTCCTAGCACACGTCAAAATTCTACACCACCAAGCACTTCAAATTCTCGTGATGCGAAGAGATCACGTGTTGGGATTATGTTTCCTTTCATAACATTTGGGTTTTGTGGAATTCAAGTTCTCAAAATGAGCAACAATAGATAGTTCTATCGGGTCCAAACCATAGCCAAGTCAACATGTTAGCGGGCCACACTTAATGAAAAAGGCGATACGTGACGAGATTCTATAGACCCAACAATTTTAAAGTCCATCCAAGATGTAAATTGCGAATGTAAAGGTGTAACGAATGAAAGCGAGAATGTGTGTCATACATCGATATTTTTATTTTCTCATGTTTCATGGCATCGAAGGGGATATCAAATATACTTGACATGCGAAGTAGCGTGGAGATTCCCTTTTGGCTCTTGTATCGCAAATATCATTCAAGGTTATCAACAGTCTAACACGACATGACATATGCGAGGAGCGTGGAGCTTCCTCATTTTTTGGGACTTTGCACTCTGTCAAAAGAGGTAAAATAAATACTCACATTTGTGAGGAGCGTGGAGCTTTCTCATTGGCTCACACTTGAAAGGGCTAAGAATATTTTGACAAGGTGAAGGAGCATGGCATTATATTATTAGCTCACTTTTCATTAAGGAATGGATATTCTTACAAGGACAAAGAAATACAAAAATTAAAAGGAAGTAAATTTTGACCTCACAACCTAATGAAATTCGAACACATGGAAAATAAAAAGTAATGCACACATTGGTTTGAAGCAATCCCTGAACTAATCAAAGGTTGATAGTTGTCATTACCCTATTCATCTTGACATGAAAATGTTCAAGTGCTCATATCTTTCAATTCCCTGCTCCAAATTGGAAAATTTTATATTATTGGAAAGGTCTCCTCAAGACCTTCAATTTGGCATCATCAAAATCAAATTTTAATGGCATTTAGTTGGAAAAAATAGAAAAATAGTTCAGGAATTAATGTGTAGATCCAAACGGTTCAACCACCTAAATTGATGAAGTATCATGCCCATCCCTTCTCCAACAAGCAAGACATCAGGAATGAATGACCTTGGTAGGCTGCCCATGCTCCTTTTCAAAGATTTAATGCATCTTATTGGTGGTTGAAGAGGAAAATCATATTTTTCTCTTCTCTCTCTCTCTCTCATCTTCTATATATTTTAAAAGTAATTCATTTTGAGTGAGAGGTAGAAGGAGGGTAGTTGTAGAATTTTTTTAATCAAGTTAAGTTTCGAGTTTAGTATGTTTTACTGAGAATACTTTGTATGTATCTAGTTTTGTGAGGAAGTGTTAAGGTGGTTGTGTTGTACATCCATTAGCAATTTTGAAGGCATTTGTTTATGTATCCTTGCCAACACTTACATGAATAGATTCTCTCTATATTTATAAAATTGTACTTTCTTGTTTCTAATGTTTTGAAAGAATGAATGAGGCAATATAGTTTCAGTTACAATCTTGTACTGGTTTTACTTTCTTTATTTCTCAAGGGCCCTTCTTCAAGTTGTTGAATTGTTCTAATCATTGTGATAATATTGTAGAGTAGTGTATACTTTACAATAGTTTAGTCTGGTTGTAAAATCCTAAAGGCAACATCACTTTTGAAGGGCTATTGTTATCCCTTAAGGGTATTTTGGGTGTATGAAATGAATATAGCAAGTGCTTTATCTCAAATCTAACTCCATAATTTGTAGTTAGGATTCTAAATATTGTTGATAACATTTGTGTAAATTGGGTATCAATGAATGTAAATGTTATTTCATGAACTATGTCAAATTGATTGTTCTTTTCAGACATCATCATTAAGGATGGACTCTCTCCATGGGAACATTAATAGACCAAATTCATAAAAGTAATTACCCTCCCCCTTCAAATCTCAATTAAAAACATCTACTTATCTTCATACCTACTAAACATATCATACATAAGGTTATTCTACAAATTTATGTTTAAGAGTTAATCATTACCAGTAAGCTTTGCAGAGAATTCCACTAAGTTTGTGATCTAATATCATTTAAAACAACCTTGATTGACACTATTATGAAATTGTAATATTTAAATTGTCCATTATCTATCTTTTTCGATATGTATTTGATGTGTCAAGTGCATATAATAATAAAGTGATAACTCTTTTGAGTGAGTATTGTATATGTGGTTGCACTTGCTTCAAATTAAGTTGCACCAATCATAAAGGAAACCAAGCCGAAATATTTTCCTTTATTCAGATCCTCCAACTAGGTCCTCTCACCCTTGTCCATGTAGAGCCATAAGTAGCAAGGTTAAGTAATCCCATTTTTAAGGTGTCTCCTAATCACCTCCCAAATTTGAGTCAATAAGTTGAGTGTTGAACAAATCCACGACTATCAAAGACAAATAAATTTTCATTGTTCATCATTCTCTCAAGTCTAACCCACTCTGATTAGATGCTCATTTCATTGGGGTGAAAATTTGGGAGCCAATGAAGTAATAATCCCTGAATAGGACTTAAAGGAATGTTTGAAGGTGAGCTCCATCTTCTCGAACTCAAACTACATTGAAGCACTGTTAAAACCACACCCTAAATTACAATATGTGAGCAGGTCACCAAGTATTTGTAAAGTTTTTGGAAATAATCTCAAGAGTTATGCACCATTTTTGAGCTCGAGATGAATACCATCACCACTCATGGTAATTCTATCTCATCATTCTCATGATGATCATTCACTTGATGGATTGAATTTTGATGAGGTTATTGATGTTTTAGATCCTTCACAGACCTCATGATTCCCCTAATTACACATGTTGTCCAAGTGAATGTCTATTACACATTTTGATGCATAATTTTTTCCTCTTAACTCATTCAATAACTCCCATAATATTCCATAAACTTGACAACATTCACCATTAAATCTTTCATTCCGTACACCACGAATACTTTATGTTGAACAAATGGATCTTGAATTATATTTTCTTTCCTAAATTTTCATAATATAGTAATTACTTCAAACACCTTAAATTATCTCCAAAAATCACACTCGAAGATTTAGAATTTCCTTAAACATTCCCAAGTGTGTTTACTAGATGTAAAATGGTTGAAATGGATTTTTAGGCCTCCAACAGAAGTTATCTTTCACTTAAAATTATGAATTAATTTATCACCTTTGGTAATCATATTTTCACACTAAAAATACTTTAAAACCTTGTTAAGAATTTCCTCCGAGCCGGGTGAAGGTTAAACTAAAGAAAGGTTAGTCGAGGAAGTATGCAAAGTGACTACAAGGATGCACATATTGATTTCTATCAAGAGAAAAGGGATTGAATATTTTTACACCCTCATTCTTATAACTTATACTTGCATATGTTTATCATTTATCTACATTTTTTTGTTCTTTGTGTTCTATTTGTTGTTGATATTTAGATCTAAGTAATTTCATTACAAATATATAATTGTAGTTCATGACATATGACATTTACTTCCAACTTTGACTATGTTTTGTAAATTCTCACTATTTTTCTCACCCAAAGCTAAATGTTAGGAGCATATTAGTTGTCAATGAGATCTGGGTTATAAAATAAGAAACTTGAATTTAATCCTCATAAATCTTATTCAATGGGTAAATGAGTCAAGATGGGCATGTATTATAAGAAACCTAAATTTTCTCCCTATCCATATATCTAACACCCTATTTTTGGGTTTTAACAATAAAATATTAATAAATCAACTCATAAGGATTTTTAGAAGATAAATCTACCTAGAATTTGATTATAAAACTTAGGAGTCTTCTAGAGTCACACCATTGCAGAGAGAATAATCGATACCATTATCGAGAAACCCCTTTTGATTAATTTAATCAACGTGGAATTAGAAATTGAAATTGAATCAAATGTTACTAACCTCCACAATTTATTGAGCTCATTACCAAGAACTAATTTAGTGTTTAGAAACACTCTTGGGAGGTATGTATTGCTTGTGAGTATGATATGATTGCTAGCATCACATTTGGTGCCCTTGGATCAAAATGGATGCTCCCACAATGTAAACGATTATTGAATATTTTTGGTGCCTAATTTTTTTCATCCTAACTCCTTACGAAGCTCCCAGAATTGGCTAGAGAATTCAAATTTCATAATTTGACTGCTCATTCCTTGCACCTGAAATCCCGTTATTGAACAAACTATCCCTGAATGATCAAAACTCTCCTAAATCTTCCTAAATTACTTCTAAAACCTTCAAGGCTTTAAAATACCACCTTTGGATACTTAAGACCTTTTCATAACCCTCCCATAGGATGCACACAGTTGTGAAATGGAAAAAAAATTCCTTTCTAGGCTTGTCAAGAATTAGTCTTGTATTTCTCTTGAATGAATGGAATAATGGACCTTGTTAAACCTTTTTTACAATATTATACATGTTCACCCAATGCATTAGGAATACCTTTAATGAAAATTTGATCATGACACAGAGGTAAGCTGGCTGAAGATGGATTCAAGAATATTTGGGAGTAAGATTTCACATTATGGCTTGGTTTTCATGGTTTAAGTTTTACATTTTTGGGCTAGTCAATTCACATGACAACATCTCTATATGAATATCATCCTCTTAACCTTCCAAGCTTAAAAATCCTCCTTGAATGGAATAAAATTTAGGATTCTCATACACTTCTTTCTTGTATCCCTCTCATGAGACTAAGTGACTTCTTGATCCTTCACACATGATGGTCATGGATGCCTCAGGAGCCTAACTAGCTCATTTTGATTTGTTTCTAATAGATATTTGGACACAATAGTAGATTCATGATATGATGATCATTAATTCACTCCTTGAGACTCATATTTCACCTTTGAACATGATGATATCTTCTTAATCTCATAATTCACCTCCCTACCGAAGATGTCACTTGAGTGGAAGCATGATTATGATGTATGGACACCCTCTTTCTCAATTGATCCTCATGGAGATAGATTTCATCCTCCTGATAGAAGGATTGATCCTTGAATGAAACTTGAGGAATATATGAGAATGAATTCCATGTTCTTGACCTCCACACTATACTAAAACACTACAAATTCCACCTCCCTAACTTATAAGATGTGAGTTCATTACTAAGCATTGATTAAGTGTTTAGAAACACTCTAATAAAATATGCATTGTTTGTGAGCCCGAGATAATTTCCACCATCACTCATGGTGAGCTTCTCTTATCATGTTCCTGATGACCATTCCCTTGATGATTTGAATCTCGATGAAGCTCTTGATGTTCCGATCCTTCACAGATCTCATGATTTTTATGATTGTACCCATTCTCCTAATGATGTTTCGATCCTTCACAGACCTCGTGATGACCATTCCATTAATTATTTTAATCGATAAAAACCTACATATGTGTTTTTATTTATTATTAGTTATAATGAATTAAATGAGTCCATATATTCAAGTAATTTTTGCTACCTTTGGGAGTTGTGGGGTTTATAAAATATAGTTTTGACACACCTAAAACTCCTACAAATGTCAGTAACCAATCAAGAAGACCCAAAAACCTAAACAATGAAAATATTTTTCACAAAACAAATATCAATTGTAGAATTTAAACCCTAAAATATTTAGACTGAATGCTGAAATCCTAAAAAATACCTATGTAGTGACCAGATTATGATATGAACAACTATCTTCCAAATTGTGATTGATGGAGTTTGTGAGACTAGTTTCATAAGTTATAAAGTGACCCTAATTTCTTATTAAAAATAAAATAAATTTCAAGTAAACTTTCTTATACTTAAACATTTATTTTATTAAATATATCCCTCCCAAAAGCACATATACAACATTACAAACAAAAATTGAGTATGTTATAACATGCTCTCGTTTTAGGCTTGGTAATTTCCAATCCTAGTAATTCATAAAACAATCACACTTTCCAAAATGATCTCGCTTTTTGCTTTAAATCAAAAATTTGGCCGCTTGCTATTATTAGGATTAACATTAGGCTATAGTCAAAATTAGCATCAATATATGGTCATGCTATAGTAAAGATTAATGTCAATATATAGCTAAACTATGGTAAAGATTAACGTTAGGCTATAACTAAGTATAATTTCATGTTATAGTTAGGTAATATTCAATTTATGGTAAGGATAATGTCATGTAACTAAAGATATGATAATGGCGGATAACATCAACTTAATGTTAAGCTATTGTCACCATACAAGCCCAATGTCAATTGAACTTAGGATGATGAAATCCTAGTATTAGCCTTTGAAACTAGCCTAACTTTAGCGTGACACTATAAATATTTCATGTTAGTAACAAAAAATGATAACCAAAAGATATATAAGTCCCTATGTAAGAATTTAGATATGATTTTTTTCTGTAAACATCTTGCATTATAAAACTATAATATAACAGTAAAATGATTATTCTCTACCACTAAACCCAACTCTAAGATCTCAAAAATTTATATAGTGAGAGGAATATTTGAATTATCATGACTAGGAGCAATATTTAGGCCTAGATTCCATCTATCTAACTCCGATTTCCAGTTTTTTATAAAAACATTCTAAATCTCCTAGTGAGTGTTAAATCATGTACGTGTTCGATAGCATGTTAGTAGGGTATTAATTTTCTTTATCAATCTCATATTTATGATCATTTCAAACTTTCTTTAATTCATCTTCATAAAATCAAGTTTCTATAACTCAATAAAATAGTAGTATTACCATCATCACCATACAAAAATTAATTGGCATCACCAAATAATTTTCTTGCATTCCCATCATATTACTATAATTATTATATTGAAATATTGTCAAGTGTGGCAATACCATGTTCAAATTTTCCATAATTACGTTATATTTAATGTTTCTTGTCATATTGATATTATTTCTTGATAATTGTTATCCTAATTTTTCCCCGAAAAATTGATCAAACCCAACCCTACACATGAAGAATTCTAAAAGGTGTTTATGTCAAACGATTCTACATTTCAAATCGACACCGGGTTGCGGCGGACTCGAAAATGGAGGAGCAAGGTTGGCTAAGGAAGCAAACAATGACACAAAAGAAACCAGAGGCTCAAAGGAAAAATGGGAAAAGGCTCAAAGTCTTCGTGCTTCACAAATAATTCAAAGCAAGGAGGAAGGATAGCTCGAAAATGAGGGAGGTCAACAGCATCAAAATAATTTACGAGTTTAGATTGTAGAAGACGGGAAAGACTCAAACTTTTGGGACTTCACATACGATTCAACTCGGCCAATCGACTAAGTATGAAAGGAGCAATGGGAACTTCCACGTATTTCAACGGTGCATCTTCAAGAGTCAAAGCTGAAAGCAGCCCCCAAAAAGCACGGAACCTCCACGTGTCATCTCGGTGCAACATAAAAGTTTGGTCCAAAGAGTGAAGACTCAAATGAGTGCCAACTCTCCACGTGTCCCGTGGTCCAACAGGTCCAAAAGGGGAGACAGAGCGGGCCCAAAATGACAAAGTATAGAATTCCGGTGAAAGCCTCCATGTGTCCAAATGGCACACCTTCAAGGGTCAAAGCACAAGGTGATTCCCAAACAAGCACCAGGCTTCCATGTGTCCAGAGCCTGAAAAGGAAGAATCAGCCATTGAAAAGTCTAAGCAGAGGTAAGCCATCGGAAGGAACCAAGTGTTAGCACAACTTCAAAAGAAAAAATTTGAAGGCGGAACCCCAAACAAGCACTAAGCCTCCACATGTCCAGTGGTCGACTTATACCTCCGTCGAGAAAAAGGGACTTAGCCAACAAAAAGAAATAGGAAGAGACGCAGATAGCACCACGTGTCACATCAAGCACAAATTCAAAGGCGTGGCCCTAAAGGTAGTTCCCAAACAAGCGTCGTTACGCCATGTGGTCAAAGCCCGAAAAGGTGATGATGGCTATTGAAAATTCCAAGAGCTGTGGAGGCCTCCACATGTCTCAACCGCATGTAACTTCAAAGGTAAAATATGGGGGCAGTTTCCAAATGAGCGCAAAGCCTCCACGTGTCTTGGGTTAAGCACAGTGTCTTTACCAATGGGAAGGACATAGGAAAAATACAAAGGATCTGGAGGAGCTGCGTGGAAGCCGCCACGCGTTAGTCCGAACGATTTAAAAGTGAGAGGAAGGGGCTGAATCTTCAAGATGTGTGAGGCTGCCACGTGGACCCGATATGGACAGATTCTTTTAAATATTGTGCGCATGTGACCTGGATCTTCGATAGCCATATCTATTGACTTGGAAACTCATATTTAGGCGGGAGAAGACTTTTGGAAAGGTTTCAATCTCCTCTACGCCGTGGAAGCATAAAATATTATTTTAACACACTTTGGTAGGTGAAGATGGTAAAATGTCTTTCAGGACATTAATGTAGAATCTAATTGCTTCAACTACCAGATCGGATTTGATTTGATCCTTCATTCTTCCTCAACACGCCAAATAGAAAATCGAGGCAAAATTGATAGATTGTAGGAAAATTTGTAGGGGCATTGAGGGTCGGTGGTTTTGAGCTTTTAGAGGTGGAATTCAATGCATATCTCGGGGTGATTGAAGCAAAATTTGATTTTCCCTCCTCTCTCTCTTATTCTTTCTATATATTGTAAAGGAAGGGCATATTCAAATGGTTGTTCATATTTTCTCTCTTATCCCCCTCTCTCTTTCTTCCTTAGGGTAGAATGTGGAGTCTAAGCCTCCTTTCATGGCTTTGTAATGAAATTTTATTGCCTCTCTCCCATTGATGATGTACCGTGTAAATTTTGGAGCAATAAAATTTGTTTCGTGATGCATCTGTCCATCCTTGCTTATTTTGTTATCTCTTCTTACCTCTCATCATTGCAGGGTATATTGTGCATACTCTGATGTCTATTACAAGTTTTGGGAGATGTGCTTAATGGGTTTCAAGTGGTGTTTTGTCTAAAATCTATCTTTGGTCTCGTGGTGCATCTTCTCCACCCTATCCTTTTTTCACCTCTCTCCACTTTAAGCAGTTTGGATTTGTGATCAGCCGCTTCCTTTTCTGGTGTATCACCACTTAGTGTAGGCTCTCTTTCACCCTCTCTCTCTCTCTCTCTCTCTCTCTCCTATCTCGCTTAGAAGGTTAGATTAGGACTAGATAGGTTATGCCTACATTGGACTAGCTTGTGGCGGTAGATTAGGAAGCGAACAAGCCTTCTCTCGGAGGTCCATCTCAAGTTTTGCAAGTCCCACAACTTGAGAGATGGTCCAATGTTGTGCGATCACACTGAATGCCCCACCTAGACTCCAGGCCATTCAAGGGTGTTGTGATTTTGCACTAACAGTTTTGGCATGCCCAGTGGGACACTAAGGTTAGATTTTCTCATCTTTCTAAGGTGTCTCATTACAAACAACAAATCTTAAGCCACTGTGCAACCACACTAACAGTTATAAAGCACATCGGGTAGGACAGATCTGAAGCACCTTATCACTTCATCTTAGTAGGTTGGTGTGTTCCTATTAAGATTCAGCCTTTTGAGGCACATGCAAGCACATCTGGTGACTCCATCTGGTCAACGACCCATTCTCTGAGTTACAAAACTTTTCCATCCATTTCCCATCCATTTTCATCCATTTTTCTTCCATCTCTTTCATTTTCTTCCATTCCATGAAGTTGTGCAATCATGACTTCATTTCCTTCTTGGAATTCACACTTGCAACAACAATGCAATCCGCCTCCAATGTATTTCCCAACTCCTCCAGAACAACATTATGATCAGATCCAGAACCATTATGCTTACCCATATAAGCAGGGTCAAATCCAGTTTGGCCATGGAGCTTATCAAGAACAAGGGGACGCATACAATGGTGACAACTACATGGAAAATGTTGATCTACTTTCAAAGAATAAAGGCTAGCATGGTGTATTCTAGGGCTATAGCACAAATGAAGGCATTCAGGATTGGTTTCAGGCACCTTTTCCATGGGTTGGCCCTTTTCCAAGACATTACACCCTCAGGAGAAGCTTGGACTTCATGGTTGAAGTACTTCCTCAACTTACACAGTGGATTGAGGATATTGAGGCTTATGAGTTGGACACAAGACAACCTTGTCAATGGGTAATTCCACCACCTCCTAGCTTTTCTTTTCCTTTTCCTCAATCAGTATCATCGTAGTAGTGTCATGAGTCTAGCTCCCCATCTTCTACCCCAAGTGTTGATTTCCCTTCTCCATCTCCTATTCTTCCATCTCATTTCAATTCTTCTTCCCTTTCCCTTCCCAAACAGTCATTCCCTCCAAAAAAATAAGTTCCACCTCCCTCTCCACCAAAAAAATAGTAAAACTAGTTGAACCCCAACCTACCACTCCTCTTGTTTTCCCAATTCCATGTTGGGAAGATACTCAAGAATCCAATCAAGGAGAACAACAAGAAGAGGATCCCAACAGAGAAGAAATGATAGACAATCGAAGAGTTGGACTTCCAAATTTGGGTTTACAAATATCCCCTTGATGGTTAAGCCAACAGAGGAGGTCAAGGTTGAAGAACCAGTGGTGGCTGAGGTTGAGTTTGCAACAGAAGAAGAACAAGGACAAGAGGAAGAAGATCAGCAATCTATTTGCTCTGAATGCAGTGTCCATAATGACACTTTTTCCAAAGAGGATGTTGATCTGATCCAAGTTACACAACCAGTTAAGGAGGAGGAACAACCAGCTCTGAGTCCCATTAAAGTGGAGAATATGGGAGAGATCAAATCAAGACTGAGGCCACTCAATGAAGAAATCATCATTGAAGAATTTTTTCTTTCATTTGAAGGGCCCGATTTGATTTATGAACCCATGATGGAGGAAGACCATACGCTTTCAAAGGCTCCAAGTGCGAGTAGGCCACAAAATTACCTTTAGTTATTCCTCCCACTTCATCCCCTTCAAGATCTAATGTTGAAGAAGATATTGATCTTTCAAAAATCATATTTGAGGATGAACGAAACCATGGTGAGAAAGTTATAGATCAAGAGGACACCATGGAGGAGGTAGAGCACATGCAAAGCATGACAACGATGAGGTAGACTTTTGTCGGACTTGGAAGATTGTTTTTACGGAGAGGCTCTGAGGAGATAACATCATTTTCTCCTCCATCATTCACCTTTCAAGCATGTGAGCCTATTTCCATGGAGGAGAGCATTCAAGGAACGCAACATGTGTCTCACAATGGCCCTCTGAACCAAGGTTGGAGGATCTTGATCTTCCATGTTCTTCACAAAATAAGGAAGGGAAGGAGCAAGAGGATGTCATCATCTCTTCCACACCATCCACCCAAGAAGGTCAACAGGAAGACTTCATTTTTGGAGTCAAATTTCAGAGCAATGGGCACATCCAAAGGATCAGACCGTGCCCAATCAGGTACTTGGCTTCATTGGAGCCAAGGGAGAAGCCAAAACTAGTAATTCCCACCTCAGGGCATGAGGATGAGCTCTAAAGTACAAAGGATCAACTGCAATGCCTCTTCAATCCAAATGAAGAGAAAATAAAAGAGGCATTTGTCTTGTTTCTAGTTGACACCTTGATGATTTGGGTGGAGGTCCAGTTATAGTCGCTTTTTCACTCATACAAGCAGCCATATCCAGTGTCAAATAATTTGTATGATTGCCTCTTTGAGAAAGAGAAGCTACTTCTCTCCTGTTAGTTGCAGGATTTGTTTAAGTCCCTTTTGTCTCTCGGTTAGTGTAGGAGTAGGTTTAGGTTTGTTTCCAACTGAAGAAGTGCTTTTTCACACTCTACATGTCTCATTTGAGGCATGTATGATTTAGTCTTTGTATATAAGTTTTGATTCGCATTGATATAGAGGTATCATGCATAAGGCCCTTCTGAATTAGTAGAAGAGAGGCCCATAGTTACTTGTACAATTGCTAATTTCAAATGAAACAAATTCATAGCAACTAAAATCATTTTTAAGATAGTCTATTTCAGGGTAGGCTCGGGGTTAGCAAGTGCAAGTAATCGGGAGTCCATTTCAGAAAAGGGTCGATGCTGTGCTATCATTAATGAATCCATGCCCAATGGATGCAACAAGGCTATTGGTCTCCTCATCTAGAAGGAAAATGTTCCCGTGAGTCGCCAAATTGTTATTCCAATTTTTCCCCCCGGAAAAATTGATCAAACCCAAACCTCGCACTGGAAGAATTCTAAAGGTGTTTCTGTCAAACAAGCCTACGTTTCAAATTTGACATTCAAGTTATAGGTGGACTCAAAAATGGAGGAGAAGGGTCGGCTAAGTAAGTAAACAACGACACAAAATAAACCAGAGGCTCAAAGGAAAAATGGGAAAAGGCTCAAAGTCTTTGCGCTTCACAAATGATTCGAGTGAGGAGGTAGGCGAGCTCGGCAAGGAGGAGAACAATGACGTCAAAAGAGTCTAAAGGCTCGTGAGTTTAGAAGACTGGGAAAGGCTCAAAGTTTTGGTACTTCACATATGATTCAACTCGGGCCCAAATCGACTAAGTATGAAAGGAGCGGTGGGAGCTTACACGTATTTCAATGGTGTATCTTCAAGAGTCAAAGCCGAAAGCGGTCCCCCAAACAAGTGTGGAGCCTCCACATGTCATCTCGGTGCAACACCAAGTTAGCTCCAAAGATCGGGGACTCAAATGAATGCCAACTCTCCACATGTCCCGTGGGTCCAACATGTTCAAAATGGGACACAGAGGTGCCCAAAATGACTAACAATAAAGGACCAGTGGAAGCCTCCACGTGTCTAAATGGTACACCTTCAAGGGTCAAAGAAAAAGGTGATTCCCAGGACAAGCTCCAAGATTCCACATGTCCAAAGCCTAAAAAGGTAGAATCGGCCTTTAAAAATTCTAAGTAGAGGTAGGCCAACGGAAGGAGCCAAGTGTCATCACGACGCACATCAAAATAAAACTCCGAGGGTAGAAACCCAAATAAGCATTGAGCCACCACGTGTCTAGGGTCAAACTTATGCCTCCGCCGAGCAAAAGGGACTTAGCCAAAACACAAGAAATAGAGAAGTGCCATGGACAAAGTACCATGTTTCACATCAGCACAAATTCAAAGGTGCGGACCAAAAGGCAGTTCCCAAATGAGCACCATCCCACCACATGGTCGGAGCCCGAAAAGGTGAGGGCGATTGTTGAAATTTCCAAGACCCTACGAAGGCCTCCATGTGTCTCAACCGCGTAACTTCAAAGGTAAAATCTAGGGAATTTTCCAAATGAGCGTGAAGCCTCCACGTGTCTTGGGTCAAGCACAATGTCTCCACCAACGGGAAGGACTTAAGCAAAATACAAAGGAGCCCGAGGAGCCCACGAAGCCACCACGTGTCAATCTGACATGATTTCAAAAGTGAGAGGAAGGGGCTGAATCTTCAAGATTTGGAAGGCTGCCATGTGTACCGAAATGGATAGAATCTTTTAAATATTGTATGCTTGCGACCGGATCTTCGAGACACCATATCTTTCAACCGAAACTCATATTTGGGTGAGAGAAGACTTTTTGAAAGGTGATCTCCTCTATGACATGGAAGCATAAAATATTATTTTAACAATCTTTGGTAGGTAAAAAATGGGAAAACATCTTTTAGGCCATTAATGCAAAATCTGATTGCTTCAACTACCAGACCGGATTGGATTTGATCCATCTTCCCTCAACACTCCAAATAGACAATCGAGGTAGACTTGACAGATTGTAGGTAGATTTATAGGGGGCATTGAGGGTTGGTGGTTGAGCTTTCAGAGGTGGAATTCAATGCATATCTCGGGGTGGTTGGAGTAAAATTTGATTTTCCCTCCTCTCTCTCTTATTCTTTATATATATTGTAAAAGAGGGGCATAATCAAATGGTTTTTCATCTTTTCTCTCTTGCCCCCTCTCTCTTTCTTCCTTAGGGTAGAATGCAGAGTCTAAGCCTCCTTTCATGGCTCTGTAATGGAATTTTCTTACCTCTTGCCCATTGATGATGTACCATGTAACTTTTGGAGCAATAAAATATGTTTCGTGATGCATTTGTCCATCCTTGCTTATTTTAAGTCTCTTCTTACCTTTCATTGTTATATAGTGCATATCGTGCATATGTCTATTTCAGTGTTCTAGGAGTTGTGCTTAATGGGTTTCAAAGTGGTGTTCTCTCTGTGAAATATATCTCTCTCTCTATGGTAAATCTTGTCCACCCTCTCCTCTACTCACCTCTCTCTACTCTCTTTCTCTCTCTCTCTCAACCACTTCTCTGGATCATCTCTCTCTCTCTCTCCACTTCCTTTTCTCTCTGTACCATCTCTCTCTCTCTCTCTCTCTCTCTCTCTCTCTCTCTCTCTCTCTCTCTCTCTCTCTCTCTCTCTCTCTCTCTCTCTCTCTCTCTCTCTCTCTCTCTCTCTCTCTCTCTCTCTCTCTCTCTCTCTCTCTCTCTCTCTCTCTCTCTCTCTCTCTCTCTCTCTCTCTCTCTCTCTCTCTCTCTCTCTCTCTCTCTCTCCATGTCTCCTTACAAGGTTAGATTAGGGTTAGATATGTTCTTCCTGCACTGGAGTAGCTTGTGGCAGGTAGATTAGGAAGCAGGAACCAGACTTCTCTTGAGGTCCATCTCAATTTTTGCAAGTCCCACAGCTTTGAGAGATGGTCCAATGTTGCGTAATCACACTGAATGCCCCACCCAGACTCCAGGCCATTCGGGGGTGATGTGATTTTGCACTAACAATAATCTCATTTAAATATTGAATTTTCAACTAGTACTCATTTGTTATGTGCACTTGGATCTTTATTATTAGGAAAAAATGATGTTCTTGAAATGTGAACAAAGGTCGTTTCATGACTCGTGGACTATTTTTTCTATTTTTAAACCAAACAAGAACATGGAATGCATATAATGGTATGTATGAATGACACAAAATATGAATGATGGGATCATATAATTTTCTATACTCCTAGTTAGAACTCAACTTACCATGAAGAGGAATACAATGTGGAATGGGAAAAATATGTAGCCCTTTAAATATGTTATTTTATCATAACTAACATGTGTGCATATCATATGCCAAAATACTAAAGTTTTTTGTATGTTTTTTGGCCCTAATTTTCTATTTTTTAGGGGTTAAACAAGCACTATGAAATCTCCCCCTCCATTTTACAATAACCCACAAAATTAATATATGTGATGAAGCACAAACCCTATACACAGAGATAAACCTTCACCAAATGTCAACTTTAAGTATATAAAAATAACATGTGTAGACTAGTAAAAAATTAATCAGCCTTATCTTTAATAACATTCTCTCTATTTACATTATTTTTCCTTTTGATGTATTCTTTGTACATTGACCCTTCCCAGATAGCAAGAACATTTACATATCTATTTCGCAAGTAACATGTTATTTCACAAGGTAGCCTCTTTCTTTTTGTTATGGATAGATAATGCCATTTCTCTCTCCCTTTTTCTCTTACAATAACTACTTATTTTTTTGTTGTTTCATTTGAAATTATTACACTTGATTTCCCTAACATCACCATCTAATTCTTTCACATCCTCCCCATCATTAAGAGGCTTATCTTCTTCCTTAATTCTTTTTATATAAATTCCATATTATCTTCCCTATTACTGAGACTTTCTCAAGTTTAACCTTCTTCCTAGGTAATTTTGGAAGAGGAAGTGAACAAGGGAAAATTTCAATCCTACACCTTAGACCTAATTCATCAACAAAATGCATCTTTTATGACGGTCTTTCAACATTGATTCCATATTTTCAATAATTATTTCCTTCCTTTATACTATTTTCTCATCACCTCCTTCAACATCACATGGTGGATTGAGAGGAAAAATCAAAATCCAATCCTCCTTCGAGCTATAAATAGTCTCTTCATCCTTTTTATTCACAATAATCATCCTTAAACATTAAAAACAAACCTTCCTATTTTCTAAGGCCTCTCTCCTAATGACCTAAAGACTATCATTACTAACAAATCTTGTTCTTTCCACCATAGCTAACACACCTCCCCTCCTTCAACAATTGAATATTTCACCTTGTATGTAGATATATGAGTGATAGGGAGCTCCTTCCTCTTCATTTTCTATATTTGTTTTTCATTATTATTGCATTCCCTTATTCCATGGTCTGCCTCTCTACAAACACCACAAAAATTAGGTGATTGTCATACATAATCTATTTCTTCCACACCTTAAATTTGGATTTGAGGCATATAGAAGTAGGGAGAGGGTAATTTAGAGGCACATTCATATACATCATGGAATAAATTAGTTTTTTTTTTCCTTGGTGGCGAGTCGACAATTGAAATGATCCCTAAATCTTTAGAAATCCAAAATAATACATCTTCCTCCCAAAATTTGAATGGAAATCCTAAAATTCTCACCAAGAATGGATCACCATTACAAATATGATTGTACACATTATTCTTTGGAATATATTTAAAAAGGATATATTCACTTTTCTAAGGACCCAAGGTTCCCAAGAGTCAAATTTAAACAATCCCCTTTAAGAAAAAAATTAATTATACAAAGAAGCCATTTAACATTGTTGAGACCTCTTAATGTCATTTTGGTCTCCATTTTCTAAAAACCCGTTATTTCACAAGGTTAGTATTTGGGAAAATCCCAATAAAATTACCCATGAGTGATTTCTCAACACATCATAAATATATTTCCACAACTTCATCGGGGATATAAAATGTGGGGAAATCGTCAACAAAATTAAAGATAGGGAAGAGGAAACTGATTACACCACATATGTAGTAGCCTCAATAGAGTCCCCTACCCGTTAGCTTGAGAGTGAATCTCATTTATCTCGCACAACACATTTTTCATCATTGAATAGGAAACTTAACATCAGTTTGGAACATATTTCCTTGATAAGAAGCATGTATCTCGAGTCATTCATAGTCTCACCCTTGATTTTTATCATCTAAAATTCAAATTTAGTATTTCCACTCATTAAACTCTATGATACAACTACACATCAACCAATTTTTTAAAAATCATATTACTAAATTCTTATACTACCAATTTCTTGCAAAATTTCATTAACTAGGTTAACATTACATCTATTTCTCTATTATACTTCTAATATTCTTGATGTAAATCTCTAGCTTTTTTGGAATTTTAGTTTTGTTATTGATTGTTCAACTATTATTCTTGAATTTGATTAAGTTGTTATTTTACATAATCAAATTTACCTTTCATAACCATAGGTTTCTTTCTTTCAATTTTAAACCTTTTTGCGAATCATTTAACGAGTTAAATATATTAGGAATACATATTTCTTGCAAGTTTGAATCCAACGACATCTATCTAGATGAATTTTTGATATCACAATAATGATAATGAACATTAACCAACATCCGAACCCAACTAACATAATAGAGTAGGAAAAATTATCACACCCTAGGTAAGTGCTTAGATCCACATTTATTTATTTTTACATGCAACAACTAGTTTTCTTAAAAAAATATTTTGTTAAAAAATTACTTACTAATATCATTTGTTATAATTAACATAAAATATAGAAAAATATTTAGTAATTTTATTTTTCAATTTTAATATTTTTTAGTATCATTTTTCATATTCTTCTTGTCATTCTAAATTTATAGCATGAAAAATAGAAATTTTGGCCATGACAAAGCCCCCACTTAAAAATTCCCCTCCCACCCACTATGACCCGCTCCTCTAATCGGCCTATCCTCAATTTCACCCTCATTCTGGATCGAGAGGAACATGTTAACAATATTTTCAATTGTGCAATTTTTAGAGATGTATTCCTAAGGTGATTCAAGAATCCACCGAGTTTCAAGGATAAACAACTATCTTCAGAGGCCTAGAAAGGGCCATTTTTGTCATTCTTCAGTAATGATGAACACCCTATGGAAGATGATAGAGAATATACAAGCCATTTTTTATTTTTATAATAGATATTATTTTATCCAAGGTATATTAGGGAAATAATTTGGAATAAATTGAATTCAGAACAACTTGAGCAAAAACATGTCATTTTGGGCACAGGGAATGAAGGATCCAATGGTGAAAGATGACTTGTTTGGATGTTTATGGAGTTCTAGGAGGATCTGGGAATAAAAAAGTACTCAATGGAAAGCTCCTAGAATCCCCACATGATGGAAACATAACTTTGTGTTTAAGTCTTTAAGATCTCATGTGATAGCTCAAGGAAATACTTCTAATCCTTCGTGATGAAAGGGTGAATGGTGCCAAAATTTAAATTTTAGGAAGAAATAAATTCTGATATTGGATGGGATGAACTCAAAAAGTTATTTGGATTCAAAATCATATAATTTTTTACACCAAAATAGTCTTTCATGCTCCCAAGGTGGAAAAAGTACACCTCGTGTCCTCAAATGCACCTGGTGGGTGACATCATCAATTCCAAAAGGCTTGGGAAGGATTTTTCACTATTGGATTGTACCTGAGGTAAAATGGGATGAATGAGACACCATAAATCACTTCCCCATCCATTTTTTAATTTTTGTCACTTAAAAACATAACTTAAGGTGTTAGGGAGAGCAAATGAATGAGTTGAGTTGCAGAGGCCCATGCTTTATGAAACATGGACCTCATAGAACATTATTGATCACAATTTATCCAATAATATTGTTTAAAAGGTGCAATTGAGTCACAAAAGTGTGCTCCCCCATGTGGGAAAACTTATTGCAACTTTCTCAACACATCTTTCGCACATAGCGAAGCTCCAATCTTGCAAGTAACATAACTTCATGCCCCCACCTCATGATCATCCAACCCATGGTTCATTTGAGATCCCTTGAATTCCCCTTGTATTTCACCAGGTGAAAAGGTGACAAGGGGGACACAAAAGTGTACCTCCCATCTAACCATTCAGTCTTGGTCATATGAGAATCCATTTTTGAGCTCCCGGAGTCGACTTTCACCACATCTCCTTCACATTGAACAAGAAGCATCCACTTGTCACCATCTAGTGAAAATAAAAATTGTGTGTCCATTCTATCTCATTTTTCCATTTTTCCCTCTTGCACTAATGCAACTCCAATTCAACCATCATCTAATCATGTTTAATTTGTTGGGTCAAGGTGTGAGTTAAAGTGTGCAATGTGAAATGAATAACTCACCCTCTCAAGCACTTGGTCATTTTCAAACATTCAAAGAGATGTTTTTTTCCCTCCAATACTACATGTTTATATAGGTATGCTTCTTCTTTGTCCCAGAGAATCAAGCTCCCAAAACTAAAAAAATGCTCATATCTCCAAAATGGTGCACCTGATTTCCATCAAACTTTACCAATGCACTCCCTCCAAAAAAATATTTCAAAATGATTATAAGATAATTTCCATTGATTCTATGTGCAATTTGAAATTTTCAGCCAAATAATTTTCCATTTCAAATCTATTGAGTTCCAACAAATGAAAATCCTCAAAAACTTGAGCAGAAGGTCCTGAAGCAAAACCTAAAAATTTGAGATTAATTTTGTTACAATCCAACACCCATAAGACCTCCGTATTAAAATAGTAAGTGTCAAAATATAATAAATTTCTAAAAATGGAAATATCAACATCCACGTTACTCCAAACAAGAAAAAATAATCAGAAAGTGAAAATTGGGAAAACATACTAAAACTGGCCATCCTAGTCAAGACCTGCTAAAAGATAGAAAGCATTGTAAATGGGCTCAAATCACTTGTATCAACAAACATTCCACCTATCTCGTTTTTTCCACAATTTCAAGGCTAGGAATATTTCTCATGGTTAAAACAAGAAATAAAGCCCTCTTAGGCCCCAAAATTTAGTCTTGAGTGAAGTCCAAGACTGTGTGTTTCAGTTCATCTAGTAGTCACATAAATGGGATCATCATGTTCAAGTGATGTGGACCATGAAAGGAAATTGATATCAAATAGGTTCTGTAAAGGTGAGCCCCAATTCTCAATCATCTCCTCAGAATATGGCATAGCAATATGTTTGATGAGTATGATGGTGAATGTGGAGTTTCTTCTTTCCTCATTTCTAGCGAGAAGACATATTCAATAAACAAGATGGTACTTGGATCCCTAAGGTTGATTCCATCCAAGAAATATATACCATTGTCACTAAGGTGAATCCAAAAGCTCAAAAATTCTATACCATCTCCAAACCAAATACATAGGAAGCTCGGACCAAAATCTTGATGGAGTATTTCATCCACTACAAACATAAATTCAGTATCCAAAGTGAATAACAATGATGCTTTTGCATCATATCCACTTCTCCCAATGTGCCTCAACCCAATACCATCATGTTTGCAAGATCAAGAATTCGTCAAGGCTCCACGTAATGTAAGTCCAACAATATTGTTTTTGAACACTTATTCAATGTTTTGGAGTGTTGCCACATCTCAAATAAGAAGAATATTGTAACCATAATGTTTCAGTTCAATGGGTGGTCAAAAGACAATAATTTCATTTAGAGAGAAATCCTTCTATCTGGAGGAGAAGACCTATTTCAATAAGGAGAAGATGAGAAAAAACACTTTTTATCATCCTGGAGTCGATTCCATTCAAGAAAGGAGACATCTTTGTCGCAAAGGTAAATTTTAAAGCCAAGAGGAGTATGGAAGTGATATTTATTTTCTAACTCCAACCTTTTATTCAAAGAGGATCATCATGTTTCCATATTGGTGTAAGTCATGTAACGTGTTTTAAACAATCATTCAATGGCTTGGAATTGTTCACATCTCAATGAAAGGAGGAAGTTAAAATCCCAATACTTCAAGTCAACAGTGGTTACAAGACAAAGAATATCATTCATGAAGCATTCCCTCAAGAATCCATCCAAAGTATGTTATTCTTCAATAAGGAGCTTTCTCATCTCTGGATTTCACTTCTCTTGCTCTCCTCTTTCATCTCTCTATGTTTTCTAATTCTTCATTAAGAATGTACTTTTCACTATTTTGTCTTATTCACTTAAGTGAACTTCAACCTAACAAAGTAAGAGTCATTTTTATTAATAATAAAATGACCAATTTTATTTCCTACGAATATAAAAGGTCACAATTGATGAGAAATATGAGAATTCATGTGGGGGAGATAAGGAAAAAGAAAGATATAAACCTCCATGGGGGTTTAATTTGTTTTCTTACTAGTGGAGTATAATGAAGGATCGTCACTTTGTAAAGCCATCCAATTTTGCATTTTTTTGTAAGAAAGGGGTGTGTAAGGTATTATATGTCTTGTAGGTGTCTTTAAAACTCCTCCTTGGTATTTTAAGACCCTCCTTCTATGTTAGGTGAGTTATCTTGAGTTTCCCTCCAAAAAGGGGATATTTGAAATTTAAATTTGAAAAGGTTTAGTTTAGGAGTTGTAATGTTGAAAATAAGTAATGGTATGTTGTATGAGGTCATTTTGAGACCATATAAGGGGTAAATAGAGTGTTATCACCCTTGTGTAATGGTTCATGAGTTAAACTCATATTCTAACCTTCATGAGTTGAGTAAACCTTAAAGTGCCCACCTTGAGTCAAGTGTATATGAGATGAAAATCGAATTGGAGAAGTTAGTTATGCATGGTAAAGGAAGGATTCAGAGATAAATTATGTGAGAAAGGGCCCTAGATGGCTCAAAGAGTCAATAATATGATTGCATGAAGAATATAACAGACCTCCTTTATGAATATTCCATGATATGTGTATTTCTTGATTGTTCTTTGGATGATGAATGTGATTTTTATGCTATTTACATTTGATCCATATTTTATAACATGAAAGGAAAGATAAATTGAACATTAAAGTGTGTTTGAAAATGGATAAGTTCATATGTTGCAGGGTTATCATAGTGAGCTTTGATATGCAATGGTTTCTAGCAAGATTTAAGGTAAGATAACTGGTTCAAAGTCTTGTTCTTAGTTTAAAGGCTCCATTATAATTTAGAAATGATAAATATCCATGGTTTAAATCATTTAGAAACTATATGAGTCTTTACAAAATTGATAAATAACAAAAATTATTTTCTAAGAAAATACATGCTCTTGCGTTGAGAGTCTAGAGCTAAGGTTTTTATCCAAGGAAAAGGATAACTTTTCAAGTTTTAACCATTGAAAATTGATAATATTTGTGGAGATGTTTTGTATAGGAATTATGGATATAATCTCCAATTTTTGTGTCTTTTGGGTGAGTTTTAAATGATTCTAAGGGTGAAAACACAATCAACACAAGTATGAAAACCCCGTTATAAAAGCCTAGTGGTGAAAACCTTATCTCACTAGTATTCCATCCAATGAAAATTATAATAGGTGTGACAGAGGAAAATGAGGTAGTTGATAATGTGTATGAAGTTTCATAGAGTTGATATAATCTAAAAAGTGCAAAAATGAGTCTACATTAGTCTTGACACCTTGTTTTGAGGGTTTATAGTAGTTTGATATTTGATTAGAAACAATGTTACATCTGAGATCACAAATGGTTTGTATGTGAATGATAAGAAACTCCTAAAACGAAGGTGACAAAGGATTTAAGGTTAAGGAAGCCAAGTTGATGAGTAAAACAGCTTAGCCACAGAGTTGGACTATACATACCTGCAATGCAGAGAGGTTTTGCAGAGCTTTTCTTGTGTGATATTATATTTTTGTTTCTTTGGTGATATGTATGAAAGGATAGCAGAGTAAAAGGGATATTAAGGTGTGTTACAAACCCTTTAAGAGCATAAACTAGTTGACTATAGATATAACTTTGTTTAGCTTGAATAAGCATTGTGCAAGCTAAGAATCACGAGTTAAAGTTAATCTTAAAGCATAACCTGCCATCTAAAACTTGTTCAAAAGAAGGTAAACCTCAAACATGTATAAAATCTATGGAGGGTCTTTTGATGGAAGTTAAAGCAATGAGTGAGAGCATACAATACAGATTTCTCAAAACACAATTTAGTGGAGGATATAGAGCTTCTTTCCTTAAGATAGTTTGGTCAAGATTTGTGAAACTATTAGAAAATCTAAATACACCGAGAGAGGAGGAATGGTGGTCTAAATAATATTCATTCCCTATAAGAATACATAAATAGAGTTAGGCACCTTAATGTGTGTTACAAACCCTTGAAGAGCATAAACTAGTTAACTATAGATATAACTTTGTTTAGCTTGAATAAGCATTGTGCAATCTGATCATCACGTGTTAAAGTTAATCTTAAGGCATAACCTACCATCTAAAACTTGTTCAAAATAAGGTAAGCCTCAAATAGATGTATAAAATATATGGAAGGTCTTTTGATGAAAGTTAAAGCACCGAGTGGGAGCATATAATACAAGTATTTCTCAATAACACAATTTAGTGGATGATCTAGAGCTTCTTTCCTTAAGATAATTTGGTCAAGATTTCTGAAACTATTAGAAAATCTAAAGACACTTTGAGAGAGGAGGAATGGTGGTCTAAATAAGATTCATTCCCGATAAGAATACTGTAGTAGAGAGGAATTTAATCAAATGAGAAGAAGGGTGTTCAAGATTGAGTAGCATGGTCCTAAAGAGGACAGAGGAAGGGTGAGAAAAATATGGAAACGAAAAATAAGGAAGAATGTGATGCATAAGGAAGAAGAAGAATATTTTGTGGGTTTAATGAAATGGTGTAGAGACCCTAAAACATTAGGAATGGTATGAAATATGGTTACAAGTATTTTAGCTACTTTGGGCAACAAGAAGAGCAAGAAGCTAGTTAGAGATCCAAGTTGAACTTGAGACTAAGAAGGAATTGATTTAGAATAAGAATAAGAAGGTATAAGGCAATGCATAGGTGTTTTCAAAAATATTAACAAAGAAAAAGATCATGAGAAAGAGTGAGAAAATAGAGTATGGAGAGCTATTAGAGAACTTAAGAACAAAAGGCATCCTTAAGGTGGATCAAACTTGAGCAAGAGGTATTGAGAGGAAAGAGGGTGTATAAACATTGTAAGAAGCATGATCAAAGTGGAATTATGTGAAGAAAGGTGTTTAGGAAGGTGTTTAGGAAGTGGGAAAGTAGAGACAAGAAATTAAACCCTAATGAGCTACTTGAAACCTTAGTTAGACCTTATGAGACAAGCAAAAAGTGAAAATTAGAGTTTAGAGTGACAGGAGAAGAGCTAGGACATAAAACTTGGAAAAAGAAAGAACTCAAAAATGGGTATCCAAAAATGCAAACGTCTTCTCATGAAATTTTGTGCATTGTTCCCAGTTTCAGGATTTGTGCTCTAGGAGGGCTAATTGGAAGGCCTAGGAAAATGGTATTTTTGCTATAACTTTTGATTGAAATTGATTTAAGACCTAAAATTTGGTAGGCATCTAAATGAGCATAAAGGGTGTCCAAAAAGGTATAGTGTTCATGGTTAAAGGTGAAAATTTGGTGAATTTTTTTAGAAACACTATTTCTCCAAGGCTACAAGGCTAGTTTGGATTTTGATACAGTGTTTTAAGCAATTTAGTGTATTTGAGAAAGATTTTACTTCTTGAGAAAGGATTGAGTTCATTGAATTTGATGATTGTGACTTGAAAGAAAAAATTGTTGGTGATTTGATGAGTGTATGTAGGGCTTTGCATCACTCCCCTTGACTTATGCTCAGCCTACACCTTTTTTTTTTTTCTTACACTTGGAGCTAAAATATTACTTTTCTTAACTACCCCGAGTCCTTGACTTCATCAATGACTTCTAGATATAGGAATCACACCCAATTCCTTACTTGATATGTTCAAAAGGTTTCTTTGATAGTAGCTTGGTAAAAATATCAACAATTTGAACCTTGGTAGGTACATGCTCAAGTTTGACACTTTATTCATTCACTGGATCTCTTAGAAAATGATACCTGATGGGAATATGTTTGGTCCTTGAATACATGACAGGATTTTTTAACACACTTATTACACTTGCGTTATCACAAAATATAAGAATGGGAATGTCATAAATCACCTTAAAGTCTTTTCAAATTGTTTCATCCAAATCATTTGATTACAACATCAAATAACAACTACATACTCACTTCACGAGATAGACAAGGATATTGGTCCTTGTTTCTTAGCTTGACCATGAAACTAGAAAATATCCTAGAAGAAATCCCCACCACTAGTGTTTTTCCTATCATCTTGACTTTCTACCCAATCATAACCAATAAATATATCATGTTAAATCCTTTTCTTCTATAATACCATATTCCATACTCTATAGTCCCTTAAAGATATATGAAAATACTCTTGACTTCTTGCGATTGGTTGTCCTTCGCATTAGACTAAAATCTACACACCAATCCTATAACTTACATAATATCTGGCATAGAAGTAGTGGAGTACAACAAGCTTCCAATCATAGCCCTATACAATTTCTAATCCACTCCTTGTGATTCATCATCTATGATAAGCTTACACCATGTACTCATAGGTTTACTAACAAGCTTACAATCTTCCTTTCCAAATTTTCTCAAAATTTCTCTTATATAATTTTAATTTGAAATGAAGATACCCTTCTCTGGTTGATTAATTTTCATTCTAAGGAAGAATGCAAGTTCTCCAAGCTTGGACATCTCAAACTCACTCTTCATTACATCAATAAAGTCCTTGGTCATCTTTTTATTATTTCCTCCAAAAATAATGTCATCTACATATACCACAACAATCAACTGATAATTTCCTTCTATTTTTATGTATATATTGTTATATATTTCACCTCTTTTAAAACCTTGGTCTACAAAATATTTATCCGATCTAACATACCAATCCCTATGGGTTTGTTTTAGACCATAGAGGGATTTATTCAGTTTGCATACATAGTATTGATTGTTTATCAATAGAAAGCATTTTGGTTGTTCTATATATACATCCTCTTAATTATTTAAATTTAGGAATGTTGACTTAACATCCATCTGATACACTATGAATCCCTTCAAGTATGCATAGGCCAAAAACAGTCTTATAGCTTCCATGTTTACAACAAGAGAAAATATTTGTTCAAAGTCTATAACTTCAATCTGTACATAACCTTTGCATACCAATATGGCTTTATTTCTAGTAACTTTTCCATTCTCATCCAACTTATTCCTAAACAACCATTTAGTGCCAATTAAATTTTTGTCTTTAGGCCTAGGAACAAGCTCCCAAGTCTTTTTTTCTCTATTTGATCTAGTTCTTCATTAATTGCACTCACCCAAAACTCATCTTTACATTCTTCTTGAATTCTTTTAGGTTCAATTCAAGATAACATCACAGAGTTTTCTTGATTTAGATTACTTACCTATCTTCTTCTTGTTTACACAATATATTCCTTGCTACTAATAATAGTATGAGTCTTGGGATGATATTTTTGTATTTTCCTTGAAGCTCCTTTTTTGTCTTGTCTTTCCTCAACCTCCTCATCTTCTATATCCTATTCTATGACTTCTTCCTTATCATTTGAGTTCACACCTTGTGGAACATTTTGTGGCCTACTTGAGCATGTCTCATCAATTCAGAATTTTTTTCTTTGTACTACCTTTTGAATTTTCTTTTTGTAATACCTAAAATTTGTGCTTACTCTTAATTAACCCAAAAATATCCCTTCATCAACTCTTGAGTCAAAGTTTCCCAAATCTTCCTCATCCCTCTTAATGAAACACTTACTACCAAATACCCAATATGTTCTACATTGGCACATCTTCCCTTCCATAGCTCATAGGAGTATGGTTTTTTTAACTTTGATTTTCCTCTATTCAAGATGTATATAGTTGTGCATGTTGCCTCTCTCCAAAAACTATCGAATACTCGACTCATTCAACACATTCCTTGTCATCTCTTCAAAAGTTGTATTTTTCCTTTCAACGAACCAATTTTTTTGGGGTGTCCTAGCAGCTTTGAGAATTGTCTTGTAAAACCATTCTCTTCACAATAATCATCAAATGCCTTAGACTAAAACTCACCTCCTCTATAAAATCTTACACATTTGATCTTTAGATTCTTCTCATTTTAAACCAATAATTTCAATCCTTTGAACTTGTCAAGTGCTTCTAATTTTTCTTTCAAGAATTCTATCCAAATCATCCTTGTGTAATAATATATAAAAAAATGAAATAACTCTCACCTTCCATGTTTTGAACCCTAGTGGGTTCACATAGATCAAGATATATATCAACTATAGAGGGCCGGAGGTGGAATATTCCTTATATTCGAACCTCCTCTTAGTTTTATTTCCATGATGGGATGATTTTCTCAAGGTACTTACAGGTTTTGTTTATCTTGGGAACATTTCTTATGTAATTCTTAGCACCCGATCTTGATCAAATTGTCAAAATTTAAATGCCCCATTATCCTATACCAAATCAACCTTTCATCACTCCTACTCGTGAAACATCTCTCTTTCTTGATTTCATTCAAAATATACATGTTTTTATGGTCCTCTTGGCCTTATAAATCACCTCTCCGATTTTATTTTTCTTATGTCACATCCTTCGCTATGAAATTTCAATGTGTGCCCTTGACTACACATTTGACTCACATTGAGTAAGTTATGCTTCAACCCTTCTACATATTGAAAATTTTTAGTTATATTCTTTCCATTATCCAAACATAAATATCCTTTACCAACTATCTTGGCAGGTATTGTCACAAAACCTTACTAATCCTAATAAGTTATCCTTTAATGAGATAAATTTACATTTGTTTTTTGTCATGTGACATGAACAACCACTATCAATGTACCAAATCATTTCCTCATCTTGAGACTGAAATGTAGTTTGAAAAATCAAGGCTTATTCTTTGGTTTTTACATTTGTATCTTGTATTGAGTGCATTATTTATTTTTGGCATGGACATCCTCTAGCTGATTTTTGGTCTTCTTAGCTCCTTTTCAACTTGATGCTTGAACAATTTTTCAATGGGGAATAGAGAAATCAGTCCACATCTCTATGACCAAAACCATTGCATGAGAATAAAAATCCATGAAATGAACTAACATACCTTGTGTTGCTTGAGGGTTCATAGTCAACAACATTCTTTGAGAACCCTATCTTCTCCTTCAAGATTTTGACCACAACTTTCCATAGCATGTCCATTGTGCTTCAAGGATCACCTCATGTTGTTAATATTTTCTCCGGATGCTTTCTCTCGATACCAATTGTTGGAAGAAAAATAACTGATAGGGGCGAATCAATGTTTTAAAACTTCTCTTCCAATTACAGATGTACATTCATACACCATTTAGCATTAAGAAGAATGAAAAATGCACATACAACTACACACATGGGCAATTAATAAGAACACAAAATATATGTGGTAAAATCTAAATGGGAAGAAATTGAATCTGAAACCTCTGAATATATTACATAATAAAAAAATCTTTTTGTGAAGCACCCACTTCACAAGGAGCACCCACCCCTAACACTTTAGTGAGGCACCAACCCCACAAGGAGCACCAACCCCTATTTAGTAGAGCACCCACTCTAAAAAGAGGATACAACCCCCAAGATGACCAAGCACCCACTCAGCCACCTAAATATGAAGATCACCTATGAAAATTGTTTTCTCAACAACTAATAATGATCATTCCTTCAACTCATACACCTCTCAAACCATGCCTTCTCCTTCTTCGCTCATACATGCACCAATGTTTTTTTATTAATGCATATGACCTTTAAGTGTACCTTATCTTACCTTGCTATATTCACGTATACCTTTATCTATTTTGCCTCGATTCCCTCTAAGCCCTTAAACACCTTTTCCTTATTCACTCTTAGCTCATTTCATTCTTTCCTTTCAACTTTGGATTTTCCTCATCATGCTCTACATTTATACAAGTTATATGCTCACAACCTTATATAGGTTGGCCATGACCAAATAATCATCAAGTCCATTCATTTAAGACATAATAGAACATGTTACATACATTTTCAAATTACAATATATGACCATATAGGTCGACATAAGCCATTACAACACAATACTTCTCAACTAGGCCTAAACATTAGGTCTACACCTAACGGTAACAATTTGAACTTCATGGGAACTTAACATATTCACCAAGTAAAAATATTCCTTGAAACTTCAACAATATCCTTACAACACCATGTACATGCATGAATACCTCTGCAATTTCCAATCTCGAAAAGGACCACTCCATTAGGCTTGCTCCTCCAATTAGGTTTATGCACCTAATTAACCAGCTTTTCAAAAAGAGAAAGTTAGCAAATAACAAAACCTCACTAAGGAATTTATGGAACATTTATGGAAACATATTGACCCCAGGGTCCTTAAAAATCCATGGCATACTCTATTTCAAGGTTTTAGAGCTGAAACGGTGTACTTTTCCAAGATAGCATAAAATTGCCTTTATCCCTTAAGAACCAATCTTGAGCTCTCAAGTCTTAAACACCTATAACATCACCTCCAACCTCTTATAATGTTTGGAACACCTCTATAGTGACCTGATACATATATTCAAACAAAAATAGTCATATGTCACTTAAGTTATATGGCACTTGCACTTTCAAACCTTAGACCTTCTTAGCTTTCCTAGATAAGCCTATTAGACCACTAGGGTTTCAACATGAACACTCCACTTCCAGTATTCATATGAGATACCACATATCACACATGACCTCTACCACATGTCCATATGTCATTTAAACCATCACAACATTCAAACACAATAGTACCCTTCTTGAGCAATATGACTGGTTTTTGCTTCTTTAACCTTTTAGCATTAGGCTACCTTGGAAGATAGAGTTTGTTGATTTTATTTTATCAATTATGTCCATAACTTATCACACACATGTAACATGACTCCCATACTTTTTCCCTTCACCAATTTAGTACCATGACTCCTGCATCACATGATTGTTATTGCAAAATATTCACAAACTAGGGTTTTCTTGTAGCATACCTTGCTATCTAGAACACACCACCACTATATAAAGAATATCTTAAGAATTATCTACAATTCAAAACCATCACATAATATTTTTCACAAAATTTAGAGGAAAAATCTTCAATATCTTTGCTATCACTATCAACCTAGGGTTTTGGAAGGGTTTAGATCACCCTAGGGCCTAGCTTCTTAAGGATTATGCATAAATTTCTGACGACCAAAAGACCACATTCTATTTGGATATCCTTCCTAGTAGACCATTTCACCTTTACCCAAAGGATATAGTTCCCATGCAAAGCACACATGTGTGGGTGAACACTTGAAGTTGCATATCGAGTTGGAAACCATTGTTTTGAGAGCTCGGTAGAGCTCAAAACACAAAATTTGGCTCTCTCCTTTGACCCTTGACCTGAAAATTTGTCCATACCTTTACAATAACATTATCCAATTTTTTCAATGCTAATATGAGCTCAATCACCTTCAAAAATGAATCTCCTACCTTATTTTCCATGCTTCTAACTCCTTACCTTCTATTTCTTGCTTCAATGGACCTAAAATCTATCTTTAACATCCGTAACAAGAAACCTTACTCATTCCTCTCATGCTTATGTAGTGTAACACAACTTTTATAATGTCCATACTGACTCCTCCTAGTCTATTCTACCCATTTTTCCATGTCACCCTACCCATACATGCACTATTTCTAGTAGTATGCTAATATTAGGCCTTGACATAATGGTTTCATGACATGTCATATGATTCATGCACTTGACAATACCTTAGTGACACTCTTAAACCATTTCCATACTCATTTGTACCTTATGACATCACACCAACCTCATATCAACACCGAAGCCCACACACTAGACCATACATGTTGACCAAACCTATTTGACTCTGCACCATGAGACTATAAAGATAAATACACACATACACATGATTTATTATTTTTCTTCACATTCTCTCACACGTCTTGAACCAATCAACCTTCAAAATCCTACTTACTCAAAGACATGTCATTTTTACACCTAATCTCCCTTTGACATCAATTACAACATGTTCAACACATAGAACATTCTTGAGCACATTTTATCACCTATGATCAATCAAGTGGAAGCGGGACCAGAGGGCCTTTTATCCCTTATGGACTTCCACCTAAAACTAGATTCAAAATGTCCATAAATAAATCTTCACCTTACCTATTAATTCATTTTGTCCCAAAATTGAAATTGGGACACCAAAGTGCACTCCCCCATGTGAGTAAACTTCTCACAACTTGCTCAACACATCATTTGCACATATGGAAGCTCGAATCTTGAAAGTAACATAACTTCGTGCCCCCACTCATAATAAGCTAACCCGTGGTGCATTTTTAATCCCTTGATATCCCATTAGATTTCACCGTGAAAATGTGACAAGGGGGACACAAAAGTGCTCCTCCCATTTAGCCATATTGTCTTAGTCACATGAAAATTCAATTTTGAGATCCCTAAGTTATTTTTCGACCATGCATATCCTTCACACTAAACAGAAATTTCCACTTGTCACCATATGGTGAAAATCACACTTGGGTGTACTATGTGTCCCATTTCCCCATTTTTCCTCTTTTCACTAAGTCTGCAACTCCACTTCAGCCATCACCCAATTTTGGTTAAGTTGTCAGTCAAGTGGTGGGTTAAAGTGTGTAATGTGAAATGAATAACTCCTCTCAAGAACACGTAATTTTTAAACATTCAAATATATTTTATTTTCATCCAAGACTCCATAGCTACATAGTTATGTTGTTGATTTGTCCCATAACATCAAGTTCCTAAAACTGAAAACTATTCATGTCTCCAAAACGATGGACCTGATTTCCATCAAACTTTACCAATGCACTCCTTCCAAACATTCCTTTAAGCTGATTACAAGAGTATTTCCATTGTGCCATGTGAAATTTATAGTAGCAGAAGTTAAAATTTTCAGCTGGGAAGTTGTCTTTTCGATCTATGGAGTTTCAACAAATGAAAAACCTCAAAAACTTGAGTAGAAGGTCCTGAAGCAAAACCTAAAAATTTGAGATTAATTTTGTTGCAATCCAACACCCAGAAGTCCTCCATATTAAAATAGTAAGTTTGCAAGGATTTATGTGTCCAAATCAATTAAGTTTCAAAAATGGTAATCTTTTAGCATCCATGCAATGGACTCAAATCACTTGTATCAACACACATTCCACCTATATCATTGCTTTAGGCCACAATCGCAAGGCTAGGAAGTCGTCTCATGGTTCAAACAAGAAAGAAAGCCCTCGTAGGCTCCAAAAACTTAGTCTCAAGGTGAATTCCAAGACTATGTGTTTTAGTTCATCCTAGTAGTCATAGAAATGGTGTCATCATGTTCAAGTGATACAAACCGTGAAAGTGATATCAAACAAAAGTTATGTAAAGTTTATCCTGATTCTTAATCATCTCCTCAAGAATTTGGCATAGAATGTGTTTAATGAGTATGATGGTGAAAGTGGAGTTTCTTCTTTCCTCATTTGTAAAAGAATACATCTTCAATAAGTAATGGTTAAACAAGAAGGTATTTGGGTCCCTTGAGTTTAATTCCATCCAAGAAGGATATACTCTTTTCACTAAGGTGAATTAGGAAGCTCCAAACAAAGTTTATGCCAGCTCCAAACCAAATACATGGGAAGCTTCAAACCAAAATCTTGATGCAATCTTCCATCCTCTCGAAAACATGAATTGAGCCTCCCAAGTGAATAACAATGATGCTCCTACATCATATCCACTGCTCCTAATGTGCCTCAACCTAATACCATCATGTTTGCAAGTTCAAGAAGTCATCACGAATCCACATAATACAAGTATAACATAAGTGTTTTTGAACACTTATTCAATGCTTTGGAGTGTGCCCACATCTCACAGAATAAGGAGATTGTAACCACAATGTTGTGGTTCAATGGGTGGTCAAAAGACAAGGATTTCATTCTTAGAGGAATTCTTATATGTAGAGGAGAAGACTTATTTCAAGGAGGAGAAAATGATAAAAACATGTATGATCATCCTGAAGTTGATTCCATTCAAGAAAGGAGACATCTTGTTCACAAAGGTAAGATCCAAGAGGAGTATGGTCGTGATCTCCATGTTCAAAATACAACCTTGTATTCAAAGAGGATCATCATGTTTCCATATCGATGTCATCCCGTAGAAATGTGTTAAACACCCATTCAATGTCTTGGAATGTGTTTGCATCTCAATGAAAGGAGGAAGTCACAATTCCAATACTCTGTATTTCACTTCTCTCTTCTTTCATCTCTCTCTTATTCTAATTCTTCATTAAGAATGTACTTTTTCACTATTTTGTCTTATTCACTTAACTGACCTTCAACTTAACATTGTAAGATTCTTTTTCATCAATAAGAAAGAAGGACCACTTTTATTTCCTAAAAATATGAAAGGTCACAAGTGATGAGGAAATGTGAAAATTCATGTGGGGGGAGATGAAAAGACATTTACAATGTTAAAAATCGGAATGGATTTTTTCATTCCAAAGGGTTGGAAATAGTTGATTATTGTCAGTTTTTGGGCTTTGTATCATTATTATTGCAAGAAATTAATATATATTTATTATATTTCCTCGCTTTATGTTCTTCTAATATCTCTCTACTTTCTATCTTTGTAAGCATTGTAATCTTGTATAACCAAGGAAGAAATTTATGTCTTTGATTAATGAATTCATATAACTTTGTGTCTCCAATTTGTTAGTCTTATTGTTGATTGCATGGTTGAATTATTCTAATTGAATTTGGACCTACTCTGGCTAATGTATGTGAATTATGTAAGTCTACTCATAGCATTAACTCCCTCTCCCTATTTCTCTTAGTTCTTGTTACCACTTTCCCAATCAAATTCTTCCCTTATACATTGTACAAGCACTTTACCACAGTTTAGTGGAGTATTCTTGTGTGATCCCTAGCCTAATCGCCACCCTCTTTTTTAGTTAATTTACATTCAATAATAAGAGGCTCCCCATACAAAAGGAGGGGCTTAGCCCCATTACCATTGTGGAAACCAATAATCTATACTTTGCGAAAAATTATTTCACCAACATTTTTCAACAATCGATTTTAATTTTTTAAAATCATAACTTGACCAAATATGGAAAGTGTATTATACATGTATCAAACATGTTTATCACAATCATAAATATCTGATTTAGTTTTTTTATAGATTAATCTTACTAGCATATTGGTTCAACCAAAATAAAAATGAATTCTACAATTCTTTTCCTTTAAAGTATTTCAAATTTCAAGACAATTTTCCGAGTGATATTCTATGAAATAGCAACAAGAAGCAACATATTCAAAGCATCTAGTAAGTATAGAATTGTAGTAAAATATACGAGATCAAATACATCTACATTAAAACAATATACTTTTGGTTAAATGTTGCTAAGAAATTCTATACACTTGCACCACCAAAACCACATCTCTCGTGAACATGTGTCTCCTAAGACAACATTCACAACAAGTTTTTTTTTCCAATGGAACAGTTGTCAAACAAATACAACTCAATGAGACTCGCTCTCTATTAAACACACACACCTTAACAAGAAGTTCATTCCTTAGGCCTTTCCTAACCATATTATATGACCTTAAAATTCTTTGAAACCCTATAACAAAAATATCGATCAAAAAATTGAAAAAAGTGCATTACAAGTGTACAACACTCCACATTCCAAAAATAAAGTTATAGTCCATGATCCAAAGAAAAATACCACAATTTATTGGTAAATATTTTGTTATTAATTCAAAACCAAACTTTCATAGTTAAAAATTATCCCTTAAACAATTACCGTGTGTGTGTGTGTAACGCCCACATTTTACACACACAAATACAACACTAAAAATATCAGAATAATTTTTTACTTACATTGTAGTTTAAACGACACTACAGGAGATCACTTTGGGCAACACACAACACACGATATGTTTGCACAAACATTAACTCCATATAGACAACATGAAAACATGTGATGCACATCAAGGCTACTTTCTTTTTTTTAAATGACCAGGCACAACATAACGATTCAACTACAGTATAAATTTGTAGATAGGGTCTTCCCAAAGCACGATATTTTTGGTATTACACATTTATTAAAAACATGTTTCAATACTTAACTTAAGATCTACAAGGGTTCATAATATGAGAATCATGCATTCCTTTTCCTTTTGCTAGATTTCGTTTTAAACAATATAGAAGGAAATCTAGCAAAAGGGAAAAGGAATGTATGATTATCATATTATGAACCCTTCTAGATCTTAAGTTAAGTATTGAAACATGTTTTTAATAAATGTGTAATCACAAAAATATCGTGTTGTGGGAAGACCCTATCTATAAGTTTGTACTGTATTTGAATCTTTATGTTGTGCCTAGTCATTTAAAAAAAAGTGCCCTTGATGTGCATCATGTGCTTTCATGTTGTCTATGTGGGTTAATGTTTGTGCAAACATATCATGTGTTGTATGTTGCTCTAAGTGATCTCCTGTAGTGTCATCTAAACTACAATGTAGGTCAAAAATATATATTCAGTATTTTAAGTGTTGTATTTGTATGTATAAAATGTGGGTGTTACACTTGGTTTCAGAGCAAAGGCTCATGCTCTAGAACCTCGGCATAGATTGGAGTTGTGATGAATCTGCATGGTGGTGGTGGAGATTGGAAGAGTAATGTGATATATTTTGTTATGTGACCAATGTCATAATTGTGATATTGTGAATGCACATGTTCTCGCATGTCACTTAGTGTGCATTTATTATCATGTTGTTGTGCTTGTGATGAGAGCATTATATCTCTTTTTGTGGATTCAACGAGAAATTTGTGTACGATGTACCGCCTTGTTGTTTGTGAAAAGAATGTTATTATGGATTGTAGAGTGTTGGAGCATATTGGCATTATTTGATATGAAGGTGTATTGATGTATTGCATGAAAAAATTGGTGTAAAGTGATGCCAATAAGAGACCTAAGAAACAATGTAAATGAGATGAGAAAACAAGAGTATATGTGATAATGGTTTAGGAACAAAATTTCACTTGAAGTCCTTATGGTTGATTTAAGCATTGACTTTTTGTTAAGAATGGATACAAATTGTTCTTGGTGGGACTAGGCATTTGAGCCAATATAGAGTCCACTAAAAATAAAATAAAATAAAAATTATGACGTGTAAATGCTAAATTGACTCAAACTAAATTTGGAACTAAAACAACCATAGTATGAGAACAAATGTGTTTCTAATGGAAGGAAGTTTATAGGAAATGGAAACTCGAACCTTCACCTCCTTTGATTCGTAATATGTTTTTCTTCCATCAACTTTAGGTTGGTTCCCTTGCATAATAATGGCAAAATTAAACGTCAACTAAACATATTTTGAGAAACAAACCTTTAACGTAAGAACAATTTATTGGGAGACTCATGGTTGCTTAAAATTGAATTTAATTAACAAATGATCTATGGATAATTAATGAGATTCGATATAAGAATCAATCATGCATTCTCCTTTAAGATTATTGCCCTCCAAAGTAAAGTAATTGAAGATTGTAAAGTAGGAAATTTTAAACTTATGTGTTTAATTCTCTTGAAAACTATAAAGTCATACAATGGAAACCTAAATGTAATGAATATGTAAACCATAAAAGGCCATGTCGTGGAGTATGCCTACCCGGTGTTTCTTACTATAATTGGGTCATTATCTTGGTTTATGTCATTGAGTATGACATTGATGGGTACCCTATGTTATCCTATTGTATGAGTGGGTTCATTTTTATGTAAGTGTCTTATGCGTTGTTGAGTTTCTCTACTTGGAGCCCTTGTGGTGTAGCGTAGTGAGAAATGTACAAAAAAATTATTTCAAGATTTTCACTATTTTATTTGTGTGTGTAAAAGTGTGGGTGTGTGTGTAAAAGTGTGGGTGTGTGTGTGTGTGTGTGTGTGTGTGTGTGTGTGTGTGTGTGTGTAACTATCTATAATAAAATAATGTATTTAAAAATAATAATCTAAACTATTGAAATAAAATATGGTGTGTGTGTGTGTGTGTGCACGCGTGCGCAAAAGTAAGTGTGTGTGTGTGTGTGTGTGTGTGTGTGTGTGTGTGTGTGTGTGTGTGTGTGTGTGTGTGTGTGTGTGTGTGTGTGTGTGTGTGAGTGAGTGATAAAAAAAAAATGTATTATAAAAACAATAATCCAAACCATTGAAATGAAATCTAAATGTTTATTGAAAATTTGTGCAATGGGTTCATTGCACTACCATAATCAATGACCCTCTTGCTAAGGTGTGTGCCATTGTGAGCCAAAAACACCAGGAAAATATTTTATAATATCACGAACATAGCTTGATAACTTTGGATTGAATTCTAGAAACTGCAAAGTTCATTGTATGAAAAAATTGAAGTCTACAAGTGTGAATTACTATGCATTGAATACAAACAAATCATTTTCCTCACTATGTGTTCAATTTCCTTTATGACATGTGCACTAATGGCCTAATTATTTTTATTTGGCCATGCACATTAAACCTCCTTTCCATCAAAAACATTACCATCAATATTCATGAGTGTGCATATTGATAGGTAACACAAAGTTGATAGTTGGCATGAACTATAGCTACATTATAATTCATGTTAGTGCATATATAGCATTACAAATGGACATAGATGCACATTGTAAACAATGAGCATCTATTTTCTTTGATATCCGCTCTACGATAAATGTGGCCAAAAACAATACTTGAGTGTACTAGATCAAACATAATCGCATTTAAACAATTATATATTAGGTTACTAAAAAATATTATTAATTTTTAAAAAACTATGCAACTTCATAATTACCCTAACATAAATTGTAAAGACGATGTAGTCTATTCAAACTATCAATGTGTGCTACCTATCGAAAAAAAAAGGCTCACCAATATCACAACAACAAAAAATAAACCATTTTCACAAGCTCTCGCCAACACAGAGGAAATAGTATTTTAGAAATGCCTTTCCTAAACAAGTACAATTTTTGCTAAAATGAGTGACATGGGTTTATAATTGGCATGTATTGTAGACAGAATAGTTCATATTATGGTAGAAGGTTCGTGGTCATATTCATCATTTATTTACTTTAAATCAGCAAACTTATTTTTGTCTTTAGATGTTTTTTACGTATTCACTTATATGTTTTTCACTCATGTATTATATAGTTTGAAAATTTATGAACACTTAAAATGGCTACATTCTTTATTGTCCCATATTTTGACAACAATTACATATTTTTTGGCGTTCTCTTCTTCATAGTCATAGACCAAAATCATCATTGCTAAACAAGATAAAATTTGTATTCAAGTGGTTTCCATTATGTATTTATAGTTATGTTTCAATTTACTATTGTGTAGGATTTTATTTTACTTAGAAGGTATATAAATCTAGCTTAGACATGTCCCTTAATCAACAAAACAACTAATCTCTTTTCAACTATATTTGTGTTTGGATTCAAATATTTAAGGATTAATTTGTATTTTCTATGTTACATTTTATGGACTTGGAAATTATTTTCAACACCTAACAAACTTTTTCTTTTTTTTCAATTTACTTTTTAACAATTATGATTTTTCAATTATAATTTGTTACATAGATTTTAACATTTATATTATATTTTTAACGTGCTTAACTTTGCATTACCAAGTGAATATTCAAGTTAGTCAATCTAGTGTATGGTTACAAAAGACATCGTTAAATCATTTTCTATTTTTTTATCATTGAAGCTCTATAGTGAGAAACTATTGAATAAAACATAGCAATCTTTGAATTTTATGTATTTCAACTTAAAATAATTCATGGACAAGTATTTTCTAAGGATTGTATTGAAAATTTCGACAATTTACTACATATTTTATCTTTTATATTGTCATTTTAAACCATTTAACTTACCCTAAAAAGGTCCTCAAATAATTAAGGAGGAATAACAAAAAGATACAAGCACTGAGAGACGAGACACCTTAACAAATCCTTCAATGCATGTTTCTTGGATAATCTAAAACAACCTTGATACTCGTAGCCTAATTGGATTTACATCTTTTACTCGTACATATCTCCCAAAATATTTTCATTCATTTCAAATATAAGTTAACAATAGCAACAAACTCAAGGTCTTGGGCTATTGGTGAGTTACAAGTAGTTTGTAATCAACTACCCAAGTTCTATTCTCATTGAGTTTATTGATGCTTTCAATAAGTGGCCATAGGGACACTTTGATGTATGGGTTTAACTTCTCCATATGCGCTAAATGGAACATAATGGGGCACTCGATTGTGGATCGCTCGACGAAAATTAAGGACCCAAGCCCACCCCCATGTCCCACTTAGAGAAAGTGCTCCTCCACCACTCCAGTTCATAGCTCTGGTATAATAAAAGTGTTTACCATCCAAATTTTTACCGATGGGGTCTGGGTGGAGTGGTTAAGATGGATGGTTGTATCCGGCTCCACCCAGGTTCAAATCCCACTTAGGCACGATCCCCATTCGGGGTGGTAATGTCCGAGGTGTCACGGCTAGCAAACGAGTTTAACAGGTGGATTTTGGTTTGAAAGTGCATACGCTAGAAATGTGTTCAAGTGTGGTGGTTCTAGTTTGCTAATTGTTGAGCTTAAATGTTATATCTTGGCTAAATGTACTCCAGTTCATAGCTCTGGTCAAAAGCATTTATCTATCTTAAAAAAACTTAACAATAACAACGTAACCATAGAAAAGCAACGTAAATGGAATTTATCTTTACAAGATGGGAAAATATTGTGAGTTATTCCACTTTTAAAATCATGTGTGCATCTCCCCTATAATAAATTTTCTGATGTTAATAGAACTTCACAATAAGAAATCCCAAAGTTTACCATTTCAATCAAAACCTTCAATTATGAAATTATTTTTATTAATCCATGCTTCATTTGGCAATGTTGATAGGATTGTTAAAGTATTTAAGTTTCCAAAAAGATACATCCATCCCCTTCTCGGTGGTTTTAGTTGGATATGCCTCTTTACTATATTTTACAATCGCTTCTACAACTCTAGAATTCTAACTAAATCAAATCTTCATCCCTCTATTTACATTTCCTTGAATTCTTTCTATAATCATTGATGACAATAATTGTAGATGTAAAGTTTTCAAAAACTTGGTCATGATAAAAAAACATGTATTATTTATACATCTTTGTCAATATTGATATACAAATCATGGTATCTTGATATTTATATTTTTCTATAGACTATATCTACCAATCCATGCGAGAATTTTGTAATTTTTTATATTGCGGAGGATTTGGAAGCCCAACAGCCCAAAGTAGCAACATGCAATCAAGATTATGTTCCACATTTGCGCTAAACCACAAGGTGGCCTTCCCTATAACCTTTACTTGATGTTTTGGAGGCCTCATGCCACACCATGTTTGAATAAAGAATCCAACTCAAGACCTAAGTGACTAAGTCATTGGACTCATCCACTTGAGTAAAGTCTAGAGATTAACCGATGTGATATTTAGTTATTTAACAAATTACAAATTTAGAACCAATCAATCATTATGCTAATATAAGTAAAACTATCTTAAATGCATCAATCTAAAAATATCAAGAGATATCAATCTAACAGCAATATTCCTAGAATTCTAGTACATATATCTATCTCAAAAATACCAAGAAATATCAATCTCAAGGCTCTTATCTTGGATTTTCCTCATTCTACAATTATTAATAACTTCAATATAGCACATCTTTGCAAACTTCCCACTAAATGGTGACAAATGGTCCCATTCTACTTACATAATTTAGAAGGCTTCAAAGAAATAATTCTAGAGAATTTTTTAAAAAATGGGCTCCAAACGCTTCTATATGGTTAAGATGTTATAATTTTTCAATTGAATTCTCTGAAAAAAAAAATAATCAACTTTTTAGGGACCATTTAAAGGAAATCAAATTTAAGGTCAAAAATAAAAGTGAATAGACTCGTGGACACTATCACCCAAACACACCCATCCCCTAGCTTACATTGTAGAACACTTACGGCATAGTAAGAAAGTCGCTTTATTGTAGTTTTTCTCCTATCAGCATAAGGCTCATGGTAGTTGGGAATTAAATGGTATTTCATATCATGCCTATTAAGCAATGTGGAATTGATTTTTTGGTGAATGGAAATTTAGAGTCATAGAAACAATTACACAACACCCTTATTTGGGATAATAAAACATGTATTAATATAGAATTATATTAACTTTTTAGAAGTAATTGTACGAACCATTTAGAGACAGTTGGGACAGTTGGGACATATTTAGAGGCACGTATATACAATCAGCTCAATAAAAATCAATATGTAGTGGCCTATTTGCAGTAAACTACACCATGTACGTTGTAGAGATAATCTATCAGCGTAAAAAAATTAATGTACAATGTAAACCATAAGGATATGGTACAAAAAGATAAATGAATATTACATAAAAACAATTCTGCTGTTTATTCAAATACAAACCCTTCACTATTATATTATTATGCAAATCATTCAATTAAGTGATACAAAATAAGCTTTAAAATTGTTCATACCAGAGTTATTTTTAATTAATATTAATTCAATATTTAATCTTTAATTACTTATCTTAGGAGGTTATCACCTCCAAATTAACCTAGCTTTTCTCAACAATAAACTCAATTTTTCATTTAATCTTATCATGGAACTTGTTCTTAACAACCATTCAAAATTTCAATTTGTTGCAAAAATATTCGAACATATAGATTTATGAGAAAATTAATGGTTCTCTTACCAAAAAACCATCTAATGTTTTTCCATGGACCTATTTGGTCCTCTGAAGTCCCTGTAGAAGATGGCTTCTTCAACTCTTTTATATATCTTGTACCCTGTAAATTTGGAAAGAAAATGGCTATTTGGTCCTTTTTTTGTTCTAAGTCACTGTAATAGACGGTTTCTTCTCTCTCTATAGCTCTTTTAACCTGTAAATGAGAAAAGCAAATGAAATGGAGGATAATTCATAAAAAAAAAATTGTAATTCTTATCAAATATCTAGGTCCGGTGTCTTGGAATGAAATTATATTTACAAATCAATTAATTTAAATTTTCAAAAAATATAAAAAGCAATAGTTTTATGCTTCTATCATCTAATAGTTAGATTTTATATGTTATTTTAAATAAAACAACAATGAAACCACATACCTCCATATCCCAATCTGTTAGACATATGACAATCAACAATGCGAAAGTTTGAATTGTAGTGCCTCCTATCATCCCCACCCAAATTCCCTATAAAATAAAGAAAAATTGAAAATCAATTAGTTAAAATAACAACTCCATAAGACCTTCAACATTGTCTCTTACTTTCCGCTCACCTTAACTTCCAAATGAAATACATAACCAAGCAGAACGCCAAGTGGAACGCCGATTATATAGTAGCATGCGAGGGTTATATAGGCAATAAAAGATTGCCTCCCCATCCCAACGGAAACACCTGAGCAGAATGTAAACATCAAAACATGAAAAGAATATGACTTACAAAACTGTAATTTGTAAGTATTTTGATAAACAAATATATCTATTTCTTCTCAATGATAATTAGGAGGGATTGTTTTGAAGTTTTTGTATAGTGCTTGAGGATCTTCAAAGGGTTTGAGATTACTTACCTATAAAGACTGGTTGTACGCTGTTCAGTAGAATTGTAAATGCTAGTAATATTGACAATGCATAAACAGCCTTTTGTACCGTAGCACTGCTTGTGAAAACCATAGCTAAATCACCGCGAAAGACCAATATAAGAACTAGAAGTACAATTCCTATAACCAAGGAGCTTATGACAGAGACCATTGCTGCAAATTTGGCTCCCCTGGGCCTCCCTGCTCCAAGCTCATTTCCAACCCTCACACTAAATACACACAAAACCAAGTATCAGATTGATCAGCCTGGTACAACTATGGCATAATAAATTGTGATTAGACTTGCAACTATACATATACCTGGCTGAAGTAAAAAAACCAAGTGGTATGGACATTTCCCATGTGTTGATGTTTAAGCTGCACCACAAAAGTTACACTAGAATTTCATAAAAAGACTAGGCACATGGATATTAATGTGGAAGTCAATGCCTCTTTATTTATAAATTAAGGTTTACTTCAGGTAATAATCATATGACAAAGCCACTTGGATGTAATTGTTTCTGTTTATGATATTTTGGCTATAATTTCTAGTACCAGTCTTCAAGAATGTTGGGAGACTTCATCCTTGTATAATTAGTTTAGTATTGAGTTAATTGTTTTTATTGATAATACAAATGATACAAAGCTAATCAATACAGACAACACATGTTGTTGGATGGTATCATCCCTTTTAAACACGAACAAGAATGAATAGAGTATGGTATCAACATAACATGTAAGGTTGAGAAACGGTAGCCACCTTAACTTAGAACTAAGTTTTAAGGTGTACTACAACTTTTCAATCAAAAAACATTATAATATATCCACAAAACAAGGCACGTGAAATTAAGCCAAAGAAACAATCAGGACAGCTAAACAGTCACCCCAACCCCAGCCATAGCAAGCAGGTGGATCCACAACAGCTCCTAATTATCATAGGATTCTTTGTTTAATATATTTTCATCTCGCTCATACCTGGGAGATATGGATAAATAATTCTTTTGAAAACAAATGCTGCTTCTTGTCAAAACTTTTATTGCTTACCAAATAGAAAGTGAATCAACTGCAACTTCGGTGTCTTTTATCTTTCCTGTCAGTAGAACCAGTACTCTGTAGTACCAAATTTCCAAGCTGTTGACATTAAAACCAAATAAAAGACATCCTTAATGACAAGGTTTACGAGAATTTTACCTCTACTGTAAGTAATGCATATTTCAATTCGTTATGGAAAAATAGAATCTAACCATAACATGACACCAGATGCAACAGATAGCTTGAAAAAGGCCAAAGATCTGCAAATGCATTCATTGAGTATCCTGTCCATGACTGTGGACACCACCCACAGGTAGCATAAACGTATTGAATAATCACAGGGGTCCACCATGCCACATTTAAGGAAATAAGTGCACCGTCAAGTCCCATGCTCCATTTGCAGACAAGCAACCAGCATAAGAGAATGTTTAATACAGCCCCAAGTGCCGATGACCACGCGGTTATGAAATTCTTGGACTGTGCCTGTAAAAATCTGCTAAGAACGTAATAGAATACAAACGAGAAAAGCATCGGAATACACAACAGAGACACTCTTCCTGATAATTCCGCAATGTCATCTGGCAGGCCAAAAAGTTTTAGGAGAGGTGTGGTAAAGATATAGAGGGGTAAAATTGCTAATGCAAAGGCCGTGATAACAATCCAAGAACGCTGCATGTATACGCCCAACATGTGTTCTTCCTTTGCTCCATAAGCTTGTCCTCCTAATGTGGAAACGGCACTCCCCATTCCTATCTACACAAAAGATAAAAGTCATGTTAAATATACTAGAAATATAGGATTTTGCATATATGTCTAGCTTCCAACATATACCCCATTGATGAAGGTTAAATCTACTCAATATTCCATAGGATATGCAACTGCATTCAATGTGTATATGTGTGTAGATACACAAACACGCACACATTTATGTATGTATGTATATATATATACATACACACACAAATAAATGCGGGGGAGTGTAACTCTGCATCAAAACCACTCCAATAGCTAGATCTTAACTAGAGTGAAGATAAATAATCATAAAAGTGAATAATTGATTCTAAATAATGATTTGACACGCATTGTAGATACGTGCTTATAAGTTGTAGCCACCTAATGTTGGTATTGGTATTACTATTCCTTATATTAGTGTATTTATGTGTTTATTGATTATTGGTTCAAGTTAGGTGTTCATTGGCGTGTCTTATTTGTTGCTACTCTTCAACTTGTCTCTTTGTGTTATCGACCAAATCTCTATCACTTTCTCCTTCGCTCCGGCTTGTTTGTTGTTGATTTTGTCATTTTTTGTCCAATACGACCTTGGTTTTCCCCCTTTCTCTTGGTTTTCTCTCTCCTTGTCTATTTTAGTGCTTTTAGGGAACTTGTCCACTTTCACGGTTCATAAACAATCTTTGTATAATGCAAAAATGGTTACTTTCCCATGAAAATGGCTTCCATTCCCAATTGGGCTCCTTTTTTCGCAAACCTAAAATTGTGAATTTTGTGCACCTTTTGATCAGGCTTCTGGCCCATTATGTGCCAAATTGCATATCGATAGGGTCATGATTTGAAATCAAGAAGTCTATATATACATGGGTGCATTAGTGCAATTGAGAGAGAACACGTGAGAATAAAAGAGGCAATCAGATATTGACTTATTTCATTTGCATTGTATAGTGATATTGAGAGCATAATCTAATGTATTTTAAAGCAACCCCCATGACAAAAGGTTAAGTCAGGCATTTACAGATTCAATCTAGCCAATACTAAATTTATTGCATGGATGGAAAAAGAATGTTTGGACACTTGCACACACAACAAATTGTTGACTTGCAGTCTTGCATCAGGTGTTGTATCCAATTTCATTAAATCACAATTTGTGTCCTCAAAAAAATGGAGAGATAACACTCCCCTCCCTTTGTATGTCAACTTTAAAACCACTAGGCTAGAGTTTTAAGTTCAAGAAGTCTATAGATTGATAAGTACATTAGTGCATTTAGGAGGGAGCACGTGAGAAGATAAGAGACAATCAAATATTGAGTTATTTAATTTACACCACAAAGATATTGAAGAGCATATTTGTAATATATTTATAATGCATTCCCCAAACCAATAGGTCCAATAAACAAAAAAGATATTCAATATAGCCGATACTATTTGTTCCATGCATGGAAAATAAAGGTTGGGACACTTGTATACACAAAATTGAATGGTTACTTGCATTACATGTTTGCAAATTTGTTCAATCACAAAGGGCCTCATAATAATAGAGAGATAACACATGCCCCATTTAACATCCCCCATTTTAAATGGGTTTTGTAAAAACAAAGTGTAAATTAGGGTTTCCACAAATGAAAATGATGTCCCAGTCATTTGTAAGTGATCCAAATTTTAGAGAATCTAAAATAGGATTTGACACATCGATGCAAAACACATTCATCCAATTATATTTAGATTTGGACATACAAAACCATATTTGTATGAACTTACCATTTTCGTCCAATACAAAGTGGTCACTTTCAAACAAAATTTCCGTGGGGTCTAACAATCTTATTTTTTGGGAGAAGATCGTGTGGATTTGTAAACTTGATTTCATCTCGTGGTCATTAGAAACTATCTTGAGATTCATTGTTTTTAACTTACTTATTTCTCTAACTGTAATTCTCTAGTTTTACAATCACCGAAGTATCTTCAATTCTTTCCTCATTATTCTATCCCTTCTATGATCTAGATTAGAGCTCTTGTTTTTTAATTAGGTTTCATTTATTGATATTGTGTATATTAAACCCAACTGAATCTTAGGTTGGGTTGGTTGGTGCATTTATATAACTAAAACCTCTTCCCACGCTTACATTTTGGTGAAACCACACTCTTCAAACACCCGACATAGAAGCTTTATATTTTAACACTCAACTAATCCTTAGCCTCAAATCTCAATTTGTGTAAAATTGCATTTACATGTCACATTTTTCTGGATTTTGCTTACTTCCTATTGATTTTTCTAGGGTTTATTACATTTGTTTCAAATCTTTTAGCATAATGCACATCATTCTAGTTGTACTTTCAGACATGTTATATATCTTTTTATACCATCCAAGTTCATTAGATCCATGAGTCCAAGCTGAAATAGTGCTAGTTTAGATTCCAAACAAATTTATCCTATAGAAATTCCCTTGATTCCTTCTAGAATTTGTGGAAAAAAATTGTCATTCTCAATGACACCTTAGATTACCCTAAAATCATTCAAACACCTCTTTAGACCTCTATCCACCTGATGAAACTGCTTTGAATGGTCCTCATATTCCTATCAAATGTCAAACTAGTAAAAGTAAAGGGTTATCTTAGAAGATCCATCTCCGAATCTAGACATATGATTGTAGACACCATCTCTTGAAACTTCCTAAAGAGATGGCCAATATATGGACTATTATAATGGCTATCCAATTAAAAACACAAGGTCAAGAACATCCTATCGAGCCTATTATTCAAGATCAATCATATAGGGTGAACCATGGATACCTCAACACTAGATATGATCAAGAACATATGGAGACACTTCTTATTCCTATTTACACTATTGTCTCACATATTTATTTCAAATCCATATTACTTAGTGCTTTTCCTAATGTACTTGTTTCCCTCATGTTTAAACCTCTCATTTCTACTCCTTCAAGTATTTTCTCATCTTCCATTAATTGCTCCCAACGCTTCACAATCTTTTCCTTGCCTTATCTATTTGTTCTTGCATAGTCTACCCTCGCTTCTTTGCCTCAAGATATGACCACTATAATGAGCATAGTGCGTGAATCATAAGATATGATAAGGAACCATCTCAAGGATCACAAAAGCCACACAACAATGGTCAATCCAAGTGAAATATTATTCAACCCTTTTCCCTACGATGCACTAGCTTATTGTTTGTCAAAGGATTTAAAAATTCTAAAATTTGAACCATAGAATAGAAAGGGGGATCCATCTCATTACCTTATGTTGGGATAGAGAGTACTTTCCATATGAAGTTCTTATTGATATAGTAAATGAACACACCTTTCATTATGTTCTTGAAAATATACAAAAATTGAGATTATGGACTATTGTAAATTTTTCAATGGATTCTCATGTAGTCGAAGATATTTACTACTTTAAAATATTGTTGATGAATCGAAATATGAAATGGAATATATAAGAATGTAAGGTACTCCCATCTTTCAATTCCTCCTATGCATGATAAATAAGAATGCAATGATCTGAAGATATTCACATTCAATTGTCCTTGCATGTCTTGGTTGTTCCACACCTAATGATTTTGTTTTGTTGATTATCATTCCACATTACTCCTCCTTTTCTTTCCGACCTTCTTCCCTCCTTTCGCCACTAATTTTGATCCGCTTAGCTAATTTTGGGACACACGCCTCACTTTACCTATTGTCATCTCCATTTTACCGTTTGGGTGCAACTCCTAGTGAACTATTGCAATGATTTAAATTTTTACAGCATCAATTGATTTTGCACTCAAACACAAATTGCCTAGGTGGAGATCATAGTTACCTAAGTCTCGGACGGAGGTATGGAGTGATGGGATTTCCGAGACAGCAAATTTCTTTCCAAATTTTGGGGACTATAGGGGGGAATTTTTTAAGTTCTACATAAAAACTAATATTTCAATATTTTAACTTTTTTAATGACAATTAGTGATTATAATTGTATTTAATGTATTTTAGGTACTTTCATTATTAGAGTTTGATGTTCTTGGTAAAGATAACATCTTTTAAAAGAAAAAACATCAGAAAACTTTTGAAAGATTTATTAAAATTGGGGATGCCCTCTCCAAGTCCCCGGAACATTCGGGGTGTCCGGACGTCATCAAAATCTAGGAGATGCGTCCCCGCGTAACACTGGTGGAGATGTGTACAATGTCATTGCTGACAAAATCACTTCAACACTCCATGTAATAGAGAAGGCTACATATAGTGTAAACATTGATTGATTCAAGTTGCACAAGGTCGTAATGAATCTAGTTCTGTAACGGTTTCCATGTAATGAAAGTGGCAGTGTTTGTATGCAGTTCTTAATGTCAGTAAACGAGACCAATGTTAAATGGTGTTTTAGTCTTTCCTAAAAGTTGAACAATAAAAGTAAAGAGTCGCTGAGCAAGTAAGATGAATGACAAGATGTACATGGTAATCCTTGAGTTGTGTATAACAACATAAAATGTCAGGAAATATTCTTCTAAATTGTAAGACTGTTTGAAAAAAATTGCAATTGATTAAATTGTTAAGAGGCCGCTGGGCAACAGCAGAAAAAATGGCTCTGGGGAGCCTCTTTTTGGGTTTTTCAGTAAAGGCCAGACTTTATCTAGATGAGTTCATCTCCATTTAATATTTTTGTTATTGAAGAAGAATTGTTTTGACGCCATGAAGATTACCAATGTTGTGCATACAACATACTAATGTTTATCCACTTTTGGATGGTAGACTTGGATATTTGTAGCCATGAAAGATGTTTCCATGTGATTTTAACTGGAGATTGAACAGGTTAAGACTGACCAGTGCCACAACTATAGAGGTTATGGACGTAGACCTCAAGCCTGCCGACGGCATATGCATTTTAAATGTTTCCAAAACCTTACAATAACTCGTTTGGCGTATACACTAAGACAAAAATTCTCAAAATGCATTTTGTCAAACAGTTTCCCTACCTCCTTATATTCTCGATTCAGTTGAGACAATCTGTCAAACGGTTGCCTGTGATGTTCCTATGACGTCACACCCAGATAAAAGTTCATGTAAACTAAACACGACTGAACTCATATCAGCTATGGATTGTATAGAAAAAACGCCTACGATTCAGTGAAGTAATACAAGAAAACATGCTACAAACTACTAAATTTACAGGGAAAAAATCGAAATCCAAAATAGATTATATACAATTCTCATTTGCTTGTGTTGCACGTAAATCCATAAAAATGGATAAGGAAAACAAAGAAGAGAAGAAAATACTGACCAGGAGGCCTGAAGTGAAACCCACAATAACATTGATAACCATTGAGAATGCAGCCAACTCCAAACTGCCAATGTGGCCTACGAAAGCCTGCGTAATAATGTTCAGCCCATTGGTTGCAATTGAGCTGAATATAGCGGGGCCTGCAATTCTCCATGAACTTTTGGACTCTTTCCAAAATCTCCAGGCCAGGTCTGAGTATATCGTAACCTCTCTTCCTTCGCCATTTATGAGAGGACTCCTAAGCGATTCTTCCTCCATATTTTCCTTCTCATTTGCCGATACATGTTGTATGGTTACTTATTTAGTAGCGCCAACGGCTGTTCTACGAACTACCATATTTTACTATGGTCGACACACTGCCACGTTTTCTAAACTTAAGTAGGTGAGGCATGTTGGAACGCCTCTGAATTTTTTTTTGGTTTAAGTTGGGAATCTGGGAGGGCCCGCGCTGCCATGTCCGTTTATGACTCTCATTTCGATGCAACAAACTCAATTAAATGCGTTCTCCGAGCCGTCCTGAGACTGAATTAGTGGTGCGGGGTCCATTATTCAATTAACTCTTTTAAATGCCCATTTAAAGAAGAAATGCCCCTTTTTTAGTAAGTGTTCAGTGCTGCCGTAGCATTCAAATCCATGAATCCAATTAGGATTTAAGTTTTTAAGAGGCTCACATTCCAGACTAGGTATTTAGTTTTTTTACGTACAACATATCTATGAGCACTTTGTATTTTTATATTTATTTATTAGTATCATATCATATAATCGTTTAAGAGACTGATAAATCTTAAAGAGATTGTAAGAGAGTATTTAGTATTTATATACAACATATGGTGTATTGTATGTATTGATACCAAATTTAAAGGTTATATTTTATAATGGTTTTTTGGAGGTTGACCTTTGTTAATAACTATGAGTGATTTTTGAAGAAATTTTGAGCCAATAAGTAAATATGAGAAAGAAATACTTCACATAATATTTAAGACAAACTGAAATAAAGAAATGACACACATAAAATAATACAATATACAAGATATATCCTAAGAAACTCTTTCAGGATAAATTCAATGCAATAACTTATCTCCTTATTGTATTAACTCAACCATTTTATCATACAATAATGTACTCTCAATTGTGTTATATCCTACTACATGTCCAACTATATGTAAGCACATCAGTAGGTAACCATTATAACGGTATTACAAAACAATGGTACCAAAACCATGGGCTAAGAATATAACTCATAACGGCTCCCCATAAACATGAGTGATCTAACCACCTGTAATTAATATATAGGTTAAAATTACTTTTACGGTGCCAAAATCCTATAAAGGGGAATCACGTGGCCACATCGGACTATACAGTCTAGAAGAGGGTAATTCATAAAAAATATACTACATATTTCCAACATTTCATCATCGTCATCGTTAATGACCATGAAAAATTCCCTATGTAATTCACATAGGGTGTCATGCTAATAAGAAAGAGATGATACTTTCCTTCGCAAACATGTTTCATCACTGCATTTTTCTTCCTTTGAACACATGAATTTGAAACCTCTTCATAATTTACGTAAGGAATAGTTCCATACATTTCAATAGTGTTGAAAAAAACATGTCATTAAAGATAAGGCATGGGATTATTTTGTTTCTATGGGTTATTTTTCTTGAATTACAAGATACATATTTTGTCGCAGTGTTATATAACATCTTAATGTTTGGTTTGGTTTAGTCTAATACATCAATATGGGGTGCATTTTCTCATCATAAGCATGTAATACCCCATAAATTAACCCAATAAAACTCGGGATAAAACGAAACAATTGAGTCCTAATGCGGAATATGTTTTTATTAGTCTCGTGCGTCATTAAATAAAAGATTAATTCAAGATTATCCTATTTGATAAGTCATTACGGAGAAAGATTAATGACGTTATTAAATTTTTAATGTAGCCGAGGTTTCCAAAACTATGGCCAATGATTCAGTTTGATGTCAACCATGGGTCGTAAATTTTCCCAGTAAAGAATTTGCGATAGTTCCAAGCCTATTTCGTTGTTTCACAAAATTAAATAATCAAGGGTTACATTGGTAAATAGTGGCAGGTCAAGTTACCTTTACTAAGGTATTGTGTTTTTGAATATTAAGTTTGCTACATCTTAATTACATGTTTTGATAAAAAAAAAAAATTTGAAACGAAAATTTAAACCAAGATATCGTTAGCGAAAGGGTCATGGGATTCCATTTGGGCCATCCAAATGAATCCCATGCCTACCTATCAACACAACCCGCAATTATAAACATATAAAATAATTAGTTATATAGTCCATATAGTTTCAAATAAATTTATTTTCCTCCCACTACATTTACTCCCACCAAAATATTAAAGTTAAGAGGGTCAAATAGTGGCCCTTGGATTGATTAAATCATAGCCACAAGATCTAGGTTTGACCAAGAAACCCTAATCCTCTCTAAAATTAAGTTTTGATTTATTTTTCTCTTGGTATTTTCCCATATTATTTTTCCTTTCATTTCATTTTCTCTTTTCACATGTCCACTCCATGGGAGGAGGAAAAAATAGGGTATAGTGTATTAAAAAAATTTGTTTTGTGAAATTTTTTGTTCTAGAGGTGGCGGTCATTAAAGGTTGATCAATTTGCAAGCTACCCTAAAGGAAGGAGGGAAAAATTATAAGGATAAGGGCGGATCTCGAGGTAGAGGGTGACCGGGTCCTAATGAAGGCATGGCGTGGCGGATGAGGGCCACATCATGGTCGTGGCAAGTGTGAGAGACGATATGGGAGGGGGACCACATCGGTTGTGGGGAGTGGGGGGGCTGGGTATGGTGGTGTGGGTTGTTCCCACGCCACCTTTGGAGTATTATGCCAAGGGGTTGGGGGGTGTGTGTGGCCGGGACGTGACCCCTCCACCCACAACCATGTTTATTTTAACCATAATGCATTTTTATGAAATACATTTATGTGTGTGTGTGGGGGGCGACTTTAAAAAATGCGTATCGTACGCAGATCCAAAATGTATAAATATCTAAACGCATATCCAAAACTATATAAATATAAAAACGTGTACACACACACACACACACACACGGGCATTTGATACAAAAAGAATTTTAAACCTCATTTTTCTTACTGATGTTTTTCTTGCATAGTCCAAATATATATTTTTTCTTGCATAATCCATATATATGTATGCATTGTTCGAATTGAATACAAAACAATATGAATTTCTAAATGATGGGAAGATAACTTAAATTTAAGTCTCATATTTTTTTCAATTCCCTCATAATCTACAAGTGCCTATATGATATCATTTTCTCACTTAAATGATTTTATAAAATCTTATTGCAGAAAAGAAGATAAATGATACATATCATAATTTTAAAATAGCCTTTCTAAACTATTACAAAACTGAAATTGCCATATTTCATTTTCAGATTTTAATGTTAAATATTAAGGCAATGCAAACAACAAATTCCTTTTCTTGTTTTCAAAACTCATAAAATAGAAAACATCATTGAATAAGAAAATGGAAGCATGAGTAAAATTGTTTCTCTTTTTTGTTTACAAGAATTTGTTTCAAATAAAATAAGAGTAAAAAATTTATTACAACTCAAATATACTTTCTTTTTCATTATTTTCATAACTCACAAAAGGAAGAAACAACCTTAGGCAAGCAATGAGATAATAAAGAGCATTTATGGTTTTAATATAATATAATGAATAACAACTCCATTCCCATAGTCCACAACTTTACATTTTTCATTTCAAGAGAGATAAACATATCCACAACTCCCACTAACAATAAAAATCAAATAATAAAATGCAAGTATAACAAGCCTCCCAAATATGGGAACAACATGCCCAAATTTTTGGGCATCTCTCCAACAAAATCAACCCTCCAAATGAAATCCAAAAAGCAGCTCCAATCTTCACATTAATCAAGCTTCAAGCACCACAAGATGAAGGCTCGATATGACTCCCAACCTACAGGCATAATCACATGCATTCTTGCCAAAGAGGTGTAGCATGCTACAAAAGATGCCAAAGGAAACAAAGTTTTCAAAGCACTTAAACAAGGATGACCAAGAGAAGACAAAATGACAACTTAAACAAAAGACCAAATCCACTAAAAACAAATAAGAAATCATGGAAATGGGAAGAGGGCAGAAGGATCACATAATGCCAAAATATATAATATCAAGAGTGGAAAAATATCCTCTAAGTAGTATCTCCAAGAATCATCACAACACACAAACCTTATACTCCATTATCTCCTCCTTACCAAGTATTTTCAAGCCTTACAAGCTTCCTTGGCAAGGATAGGAGGGGATTCCCAAACCAAATGGGAATGCCTCCTACTTCCCCAAGGAAGGGAATGATAAGAAAATATGACTTCCCCAAGAAGCCATGAAAATGAGGGTCCCCTCTCATTCCCAAATCCCACTCCAAATCCACACCCCATTGGGTGGAGGAGAAAAGAAAACTAAGATAAAAATTTCAAAACAAAGCAAAAATCAAGAACAATAGTAAAAATCCCAAAACCAACCCACAAATCAAAACCATTACCAACCATAACATCCACACACATACAAGCAATTTTTCTAAACCAAAATAAAATGAGGTGTGAGACCTACCTCACACTCCAAGCTCAATTCCACAAGCTCCTAGCTCTTTGACTCCTCAAGCTCCCAAAGCTCCCACCAAAGTTCTCCACCAAAAATCCCCCAAACATCAAAATTCAAACAAGATATAGGAAAACTCTCCATCTCACAAACCCATGGGAGTGTGGCATGTGTCATTATTCTAGCTAAGCAAACCTTCATGCCACCTAAGTCACTTTCCATATCCCCAAAATAATAAATGTAAAAGGGAACAAAATCCAAATTAGCCCCCAAAGCCCACACAAAATCCCAAGGTCACCCATGTGAGACAAGGGAATAATATTTAGATAGTGACTTATGAGAGGGTGGAGTGAGGAAGAGGCTTTTTGGGTTCACAAAAATCTTCCCCACCCATAGGTTAGGTCCCATGGACCATTTTTAAGGTAAATGAGACCCTTACCTTTTAATACAAGCCTTCAAAAATGCCCTTAAAGGTTAAATTCGGGATTTGAAGTTGAATGAGAAAATCAAGGTGAGGAATGGTCCCCACAAATTTGCTTAGCAACTCCCAAGACATCCCTAAACAAGTTCAAGACACTAAAACACCCCATAACACAAATCATCCCAAATGACCACATTAGCACAAAGAAATCCAAATTAGGTGAGCAATGAAGTAAAATTAATTTTACCATGGTGCTCAAGGTTAGAATGATAACAATATGAATAAATCAAATTCACATGCAAGAGTCAACCAAATTCCCCAATTACAAACAATGGCCAAAATGAAACAAGGTGAGAGAAAAAGGGTTGGCAAGACAACTTAGGCATCTTTGGTAGTGTTACCACTGAGTCCCACATTCGCCAAGTGGTGTAACCTATAAATCCACGCACACTCAAGGCAAACCTCAAATATGCTTGACATGATAAAATATCCATATAAATCATAATGAAAAACGACTATACTATATCAGCTAAATAAAATTTCACCACATATATTCTACCAATGATACATATAAGCATGATCCAATATCAACAATATATAACTCAAAGTCACGATCATCAATGAATACCATATAACAACATAATCTATCAAATCTAAAACATCATAATATCATCATCTCTAATCAACATAAAATGACCAATGTCATGAATATCAAATAGTGTCTCAAAAGTGTCCTTTCTTAAATAAGAATGTCATGCGGAAGTGGAAATAAAAATCTACCATTATCAAATAAAATATGTCTCATATGTCATAATCAAACTACTCAGATGAGTCAACAGGTCCTAGGAAGAGATAGAAATCTGGTGGGCACTTGATTAACTAAAATATGGGGTTTAGTAATAATCTAAGAAAGTACAACAATGTAATAACTGAAATATATTGAAATATAAGAGCTATATATTACTCAATATTTTAAATTAAATGAAATAAATGATATAAGAGGGAAAAGGGTACCAACTCGAACTAGACTTACCTCGCGGTAATTTGGGACTAGACAGAGTGATGTGCTGATAGAACTGAGTATCGTAACGAACCTCAAAAAATTGTATATACATAAAATATAAGAGCTAGATAATTTATTTGATATTTTAAATGAAATGAAATAAATGAAATAGGAGGGAAAAAGTACTAACCTAAAATTAAATTAGACTTACCTCATGTCATAATAATTGAGTCAGGACTAGACAGGGATGTGTCTTTTAGTAATAATCTGAAGTGTCATAACAACCTCAAAAAAAGATTTTACTCATATGAAGTGGCAGATTACTAAACTAAATTAGGGGCACCTGGGATGAAAAGGGCGCCTGTTGATGGAACCCTGGTCTAATGAACCTCGATGGGCCCCTGGTCTATGGAGTGACTCACTTGAAAAAATAGATCTCTAAAACGATATGGTCAAATAAACCTTCACAAGTACTTCACCTTTGATCAAGTTGGTGTCGCACTTGGTTCACTGGTGTCGTTGTAAATCTCCAATCTCCTACAAAACCCCACACAAAAGCATCAAACCCTAAAAAATAAAGATGCAAATGAATGGGTCGACTATCCTCAACTTCCAAATGGATGGACTTATGATTGAGCACTACACTACATCTCAAACCCGATGTAGTTTTATGTGCTTTGTGTGTGTGTGTAATGGTGTGCCTAGGGTGCCCTAGCACCAATGATGCCAAAAGTAGTGGGCAATAGCTAGATAAAAATGTAGAATGGTGGATGGAATAGAATAGAATCCCCTTCCTATGTAGTGTGTGATGCATAATAGTGCCCAAATGTAGTCCCTTGCCTTATGTAGATAGCTAGCCCTTAGTAGAAATAGTCCACCCATAAGATAGTATGTATGTTGTGTTTATATAGGGATCTCTTGCTCAAATTTCAACACTAATGACCCGACATGCCAACTAGTACCTAGGGGAATGGGAGGGAAAATCATAAAGACCGACCTCAAACATCTAAATGAGAACCAAGTGTGACCGGGACCAAGGTGCCTAGAAATGAGGGCCAAGGGCCCCTGGGGCACCCTAATCCCTTCCTAGGTGCACCCTAGTCAAAGACCAAGAGACAAAACTGAGTGAATAATGACAATTAAGACTCCTTGAGAGATGACCAAAACTATGTGCAAGTAAGTGATGACTATGTGTAAGACAAAAATAATGACAATGATGACTAACTAAACTGATGATGACTAGGGGATGGGTCATTAGTGAATACTTTTCTTACGCAAGATCCATATATAAAACAACATACTTGGTGGTATAATTATAGTAGTAAGTGCATGATTTTGTGACTACATTTTCCCCCACTTTATGTTGGTGAGTGAAAAGCTTGTAACATAAAGTAGATAGAGATGTGTACCTGAGAGAAATCTGAGAAGCCCATGTTGTAGTAGAAATGCACATATGTGGTAGAAAAGTGTGTCGAATGAACCATATAGCATGTCAAACCATGGATCAACGTGTTGATCCATGTAACATAGTGAAAAACATATGTCATGATGAAGTGTACTAAATGAGAAGTGATGATTGTAATGTTAGATGATTGATGATTTTGAATGTTGTATGATGATGATGAGATGGGGTAGGGAGTGATCAATTCCCAACCCGATTATGTGAATACAAAAAACCAACCGAGGATTTGGGCATCCTACCACCAGAGGAAGAGTGTAGGGAGAAAAGTGTGTTATTCTCCAACCTTTAACTACATCCTCAAGATCTAGCCATTACAGATGGACTCAGATCAAACATTTTGTGGTTTTTGGATCCAAATAATTTTGATCAAACAATTGACCCATATAGGAGTGGTATAGGAAAGGCACTCTTTCCCCCACTCCATGGGTGTCACCACAATGTGTGATGGCTTCCAAGTTAGGTCATCTGAAGCAAAACGTGAAAAATATATGATGGCTTCCAAGTTAGGTCATCTAGAAGAAAATGCCAAATATAGAATAACTTCCCAAGTTAGGTCATCTAGGAAAGTAATGAAATGTCTCCCAAGGTTAGGTCATCAAAGTTGGGAGGGGAGGTCAATGTGTTGTATTATATTGATTGAGTGGTATGATTTTGATTGTTAGAGACTTGAAACATTTGATGGATTGATTGATTGATTGGTTACTCTAGAGATATTTTATGCTAGTTTCCCCCAGGTTAGGTCATTAGGGGGAATGTATAGAAATTGATGAATGATCACATGGAAATATTTTAATGTTTTTTTCCCCTAGGTTAGGTCATTAGGGGAAGTGATGAAATTGATGAAATATCACATAGAGAAATTTTACATTTTTTTTTCCCCAGTTAGGTCATTAGGGGGAATCGATGAAATGTCACATGGTGCATTAGTAAATGTTTGAAAATGATGAATTGATAGTATTGAATGATCACTTAATGGTGTAAGGGGAATTATAGGATGACCCCAATTGTATGCCCCCTTTTGGTGAAAAGGGGAAGTGATGAAAAGAATGAATGAATGAGCCAAAGTAAGCACAAAATAGATAGTGTATGATGAATATCACCAAAATGTGTATAGATTGAGTAAAAAAAAATTTCAGGAGAAATAATGTGTGTGTCATGTGTATGATGATGATGATAGGGTGGAATTTTAAAAAACACCACAAAAAACGGGTGTAAATCGAGTAAAAATGCTCAAGATATGGCAAAAATCATGTGGTGTGTATTAATTGAGGAAATGATCACAAAATAATGACTATAGTAAAATGGGTAGGTAAAAGTAACTATAAATAGGGAGGTGAAAAAGTGATTAGTCACTTCATTTGTCTTTTTTATGAGTGAGATTGAGCTCTGAGTGTGGAAAGATGTGCAAGTGAGAGCAACATGACCTAGCCAATTTGAGATGGTGGTGACCATCATAGCATCATGCATGATGACGAAAAGTTGGTAAGTGTGTGTTTTTTTTCAAAAAAAATGTGTGTATGGTAGTCATTTTTTGTTGAATTTTTTTAAAAATTGTGATTTTGAATTTTCTTGGCATTTTAGACCTGGACAAGAGCGGTGAAGGTGCTAATGGCCTTTGGGATAGGAGCACCCAAACACTAGGCATGCTTGTGTCCTGCTCTCAGGCACCCCCAGTCTTATTTTCTGGTGCCCTAGTCTAGAGAGGGTGTATTTAGTCCAATGGTGTAAATGTGATTTTGGATGTGTAGTAATGTGATAAGTGAGTGTTTTGGATTTTATAGTGTTCTAACATACGTTTTTTTTTTTGTGTTGTGTAGAGGGATATCCACTCGAGGGAGTTCCATGGGGGTCATCATTTGAGTACTTTTCTTGGGCTAGGTTTTTTGATGATGATTGGGAGGTTATGGACCATGTCGGCCTATGATACATATGGATGGGGGATGTGCCCCATAATATGCCTATGTTGATAACCTTATGTGAGAGGTGGTGTGTGGATACTTGTACTTTTTGGTTTCCTATTGGTGAGATGACAATCACGTTGGAGGATGTGTATCACATACTACGATTACCAGTTGTTGGGGAGAGAGTACAAGTCATGCCATTTTGGAGGATATGGAGAGACAAATGTGAGCCACTAGATGGTATTTTGTGGGGACTCGAGTACCTGCCAAGGCCCATATTAGTTTGGATGTTATTTTGAGGTCAGGGGTTCCACACTTGCGGAAGTTCATAGCCATGGTTATTGCTTCATCTATCATAGTAGAGGGAGGAGGTGTGGGCATCTTGTATAAGATGCATGATATATGTCATGGATATAGAGGAGGAGAGTACCAGATATGTGTGGGCATGATGTGTGTTGGCCCACCTATATAGAGATCTATATATTTCACATGAGGAGGAGCAGGTGGGGGGATAGGTGCTACTACACTATTACATGTATGGGCCTATGAGCATATAGCAGTGTTGTTGAGGCCAGTTGGAGGTCCATGAGAAGAGTGGGCTAGACTAGATATATATATGAGGAGATGGGTGGTGTGCATGGGTGTAAGATGGACATTGATACCTATAGGGAACTGATAGATAGGATGGGGCCTGAGGTAGTGATATGGAGGCCATACCAGACTATGGAGGATGGCCAGAGGATGTTATAGAGCTACGGTGCATATGAGAGGACTATGTGGTTGGAGGATCGATTTCCTAGGTGTGGCCAAGTTATTCCAAGTAGAGAGGGTATCACGATAGTTTGGTATGGCTCAGATGTGCCCCCAGAGCCATATATATGGTTGAGAGCTATTAGAGCACCTAGGAGGGCTAGAGCTAGACCAGGGCCCATAGAGAGAAACTAGTACCTCTCTGGGCCATATGAGGTAGATGGGATAATAGAGCCTTATATAGACTTAGATGATGATGGGGGTGTACATAGAGAGTACCACATGCATGGTGGGAAGCACATCGATGGGTATTCTTATTTCCATTGTTCACATGCATAGGGTTACCACAGGAGGAGAGGGAGAGGGGAAGCACATGCCCCCACAATGTGGTAATGTGGCATAACATAGCGGAGCAGTGAGTATTATATATATATTATGTTGTGTGTTTTTTTTTTTTTATGTGATAGTGATGGTTATCTAATGCATTGTTCTATTGTGTTGTAGGTGATGCATATTGGTCCTTGATAGTAGGACACATCCATCCACATTGACATGGAATGTGCCAAGTGACGTACTTGTGGGTGGAGGGATACTAGAGCATGTGGATGACATTGCGGTGAGCATGCCCATTTGTTTGAGCTCAGTTGTTATATAGCAAACAACATGTATGTGTTACTACTAGTGAGAGGGATGAGGCACACGAGGAGACACGACAAGCGAGAGAGGTGGTGGTGGTGGTCCATTAGCACAAGATGTGTTTGCACAATTTATTGCACTACAAAGTCACTTTCTTAAGAAGTCTACATAGAGAATACCCTATTACGTAGGTAGGTGGAGAGATATCGAGGTCGATGACCAATGACATAGAGTTAGTGGTGAGGCATCGAGTTCTCAGGATCTCTCATAGTACTCAGAGTGATAGTGATGATGAGATTTGATTTGTATTATTGTATATGATGTAGGGGAGTTTCCCCCATGATGATGAATGTTTTTAATGATGATTATATATATATATATATATATATTATTATGGTATATGATGATTGTATTTTTATTGTGTATTGATGTCATTATGTGATTGATGATGTATGATTTAGTGATTATTGTTGTAATGTATGTAATGTGTTGGATATCGTTCATGTTTATTGATGTAGACTTGTACTATGATGTTGATAATGATAGAAAAAATGTGTAATGTGAATGATGATAGATAACATATGTAATTTGATTTGCTAGATATGATGCTTGATGAGTGATGATGTGTATTTTTTTTAATGGAATTTGTGATGCGTAGTTAGTGTAATAATGAGAGTGGAATGTATGTAAAAATAGATAATGTATGATTTATAAAAATAACATGTCATGATGAATGATGTTGATATGATATGTAATGTGATGTGATATGTAATATGTAGTAGATGAATATGGGGGGAAGAAGATTAGTGATGCCCCCCAGTGTATGGATGATGATTAGTTCATTTAGTTAAGACCCCTCAATAGTCAAGAATGAACCATGTAAAACAAGAGTGCATCATCGGGAAATGATTGAGTGCGCTAGATGAATCGATGAAGCGCACGTGATGAAAGGTTCTTATAGAAAAACCCTCAACAATCATGTAAGAACCATAAGAACACAAGTGTCATCATCGGGGTAAGGTGATAGTAATCACCTACCAAAGACCAAGGTGGCACACGAAGTGGTGGAAGCATGTGGCATGAAAGCAAGGTGAGCATATGAACCAAACTAGATATCATGTGGAGCATCGATGGGATGGGAAATGTGGAGGGTGTGGCAGCCGATGTGAAGAATAACATGATGTGGTGGATGAGATGGATGAATGGATGTGATGGATGTGATGATGTGCATGATGGATGGATGCGGTGGAGAGAGCATGAGTGATGAAAACCTATGGGTGATGGATGGATAATAACCTTAGCATTAGATGGAGGAGACAACTCAACCCAAGTAGAAATGTGCCGACGAGGAGGTAGAGGAGAGATGGACCACTCACGTGAGCGAGAGCCAAAGGAAATGATGCCCTTATCCTCTAATTTATTGCAATCTATCATGAAGGGAAAAGAAATCATTGTCCCTATGGCCATTGATGTGATGATAATTACAATAGGGTTGATCACGCTGATGTTGTAGATGATGTTGTGGATGATGTTGATTAGAGGGCAAGTGAATTAGATGCTCATTAAGTAAAACACATGTAACACACATCATGTGGTCGAGCGTGATGAGAGAAGTGTAATGGCTCACATGAAAAAATGGAGTAGATGGTGAAGTAGTCTATCATGGAGGAGGAGGAGAAGGATGATTTTGTGATGTAGTAGGTTGAGCTTTCTTACTAGGGAGAGATGGAGATTGTGTGGGTTTCTCAACTAGTGGGCAATGGAGAAGAACTAGATGATATGATAGTAGTAGTAGTAGGAAGTGGAGGATCAATAACATGTGTTGAGAGAAGGTCTTGTTCTAGATCAATAACTTTATAACACAAGAGTATGAATGACTCACATGTATCATATTGCAATCATTTCTTGAGAGCGGGAATTAAACCATGAAAAAATGAATTGCTTCTCAAGATCAATAGGTTGGAATACTAATTGATGCATACAAGCATTGAATCATAAGATGTAATCCTTGATAGGTTTGATGTGCCCCCTAATGTAAAGTAGGTATATGATCATAAGTAACTCTAGGGCCATTGTTGATGATAAAATGATGGAGGAAAGGCATCCTCCATATCATAGTAAGTACTAATAGACCCAAATGGAAGATGAGTGTACCATTGTAATGCATCATCAATAAGACTATGTCGAAAGGCCTTAAGCAATAATCTATCATTAGAATAGGGAGCCATAGCCATGCGGTAATGTTGGAGATGTAAGTGAGGGTCACCAGTACCATCAAAGCATGTGAATGTAGGCATGATAAAGTCCTTAGGAAATGTGGAGTTATGAATTTTCTTAGGAATAGGGTTTCCATGTAATGAATTGTTATCAATTGAAGCATAAGGCCCTACTTTCTAAAGTGAGTGATTGAACTTGAGATTGTAATTGACCTACATGACATGCATGAGAGACAAAATGTCTATGTGAAGGAATAGTAGAGATGGAAATAATGTATTAAGTGGTTGTAACTTTCCATTGTGAGTAATCATAGGTACCTCAAGAGAAGATAAAGGAGATTTTGATGCTAAAGGCACACTAGGGGTAGGTGTTGGAGAAGATATAGTAGATGAAGAAGATGGAACATCCATAGTAGTGGTAGGACTAGCATCGAAACATCCCTAGGAGGTAAAGCAATGATGGAGATACCTCGATAGGAGAAGATGAACTAATAGATGTAGGTGAAGTGTTAAGAGGAGATGAGATGGTAGGAGAAGAAGAACTAATAGATGGAGGTGACTCATGCATGATGCTAGATATAACCTCAGAGAAAGTGGAGTAGGAGATTCAGACTCAACAATATGAAAAGTAGTAGAATCATGACTATCAATTGTATCATCGACATCAGATAAAGACTCAAATATGAAAATGTCATTAAGTGTACTATCAATAGGATCATCAACATAATATGAGAGAGTATGTGAACTAGTATGTGATGGATTAGGAGAAGAATATCATAAATAGGAGAGTCATGAGATGTATCCATATACATGGTGGTCTGATTAGGAGAAGAATCAATATGAGAGCTATTGTCAAGACCTAACATGTAATCAATAAGAGAATCATCTAGAATTTCCTTAGAAAGATCAACAGGAGGATCACTAGTAGCCATATAACATGGTGTACAATGAGTGAAGGCTATCGGATCCAAAAATACTAATGCCAATGGGGAATTTTCAAAACTAGTAGGTACATATTGTTGACCATCTAAGAGTTGTTGTTGAATATGATCTGGTATAGTAACATTACTATAGAGAGTCGTGAGCTCAACGATAACAACCTCATCATAGATTGGATTGACACTAAAGTGTGACATGATGGGACAGAGAAGGAGAAGAGATATCCTTAGCCATTAGGGTTTGAAGTGGATCCTAGGGAAAAATGTTCTAAAGTACGGGTTCACCAAAATGATTAACTAAAATATGTATTTTAGTAATAATCTAAGAAAGTACAACAATGTAATAATAAAAATATACTTGAAATATAAATGCTAGATAATTTATTTGATATTTTAAATGAAATGAAATAAATGAGATAGGAGGGAAAAAGGTACTAACCTAAATTAGACTTACCTCACATAATAATCTGGGACTAGACAAGGTGATGTGCTGGGTGGAACTAAATGTCATAACAAACCTCAAAAAATTACAAAAGTGGTAGATCTGGCTAGACTGGGCACTGGGGATGAGGGCAATGGGCACCTGGGGCTGCCTGGTCAAAATATGGGCACCCCTGTCTCAGGAGTGACTCAAAAACTGATCTGATATGGTTGTAAACCTTCACAATAATTTTCCTTTGATCAAGTTGGTGTCACACTTGGTTCATTAGTGTCATTGTAAATCTCCAATGAATAATCTCCTACAAAACCCCACACAAAAGCATCAAACCCTAAAAAAAAAGATGCAAATGAATGGGTTGGACTATCCTCAACTACCAAATGGATGGACTTATGATTGAGCGTTGCACTACATCTCGACCCGATGTAGTTCTATGTGCTTTGTGTGTGTGCAATGGTGTGCCTAGGGTTCCCTAGCGCCAATGATGCCAAAGTAGCGGGAAATAGCTAGATAAAAATGTAGAATGGTGGATGGAATAGAATAGACTCCCCTTCCTATGTAGTGTGTGATGTAGAATAGTGCCCAAATGCAGTCCCTTGCCTTATGTAGATAGCTATCCCTTAGTAGAAATAGTTCTTCCATAAGATAGTATGTATGTTGTGTTTATATAGGGATCTCTTGCTCAAATTTCAACACTAATGACCCGACATGCACTAGTACCTAGGGAATGGGAGGGAAAATCATAAAGATCAACCTCAAACATCTAAATGAGAACCAAGTGTAATTCCCTCCTCCTATATGTGAATCCCGATTATTGAGCTAATTCAATTGAATTGTATTGAAATGGAGCCATTTACGTGTATTGCAATTAACTCATTTTTTTATACTTGCAAGTTTGTACACTTGTTCATATTTTCTTCATGCAAATTGCATCTCTCATTTTCGAAACCAATGCATGAATTGATCCAATTGATCCTTTCATTCTTCGATACATTATCGAGAGATACACCAAATATCGAGGATTGTCTAATGTTTTCTACAAGTTTTTCAAATTCATATTAGTGTTTGCAATAGTTTTGGTGGTGGTTATTGTTTATTTTCTTGTTTTTATTTGGTTCGCATTGGTACAACTTATGTACAAGATTTTGGAGGTGTTTATAGGATTGTATAATGTATATACACACATGGAAATTATTTTTTGTAGGCACATACATGCATTTGCAGACTTATGACAGTTGTTTTATCCTATGACAACATCTTATATGTATATTCAAACTTGTGAGGGGCATTTTCACTTGTGGCGTGCTTTGCATGCATATTAAGACTTGTAAAGGGAATTTTTGCTGACACGAGGGGCATTTCAAACATGTAGAATAGATTGAACAACCCAAACAAGGAAGTTTAGACCCATAAGGAATTATACATGCCCCTATTACATGTTTCAAAGCTCTAGAACAGTAACACAACCCATATAAGGCATTTTCATACCCCCCACAGGAAGCATTTGGTTCCCCCAAACTACATACTGATATCCTGAGGTGGGTTTGTACATAACCTTAATTCATTTTTGGCATGGAAAGGCCTTCGATGACCTTCCCAACATCCTACACACCCTACATTCTTCCTAATGCATTTCCTTGGGCATGACAAAGGTGTCAAACAACTTAAACATAACAAAATTTAGGGTTTTGAAACCCTAAAACTACCTCTATTTTCCTCCTCGTGTGGCTACCAAGGTAAAAAAGTTGTATTTGTCTTCAAATTGACTTTTCTTTATTCCAATTTATCATTATGGATATTTGGTTTACCAGTTTATTTGGGGAAAATATTATGAAGAGTGAATTATTTGTTTATCTTCCTTGTGTTCTCATTTGTTGAAGACAAAGGGTGAGGCTTGGGTTTGCGAGAGGCCAACTCCCCTCACAAACTAAATCATTATATACTACTCTTTGAGATGATTCCAATGAGTTGTTGGAAGGCTAGATACACCTTAGCCATAGTGCATTTATTAGAGTTTTAGTGTAAATGTATTTAAAGTATGTCTCATTCATGGGAAAGTAAATGTTTAATAACTATTGAACAATAGGTCAAAATCAAGTGCCATATTTTGTAAAAGCTAATATTTTTTTATTTCCCATACATTGAGCCTATTTACATTATAAAACGCACTAATTTATAAAGTGCCAAATCTGGGGATGCCCGATATAGTATCGGGGGTGTCTGATGTATTTTCTCTAGGGGTCTATAGTTTGTTTTCTCTTGTTTGATCACTTTATTCCACCTACACATTTAATTATTTTCTACAAGAAACTCCACTACATTACTTTCTACAAAATGGATCTAAGCTATGTTAATGTACTTAACCTTTTAACTACCAATATTGGAAAGAAAAAATGACCATATTGTACTTAGGAGTAAAGGGTTGTATCACATCACTATGGGGTTAAAAATTAATCCTAATGTAGATGCATATAAAGATAAGTGGTTCAAAAACTATGATGAGGCCTTTGGTATCTTGCATATTTCAAAGTGTACCCAAAATCCTCTTTTATGTAGAATCAACCACATCACCCAATCAAGTGTGGGAAATCTTATATTCATTATTTAAGATAATTAATACTATGATGGGGCATGAGCTAGCAATTGAGCTCATAAGCCTAAGTCCTATCAAATTTGACACTTTGGAAGATTTATTTACCAAAATCAAGTCCTTAAGATTACAGTTGAAGGAATGTGGAACATAAAAGAAGGATGAACAACTTGTTTTTCAATGATTGCCAAATCAGGTCCCGACTATTCTATCTTTGTCTCTTTTTTTATGCCACCAAAAGAGGCATTAGAGCCAACTATAAAATTCCATATGTATATGAATTTATTGTTGATTTGACTAAGGAGCAAGAAAAGTTAGTCCAAAGGTCACCTTGAAGTTCTCCAAACCTCAAGCTCTCATTGGTGGGAATGCAAAATAGAAAGTAGCTAGGAAGAAGGAGTATAAATAGAATAAAAATGATCATGAGAAAAGAAGGATCAACATTCTCCCACCTCTTTATCAAAATATGGATAATCCTCTTTTAGTGTTAAGTCCAGAAAGAGTGAATCAATTTTGGGCATTGCAAAGTGTATAAAAGAAAATGTGAAATAAGGGAAAAAAACAAACATAATACAAACCTAATCCTTCCTTCATACCTCCTTGCAACCTCAAATGAGATTGACTAAAGCTTGGAATGAAGTAATCGAGCTTGTTGAATCTCTAGACCAATTGAATGTGGATGCTCTAAGAAATGTTCTAAATGGAAGTGGATTTCAGCTATGAGTTTCACAAATGATTGATGATTGAATTGATTGCATATTTATGATCAAATGGAAAACATAACAACGTGTAAAATTGAATGGCAATTCAACACAATAAAAATGTATATTCTCAAGCTTCCAAATATGAAAAATGGAGAGGAATGAGTGTTTATTTATAGATGAGGGAAGAGAATCCCAAATATTTGATTTATGTGATTTATTTGTCTAATCTGAAACTAACTAATGCATGATTGAGAGATTTGTTTGAGTTTCCAACTTGATTGGCAAGATAAACTATTGTTTTGAGCTTGATGAGTGAGTTATCATTGAGTTGGAAAAGGTGGCATGTCTTTTGAATATTTTTAACTTTTGCATTGAAATATTAAATTCATGTCTTTTGTTTTATTCACCCAAAAAAGTGACGTGAGTTTTATCTTTGGGGAGATTTTTTTAATTTTGGAATTCCATGCTTTATGGGATATGTTTAGGTAACATAAATGCATGATTTAATATAATCTAAACTTGTCCTCTTGCATATATATATAATGATTTTATCTTTAATTGATTTATTTTTCTCTAGTTAACTTGAGATCTTAATTAGTGAAGTGAAAGTAGATAAGAGGTGAGGTGAAAATGGATATGTGTAGGATTTATTAATTATTTTAATATGAAACTAGATAATAAAATTAGCTAATAGGGTAAGGGAACAATAATAAGAGTAATATGTTCGAGACACAAGAAAATGCTCGGAATATGTTCGGACACATTCCCTCATGAATATGTCCTTTGAATATGTTCACACACAATAAAATGCTTAGTATTCCCTTATTTTTATTTATTTCTCCAATCACCTCGGTGAAGGATTTCCAACAGAGCAAGTTGGAGTCCCCCATCCATAAGGGTCTCATTCTTATCCTGTTTCAAAATGGGAAACCGGCCAGGATAAACCTATGCCCCTAATTGAGGATGAGGAGAATATTACCCTGGCTGAGAGTCTTTCCAAGATGAGGGAGGGTAATCTGGGTACTAAGCAGATGGGAGAGGGGAAGAATGTGGAAGGGATGGAAAAGAAGGAAGCCGGTCTGTTGAAGGGTAAGGATAAAGTGCCTCTGGAAAGAGAGCATTGTCTCGATATGTGGAAGAACAAAGTGCAGTATTTGGAGACGGTGGTTCAAGTATTGGAAGAGACTAACTCGGTGGTGAGGAAGGGAATGATTGATAGAATTGAAGCCACTAAAAAATATGCTTGGATCAGAAGAACATTAGAGGGGATATCAAGCAGTTGGACACTTTGGTTCGGGATTTGGGTGCTCGTCTGGAAGTTGTGGAAAAAGAGAAGCGGAAAAGGAGGTGGAGCAGTTCTAATGAAGAGGAAGAGGAGGAGTATGATACTAAGGATGACGTCGAGGAGTCCCCAGAAGAAGCTGAATACTAAACCCAATGGGAAAGATGGGATTAGGGAGGTTAAATCCTCCAACAATAGTAAAGCTAACTAAAGGAACTTCTCCCGAACTGTCTCATGTACTTTCGGGAACTTTATCTCATTTCTTTTATTTAATGGTTTAGGTCTCTTTTGTTCATTGTTTCTTGGACCTCCTTATCTGTTTGGGAGTTTAGTCTATTTAACTCCTAGGGTCCTATTCCTCTTTTTGTCTCTCTTTGGTACTGTCACGATGTAATCTTTTTGTACTTGGCCTCTGGGTGCCCATTCATGTTGTTTACCCTATCTAATAAAAATAATAATCAGAGTGATAAGATTAATAAAATAATCCTATGAATGCGATATAAGTTTAATAAGGTTTATAGTAAGAATATTTAATAATTTGAAACCATGTATAAGCAATAAGAATGATAGAAATTTATTCGAGAAAATGTCATCAAAGGTTGTAAAATAGTGGAATATATCTAAATCTGGTTAAAAGTGGTTGAAAATGGTCATAATGTACTATGAAGTAATTATGGGATGATTTCAAAGGTTTAGAATGTGTAATGCGATATTTTAGGGTGTCTATATTTTCCCTTATTTAAAGTGTTATTATGAATTAATATCACTTTAAATATAGTAGATGTGTGTAGATTGGTGAACATATGATAAAGAAGTGTGGTGGACTACCCGAGTTTCCCCAATGAAACATTTAGATGGCCTAGCGGGTGAGATCTTTCTAAGGAGTTCCCCTTGAGCATAAGTGTGATGCGATAAAGCGGTGAACAACCACTTAATAAGAGGAATAAGAGAACGTTTGAGGAGTGACACACAAAATAGGCTTATAAACCAAGAGACGTGGGTAAAAGGTCAAAATTAAAAGTTGTGGACCTAAATTAGGGTTTGGAAGAAGGGTTAAATAGAAGTGATATGTTGTTGAGGATGATAGATGATATAGATTAGACATATGATGAAATTTCAGTGATTAATGAGGTATGTTGATATGATGTATTTATTTGAGATGTATGAATGAATGTAATGATGATATGACTAACTTTTCTCATAGCTTGAGCTTCCATTCGATTTTGAATTTTGGAGCAACCTGATTTACTTTTGCACAATAGAGTTAGCACCATGATTATTAAAGAACCATGATGATCAACCCATTATGTGCATAAATAAACATACACACATCAAATAAAAAAGTAAAAACAAACCAAATATATAAATATACACAAAGAAATATATGCAAAATGGATATAAATGAGCCAAGATGACAAACAATAAACTTGTAATTGGTCAACAAGTAACAATGCAAAACAACTTGACATAAAGACATTTAACTTTATCCTTAATGTGTTCCACAGTGATGATTAATTGATTGATTGATTTTCCCCAAAGAAAGGATTAATGTAAGGGGTAAGATCAGATCGATTAAAGAGTGGGTCGAGTGACACTCTTGCTGGATCCAGATGAAAAAATTGATTTGATTAGGTCATTTCCCAAGCAAGGATACATACAAGGGTTTTGATTTGAGGATATTTTGATTTTTGTAGGATATTTGGAATAGAGACCTTGGACAGAGTCAATTTTTTTGTGATTTGAGATGCTTTAAATTTGTTTGCATATGTCTAGATATGTTTTGTAGATTTGTTGTTTTGATGTGTTGTTTACATGTTTGGATTGTTTTTCTGATTTTTTGTAGATTTTTGACATATTTTATATTTTGTTTTAAGTTTTTTTAATGGTTTTAGATGTTTTTAGAGATTTTATTAATTATGTGAATGTTTTTTTATAAATGTTTGGTGATTATTTGAATTTTTAAGGAGCTTTTTATTTTAATGTTTTTTTAGATTTTTGACTTGGTAAAGGGTACACTATTTGAATTCATGTTCTAAATTTATTAAATATTTCATTCCATTGATAGAATGGATTGTAGATGATATAGTGATAATATGTCTTACTCCACTCTTGATTCCATGCAACTAGTAAGATGCGAGGGCTCAACACCGAGAGCCAAGAAGGATGTGAGACATATGAGATAATGATATGCAAATGAAGATGATGGACGTAAAGACATGAGGTGGAACAATAATCCAGTTGGAAAATGTGACTCATCTCTAGTTAATATTATCGACCAATTCTAGGATGATTTTCACTTAATAGGATTTTTCTAGACTTAGTACCATAGGTGGCCTATTGTTTGGAAATATATGGTTAAGGAATGGATGTTTCTCTTAACATGAGCATCTAAAATACTTCTTTGGGATTTTGTTGGATTAAAAACTTCTAATTTTAAAGGAATTTTTTTGTATTTGTTGTTTTTGAATGATTCCTTGTAGACACAAAATTATGCACTTGGGTACATTTCTAGGTCCTAAAAGAATGCTAGCATTTACATGATTCCTAAGCAAGAAAACTAGTGGTTGAAAACTATATTTGGCCTCTTTTCTTTGTTTCTTATTTTATATTTGGTCTTACACACCCTATATCATGGTTGAAACTTAACTTGTTTATATTTTATAGCCTCGAGACACTAGCGCTTTAGCCAAGATAGTAGCATCCATGTGCTATTGTCCCTCCCAGCGCCCCTAACCCTCTCTTACCTTACTCAATCCTTTTAGGTCTCTTTATCTTTTGGGCATCTTTTTCACTTATGGGCCAACCTTCCATTTTTCAATTACGAAATTCAAACAAGGGAATCATATAAATACATAGTTATGTTTTCAAAATAAAGGACCAAGTACTAAGCATTATCTATCATCACCTAAGCTTGCATTCAAAAAGCACTAAAGAATTTCAAAGACATCCATCTAACATCCATTCAAGGGAAAAAGGTTTTATACTTCTACATACACATCATAGGAAGGGGAAGTCTATTAGATTCCATCCACACATACTATTTACATAGCTAAATTCTAGCTACAACCTACTATCATTTGTGCAACTTACACAACGGCTTCCTAGGGCATCATTCTCACACAAATACACTAGAACTACATGGAGTCTGAGATGTAGTGCAACGCTCGGTCATAATTTCACTCTTCGAGTGATGGCTAGGGCACCCAACTCTCCATTATAAATTTTCCTTTTTAGGTTTGGTATGATTTGTGGGTTTGTGTAGGTGAACTTCTCTTTTACGAATTACAAGTACCTTCACTATTAAGAAGAGAATATTAGGCGAATAATAGGAATCAACAAAAAGACTTTGTGACACTAAAGAAAGCATATCTTGAGCTCTTACATATTCACCAAAGTGCCCGGACTTAGTCACCAAAGCCCGGCACATTTGTCTTACACTGGGGTCTTTTGTCCGACCTTATTCTTGAATTCTAAAATTTATAGTGTGTAAAAATGACACGGTCTATAGTCATTCAACACTTTATCCTACCCAGATCACTTTCTATCCACTTGAAATCAACTAAGTCTTCCCATCTCACTCTCTTTCTTAGGGTATTACATCGTTTCGTGGTTATTTCTTGTGTTATTACTATACTTTATAATTTTATCATTTATTACAATTAATTACTTTGATATTAGATTTAATTCAAATTAAATTAAATCATTTGGTGAGCCCATCGCTTAAACCCTACCTTTCTTTTACACATTCTTTTGTTTCTTATCCAATGGTTTCCACTCAAGATACATTTACTAACAAATATCTCCATGACCTCCACGCCCATATTGTTGAGGATCCTCAAGATTTGGATCTCCTCTTATTTGTTTCTTGTGAAGAAGCCACTAATCTGCAGACGAGCTCAATCTTCCAATTTCTAATGAAACATCTATACCTATTGTAACTTTAACTCTTCCGTCTATTATTCTACATGCTTCTATTGTTCGTGTTTCCATGCCTACTCCCACTAACCATTTTACTTTGCATATTACTTCTCACACCCGCCAAGTTTCCTCTTCAGGAACTCAAGACCTAGCTTCCCTATACCAGGATCTACAAATCCAAATCCACCAACTAAAACAAGCTAGTTCCCGATCCTCTCCATCTCTTCATTCCTCATTACTCCTCCATACCCCTTCTACACTCTCTATATTTGCTTATCCCCTCCTTCCTAACTTCATTACACCTAAGCTACCCACCTTTAATGGTAATGGTGACCCTCAGGAGCATCTTCAATCTTTCCATGTGGCATGTCTTGACTATGCGAGATGACCATACAATACTAACTAAGCTATTCCCTAGAATTTTGTAAGACTATGCCATGTGTTGGTTCTATGATCTACCTGTTCATTCGGTAACTTTTTTACACATCCAACCTATGTTTTCCTTCCTCACTTTTCCATCAATATTGACACCAAGATCTCTTATACACAACTTTCTCAAATCAAACAAGGATCTAATGAGTGTTTAGCAAACCATGTTTTGTGTTACAAGAACAACCTAGCTAAAATGACTAATGTGCTAGTTGATTCGAATTACAACATTTATTTGTTCAAAGTTTCCTACCTCCACTTTAATTGAGTGCAATCTTTGAGTATTCTCCATTGTTTGACCAATCATGCCATACACTAAAAATGCACAAAAGGAAGCTTTTATCTATGGGAAAAATCAAATATCGTGATACTTCTTGATCTATTCTAGGTTCTAAGCTAAGTATACATGTAAGCCATCTCCTAATCCTACTGAAGCCAAAGCCATTGCAATACTATTTCTCCATCTACTACATTTCAAACATAAGATCCGCGTCATACATATACTAAGTTACCTTAGGGAAGGTGCAACATGTTGGGGGCCAAAAAGGGGTCATAAGTGGATGTCATATTGTAAAAAACAACGAAATCTCAACTTATAGGGATTATTAGCAATGCGTGCACTCAAAATTAGAAAAAGTTATATAAATATGAATCGTAGCATCCAGAATCTAGTTTCTAAACTACTAAATTTTATAAAAAATGGACAAGTTTAGCTATATTAAACACTGAAAATTCAATGACTTGGTTTTTTTTAAAAGCCTATAAGATTGTAGTTTGTTTGCCCGCGATTTGGATGACCAAAACATGATATTTTTTTTCCTTTAGTGAAAAGTTAGACGTCGCTGTCTATCTTGGAATAGATTTTATTTTGTATTTTTTTAGCAATATTTTTTTAATGATTTTTTCCATGAAAGTGGTCCTGAAAACACAAAGAAAATGAATAACTTTCCATTTTACTGCCATAAATTCATCAAAAAATATCAAAATCAAATACTTTTTTTTAACGTGTTTGAAATTTTTCCACGGTTTGGATGGTATATGTTTTATCACATTCGACAAGTGAAAAAAAGTTGCGCTTAAACATAGACATGAAAATTCATGGGAAAAAGTGTCTTAAAGACCTACTATTAGTAAAAAATTATAAAATGATATTTATCATATTCTATTCACTTTAAAATCAATATTTCTATAAAGCTAACAGTCTCCCCTACATGATGGTACCAATTTTGTGACATTTTTTTATTTTTTGGCATGGTTCAAGTCCGTGGAAGAGAAAAATTGATGTTTTTGGCCTTTCACACGCCATAATGACCTCCCAAAACTCAGGTTTGGGAAAAATAGAGATTTTTCGAGCCTTGAGCATCGGATTTGATGATATATGAAGGACCGTGTAATCGCGGTTCTAAATTTACCTCTATCAAAAGAACCACGATCGAGGTTATTAAAATCATATTTACATGAATCCCAACATCCAATTCACCATGTGCTTTTATTCTCTGACCTGACTGTATGAAATTTTGCCACCTTCTGCACTTTTTTCTTGTCATTAGAAGCTATTTTTTTACTATTTTTAAGGTTCCCTGCATCATTTGGAGTTGTCCTACATCGATTAAACATCATGGGAGATAAGAAACAAAGTCAAAAAGGAAATTAATAAGTTAAAAAACACTAGAGGAATTAGAGGCAAAAAGATTGCAAGATTTTGAGCGAATGCGAAACTTCGTGAATCAAGAAGAGGTTCATCTTCAACCCCTACTATTATAAGCAATGAGGAATCGGTAATGTTTTTACTTATCAATGTTAAAGATGAATTAAATACTCGTGATGAAGATGAATTAAATACTCATGATGTAGTTGATGTTGAAATTGAAGGAGACAATGAAAATGTGAATCAAGAAATTCATTTTGAAACCGTAGACAACCAAAATTTGGAAAAAACACCTCCTAGGATTTTACGAAAGAGACCTAATTATTTTATTGAAATTGATGAGAAAATTTTGAAACCAATGTTTGACAAACTTTCTGAACGGAAAATCAGAAGAAAAGCCACTGAAATTTGGGATAATCATTTTGAAATTTTAAATGATTCCCAAAGATGTCAGTTGTTGGTTAGTTTGATGAAATTGAATAAAATGAGACCTACATTAAACACCTTAGGATTGACAACATCTAATATACATGGTCAAACCTTTGCAATTGTTGATAACCTACATGATGCATATCACACTGTTGGTGTAAAGAGACACATAAGGGATAGTAATGTTGTGCTTCGTGTACTGCTACTAGTGTTGTAGGGAATCAACAAAAAAATTGATTAGGAAAACAAGCCGAATGTTGAAAGTTAATCGAAAAACTCTAATGAAAGCAATTTAAAGGAGTAATATCCTTCAATCACCCAATAACACTGATTTTTGGCATTTTTGCTAGAGCACCGCATAAAGAAAAAGATATATCTGTGCTATAAGAGAAGTTGTTGTTCCATTTTGGCATGATAACACTAGAGTTTCACCTAATACAAGAGATGTTGTAAAACGGAGAGTTGGTTTTACTAATCATGAACCACATCCAAAACATTTCTTATATATGACTCAAACTCAATTTTTTCGTAAGTTTGAACAAGAACATCCAGAAATTAAAATTAGTCAACGTTTTTTGAAATTTTGAAACCATTCTATGTGAAAATCAACAACACTCACACCACTTGTTGTTGTAGGCAACATGTTTAATTTGCGACGTGCATTATGATAATTTTTGATATATTTGTTCTTATTTACAAATGATCAAAATTTTGTTACCGAAATGTGGTGTTCAAGTTCCACCAATATCTTCTAGGGATTTCATTCCTACGATATTTTGTGAAAGAGAAGTTGGAAAAAAAATTATAGTCATGATTGTTTAGATGGAAGTTGTGGTATTTGCACTTGATTACCTAAATTGGAAAGTTATATCCATGAGTAAAGTGGAGGTACAATAAGACATAATTTAGAACTTGGTTTAATAAATATAAATCAGTACCATACCAATTGAAAGATGGAAAGGATTCTAAAGGGTGTGAGCTAGTTACAAAATATATACATGTTTTTCAATTTATGGAAAATTTAAAGATGAAATTGTTTATGAGTATGCTAGGAATACACACAGAGCTCGATGGTTGGATGAAAAATTCAAGATATGCAAGGAAATATTTCCTATTGGTACTATTGTTTTAGTGGTCGATTTTGCAGAGAATTACATGTTGTAACCACAAATGGAGGTTCGATCGTAATATTACAACTTAGTACATATTGTCATTTTGTGCATATAGCATTTATAAATTATCCTAATAAGTATAGAGAAGGATTGAATTTTTTAAGAGAGTACCACTTTTATATCGTGATGATCGGACTCATTCTACTACTGAATTTATGTAAGTGTGTTTCCAATTATTTTATGTAAACTTGTATGATATGGACATTTGCTTCAATCAACATTATATATGGTCGATAATTACACGTCTCAATTTAAGAATGCACGGATGTTTATTGGATGAGAAGGATGCACATCAAGATGGGTGTGCAACATATTTGGAGTTTCACCGAGGATGGACATGGAAAAGGAGAACATGACGGTGCAGGGGCATGTATGAAAAGATCTCTTGCAAGAAAAGAGTTAAAGTACAACGATGGCGCTAAATTGAAAGATAAAAAGAGTATAGTGGAATGATGTATTAACAACATGGCTCGTGGTTCTCAATAAAATTCCACAGTTCGTAGATATTTTTGGTTGATAGAGGAACAAAAATTTCTAACTACGAGGATTGTATGACACTCACAGGGTCCAGTGATCTACACTCATTTTATAGCTCAAATGCTTCTTCGTGGGCCACATGGACAAAAAAGGTGGCGTGTTTTTGTGCATCTTGTATCAAATTTTTCATTATTGAGTGTGATTTACAAGAATCAGGTGGATGGAGGGATTTGTAGGCCTCTAACTTTGCTTCCCAATTATTAACTTCCACATGCATCACAACTTGTTTCTCCAAATGAAGTTGCAACATCCATGGACTTTGACGACATTTTGATTTTGGTGTAAAAGGTAAATTATTATTTATAATTTTTGTATTGAGTTATGTCCATTGAAACTAATATGTAATTTAAATTTGAGTTGAAACCTCTATTTTTGTAGGACATATGTTTGCATTTTTTGCGACAAAAGACAATGAATAAGGAATAGACTATTTCTTATGTCATTGCATCAAGGAAATAAATAATTTACCTTCTCCTCGTTATAGATGGTGAAGATATTGAGTACCCTACAAGGTCAATGGTAGTTACTTAGAGCTTGGCTCGATGGTATACATTAAAAATTTATTCTATTTGAGTGTTTGAAGACTTCGAGACACACATGAAAATACTCTTATATTCGCATCTAGTTCTAACAACAAATATTCAGCTGTATAGATATCGAGGAAGGCCTAATAATAAGATTCTTTGGAAGGTTCAAGAGTCAGATCATGAAGTAATCATGTCCACTATTCAGAGTAGATCTGATCCTGATGGTTCATTGGAATGAATTTACATGCTCGAGTCTGGTATATATTTCTTTGAAGTTTTTAAATTTGTCTACTAGATTCAAGTTCATATATTTTATTTAATTTGTGTATTTTGTATATATCTAGTATGGTTTTGATTCAACTTAAATTACTTTGACTAACACTTTTATGCAGGTTAACTTGGTGCCATAAAAGCTTAGATACCTTCACGTGGTTGGCATTGTTAGTAGATCCAATCTTGATGGTTCATTGGAATGAATTTACATGCTCGAGTCTGGTATATATTTCTTTGAAGTTTTTAAATTTGTATATACTAGATTCAAGTTCATATATTTTATTAAATTTGTGTATTTTGTATATATCTAGTATGGTTTGATTCAACTTAATTTACTTTGACTAACACTTTAATGCGGAGTTAACTTGGTGGCATACAAGATTAGATACCTTCACATGGTTGGAATTGTTAGTAGATCCAATCCTGATGGTTCATTGGAATGAATTTACATGCTTGAGTCTGGTATATATTTCTTTAAAGTTTTTAAATTTGTACATACTAGATTCAAGTTCATATATTTTATTAAATTTGTGTATTTTGTATATATCTAGTATGGTTTTGATTCAACTTAATTTACTTTGACTAACACTTTAATGCGGGTTTGTGGTGCCATAAAAGCTTCTACCTTCATGTGGTTGGCACTATTAATTAATAGAGAATTTTATATTCTCAAAGCTAAGAGAAGATTTCATTTTTTTCTAAGAAAATAGAAGAAACTAACAACTATTTATGTACCTATGAAGGGGGTTCTTGGCTTTGGATCGGGTGGTGCGACTCCAAACCATGCCTACCACAGAGCTCGTCATAGATCCAAAGGCATATACACCTCCAACCGGACGCGATGGGTGGGCAATTGGCTCCCACGACGCGTCTCGAGCATGACTTCTCACTACTCGACTCTCATTCATTGCCTAATACTACCTAGAAAAGGAATTTTGTAAACAATTATGCCGAGAAGGCTCAAGGAATGCCACAAATCCCATGCATGTGTTTGGAAAATAATGGATAGGATAGCCTTACGCTCTCTCAAACTGCACTATTTGGCATGTTTGCAAACAATAGGGCAACAAGAGCACCGATTGGATATGGAAAAACCGAGATAGGCTATTATAGAGGGTCCTTACACAGAGGTGTAGGATCTGACGAAATGTCTCTAGGTGCCATGGAGATCGAGTAATCCCTCGTCGAAGTTAAACGGTTTTTTGGTCTCAAGGCTCTTAAGGGACTATGCACCGACACGAAGTAGCCCAGAAATAACAACATTGTCTCACATTGAAACAACACCTCCCCTAGCATTTACCTGCCACCCCAAGATGTTTTGGCATAGTTGGTTTGGTTCCATGGCCCATCGTTTGCAAAATATAGCATTTGATAGCCTTACACTAGCTCAAACTACACTATTTGGCATATTTACAAACAATAGGGTAGCGAGAGCACCGATTGGAGATTGAAAAAAATGAGATAGGCTATTGTAGAGGGTTCATATAATGAGGTGTAGGATTTAATGAGATGTCTCTAGGTACACGAAGACCGAGTAATCACTCGTCAAAGTTTTATGGTTTTTTGGTCTCAAGGCTCTTAAGGGACTACACTCAAATAAAGTATCCCGGAAGCAACGACATTATCCCACACCAAAATGACACCTCCCATAATGTTTACCTAGCCACCTAGACATTTTCGTGTACTCAATTTGGTGCATGACCCAACCTTCGCAAAATATAGTGTTTGTGACCTTACACTTGCTCAAATTGCACTATTCGGTGTGTTTGCAAACAATAGGGCAATGAGAGCACCAATTGGATATGGAAAAACCAAGATAGGATAATGTAGAGGTTACCTATGTGGAGGTGTAGGATCGACAAGAAATCTCTAGGTGCCATGGATCTTGAGAGTAATCACCCGTCAAAGTTATACAATTTTGTGGTCTCGGGGATCTTAAGGGACTACGCTCGAACGAAGTATCCCAAAAGCAAAAACATTGTCCCATACCAAAATGACACCTCCCTTAACATTTAACTAGCCACCTAGATGTGTTGGCACAATCATTTTGGTGCCATGACCCACCATTTGCAAAATAAAGCATTTGATAGCCTTACACACTGGCTCAAACTTGCACTATTTGATGTGTTTGTAAACAATAAGGAAACGAAAGCACCGATTGGAGATGGAAAAAATGAGATATACTATTGTAAAGGGTTGTTATGTGGAGGTGTAGGATATGACTAGAAATCTCTAGGTACCACGAGACCGAATAATCACCCGTCAAGTTATACGATTTTTTGTCTTGGGGCTCTTAAGGGACTACACCCAGCGAAGTATCCCGAAGCAACAACATTGTCCCACACAAAAAATACACCTCCCCTAGTGTTTACCTAGCCACTTGGAAATTTTTGTGTAGTCATTTTGATGCCACGATCCATTATTTGTAAAATATAGTGTTTGATAAAATGACCTTACACTAGCCTAAACTTGCACTATTTGGCGCATTTACAAACAATATGGCAGCGAGAGCACTAATTAGAGATAGAAAAAACCATTATAGGCTATTATATAGGGTCCCTACATGGAGGTGTAGGATCCAATGAGATGTCTCTAGGTGTCATGGTGAATGAGTAATCACATGTCAAGTTATATTGTGTTTTGGTCTCGGGGCTTTTAAGGGACTACGCTCGAAGGAAGTGGCCCTAAGCAATGACATAGTCCCTCACAAAACAAATGCCTATCGTAGCAACATTTACACTGAAACCCCCATAGATGTGTTGGCATAGCCGGTTTTGTGCCATGATGTCCCGAGCCATGACTTTTTACTACTTATGCTCCGTTCATTTCTAGACTACCTAGAAAAAATAGTTTGTAAACAATTATGCCACAAAGGCTCAAGGAATGCCATGGTTCTAAATTATTGGGTGTGATTAGAGGCCTCCCTCACTCAATTTTTTTCTCAAACGGTTCTTAGTTTGGATGACCGAGTGCCAAGTTGTGATCGTAAAAATTACTGCTGAAAATGTGAATTGGGATGAATAGGGAAGGGGTTCTTAGCTCGGATCGGGTGGTCCGAATTTGAACCGGGCATTCCTGAAGCTCTACGCCATAGCACTCAAAGTCATATATCCACCAAATGGATGCGTTAGTGGTGGTATTTTTCTCCCATAATATCCCGAGGCATTACTTCTCACTACTTGGCTCCGTTCATTGCCTAGGACTTGCCTAGAAAAGGCAGTTTGCAAACAATTATGCCACGAAGGCTCAAGGAATGCCACGGACCTGAATTCTTAGGTGTAATTAGAGGCCTCCTTCACTCAAGTTTTTTCTTAGATGGTTCTCGGTTTGGATGACCGAGCACCAAGTTGTGATTGTTAGAAGTTTCCGCTGAAAACGTGAATTGGGATGAATAGGGAAGGGGTTCTTGGCTCCGGATCGGGTGGTCCGACTCAAACCGGCCTCCTTGATCTCTCTATACTATGCTAAGGCATATAACCCCCAATCAAATACATTGGCGGTGGTAGTTTTTTCCCACGACGTCCTGGGTATGACTTCTCACTACTCGGCTCGCATCAATGAGATTGCAACAAGGTAAACACACTACCATGTAAATACTCTAATGATTGTTTGATCTCTTTTTAAAGCATGTAAATACACAATAGAGTGTTAAGAATATTTTTTCATATCTTTAACCAACTAAACTACAATGTTTATGTATTTTTTAAACAAGTGAATTCAAATTAGGACCTTATTATTACACACATCAATAACACTTAATTTGGACTAATACTTAAAAATAAATTGTAAGTACACTAAAACATATAAAATGACTTGTAATAAATCCCTCAAGACCATTTTTAATTTTGTACATTTTGTCCCACTATGGAGGGTGTTAACCACATGCTTAAAATAAGAAAATTGATATAACTCCACAATTGAATCTCTTGAACAAAAAATGATCTTGCACCCAAAAACTTTCAAAACCATTATATAACATAACATCATATATCATAAGAATAACCTCTTAGTAGTTCATAACATGGTCCATATCTATAGTATTATGGAAAACCATAGTATATAACTCCACACTTGAATCTCTTGAACAAAAAATGATCACATGGTAGTGAGTTATCAAAATATAGCAATAGTAGTGAGTTATTAGTCCTCAAAATATAGCAATGACAATCATAAGCAAATCATTCATGTTTTTTCCCAATGAGCATCGCAAGTACATGCATGATATGGATAATGGTCACATAATCGAGGCCATCAAATTAAATCAAACATAGAAGTAATATGGTTATGAAAACAAACATAGAAGTATATCATGTGCAATGAAATCAAATCAAACATAGAAGTAATATGGTTATGAAAACCAACATGGATATAATGTATCAAACTAAGTGTGCCATATCTATGAAAATATAAGAATAATGTATCAAACTAAGTGTGCCACGTCTCTGAAAATATAAGAATAATGTATCAAACTAAGTGTGCCATACATATAGGACCACATGCAGTCGCATAAGACTATATACATGGACTATGAAGAATCATGAACTAGGACCAAATGATATATATATATACATGGGTCCTATGAATCTAATCATGAAACATCTTCCCTCTCTTGGCCTTACTAGTAGAAGCATGTCCACGACCTGTGGATGTAGTGGAGGGAGATGCCACTATGGATTTCATCCGTGTGGTCCTAGGTGTCTCTAAGCTAGCCTGCAACTTAGCTTTGCACATTCATAAACATCAAGTTTTTAACACAAATTTTTAAAATACATTCAAAATTTAGAAACTTAGAAATTTTAATGCATGTGAAATCTTACCACAATCTCATAATCCCTATCAATTTGTCGTTGACGCATTGCAGGGTCAACAGTAGACTCACGAGGGGTAGGCTGCATACAAATAAATAGTTCAAATTAAATATTTCATGTATAATTTGATATTATAGATAAGTAGTAAGAAAACATTCATCCAAAATTTAACAAATTTGAAAAATTGTACTTGAGTTAGTGGATTTGCAGACGCTATGGCAACATCTACAATAGCCTCCATAGTCTGCATATAGGGAGGAGTCTATGTGGCATTCATAAGCTATACAAACAACATGTAGATCAACATTAATTGAAAACTATCCAGGAGAATGGTGTTTAAGGTATGAGAAAATTTCTTCCTTAGAAACTTATATCCTTCAATAGGTGACAATGATGTAAATCATATTGATTTGGTAGATTTTTGGATATGAACGCAAGATGGCAAGATGACTCCATTATTCAAATGTAAATGTGGGTGTAAAGATAAATGATATGTTTGTAAAAGAGGTTATGTTTTTCAATGTAACAACTAGGTGTATAAGTGAGATAGTTGTTTATACCTAAGTAAGGCAATATTGTTGTACTAAGAGGTAATAAAAGGATTTAGAATGTGTGGAGAGCATGTAGGGATGTAATTTTATCCTCCTCCAAATTTATATTTTGTTGAGCTCTCTACAAGCTAAGAATAAGGTTTCTAGGGAGGCTAGTAAGAAAAAGAAAGAGCTATTCGAGGATTTGATGATGATATATAGAGGATCAATATATAATGAATCCAATTAATGAAAGAGGAAGACATGTGTTTATGTTGTCAGAAAAATTTTGTGTTAATTTTTATTAAATTATTATTTTTAATGGACTATATGTATGTTCCTCTGCTTAGGCTAAAAAGATGAGATACATGAGTATTAGTATGAGAAGAGAGACTAGTAGCAATAAGGCCTAAAACAAAGAGTTATGTACAATTGCAAGTGTATGATTGAACCAAGAGTCTAAACACCTTATGATAAAGTAGAGGTGTCTTAAGCATATTCAAGAAGTAATTCATTAAATATGTGGAATGTATTTGGTATGTAGAACTTGGTTCTAAGCCTCACCAAGTTATATCCATTATACATGAGAATGCAAATATAGAGAAACTTGATCAATAACATATATAATATGAGATTGGGTGTATAGAATTGCATAGGGAGTATTGGTGATAAATATGAACCAAGGGACCCATGATATATTTAGAAGTGTAGGTAAATTATCCCATATTATCATCTCTTTGTTGCTTAGAGAGAAAAGGATTAATTAAGAATGCATAAAACTAACAATGTTGGCAAGGTCAGTTATGCATACATTGTAAGAAGCTAAAAGATATCCTTAGAGGCAAGAGATGATGAAGAAAGCATTAGAGATGGAGTTCTCTAGAAACATGTAGCATAGAGGTAAATGTTCATGATCATGATAAAAGGAGAGTTTGTATATCTAGGAGAGTGTTTACTTAACCCTTACATCATAAGAGCTTGATGTTATGATCAAATTGTACTGGCTAGAGTTATGGGATTACAAACTACTAGAGAATTACAATTAGAAACAGAAACAACGTGTAAAGAGAAACTAACCTACGTAAAATTCACGTGAGGCATGCCAGTATCATCAGTTCCCAGAGCAGGTGATGACTTTTCAGGCTCCTGCGTATAAAAGATAAACATATTAATATGTACATGTACACGTGAAACACTATAAATGAAAATTAATGTGTATTTAATAATAAACGTGTAATAAAATGAACTTTGAAATATAAGTAACTTGTAACTTACGTATGTAACAAGCCCAACTGCAGTAGCTAACATGTCGACACCAAATGTGTCCTTCACCAACTCTTGCTATTTAAAATTAAATAAAAATTAGTTTTTACATATATGTATGACGTAATCAAATACATATATATTAAAATCTCAAATGAAATAAAATTTTGTACATATATTATTTATTTGAAATTTACATGTGAAAGACCAAGATCATTTACACCAGTTCCAAAACATATGCCATCATCTCATCTTGAAAAAAAGATCTTGTGATCCAAAGAAATGATGTCTCACTGTAATGCATACGGCACCACATGATCCATAATGGTGTGGTGTGCTAGAATGACACCTCCACCAACATCACCGGATGCGATCTTGGCTACTATGTTGGGCCGAGTGTCAGTGAGCTCCTCAATGCATGTAGTGTGTCAATCTCCACAACCTCTTTCACCGTATGTATGAGGATAACTCAAGGAAGTTGGGGTTTGGGGCATGGGGATCCTAGGTTGATCAACACGTGCACTGGTATACTCTATGCAGAAACACCTCCTCACCCGCAAAACTCGAAAAAGTCAAAATAATTTGGGACCTCATTAAGCACAAACTCGCAATACAATTTCTTCAAAAATATGAGAGGAACCTCATTGTTGTTGCATGGTGGATAATAAAAAACCTTCCACCATTGGTCCCAAAAATTATTCTTGATTCGTTCATCGTGGCACCAATGGATTGGGAATTGTTTGCAAGTAGTCGCAGGGGGAACTGGTCTTGGGTTGGTAAATAATGCACAAATGTGGTCTTTTTCAAAAAAAAAATTCTTTTACGGCCACATGGGATAATTTATTTGCATACCAACGCCTACAATCAACTCTAAAGGTATTCCATCTATTTATTTGGTTGGTTGCAGAGTTGACTTCGCTAATCAATGTTTGTGGTGTGTTGGCTAAAGTCATGTGGGGTGGATTTGTGGTATGATTTTGTCTTATTGTCAGAATAAGGTTCTCAATGGAAATTTAATTTTGTCATATTCTTCCAACGATATCACCTTACGTTCCTGTTGGTTATGTGGAGACAAAAGGAACCATAAGAGGCAGATGAACATTTGAAGGAGGGTTTTGAGGAATGTTTGGATGGTTTTGAGGAATATTTGGTTGGTTTGGAGGAATATTTAGACAGTTTGGAGGATTACCACTTGCAAGAGCAACTGACATAGCAAAAAATTGTATACATAAACAAAAAATTGAAAAACCCATGAAAATCACAAAAAAAAACCTAAAATGCAAGAAATTTGATCAAAATTAAGGGCTTACCTCTTCGTCTTGGCGACATCGTTGAAAATTTCACGATCCGTAAGTATGAAAAGCAATTTACGAGGGGTATTGAAAGTGTGAGTGCCAATAGTGGGGAGAAATTATGGTTTGTAGGGGAAAATGGAAAAAAATGGGGGTCGTAAGTCTGTTTTTTTGTCTCAGAGGACCGTGGTCGTAGTTTATAGCCCACAATCATGGTTTATAAATTGTGATCACGGTTTATAAACCATGATCACAATTTTAGGTTCGGAGATTTCTGAGCCTAAAGAAAATAACTCGTGATTGTGGGTTTCAAAACCACGATCACAATACGTGAATTTTGTGTTTTCAAGTCCACTTTTTGTACCTCAACTTACTGCACTTACCCCTTATGCTCCTTGATTTCTACTACCTCAAATTATCGAAAACTTACTATTACATTTATACCTATGGTACTCCTCCTAAAGTCAATTATCCACTATCTAATTTTTCTATAAGTCTTTTGGCTATGGATCTATTGTCTCTTACTATGCTTGTAGAAAAAGGATGTTACATGCTCTTCGATTCATCTCCATAATGACCCTCATCCCCTAGTTCATTCACAATGTTTATGTAGTTATTCACACACTTACTATTACATTTATACCGCCAAAATATGTTTTTTATATATGGATATTGTGTAAGAAAACTATTCACTAATGGCTCATCCCCTAGTCCTGTGCGTCGAGTTAGTCATCATTGTATTCATTTGTTGCATATTTTTCAGCTTATTTACGTAGTTTTGGTCATCTCTCAGGAGTCTCGGGTGTCGTTATTTGGTCATTTGTCATCTCTAGTCTTTGACTAGGGCACCTAGGTAGTACTTAGGGGGCACCCATGGGTGCACCCGATCCTTAATTTTAGGCGCCTTGGTCCCAGCAACACTTGTGTCTAATTTAGAGTTTCGAGGTCATCTTTATGGTTTTCCCTCTCATTCCCCTAGGTACTAGTTGGCATGTCGGGTCATTAGTGTTGAAAATTTGAGCAAGAGATCCCTATATAAACACAACATACACACTATTCTAAGGGTGGACTATCTACCATCAAGGGCTAGCTATCTACTAAGGAAAGGGACTGCATTTGGGCATCATTGCATCACACACACTGTATAGGAAGGGTTGTATTCATTCTATTCCATCCACCATTTGCATTTTACATCTAGTTATTGCCCCTATCTTTCTGCATCATTGGCGCTTAGGGCACCCTAGGCACACAATTACACACAAAGCACACAACTACATTGGGTCTTGGAATGTAGTGCAACGCTTAGTTGTAAGTCCACCATTGTGGTAAATAAGGTTAGTCTAACCCCTTCATATGCATCTTTCTTTTTTAGGGATTTGATGCTTTGTATGGGGTTTTGCGGTAGATCTTCATCACAAATTTATATGACATAAGTGAAGGTACTACGACAACCATGTGACAAAGATAAAGATATTGTGAAGATCTAGCGACACTTGTCGATTCAGATCTGAGCTTTTCTACAAACTAGAGTGCCCATACTATGTAGACCAGGCACCCACAGAGGTGCCTCAGTCCTCCTCCAGTGCCCCGGTCCATTCGGATAAATCACCACTTTGCTAATTTCTGGGTTGTTCATCATCATACTCTTCTTCATCTACACATCATCTTGTTCAAGTCCAACACACAACAAGGTAAGTCATTTTCAGGTTAGTACCCTATCACTCATATTTCCATTATTTCATTTCATTTAAATATCAAATAAAATCATTTAGCATTTATATTTTAGTTTATACTATTTATTCATTATTATTACTAGTTTAGATTAACTTAAATATAGATAGAAATTTCCTATTTTCATATTTTAGTTAATCATTTTGGTGAACCCATACTTTAGAATATTTTTCCCTAGGATCCACTTCAAACCCTAATGGCTAAGAATAGTTCATCTTCTTCACCCATCATGTCTCATTTTAGTGTCAACCCTATATATGATGAGGTTATTTGTTGAGCTCATGACTCTCTATGGTAATCCTATTCCTACGCCGACTCATACTCAACAAGAACTCTTAGTGGTCAACAATATGTGCCTACTCACTTTGAAGATTCTCCCATTGGAATTAACATTGTTGAGGATCCTATAGCCTTCACTCATTGTACACCATGCTTATATGGCTACTAGTGATCCTCCTTTTGATCTCTCTAAGGAAACTTTAGATGACTCTCTTATTGATTACTTGTTTGGTATTGATCATACTTCACATGTGCATTCTTGATTCTTCTCCTACTCAACATACTACTATAGTTCCTTCTCATGATTCTCTTACTTCTGATATTGCTTCTCATGCTACATCTCATACTAGCTCGCATACTCCTTCATATTATGTCGATGATCCTATTGATAGAATCCTTAGTGACATTCTCATTTTGAGTCTCTATCTGATACTGATGAGGTGGTTGATAGTCATGATTTCTCCTTCTTTTCATACTGGCTGAGTGTGAATCTCCTATTCCATCATTACCTTCTCTTGAGATTACATCTAGCACTATACATGAGTCACCTCCATCTATCACTTCTTCTTCTCCTACTATTTCATCTCCTCTTATTACATCATCTACACCCATTTGTTCATCTTCTCCTATAGATGTATCTTCACTAGTCACTTCACCTATTTGGGATGTTTCTATGCTAGTCCTACCACTGCTTATGGATATTCCATCTACATCACCTACTATAGCTTCTTTGACACCTACTACTAGTGTGCCTTTAGCATCGATAATCTCCTTTGTCATCTCTAGATATTCCTATGATCACTCACAATGGAAAATTACAACCTCTTAATACATTATTTCCATCTCCCACTATTCCTTCACAGGATATCATCTCTCTCATGCATGTCATAGGTCAATTACAATCTCAGGTTCAGTAGTCTCTCACTTTAGAAAGTAGGGCTTACTATGCTTCTATTGATAACAATTCATTACATGGTAACCCTATCCCTAAGAAGATTCATAATTCTGCATTTCCTAAGGACTTTTTCATGCCTACATTTACTTGCTTTGATGGTACTTGGTGATCCTCATGCTCATATTTTACATTACCATATGGATATGACCTCTTATTCTAATGATAGGATATTACTTAAGGCCTTTCGATATAGTCTTATTGATGAGGCTTTGCAATGGTACACTCATCTTCCCTTTGGGTCTATTAGTACTTTCTATGACATGGAGGATGTTTTCCTCCATCGGTTTATCATCAACAATGGCCCTAAGGTTACTTACGATTGCATACCTACTTTACATCAGGGATCATCAAAACCTATCAAGGATTATATCTTATGATTTAATGCTTTGTATGCATCAGTTAGTATTCCAACCTATAGACCTTGAGAAGCAATTCATTTTTTTCATGGCTTGATTCTTGCACTCAAATAAAGATTACAATATGATACATGTGAGTCATTTATTCTTCTATGCTACAAAGTCCTTGATCTAGAGCAAGATCTTCTTTCTACACATGTTATTGATCCTCCACATACATCTACTTCTATCATATCATCTAGTCCTCCTCCATCTAAATTGGTTGAGCATCCTACACAGTCTCCACCTTTTCCTCATAAGCAAGGCAAACAAGCTCAACCTACTCCACCACCACAGAACTACTTCTTCTCCTCCTCCGACATGCCACTTCTCCTTCCACTCCATCTATGTCACGTGAGCCATTACATTTCTCCCATCATGCTAGACCTCATGATGTGCTCTTTTCCTTACTTGAAAAGCATCTAATTCACTTACCATCCAACCAACATCATCCATAACATAGGCTACATCATCAGTGTGACCAACCTTATTGTAATTATCATCACATAAATGGTCATAGAGACAATGATTGTCTTTCCCTTCGTGATAGATTGCAACATTTAGAGGATCAGGGAATCATCTCCTTTGGCTCTCACTCACATGAGTGATCCATTTCTCCTCTACCTCATCAAAGAGTTTCTACTACAATTGAGTCATCTCCTCCATCTGGTGTTTAGGCCATAATGCATCCACCACCACAGTTTCATTACTCATGCACGCTCTCCACCACGTCCATACATCGTACACCATCACATCATCATTCACATTCCATCCATCATCATCACATTATCCACCACATCACGCTCTCCTCCACATTGGCTTCCACAACCCTCCACCTTCGCGCATACCATCACAACTCCATATGACATTCAGTTTGGCACATATTCACATATTGCTTCCATCCCACATGCTTCCACCACTTCACGCCACCTTGGTCTTTGGTAGGTGATTACTATCACCTTACCCCCCGATGATGCACTTGTGTTCTTATGGTTCTTACATGACTATTGAGGGTTTTTCTTTAAGAACCTTTCATCACGTGCTTCATCATTCATCTAACACACCCAATCATTTCCCATGATGCACTCTTGATTTTTCATGGTTCATTCTTGATTATTGAGGGGGGTCTTAATTAAATGAACCTAATCATCCATATGTTGGGGGGCATCATTAATTTTCCCCCTATTCACACTTAACATATTATGATTACATTACATTATTATGACATACATTCATCACAACACATTAGTTCGATAATCATACATCATCTCTTTTTACATTCATTTACTATCATCATCATATTAACTACGCATTACAAATTCCATTTAATAAACATTAATAATATCTAAAAGCATCACATACATTCCAACACTAATCACCACATCATACATCATCATCACATTACAACATCAATACACCACAAAAAATAAGCTCATCATATATAAATCACATGTGTCCATACATATATAGTGAATATAATCATCACTGGGGGGAAACTCCCCTACATCATATACAATCATACTAATCAAACCTCATCATCACTATCACTCTTGGGTACTGAGAGCCCTAGAACTAGATGCCTCACCACTAACTCTGGTGTCATTGTTCACGGCCTCGATACCTCTCTCACTTGCCTACGTAATAAGGTGTTCTCCATAGACTACTACTGAAAATGATGTTACAAATCCACATATCATGAGAAACACATCCTGTGCTAAGGGACCACCACCCAACCTCTCGGGCTCATTGAGTCTCCTCACATGCCTCATCCCTCTCAGCTAGCAATGACACACATTTCTACTGCTATAGCCACTAGCTCAAATAAATGGGCATGCTCTCCCATGATCTCATCCACACGCTCAAGTATCCCTCCACCAGAGTACATCATTCGGCACATTTTGCATCAATGTGTGGATGGATGTGTCGACTATTAGGGACCAATACATGTCACCTACAAAAAAATAACACAACAAATTAGAAAACATTACTAAAACACACACTCAAAAAAAAAAATACACAACATAGTTACATATAGATACTCACACTCCTATAGCCACTTCTACATTATCGGGGCATGGGCTTCCCCTCTCCTCCTCCTCCATGTGGTAACCCCACTGGACCTACAAATAATGGGAACAACAATACCCATCGATGTGCCTGCCCATGCATGGTACTCCTCTGTGTAACCCATCATCATCATTTCTATCAATCTATCACCGTGTCTACCTCATCTAGACCGAGGTGGTACTACTCTCTCATGTGGGCCTTGGTCTAGCTCTAACCCTCCTAGGTGCTCTGATAGCTCTCAACCATATATATGGCTCTGGGCACATCTTGAGCCATGCCAAACTATCGTGATACTCTCTCCACCTTAAAAAATCTTAGCCACACCTAGGAATCGATCCTCTAACCACATAGTCCTCTCGAATACACCGCAACTCTACAACATCCTCGGCCATCCTCCATAGTCACAATATGGCCTCCATGTAACTTCCTCGGGCCCCATCCTATCTATTAGTGCCTTATAGGTATATGTGTCCATCCTAACCCATGAATATTAATCCACCTCCTCACATATATCTCTTTGGCCTAGCCCACTCTCCTTGTGGACCTCCAACTAGCCTCAACACTACTATGTGCTCATACGCCCATACATGTAATAGTAGTAGTAGCTCTATCCCACCTCCATGCTCATCATGAGTAAATCGGTATAGATCTCTATATAGGTGGGCCAACACACACTCGCCCATATGCATACCTAGTGCTCTCCTCCTCTATATTGACATATATCATGCATCTTATACAAGATGCCTACACCTCCTCCCTCAACTTGCAATCGATGAAGAAATGACCACTACAATGAAACTTCCAAAGTGCGGAACCCCAAACCTCATAATAAATCCAAACTGATATGGGCCTTGGTAGGTACTCGAGTCCCCACAAAATATCATCTAGTAGCTCGCATCTTCCTCTCCATATTCTCCATTGGCATCACTTGTACTCTCTCACCAACAACAACAAATGAAAATAATATACGATACACATCCTCCAATGTAATAATCATCTCCCCCATAGGAAACCAAAATGTACATGTATCCACACACCATCTATCACATAATGTAGTCAACATCGGCATATTGTGGGGCACATCCCCATCCGTGTATGTGTGTGCAGGCCAACACGGTCCATAACATCCCAATCATCATCTGACAAACCTAATCCAAGCAACGTACTCAAATGACGTCCACCATGGAAACTCCCTCGAGTGAATATCCCTCTACACACACACAAAACAAAAACAAACACAACATTAGAACACTATTTACAATCCAAACACACTCGCTTATCACATTCATATACATTACAAATCTCATTTTCATCATTCTAGACCACATACACACATTCTGGACCAGGGCCTAGATGTAGGACTAGGGCACCCAGAGCAGACACACACAGTGCCTAAATCATGCTCCTATCCCAAGGGTCACTAGCACCCTCACCATTATTGTCTAGTCTAAAACGCTGAGAAAATTAAAATTCTCAAATTTGTAAAAAAATTCACTGAAAATGACTACTACACCATACATTTTTTTGAAAAACAATGCACTTACCAACTCCGCAAGTCGTGTGTGACACTACGATGATCGCCACCCTCTCAAACCGACTAGGACGTGTTGCTCTCACTTGCGATTTTCACTCACTTCATGCTCAATCTCACAATCATGCAAAAAAAAAAATGAGGTGACTAAACACTTTTTCACCTTACTATTTATAGTTACCTTTTCATCACCCACTTTACTATAGTCATTATTTCACACTTATTATCACAACTAATACACACCACACTATTTTTGTCATATCTTGAATGTTTTACTCCGATTTACACCTCTTTTGTGGAATTTTTTAGAATTCTACCTACCACCATAACATACACATTACATGTGCATTATCTCTCCTTGAATTTGTTTTTCATCAAATTCATACACATTTTTTTGATTTTTATCATTTCTATTTATTTCATGCTTACTTTCGACTTAGCATTCATTCTTATCATCACTTCCCCTTTCACTGGAAAGGGGGCATATCATTGGGGTCATCCTATAATTCCCCTTACATTACCATGTGATTAATCAACACTACCAACTCATCATTTACTAATTCACTACGTGACATTTCACCATCGACTCCCCTAATGACCTAACTTGGGGGAAACAAATATACAATTTTTCTATGCGACATTTCATCACTTCCCCTAATGACCTAACCTTTGGGGGAAACAAGTGATTAAAAATATTTCTATGTGATCATTCACCAATTTCTATTGATTCCCCCTAATGACCTAACTTGGGGGAAACAGTAATAGCGTAAGAAAATCTCTACAGTAATCAATCAATAAATCAATCAATCAATATTCAAATTTCTAACAATCAATCAATCATCAATCAATCATATCAATCAAAATCAAACTCAACACAATTCACATGTGGCCTCCCATGACCTAACTTGGGAGTTACATGCATTTCTCCCGTATGACCTAACTTGGGAATCCATTCTTCATTTTGCATTTGTTTCCATATGACCTAACTTGGAAGCCATCATTTTCACGCACTTTAGATGACCTAACTTGAAGCATCACATTATTCACTTCGGCTTGGACACCATGGAGGTGGGGGAAAGAGTGAATTTCCTATACCACTCCTATATGGGTCAACTATTTGATTAAAATTATTTGGATCCAAAAACCACAAATCTTTGATCTAAGTTTGTTTGCAATGGCTAGATCTTGAGGATGTAGTTAGAGATTGGAGAATAACACACTTTTCTCCCTACACTCTTCCTTTGGTGGTAGGATGCCCAAATCCTCTAGTCGATTATTCGTATACATGCGTTGGGTCGGGAATTGATCACTCCCTACCCCATCTCATCGTCATTATACGCATTCAAATCATCATACATTCTAATCATCACTCTCATTTAGTGCACTTCATCATATATTAGCATGCTTTTTACGTTACTTGGATCAACACATTGATCCATGGTTCACACACTAAATGGTTCTTTTGACACACTTTTACTACCACATATGCACATTCTAACTATAACATGGGCTTTTCTGGATTTCTCTCATGTACACATCTCTATCTACTTTATGTTACCGAGCTTTTTGCTCACCAACATAAAGTGGGGGAAAATGTAGTCACAAAATCACACACTATTACATTTATACTTATACTACAAATATGTTGTTTTATATATGGATATTAAGTAAGAAAAGTATTCACTAATCTCTCTCTAGTCTTTGACTAGGGTGCCTAGGGTAGTAATCTTGGGGTGCCCGTGGGTGCCCCGTCCCGACAACATTTGTGTCTAATTTAGAGTTTTAAGGTCAAACTTTTTGGTTTTCCTTCTCACTCTTGTTATCTCTAAGAAGCGCACCCTAGTTGAGGGATAACAACAGGGTTCTAAGCTTTCATCTCTCTCTCACTTCGTAGATACAATGGAAACACCTCAGTCTATGGGTATATCTATTATTGAGGCGAGTCTCTAGCATTAAGGCAGGTTCCATATTTATGTATCCTAAACTAATTTTTGGGGTTTTAAGGGTAAAAGATGGTTGTAAATGAAATTGAAATGGGGTGATACACCAAAATTATTAAGGGATTTGATGAGTACATGCACAATAAACTTGAGAAAAATTACAAATGCACGAACCAATGGTTTTTCATCTTGATCCTAAGGAAAACACTTGTGTGTTGAGGGAATAAATCACAACAACACAACATCTAACATGCACACTAAGACTGTATAGAAAACACCAAATTTGTAGCAAGGTAAGATAATTGATTCAAGGAATTAACATTCACAAGAGCTAATAAAAAGATGCATGCCACTACAAATAATTGGAAAGGCAATAATTGGTTCTCATTCAAGCGTAAAATTGGCAAAAATTTGCTTCAGCACTCCTACATCTAAAAAGTCCTTATCCAAAATTCCACCCCAGTGGTAATTTTGATAACATGCATCGAATATCCAAATCCCAAGAAAATTGATTGATTCAGAGCAAAAATCACTTCACCCTTCGGGTAATTTTCTAACTCCCTAGCCAAAGAAGGAAGGAGCAAGCTTTGAGAAAGTGTGAAAAGTTGCGAGAAAGGCAAATAGGATTGATCCAGGAAAAAGTGAAAAAATTGGCTAAGTCCTTCTGTGAGAGGAGCATCGACAAGCGGGCCGATATATGCCCCAACTGCCGAACCGCCCGAAAAGAGACAAGTCAGCCAAAAGCAATTGGGACAAGCGGGCGAGAAATACCGAACCGGCCGGCGGCCGAAATTGTCCCAAAAGGTCCAAAATTAAAATAGGGCGTCCGGACAAAAAGACCCGAAATACGCGAAGAAGCCAAAAGGAGCCGAAAGCCAATCAAAAGGTGCCACGTGTCTTTGGCCAAATGAGGGACAAGGAAGCCCATTTCGGGCGGATCGGAGGTTTTTTTCCCAAGCAGCACTGGGACATCCGGGACGAATGGACGCTGAAGTCGCGAAGACCAATGAGCCCGAGAACCATTGAGAAATTGCCACGTGTCATCAGGAAAAGCCAAGGGTCAAAGGGCAAGATTTGAAGCCTGCCCGAGCGCAATAGAAATTGGACACGTGTCCAATGGAGCATAGAAGTGCGGAGCTCGAGGAGGAGTTGGAAGGTTTGGCCAAATCTAAGCCAAAAGGGGTAAAAGTAAGGAAGACCGTGGCAGTTCGTGAACTGACCAATGCATGCCACGTATCCCTGAGTGGCGGGCATGGGAAAAAATGTGGAAAATATTCCAAGAGCACCAAAAGTCAAAATTCAAGAGACAAAGCCCGAAAAGAAGTAGAGGAGAGAGAATTATTCAGCGAATCAGAGCAGTCCGCCACGTGTCATCCAGTGGCAATGCGCGGGAAAATATTTTAAAAATCTTTTTGACTTGTTAGCGTGCCCTAAATCCTCAAATCGTCATATCTTTTGATCTAGAGCTCGGATTTGCATGTTCCTTATATCAACGGAAAGCTAGTCAAATCCTCTACATGATTAAGGGCTAATCTTGAGTTTTGGTGCAGTCTAGAGAGAGAAAATCGAGAAACGGCTCGACGCGTGGTAATGATAAGTGACATTTCAACATACCGCTTTTAATGCGGTTACAAACTTTCATGCACCCACCGTTTGCGAGGATCCATCGCTTCTACCATGATGAAATGATTTAAAATACGACCTGGAGGTGGTTGGAGGAGATTTGACTTTCCTCTTTCTTCCTTCTCTCATTCTTCCTATATATTGTAAGGAGTGGCAAAATATAAAAAAAGAGTTGTTCATTCTTTCTGCTCGGCCCTCCCTTCTTTTCTTCTCTAGGGTTGAAAATGGAGTTCGAACCTCCTCCCTACTCTGTAATGGCATTTTTTTGCCTTTTACTAATGGAATGATGTTCTGTGCAAACTTCTGAAGCAACAAAATGTGTTTTGTGATGCATCTGTCCATCCTTTCTCGTTTTTGCTTGTTTTCTTCTTGCCTCTCTTCATTGCAGGTATTTATGCATGTTTGAACATTCACTGCAGATCTGGAGCTGTGTTCATGGAGTTTTGGGACACTTTCTGTGTGAAATCTATCCTTGGGCCTGTGATGCATCTGTCCATCCTTCCCATTGCTCACCTCTTTTTGTCCCATGGCAGTTTTGATAGATGTCCAACATTCTCCTTCTCTGGTGTATCACCGTTTTAGTGTAGGCTTTTCTTTTTTTTCCCTTCTCTCTCTCTCTCTATCTCCTTGGCATGGTTAGATTAGGATTAGATTAGCTTGCCTTCGCACCGATAGCTTGTGGCATGTAGTTTAGGAGCAGAACCAGCCTTCTCTGGAGATTCCTCTCTCGGTTTTACAAGTCCCACACTTGGAGAGAGGTTTCCATGTTGTGCAATCACACTGGATGCCTGAACATCAACCTAGAAGCCTGATGTGCATCCAGGGGTGCTGTGATTTTGCACTAACAGTTTTGGCACGCCCGGTGGGACCTTAGAGGTCTTTCACTTCATCTTTTGCAGGTTGATGTGTTCCCGTGAAAGATTTCACCTTTGAGGCACTTGCAAACACATCTCGCGACTCCATCTGATCAGCAACCCATTTCTCTGAGCTTGCAGACCCGTTTCCATACATTTTCATCCATCTTTCTTTCCATCCCTTTCATTCTTTTCCATTCCATGAAGTTGTGCAATCATGACTTCATTTCCATCATGGATTTCACATCAACAACAGCAGTATATTCCACCTCCAACACGTTTTACAAATCCTCCAGATCAGCATGCATACTCATATGAACAGCAGTGCCAAAGTCAGTTTGGCTATGGAGCTTTCCAAGAGCAAGGGTGTGCATACAATGAAGACCATCAGATCCAAGATGCTGGTCTGTTGGAGAAAATCCAAAAGATGGAGGAGGGGATGGTGCAGTCCAGGGCTCAGGCACAGATGAGAGCATTTGGAATCGGTTGTGAAGCACCCTGTCCATGGGTGGGACCTTTTCCAAGTCATTACAGCCCTCAGGAGAAGCTTGACTTCATGATTGCAACGCTGCCTTTGCTTGCAAAGTGGATTGAAGAAATAGAAGTGTATGAGAGAAGTATTCAAAGAACCTTGTCAACAGGTAAACACACCATCTCATGCCTTTTCTTTTCCTCTTTCCCAATCTGTTTCAGTTCAGCAGTGTCAAGTTTCAAACTCTCCATCTGCTGTCCCAAATGTTGAATCCATTTCTCCACCTCTCGCTTTCCACCACCACACCTCGATTCTTCTTTCCTTTTTCCTTCCAAACAGTCATCCCCTCCACAAGAGCTAACAAACACCCCCTCCTCCAAAGAAACAAGAGGTTTCACCTCCTCCACCACCACAAAAATTGTCAAATCAGTGGAGTTTCAACCTATCCCTCCTTTTGCATTCCCAATTCCATGTGGGAAAGAAGAAATTGTAAAAATCAGTCATCAAGGACAGCAGGAGGAAGAGCCAAACAGAAAAGAAATGACAGACAGCTTGAAGGTTTGGGCTGCCAAATTTGGGATGACAAGGATCCCCTTGATGGTCAAGCCTACAGAAGAAGCTAGGGTTGGAGAACAAATGGTGGTCAGGACTGATTTTGTTGCAGTAGAAGAAGAAGATCTTGCAGCCCCAACTTGTCCTCTAGAGCAGCAGATTGAAGAGTTTGACTTGACAAACTTCATGCTGGAGAAGGAGTTCAATCAAGAGCAAGATTGCCTTCAAACATTGGAGGAAGGAGAAGCTGCTCCAAATCCAAAAGAAGAGGAGCACAATCTAGCTATGGAGGAGAAAAACGCAGATCCAAGGGCTTTGAGCACAAAGCAGGTTACAGAAGAACCTTCAGTTCTTCTTTCCACTTCATCTCTCTCAAGTTCTAGCACTGAAAAGGAGTTTGATCTCTCAAACTCAATATTGGAGAGTGAAGGAAACCATGGTGGTCAAGTTGCAGATCAAGAGGACACCATGGAGGAAGTTGAACACGAGCAGCAGGACAGCAATGAGGCAGTTTACCTGTCAGATTTGGAGGACTGTTTTGATGGAGAAGAGCCGGTTGAGTTTTCACCATTCTCTCTTTCATCATCCACATTCCAAACACAAGAGTCTGCTGTCATGAAGGAGAGCATTCATTTGCAGCAGCCTGCATCTTACAACAGCCCTTTGGAATCAAAATTGGAAGATTCTAATCTTCCCTGTTCTTCATTGGAGGAAGAGAAAGGACAGAAGGATTCCACCATTTCTTCCACACCATCCATTCAAGGTCTGCAAGAGAACTCCATTCCTGGAGTTGAAAATCAGAGCAATGGGCATACTCAACGGATCAGACCTTGCCCAATCAGGTACTTGGCTTCATTGGAGCCAAGGGAGAAGCCAAAACCAGTCATGCTCGCTTCTGAGCATGAGGGTGAGATACAAAGTACCGAGGATCAGCTGCCATACCTCTTCAATTCAAATGCAGAGCAACTAAAAGAGGTATTGGATTTGCCTTCAGCTGATACCTTGATGATTTGGGTAGAAGACCAGCTTCTTGTTGATTTTCCATCCATCCAAACAGCCATGATCAAGCAATCAATTGCATGGCTGCCAATTTTGAAGAAAGGGAGCTATTTTGCACAACCAATTAGCAGGTTTGTTTAGCTTTCCTTTGCTTCCATTAGAGTAGAGTAGCTAGGTTTGCTTTCAGGTAAGAAGTGCTTGTGCACACTCTGCATGTTCCATTTGGGGCATGTATGATTTTCAGTTTTGTACATAGTTTTTGGTGTTGCTGGTTTTGCTCTTGCACAGTTCGTTTCAGTGGTTTTTGGTGAGAACAACTCCATGCCCTGGTGGGTTTCCAAGTGGCTCAGAGGAGAGATTTTCAAAGTTCAGATCAGTTTTCAAGCTATTACTTATGACTCCATGCCCAATGGATTGCTTCAGGCTACTGGTCTTTTCATCTAGCAGTCAGATGCCCCCGTTGAGTCGCCAAATTGTTATCCAAAATTCCCCCAGGGTAATTTTGATAACATGCATCAGAATATCCAAATCCCAAGAAAATTGATTGATTCAAAGCAAAATCAGTTTTAGGGGTCCCTTCGTAATTTTCTAACTCCCCGGCCAAAGAAGGAAGGAGCAAGCTTTGAGAAAGTGTGAAAAGTTGCAGAAAGGCAAATAGGATTGATCCAGAAAAAGTGAAAAATTGGCTAAGTCCTTCAGAGGGCAGCGGTCGGAGACAAGCGGGCCAGAATACCGAGGCCAGAATCGGCCGAAAAGAGACAAGTCACCCAAAAGCAATTGGGACAAATGGGCCGAAAATACCCGAACACGGTAAACTAGCCGAAATTGTCCCAAAGGTCCAAAATTAAAATAGGGCGTCCGGACAAAAAACCCAAATACGCGAAGAAGCCGAAGGAGCCGAAAGCCAATCAAAAGGTGCCACGTGTCTTTGGCCAAATGAGGAACAAGGAAGCCCATTTCAGTGGGCGGATCGGAGGTTTTTCCCAAGCGACTGGGACATCTGGAGGACGAATGGACGCGAAGTCACGCGGAAGACTTTGGCAGGAGAACCATTGAGAAATTGCCACGTGTCATCGAGGAAAAGCCGAAGGGTCAAAGGGCAAGATTTGAAGCGCTGGCCCGAGCCAATAGAAATTGGACACGTGTCCAATGGAGCATAGAAGTGCGGAGCTCGGGAGGAGTTGGAAGGTTTGGCCAAATCTAAGCCAAAAGGGGGTAAAAGTAAAGAAGACCCGGCGGTTCGTGAACCAACCAATGCATGCCACGTATCCCTAGTGGCGGGGCGTGGGAAAAAATGTGGAAAATATTCCAAGAGCACCAAAAGTCAAAATTCAAGAGACAGCCCACCGAAAAGTAGAGGAGAGAGAATTATTCAGCGAATCGCAGTCGCCACGTGTCATCCAGGTGGCAATGCGCGGGAAAATATTTTAAAAATCTGTTTTCGCCTGTTCCGTGCCCTAAATCCTCAAATCGTCATATCTTTTGATCCAGAGCTCGGATTTGCATGTTCCTTATATCAACGGAAAGCTAGTGAAATCCTCTACATGATTCTGGGGCTAATCTCGAGTTTTGGTGTAGTCTAGAGAGAGAAAATCGAGAAACGGCTCTGACGCGTGGTAATGACAGAAGTGACATTTCAGCGACCGTTTAATGCAGCCAGACGGGTCGCTGCTTTGCCTCCAATCCGTCGCTTCTACCATGATGAAATGATTTAAAATACGACCTGGAGGTGGTTGGAGGAGATCTGACTTTCCTCTTTCTTCCTTCTCTCATTCTTCCTATATATTGTAAGGAGTGGCAAAATATAAAAAAGAGTTGTTCATTCTTTCTGCTCGGCCCTCCCTTCTTTTCTTCTCTAGGGTTGAAAATGGAGTTCGAACCTCCTCCCTACTCTGTAATGGCGTTTTTTGCCTTTTACTAATGGAATGATGTTCTGTGCAAACTTCTGAAGCAACAAAACGTGTTTTGTGATGCATCTGTCCATCCTTTCTCGTTTTTGCTTGTTTTCTTCTTGCCTCTCTTCATTGCAGGTATTTATGCATGTTTGAACGTTCACTGCAGATCTGGAGCTGTGTTCATGGAGTTTTGGGACACTTTCTGTGTGAAATCTATCCTTGGGCCTGTGATGCATCTGTCCATCCTTCCCATTGCTCACCTCTTTTTGTCCCATGGCAGTTTTGATAGATGTCCAACATTCTCCTTCTCTGGTGTATCACCGTTTTAGTGTAGGCTTTTGCTGTTTTTCCCTTCTCTCTCTCTCTCTATCTCCTTGGCATGGTTAGATTAGGATTAGATTAGCTTTCCTGCACTGGAATAGCTTGTGGCAGGTAGTTTAGGAGCAGGAACCAGCCTTCTCTGGAGATTCCTCTCTCGGTTTTACAAGTCCCACACTTGGAGAGAGGTTTCCATGTTGTGCAATCACACTGGATGCCTGAACATCAACCTAGAAGCCTGATGTGCATCCAGGGGTGCTGTGATTTTGCACTAACAAGTCCTCCTTTGTGCCTTGCTAGTTCACACAATATATAGCAAAATACTTCACCCAACCCCTCCTAAAAATAGGTTGCAGTCAGACTTGCCCGTGCATGTTAATTTTAGCCTTTATCATGAATAAATAAAGGAATAAAAATAACCATGCTTTTACAATGAAGAAAAAATAGCCTTAGTTCCAAAAATACACTTAGTCAAAGTGTAGTTGACTACTTTAATTCTATTACAATAATTATGGGTGAATACTTTAGCTAATAGTACCCCTTGTTTGGTGTGCAAGTTTCCTCCAATGTACATGTAACTTTGTCTTCTTGTTGTTGATTAAATAATCGAACTTCATCACTGATGTGACACTTTCATACTCATCCACTTGCAAGGGTATTTATATATTTATCTCTGATCTTTCCTCTTGTGAAGGCATACAAAAATAAATTTTGTGCAAACAACATAATACTTTTGATCTACAACACTTTGAAAAATTATTCACCCCATTGCATGGGACAACTTGACCATGTGCACGTGCTTAATTTTTGTCTTTTGAGTTTAGGGGCCACTTGTGCATATTCAAAAATAATAATCCTTTGTCTGAGGTACCTTGGAAAACTTAATGTTTTTGAAAAGTTAAATGTAAGGGCCCTCCACTTAACCTTGGTCATCTTTTGATTTATATGGCACTTACCTCATTCTGAATAATGTTTGGGCACCTTTTACAAACATTAAGGTTGAGCCCTAACCACATGGTTGACTTGACTAATCATGGGATAAATAATAACACTCGGCCCTTTTTGATCATCATGTGGCATACATTATACTTTTGGTGATTGTCCCCTTTTTTACTTCTCATGGTACATAATTGGTCCACCCACCTTACCTTGGCATATCCTTTGGTTAAGTAATGATTTGGGAACTTTGTTGACTTGGCACAAAACTTGATTATTTTCTTAGGAAAATAATGATTATTTGTTTAAATCAAAGGCCATCTTTGGAAACATTGGTATATACTATAATTCTCAGTATAATTATTCATTTGAAATTCTTAGCCCCCTTCTTCATGATGAATAGACCCTTCAGAAGCTTTTTCAGATGGAATGGACTTCACCCTAATCGTGGCTTTATATTCAATTGACACATGTACTTGCCTTTTGATTATGATTGAGTTTTTTTACTCACGTATTGAGTTAAGGGAGAAAAGGGCAAATAACCCTAATCACTTGATCATTTTTTGAGCTCTTTGCGAGCTAAAGCTATGCCAAAATTTTCTTCGACCTCCATTGATCGCTTTGAGCTTGGTAAGTGTTCTTCATGCATATATTCCCTAGGTTTTGTTGCCATTATTGATTTTTAGAGCTTTGAAAGTGATCTTTGGTTGTAGTATGGTATTATGAGCTCCTTCATTTTTCTCAAATATGTGTGGCTCATGCTTCCTTATCGCTATTGTTGTCTTTGAATTTGGGTATAAATTATTGTATTTAAAAGATGGTCACATTTTTGAACTAAAATTTATATATGGTAAGGCCTCGGGACGGTTTTTACTATGATCCACTAGAATGAAAATTTAAGCCATGCATTTTTTAGAGTAAAATAAGGTTAAAACTCTGATTTATTCCTAGTAAATTGTGTAAAATTTCTCACCTTTGAGCTGGGCTTTTTGATTGTTGACATTCTAACTCTTCTTGACTTATATTTACTTACATGGTCATGCTTATCACTTGCTTTAGGTACCCATTGTTTGACATTGGGCCTCCACTAAAAAATAAACAATTTTTATGAAATCTATAACGAACTCATTTGGGTCGTTCTTACTCTGAATGATCGATTCTCAGTCTTCATTTTTTCTACTTTGACACCATGATTTGTTCCTTTATGATCGTGTTTATGTTCATTTTCGATCGCCATTACTATTGTTTCATTCTGCAAAATTGTTGTCAAAGGCTAAAATTGTCAAAGTTGGGTATAAAATTTTCCATACTTCTTCTATACTTTCATGATGCCTTAGAAGGATCTTCCAACATAGTTCAATTAGGACCAAATCAACATATAAGTGCACTGATGCCAATTAAAATCATTTTATTGGGCTTGTGTTTGCATTAGATAAAATTATTACAGGTTCTTGAGCTTGTATTGAGCACCTCGGCTAGCTCGGGCCCTCATGATAAGTCTCTTCCAGGACTATCTCAGTCGAGATAAGAGAGAGCTCAGTGAGTCTTAGGCATGTCGGTGAAGTAACCATAAATGAGCTCGGGTAAGTCGATAAGGGACCAATGTAAAAGAACGAGCCCAAATGCAAAAGGAGTTCGATGGACAACTTAGCTTAGAGGTTCGAGATAAGAGAGAGCTCAACGGATCATGGAACATAGCTCACTACAATGGAGTTAAGGAAGAGCTTGGGATCGATATTCTAAGATGAGATTGAACAATTTGCGTGAGGAGACTTGAGCTTGGAGACTCAGCTCGATATTGGTATGGCCGAGTTGAGGCATACATGAAAGCAGTTCACGGTTGAAAAGCAAAGGTGAGCCACAATTGGTAAATATCAGGTGAGCTTGAATACTAACTCTACGGCACAACAAACTCGGTGATGTGAAAAGGGGCTCGGTCTTGAGCCAGTTGTAGAACAATGCACATGTCCTTAGAAATGGCCATACACTTTTGAAAGATGCTTGAGTATGAGCTCGATATAGTAGGTCGAAGGCACGAATTCCATGTTTGAGTGTTGAGATCTCGGTGGCACAGAGAGCTCAGACATTGAGACTAGGGAATAGAAATGGTGCCACAAACTTGCATTCTGAGCACGCCATGTCAGACGAACCATTGGGATGGCTCAGCTGGGAGAAAATCAACAAAGGCCGAGTCATACAAAGCACTTGTTTGAAGGGGCTGATTCACAGGGTGGCTCGGCGTATTAGTTTTAGAAGAAAGTAACTCGGTGGAAAGTTTGCAGAGGCACGATGAATGAAACTCGGGAATGAGGCATCATTTTTGGAACTCGTGAATGATTGACGAACTTGGATTGAGCATGGAGATGATGGGATAATGATTTCGAGTTCAAACCTTCGTGTGAGCTCGTGAGAAGAAGAGTGTTCAACTCGGTTGATGTAAAGAATGATAGAGCTCGTGCGAGAATTCTACTCGGCACAAAGTCCACTTTGGAAGCTCACTTAATGTGTTTGAGGGACATCACTCGGTGGTGAGCGTGGGTAGACAAGGAGAGCTCGGTTGATGCAAATAATAATGGAGCTCGATTGATGAAGTTCAAAATTTGGGAAAGGCTTGAGTCAATCACGAGCTCGGAAAAGAATGAGTGGAGCTCAACAACTCTCAATGTTAGGACCCCGATATTCGAATGTTTTCATACTTAAAAGATTATCAATCAAAAGGAATGGAAGAATATAGAGATGGGAGAAGGAAGAAAAACAATGCTTTTGGAAATATAGATAGCAGAGTATCTCCCTACTCACATTGAACCAAGAAAATATAGAAAAGGATCAATTACTTCACCACCGATGCAAATCTGCAGACACAAAGTTCTAAAGATTCACACAAACTAGAACACAAAGTTTCTATTGAATGCAAAACAAATGATCCATTGAATCGAGCAAGGAGAGAGAAAGATATAACAGAGGAAAATAAGAAAGAAAGAACTTCTATATTGAATTACTTCAAAATTTACAACCTTCCTAGAAAACCAGAATCCCTTTTTCCCATGGCCAAAGCCATATATTTATAACAATTTGTTACATCCATACTTTTCCCCAAGAAAAGAATATCCGAAAGGGATAATGTTTGTTGCAGATCCACTTTTGGAAAGTGACATGAAACAAACACTCATGAAAACAGGAGGTTCAAAAGGTGAATATCTCATCAGTTTGAGCATGATTATTTTAGCAGGGGACATCTCATGATTTTCTCCTTCACGTGGTCCTACCATTTCCACCTTTTAACCACTTTCATAGCACTCAAGTGCTTATTGATAAGTTTTATCCCATTTTATCACGTATGCCCGATAAAATCTATTTTCTGATGATTAAACTTTACATCTCTTCAAACTTATCAATTCGGCTTCAAAACCAACCAAAAATGCATCTCATGGAGAAACGACAAAGAAATACAGAGAAAAGAAAGGAAGAATGAGCCATTTTTGTGCTTTGCAGAGCTCTGGTTCGTTAATGGCGATAAAAAACTAAAAGAGGGCATTTGGCTATCTTTCCCCTTTTACCTTCAAATTTGGACCCTACACGTGGCAAGATCCAAGCAACGATGACCTCTGGGAAGAAATTTTGCATTTCCTGACATTTGGGAGAAAAAGTGCATTTTCTTGATTTGCTCCACCCCCCGCAGCTCCGCCAAAGGCCGACACGTGGCATCATCTGAGTGGTTGAGGAAATGCAGGTCAAAACTGCCATTTGAACTCTTTTAACAAAAAGGCTCAAATTCTCAAAATCTCTCACCACCCGCTTTGACTTTTCAACATGGACACGTGGCACCATATGATTGGTTATGGGGATGCACTTCTGCTTTTTAGACTTTATCTATTTTGAGAAAGGGAAGAATTCCAACTTTTCCCCAAAAGTCCGCACCTCCATGCCATTGACTTTTCAACATAGGCCATGTGTCCCTCTCTATTTGTTGCAGGCCTCAACTTAGAAATTTTCCTTTCACTGGGAGGGCCACGTGGGCCATTTTAGAACTTTTCACCTTTTGTGGAAACAAGGCTAAAATTCAAAGTCTCCCACCACCCTTCCAAAGCGCAAGCTATGAACTAAGAAAAACCACCATGTGTCCCTCTCTCATTTTTCAACACGTGAGCCACCTGATTGTCATGGGATGTGCCTTGCTTTTTATCTATTTTTTGGAAAAGGGAAAATTCCAACTTTCCCCCAAAGTCCATGTCCCCCATTGACTTTTCAACATGAACATGTGTCCTTCTCTTGATTGGTGGGGCCTCAACTTGAAAATTTATCCTTTTCGCCATAATGCCTTAGAAAATAAAATGGATCCGCCGACCCGAACCTCCGCCAAAACTACTCCAACTAATCAGGGACCGGCGGGGATGCGGGGAAAATCTGGCATTTTTCCAAAATCACCAAAAGTAATAAGTTCACAAAGAAACCCACCCAACCGCATCCAATGGGAAACAAACACGTAGCCTCACCTTCCCGAGCAAGAATTTGATGGGGAAAAGAACGTAGAAAGTTGCAGAAATGGGAAAATGCCATTTTTGCTCCCGATGAAGGATTTCTTTCTCTGCAAAAGGTTAGAAACAAAAGATGCAAGGTCCCACATTTCAAACTCATCAAAGGAGAACCAAAATCATTTCCCACCTATTGAAAATAGGTAAAACATTTTAATGGCAACAGACTGAGGAAAATGATTAAAAACCGTGGGAAATGAAAACAAGAGTCATGAGGAGTTTAAAACATGAATTTCTTCCATGGCAGGGCTCCAATTTTCATGAATTTAGATTTGAAAAGGTGGGGAAAATTGAGAGGACAACAACTGGCTCCTTCTGGGATGATTTGGCAGAGGAAAGAGGAAAAATCAAGAACCTTAGAGAATTCTGGGTAATCAGATTGGATCAATGTCTTATCCATTGGGCAACGGAGTCAAAAAGAAGCAAAACCAACACAGAAGAGAACACAGAAAGGGAAACAACCAAAACAAAAACAAGGAAAGAAAAAATGCTATACAGAATGTACAGAGGGACCACCAAAACTACTAGGTTTTGAACAACTTCAAAAATTTCCCACTATAAGGAAGTGGGAGAGGAGAACCATCCATGTAATCCAGGTAAAAATAATTCTCACCAAAAAATGTCTAATTTTGAAAGGACCAAGCCAAAGGGAATCAAATTTACCATGGCTGCCTCGAGGTTCATGTCTTTTGTCCCAAAGAAGAACACTGTCTCCCACTTGAAAAGTTTTGGTTTAGCCTTTTTGTCAAACAAGCTTTTACCTTGAGTTGATGAGCTGATATTCCTATCAACCACTTGCAATCTGTCTTCATTCAACTTCTGAGGTACATAATTCTTTTGTCTAATGAATTGGTAAAGTTGGCATCCTCAATGGCCTTCATCAAATGTAAGGCTGGAAGTTCCAATGTCACAAGCTGAGCTTCAACTCCATATACCACTTGAAAAGGAGACATTCCAATGGCTCTCTTAGGTGTAATCCTATCTACCCATAAAGCATCATATAGTTTCTTATGCCAATTTCTCTGAGAGTCATTAACAAGCTTCCAAACAATGGTGACCAAGTTCTTGTTAGTTGATTCTTTGCCCCATTCCTCGGGGATAGTAATCAAGAGTGAGCAAGGGAAATGCCATAGCCATAGCAAAAATCCATCATCTCAACAAAAGAAAAATTGGAAGCATTGTCAATGATAATCTTGTTTGGTATCCCAAACCTTATTAAGATGTGCTCCTTGATGAAGTTGCATACTACTTCAAGTAGTACTTTTAACTGGAATGGCTTCCACCCACTTGGTGAAATAATCAGTGGTAGTCAAAACATGAGTATGCCCTACACTTGAAGGTGGATTGAGTGTCCCAATGAAGTCCAAACCCCATTGTTGAAAAGGTTCCTCAATCACTACTAGTTTGAGAGGTAAAGCAACCAATTTGGGTCTTCCAACAAAGGTTTGACATGCTTCACACTTTCCTACCCACTTTGATGCATCTTTGAACAAGGTAGGCCAATAATATCTAACACGGAGGATTTTGTGGGCTCATGATAGCAGAAGAGAAATGACCTCCACAGGCTTGGTCATGAAAAGCTGAGAACAACTTCCTTTGCTGCTCTTTGTCAACACATTTCAAAAACCTTCCATCTATGCCTCGTTTGAACAATGCATTTTCCCACAACACATATTGGGCAGACCTTAATTTGATGGCTCTCTTCTCCTTGGCACTCAAATGGGATGGAAATTCTCCATAAGTAAGAAAGTGTGCAATGCCAACATACCATTCATCAGTTGAGCTGAGGAAAAGAACAACAGGATATCAACTTCCTCCTTAGACAATTTGGCATCAACTCCTTCAGCAATGAGTTCACATAAGCCCTTTCCTCGAACTAGCTTGGTGGGTTTGATGTCAAGATCATACTCCTAAACTTTGGCTACCCAATTACCTCTCTTGGTTCCAAATTCTTGTTGTGTAAGAATGGATTTAATAGTTGTATCAGCACAAAGCACAATAGAATGAGAGTTGAGGATGTAAAATGAAACTGTTTCACAACTTTGACCACTACAAAAGCATGTTTCTCCATCATGGTGTACTTCATCTCATGGGATTTCAAAATATAACTCATGAATGCTATGGGGAGTTCATGACTTTCAGCATTCTCCTGGGTTAACACAACAACTAGAGTACTTTCAGTGGCATAGAATAATAGATAATGAAGTCTTTGTTATAATCAGGGCATGCCAAGATTGGAGTCTTTGCTATAGCTCTCTTGATGTCTTCAAATGTAACCTTTCCTTCAGAGGACCAACCAAAAGTCTACTTCCCTTTCATCATGTGGGCTATGTTCAAAGTAAGTTCAGAAAAATCAGGTATGAATCTTCTTAAGAAGTTGATCTTGCCAAAGAAAGAGTGCACACCCTTCTTGCTTGTGGGGAGAGGGATCTGCTGAATCATCTGGACTCTTTCTAGATCAATTTTGATTCCCTCCTTGAGACAATGTGTCCCAATAATTTTCCCTCGGTGACACAAAAGATAGATTTCTTGGGATTCAAGGAGATGCCATGCTCTCTACACTTTTGGAGAATAGTTTCAAGGTGTTGGAAATGATCAACTCTAGTTTTTGAAAACACAATCAGATCATCAAGATATACAACTATGCATTTTCCCTTGAGACTGCCAAAGGCCAGGTCCATTGCCCTCTGAAAGGTGGCACCAACATTGATGAGGCCAAAAGGCATTCTCCTATAAGCAAAAGGTGCCCCAAGGAGTGGTAAAGGCAGTCTTATGTTGATCTGCAACTTTACTTCTACTTGATTATATCCTGAGAATCCATCAAGCATGGACAACATTTCTGAACCTATAACAGCCTACAACACTTGATCCATTACGGGGAGAGGATAATTATCCTTCAAAGAGGCTTGATTCAAGTTCCTAAAATCAACACAAATCCGATCTCACCATTCTTCTTCCTGATAGCACAATATTAGCAATCCACGTTGAATGGTGAATGGGGAAAATGATCTTAGCCTTCAATAACTTTTGGATCTCTTGAAAATTGTATCAACAATTTTAGGGTTATACTTGCCTCTACTTTTTCCGGAAGGGCTTGATCCTAGGCTTTAGAGGAATGAAATGTTGCATCTCTTTTGGTTGAAAATATTTGAGATCATCATAAGAATATGCAAGAACATCAACATACCTTTTCAACAGATTTGCTACTTTTTCCTCTCCTCTTGTGTGCAACACTTTCCAATGTTTACCAACATAGGTTTGTTAAGACTCCCTATGTTTATCTTTTCATAGTCAACAGACTGTTGAGCTCCTTTGGAAGCTTTGGACTTGATGTACCCATCATGTTTATCAAATAACTCTTCCAAACTTACCAGTCCTTTAGGTATCTTATTACCTTTTAGTTTTATGCAGCCATCATGATCCATTTCTTCTTTGTTATCTTCTTCATTTGGAGGCACACACTCTCTAGGAAGATTCCCACCTCCTTCAAAGTACAACTGGTCAAAATTATCTCTAAGTTCAAGGAAGGAAAGCAAGTGTTGATCATCATTAAAGACCTACTATGTTTGTTTGCATTGTCAGGCACACTAGGCCTATGAATCATCTCAATGGTGAATTTATCTTGGGAGAAATCTAGATGAGGGATCAAGTAGAGACCCCGAGACAACCAAGGAATCAGCCCTAGTGTTCCTTTCCCTTGGCATGGCTTCAATTGAAAAGGCATCAAGGAACTCAATGGAATCCCAAACCAGGTTCCTGTAATGCTTCAACCTTCTATTCTTCACTTGATAGAGATCTCTGACCTATTTTACAATCAGCTCTACATCTCCACGAGCAAGGAGATTCTTGATCCCCATCTCTTTTTCCATGCTTAAACCGAGGATGAGAGCCTCATACTCAACTGTATTATTTGTGTTTTCAAATTAGAGCTTGAAAGAGAAAGGGTGAATTTTCCCTTCAGGAGAAATAAGCACCACACCAGCTCCAGAACTAGCTGAGGAGCAGCTTCCATCAAATTCCAAAGTCCAAATGCCATTAGGATCAAGAAACACTTCCTTAGGATGGTTAGCCTCATCTTGTGACATGATCATGTAGTTACCATGACCAATGTCTACATAAAGTATTTGTGCCTTTGGGTCATCTATTTTTTGCACAATATATTCAGTTTGTTTCTCAGGAAATAGCTTCTTCATTTTCCCATTCACTAGAATAAGAGCATGTGACCAATCCATCATGATTTCTCCTCCCACATTTTTGCAAAAATTTCTACTCAACAGCATGCCGTAGGAAGGGGGAATATCAACTACCAAGATGGTGGCTAAAACTCTCTTCTCTGGAAAAGCAACAAAGGCTACTTGTGCATCCTTGATCCTCCCAACCAATGGTACTTCTCTACTTTCCATTGAGTAACATGAACCAAAAGCATGGGTTAGGGTTAAGCCTAGGGCATGAGCTACCTTAAGCAGCATCACATTGTCTGAAGCACCAGAATCAATAACACAATTGTTGAGTTTGTGGCCAGCTATGAGGAGGGTGACATAAAATGGTTCGATCTTCCCATCAGATGAAGTGACTACTACCACAAGGCTTGGGTTGAGATGAAGGAGATGGAGTGGGCAAGAGACCTTTGGAACTAGGGGATGAAGGCTTGGATTTGGAGTTCACAAAGTCTACCATCTTAGCAAAGGCCTTGGGATGGGTTTGGTAGAATTCAACCTCTGAGATCTGGATCTTAGTTTTCTTAAGATGGTCAATAATGTCAAAAGAACCAGAGGTAGATGGAGCATCATTGATAGGAGTAGATGAAACTTTTGACTTATCAACTCTATCATTTGAAGGGAAAGAAGCTTTAGGAGCAGAAACAGAGGAGGAAGGAACAACAAAACTTACCTTGGATGTGGAAGAAGTTGGAATAGGAGCTCCTCTCTTTGCAATCACTGGAATGACCGTAGGAGGCTCCTTAGATCTTTTAGCAGGCTGCACCACTTTCTCCTTCTTGTTGGCTTGCTCATGAGTCATGACAACATATGATTCATTGTTCATCTCTGTAACTCTTTCTTCATAATCATCCTCTTCATCTATACCTTCAGTGGTGAGAAAATGGACATGAGATCCATTCAACTCTTCTAATTCTTCATCAGCTTCCTCTTCATGTTCTTCACAGATTCCATCCTCTTCCTCATCATCAGCTCTAACACTTCACATGTCAGCATTGACTGGAACTTTAACAGGTGGACCTTCAATTGCCAGTCTGGTCTGAGTAGAGGGACAACCGATTTCTGGGTTGAAAATTCTTCCTAGGAACATCCTGATAAGGAGCATGCTAGGTGAACTACTTCTTGAGGGAAATAAGATCATTAGCAAGTTTTTGTACCAACTGATCTACACTAGCCCTAGGAGAAGATGTGGAAGAAGGAGATGCTTTGGATTTGGATGAATCTCTCCTTAGCTTTCCAGACATGATCAGATCATCTTCAACACTAACAAAAATCTCTGATCAACATCCAAGGTGGCAAGATTGGCTCTCCTAAGTGCATAGCTCACTTCAGAAATTGGGCATTAAGGAAGAAACATCTCTAAATCTGATCCACAGGGTGTGTGTTTAGTGGGATCTTGTTAACCAGCCTGTTGAATTTGGCCACAAATTCCCTCATGGGCTCATGTGACTCTTTCTTGATTTGAGAAATCTAGGCCAAGAGGGCATGTACATCCTCAACATGTTTGAAACACTACTCAAACTAGGTTGTCATGGTGTTCCAATTGGTGATGGATCCAACAGGGAGATGATAAAACCAATCAACAACATTATCTTGTAATGTCTCCACAAAAATTCTAACAGAGATATCCTCATGTTCAACCCCGAGAACACCACAAGCAACAATGAAGGCCGCAATATGTTCATCTGGATGAACCTTCCCATCACCTCTGAATTTAGGGAAATTATTTCTATTGCCTCTAGGAAATTCATGCAATGGTGGGGAAGAGCAAGAGGCCCAACCCTTTGGCCCCAAGGCAGAGGAGCTGCCATCCTTGGAAAGATTGTTTGAGAGGAACTGAAACACCAACGAGAATCAAAGCATGCAAATTAGGACTGATTTGATCTTGAGGGATGTCACTCCTAGAAGTTTTGTCTCTAGCAGAGAGGAGTGCTTGCAGATCTTGTTCCTCTTCTTTTTCTTGATGAAGAAGGGAGGGAGAAACCTTGATGATCCAAAAGTTGGAAATGAGGGTCTTCTTCCCCAAGGGTTCTTCTACCCCGAGTGTATCTTGGAGTCACTAGATCAAAGATGATCAAGAAGTTGTTATTAAAAACTGGAATCCATTTGCAATGAATTCCCCAAGGAGTCACCAAAAATGTTGGGTTTCAGAATGGAACATGGGTTGAAACCATAGTCAGGGACAACAAGTCCCTCCTCTTTAATGGGAGAGGTTCCCTTATTGAAAGCAAGAAAAAAAATGTACAGATATACAACTCTCAATGTTTGGACCTTGATATTCTGGAATGTTTTCATACTTAAAAGATTATCAATCAAAAGGAATGGAAGAATATAGAGATGGGAGAAGGAAGAAAAAAACAATGCTTTTGGGAAATATAGATAGCAGAGTATCTCCCTACTCACATTGAACCAAGAAAATATAGAAAAGGATCAATTACTTCACCACCGACACAAATCTACAGACACAAAGTTCTAAAGATTCACACAAACTAGAACACAAAGTTTCTATTGAATGCAAAACAAATGATCCATTGAATCGAGCGAGGAGAGAGAAAGATATAACATAGGAAAAATAATAAGAAAGAAAGAACTTCTGTATTGAATTACTTCAGAATTTACAACCTTCCCGAAAAACCAGAATCCCTTTTTCCCATGGCCAAAGCCATATATTTATAACAATTTGTATACATCCATACTTTGTCCCCAAGAAAAGAATATCCGAAAGGGATAATGTTTGTTGTAGATCCACTTTTGGAAAGTGACATGAAACAAACACTCATGAAAATAGGAGGTTCAAAAGGTGAATATCTCATCAGTTTGAGCATGATTATTTTAGCAGGGGACATCTCATGATTTTCTCCTTCACGTGGTCCTACCATTTCCACCTTTTAACCACTTTCATAGCACTCAAGTGCTTATTGATAAGTTTTATCCCATTTTATCACGTATGCCCGATAAAATCTATTTTCTGATGATTAAACTTTACACCTCTTTAAACTTATCAATTCGGCTTCAAAACCAATCCAAAAATGCATCTCATGGAGAAACGACAAGAAATACAGAGAAAAGAATGAAGAATGAGCCATTTTTGTGTTTTACAGAGCTCTGTTCATTAATGGCGATAAAAACTAGAAGAGGGCATTCGGCTATCTTTTCCCCTTTACCTTCAAATTTGGACCCTACACGTGGCAAGATCCAAGCAATGATGGCCCTGGGGGAAATTTTGCATTTCCTAACATTTGGGAGAAAAAGTGCATTTTCTCGATTTTCTCCGCCCCCGCAGCTCCGCCAAAGGCCGACACGTGGCATCATCTAAGTGGCTAGGAAATGTGGGTCAAATCTGCCATTTGAACTCTTTTAACAAAAAGGCTCAAATTCTCAAAAATCTCCGCCGACCCACTTTGACTTTTCAACGTGAACACGTGGCACCATGTGATTGGTTATGGGGATGCGCTTCTACTTTAGACTTTATCTATTTTGAGAAAGGGGAAGAATTCCAACTTTTCCCCAAAAGTCCATGCCTCCGCCATTGACTTTTCAACGTAGGCCACGTGTCCCTCTCTATTTGTTGGGGCCTCAACTTAGAAATTTTCCTTTCACTTGGGGGGGCATGGGGCCATTTTAGAACTTTTCACCCTTTGTGGAAACAAGGCTAAAATTCCCAAAGTCTCCCACCGGTCCGCCAAAGTGCCTATGAACTGAGAAAAACCACGTGTCCCTCTTTCATTTTTTTAACACGTGGAGCCACCTGATTGGTTGTGGGGATGTGCCTCGCTTTTTATCTATTTTGGAAAAGGGAAAATTCCAACTTTCCCCCTGAAGTCCATGCCCCCACCATTGAACTTTTCAACATGAACATGTGTCCTTCTCTGATTGGTTATGGGCCTCAACTTAGAAAATTTTCCTTTCACCATAATGCCTTAGAAAATAAAATGGATCCACCGACCCGAACCTCCACCAAAACTACTCCAGCCAATCAGGGACCAAGGGATGCGGGAAAATCTGACATTTTTCCCAAAATCACCAAAAGTAATAAGTTCACAAAGAAACCCACCCGACCACATCCAATGGGAAAAAAACATAGCCTCGCCTTCCCGAGCAAGAATTTGATGGGGAAAAGAACGTAGAAAGTTGCAGGAAATGGGAAAATGCCATTTTTGCTCCCGATGAAGGATTTCTTTCTCTAGCAAAAGGTTAGAAACAAAAGATGCAAGGTCCCACGCATTCCAACTCATCAAAGGAGAACCAAAATCATTTCCCACCTACTGAAAAATAGGTAAAATGTTTTAACGGCAACAAACTGAGGAAAATGATTAAAAACCCATGGGAAATGAAAAACATGAATTTCTTCCATGGCGGGCTCCAATTTTCATGAGTGATTTAGATTTGAAAGGGTGGGGAAAATTGAGAGGACAACAGCTTAGGAAAGCTCGCTTTGGGAACCAGGCATGGCAAAAAGCGTTGGACTAAGGTATAGGTAAGGAGCTCATGAGTCGTGTTACCGTGAGCTGAAGGAAGATGATAGCTGAGCTTAGACAAAGAACCAAGGAGTCACTTTTCAAAGTTTCCTTTTAGAAATTTCCCTTTCAGATTTTCAGAGTTTTTTGGGCCTAAAGACGCCGTGAGCATTGGATATTTTTGAATCCCGAAAGCCCGAAACTTCGAATTTTGGAGTTTTGGGTTTTCAAGATTCGGAGATAATGCCTTTTGGGGTTTGGAGTTTTTGGGTGATGAGAACTCCGCGCTGAGTTATGGTTGAGCTAGTCAATCGGTTCCAAGTTGTGCACCGAGTTTTGAGAGAGGTGATAGATCGTGATGGCGAGTCATGTGCCGAGTTGTGAGGAAGATCGAGTCAAATGCTGAGTGGTGTAAGGGTAGTGGATGTTAGCAAGAGTTGGCGAGAAATGAGTTCAAGTTTGAATTATACGTGAGTCTCAAATGTTCAAACCGAGTCACATAGGAGTGAGAAGTTAAATCGGTAGAGCTTTGTTTAGGCTTGTTTTGGGAGCTTGGCTCGGCATCATAGTAGGTGCCACTCGGAAGACGGAAGCTTGGTTTAGAGCTAGGCGGGGAGTTGTGTCTTGGGAGCATCGGTCAGTCTGTGTGTTTGAGAGACATCGCTCACATGGCGGCGAGGTGGTCCAAGTAGAATGGGATCTCGGTTGCGTCGGTCGATCAATGAAGGAGACTCGTTTCAAAACCGAGCCGGTCAAGATGTGGCGGTGAATGGGAGCTCGGTTTCATCGGAAGTTTTGGGAGGAGTTCGTTTCAAAAGAACTCGGTGGACGCGATGAATGTTGGGAGCTCGGTGGATGGAAATCAGTTCTCATCTCGGTGCGGCGGTGGAAGAGTTTCATACAGAGCTCGCTAAGTCAATGGTTTTGTGCTAACAAGGAGCCCGTCGGCATATGCAAAGGGCTCGAGGAAATTACGGAGCTTGGATCCAATTCGGTGAGTTGGCTCGGCGAGCCAACCACCGAGTTGGGCCATTTTATGGTTTTCATCATCACAAACCGGTCTACATGGGGCCCACTATAATTTTGATTAATTTAATATTTTTATGTAAATATTTTAAATAATAATATTTATTATTATTATTTAAATATTATTTTAATTAATTAAGAAGACTATGTCAACAAGCAATCAAGGATGCATGATGGAACCTTTTCGGTGGTTCAACCGAATGTAATAAATGAAACATCATGTGCCTTCCATTTAGGAAGTAACTTTATGATTCCTTCTCTCCTCTCTCTCATTTTATTCTATATATGTAAATCGGAAGTTCATTCCAAAGGGTTCCAAGAAGTATGTTCTGACAAGTCATACAAGTTGAAAAAAGTTAGACACTTTCCAAGCTTCCCCTCTCTTCACAAGCTGAGATGCTATGATTTGTAGGCTTTCAAGCCTTTCTTCTAAAATTGTAATGGTAGCTTATGCCATTTTCCCCTAATGTAATGATGCACTGTGAAAGTGCTTGAAGTAATGAGAATTATGTTTTGTGATCAGATGAATTTCCTTTCATGATTTTTCTTCTTCTATTCACCTCTCTCACATTTTCAGTGAATAGTGCAAGTTCGGAGTTTCCATTGCGGGTTTGTGAAATTCCACGCTTATCAAGTGGTGGAATATTGCATGTAGTTGAGTTGTGGTGTTGGTTCACCCTTCTCAAGTTCATCCTTTTCCACTAGGAGATTGGTAGCTTATTGTCTGATCGAGTTTAACAAAGGAACATCCGCCCCTGGTTTGTGGTATTTTATACCCTTTCTAGTTGCGATAGGTGAAGGTGGTCAATGATGTAAGCATCCCTCCCACATTAACCCTTCCAGATGTTAAACATCCCTTAATTTGGTGCATCACCACTTCTAGCATATGTTTTATTTCCTTGCAAATCTCTTTCCCTAATCCCATGAAATGTTAGCATAGGACTAGATAGAACTTTTATCTTGCATTAGAAATAGCATTGTGTTTAGTTTAGGAAGAGGAAGTCGGCCTTCTCTGGAGGTTCACCTCGAGCCCAAGTCCTACAGCTTGAGAGGTGATCCCATGTGTCCCAATCACACCGAATGTCGTGATTCATTCTCAGGCCATTCGAGGGGTGCTGTGATTTTGTGACAACAAAACCTACGATATGGCCACCATAAATAAAGGGTGAGATCGTATACTTGAATATCTCTACCTCATTTTTATTCTTGCATTATTACAAATCTGGGTTTGCTTCTATTTTGAGGTCATTGACCTAGCACGGTTTTTGAAGGCCATCTTTGGAAACATTTTCATATCCTAGACGCCATTTATTGTGTTTTTAAATCAGTGTATGTTGGCATTGAAACACGGCTCTAGAGTCTTAAATGAGGGTTTAGCATATTAGTATCTTGAACCTCTACATTTTCACATTTTCTGCCACTGTTGATCTTTCTGGTTGAGTTACTTGGGTATTTTTCCGAGTTGTAGATACATTACAATGTTCACTGTAACCTCGTCATTATGTGCATTCATTGATCTCATGTGAGTTATGTGCAATTGCATCATTATGGTGTTTATAGGATGGATTTCATCAAGTTCTATAATCAGTATACACTCATGAATGACCTTGAATGTTTACTGTAATTTCATCTCCTTCTTTGAAACTATATTCTTTGGAAAATCTAGAGCATAGTTGATCTTGAATTCTTACATTCATTGTGATTTATAACCTACTTTTAAATGATTGAATCCTTTGTCAAGTGCATTTTTGGGACTGTATATCTATACTGAAGAGCAATGACTTGCATATCTAACCTAAACGTTTTCTAGAATTGATCTAAAGTTATGAGATTTCTTTGATGACATTATGATTTTGATCTCGAAATGTACTTATACTTGTTGATACTTTGTTGAAACTTTATCCCAAGCATGCCATAATTCTACCTAAAGTGAACTTTGCTTGTTGGAAATCCAAACCTGAATTTGCGGTTTATACGGCCGTCTTAAATTTGATAATAATATTTACTTTTGAAATGGACTTTGACTTTGATTGTACGTGATTTGTGCTTTGACCTTGCTTAACTAGAACACATGGTTCTTGTAGTTGTTATTTTGAGTTATGTGCACTTGATTGTAATCCATATAGTTAGTACATATTTTAAATTTTCTTCTTCTACAACCTAAACCTGCACACTTAATCAAACAGTTAAAAAACAATAAGCTTTTTGGCCTCTCTTGTATTCCATAGTAATTTTCTTTTCTTTCTTTTTCTGTTCTATCATGATTCATGTGAATGTCATGAGCTTCTACCAAATAGTACTTTAATGTACTTTTTGATCTCAAATGATCCATTTGCACAAACTATATAGCACATGAGTGCAGATTAAACCCTGAGCTCTTTGACTGACATTCTTTTCCTTTTCTCTTTTTAGGTACATTGATGGACTGAAAGATGCAAGAATATGAGATGAAGGAGCTGGAACTAGAGCAATGAAGAATAGAAGAAAACCCAAAGGAAATGATGGGTTTCTTCTATACTCTTTTGCTTTTAGCTTTATGTACATGTATCTTTTATTTCAATAATCATAAGTTACATCCCACGACTTGTGTGGGAAACATTGAATTTCTTAATGAATAAATGATATTATTTTTGTAATTGAGTTGTGTACTTCCTTTTACTTTCATCTCTTATGATATGTAATGATGGTACAATGAATTAAACAACTCAATAACATACTTAATAACACTTAATCATAGGAAATGATCAAATTGAAAGTACACTGTAACTTAATAATGAACTCTCAACCATGCAAACAACAACTATGTTTGTTGTTTTTGAGTCCAACTCCTCAAGTCTATAACTATTTTTGCCTTCCTCGAGGTTGTACTTCGAGTTCTTGGAGCTTTTGTGCAAATTTGATGAAGGTGAACATGGAATAACATCATATGGAGGTGTTGCATTATGCAATAGCACACATAGCTGCATTTTTCTTTGTTGATCCACTTACTATAACTTAAAACATTTAAGAAATTGTATGTATTCCCCTTAGTTAGGTTCATTCATCAATACCTTCCATTGAAAGCAAAGTTTTGAGTTTCCCATTTTTACACAAGTGTAAAAATTGTCAACAATTCCTTTAGGTACTAGTCGGCATGTCGGGTCATTAGTGTCAAAATTTGAGTAAGATATCCCTATATAAACACAACATACACACTATTCTAAGGGCGAACTATCTAACATCAAGGGCTAGCTATCTACTAAGGAAAGGGACTGCATTTGGGCATCATTGCATCACACACCTGCATAAGAAGGGTTGTATTCATTTTATTCCATCCACCATTTACATTTTACATCTAGCTATTGCCCCTATCTCTGCGTCATTGGCATTAGGGCACCCTAGGCACACAATTGCACACACAAACACATAGAACTACATTGGGTCTAGAATGTAGTGCAACACTTAGTTGTAAGTCCACCATTATGGAAACTAAGGTTAGTTCGACCCCTTCATATGCATCTTTATTTTTAGGGATTTGATGCTTTGTATGGGGTTTTACAAGTAGATCTTTGTCCAGATTCACGGCGACATAAACAAAGGTACTACGATAACCATGTGACAAAGATAAAGATATTGCAAAGATCTAGCGATACTTTCATATTCAGATCCTGAGTTTTACGTAGACCAGAGCACCCATATTGTAGACCAGATGCACACGGGTGCCTAGTCCTCTTCCGGGCATTGTAGTCCAGTCATATTTTCACTCTTTGCAATTTCTGAGTCATGTCATTATACTCTGCTCCATCCGCACATCATCTTGTTCAATTCTAACACACAATGAGGTAATTCATTTTCTGGTTAGTGCCCTATCACTTCTATTTCCATTATTTCATTTCATTTAAATATTAAATAAAATAATTTAGCATTCATATTTAGTTTATACTATTTAGTTCATTGTTGTTACTAGTTTAGATTAACTTGAAATATAGATAGAAATTTCCTATTTTCATATTTTAGTTAATAACATTCCACAATACACATCATTACCTTGACCCACTTTTGCGAGATACACCATCACGCCATCTAGGCTTCCTATGCCATTCAAATCTAAAGTGCACTATGCACCTAGCTCTCCTATTCACACATAACCTACTTTATGACCTTTTTGTCCTCACCATTCCATTATTCCAATGTGTCACCTAAGTCCTCTACTCGGAAGCCCCTTTTTATAGGTGTTCACCACCTCCTTCACCATATAGGTCTCCTCCACAGGCACATAATTACTCTCTCACACCACCGATCTTAGAGCATTGTCACATGCCTTTGTCTGCTTTCAGTTTTCGGGTGAGGGCCCTTGCCCTTCACTATCGTCGGATAACCTACTATATCGACACACTTGGGGGCATCACACTTCCCCCTCCCCATCCGATCATTCTCGCTTCTCTATAGTGTCTATTACTATGTTTTGCACTCCTTGTACCATAATTAATCTTCCTACGCACTCACATGTCATTTGATACACGCATTGTATTTTCATTACCCTATGACACACTATAGCTCCACGGTTTATACTCCTTTGCTAAGGGTCTAATTATAATACTAACCTCACACCCCACACATTTCACGCTCCACACTTCACGACACATCTTTCTACCCTCTACACAAAGACAAAAAACCTATTCTGATGACACACTCTTGTTCTACGGTTCATTATATACTAATGAGGGGAATTTATAAATGAACCTTATCTAATCCACATCCGTTTGGGGGCACTCTACTCCTTCCACCTTCACAATTTGTATTCCATTCCATCATACTCATACCACATTTGTATATCTTGGTTGCATCTACTCTTGCTAGCTTATTCTACTTACATGTTACACTTTGTTTCCAATGCTAGACAATTTCTTAGTATGTCATTCTACATATATACATGTACGCTCACTTGGTTTTCATCGTGAATGTCGATCACTTACGAGTCCTTACACGATGTAATGATGTTTGGCACTGTACCTTTTGCTAGTCCCACCGAGGCTCCTTGGGGCATCTACTTTCACTACTATTACATACTACAAAGGTTCTATTGTTACATCTCATTACAATTACTTTACCTTTCACTGATTTATACACACAGTGACATGTTATTTATCTTTCTAATAGGCTAATGGGTGCTTCAGGTGTAGCATTTTCCTTTTAGGACTATATGCTACCATGGTTATCTGAAAAATTTTTGTTTGTTATTGTTTGATATTATATGTTATTTTTGTGGGCTATGCCCTATGTATTGTAAGATCATTATATGCTTTTGGCCGCTTTGGCCCTAATTGTCTTGCGCATTGTGAGCGATGTCCAATGTTTGAAACCTGATTTTCACAATTTATGTGGTTTGCACATTTACCTATTCCATTGTCTTCTATTGCATGCTTACTACTTTTTACTACTAACACATGTTCCTAGCCCACTTTGTTAGCATGTGCCATGGTTTATACCAAGCACATCCCTTACCCCTTACAGGTATCCATTTCATCTCAGTAATCGAGGTCCTCTCCTTTGGACCACATTCTCCTGAGATGTCACATGCGCCCCAAACGAGGGGGTCATACATTGGGTGAACAAATCACCACTATAAGAACTCAAAGCTATAGTTTATTCCAGTACATTATAGAAACATAATAAACATATAGTCATAGAAACAGTCCTGAATAAGACTTGGACTTCATACACAATAGAGACACCGAGTCCAAACTCGGACACTAGCATCACAGGTGCCCATGTTATCCCCTAGGTGCTAATGTCACAGAGGCGATATAATCATCTTCTCATAGTAGCATTGTTTATAAAAGCCTTGAGTAGTTCTACGATTCTGAGGCACGAGACCTCTGAAGTACATAATGCATTTTATCTCCTATAATAGGTACAATCGTAACAATTGAACTAATTGGAACACATTCGGACACACCATCTGTAATAGTTCTTATTGGGCGAGTCATGGATGGAGAGTAAAACAAGACCTCTCTCCCCAACACTTTCTCTTTGCATGAGATCGCCAACAAAAATCTTTCTTGGTGTGAGATCTCCCAAAAAATTTCTCTTGGTGTGAGATCACCCAAAAAAGCTCACCTTGACATTCAAATCACCAATATCCATGCAACATGACACTTTTCTATCTTTTACTCTCTTACATATTAAATGCACACTTTCCTTTTACACACTTTTACAATCTTTACATACTTATACATATTTTTCTATGATTTATCATATATAGAACTTTGACTACTCTCTCGTTCTTCTTTTGTAGGTCCATCCTTAATATGCAACAAGAAGAAGCTTACAATCATAACAATATGTACAAACAATGCATACACTTCACCCATCGAGTACACTCCCCTTTCCTAGTCTCTAAGCTCCACTTTGTAATCATTCCATGCTTTTACTTGTCCAATTGGCATGTTATTCGCCACACTCTCTACGTGGTTATCGGTACACATCTCTTATCTAATTTATGTTATCAAGTATTCACTCAACAACATAAAGTGGGGAAAATGTAGACATAAAATCATGCACTTTGGGTACATTTATAGGTCTTAAAAGCATTTTAGCATTTAAATGATTCCTAAGCAAGAAAACTAGTGGTTGACACTATCTTTGGCCTCTTTGCTTTGTTTCCTATTTTATCTTTGGTCTTATACACCCTAAAACCAAGTCAAAACTTATCTTGTTTATCTTTTATAGCCTCGAGACACTAGCGCCCGGCCAAGGCAGTAGCGCCCAAGCACTCTTGTCCCTCTGAGGGAACCCCTAACCCTTTCTTACCTTACTCAATCTTTTTGGGTCTCTTTTATTTTTTGGGCATCTTTTTCACGTATGGGTTGGCCTTCCAGTTTTCAATTACGAAATTAAAACAAGGGAATAATATAAATACATAGTTATGTTTTAAAAATAAAGGACCAAACACTAAGCATTATCTATCATCACCTAAGCTTGAATTCAAAAGGTAGAAAAGCACTTCAAATAAATCCATCTAGCATTCATTCAAGGACAAGGGTTGTATACTTATGCATACACAACATAGGAAGGGGAAGTCTATTCTATTCCATCCACACATACTATTACATTTCTACATTCTAGCTATAGCCCGCTATCATTTGTGCAACTTGCACAAGGGCATCCTATGGCATCATTCTCACACACATACACCAAAACTACATAGAGTCTTAGATGTAGTGCAACACTCAGTCATAAGTTCACTCTTCGGGTGACCATCGGGGTCAATCCAACTCCCCATTCCACATTTTCCTTTTTAGGTTTGATGTAAATTGTGGGTTGTGTAGGTGAACTTGTTTTTGGCAGATTCTGGTACATTCGTCTATCGAGGAGCAAATATCGGATGACCAATCTGAATCAACAAAAAAACTTTAAGACACGAAAGAAAGTAGATCCTGAGTTCTTACATAGTCATCGGCGCCCACACGCCTCTTGTCCTACACTAGGCACCTCTGTTCGGCATTATTCATGAAGTGTATAATTTACGGTGAGCAATAACAACGTTGTCTCTGATCTGTTAAACACTTTAACTGCCCGAGATCACTTTTTGTCCACTCAAAAATCAGCTAAGTATTCCCATATCACTCTCTTGCTTAGGGTTTTACATCGTTGCTTGTTTATTGCTTATGTCATTCTTGTACTTTAGCATTTTATAATTTACTACAATTAGTTACTCACGAAATTAGATTTATTTCAAATTAAATCAAATCACCCCTACATTTTTCCCCATGCCATTAGTAAGAGGCAAGGGATCAATACCAAAGAAAAATGTAGGCAAGTAAGGGCACCTTTCTCCTTTCCCGAGTCTCACAATACTAATAAGAGGCGTGAGCTCATCATCAAAGATTGTGAGGGATGAAAGGTGTAATAATTTGTATTTTTTTATATTTTTGATTGATTGTGCCTTTTTTGCATTGTTCTTGATGGGAGGGATCATCTGCTCTTAAATCTGAGCCCCACGTAACTAGTAGGATGTGAGGGTTCAACATTGAAGACTAAGATAGGTGGTCAAAAGAGCCAAGTAAAGAATGTTTAGAGCTTTCCTATGAGAGAGAGAGAGAGAGAGAGAGAGAGCTTCTGTAAAAGGAGGATTTTCCATCGATAAACTTCAGATAGGACTATTAGTGAAAATATTTGAAATGGTATAAACCATCATAGGGATGAGGTACACGATTACCTAATAGGAACAATATTAACTATTGTTTGATGATGACATTGTGTAAATAGATACGAAGTGTGAGAAAGTGATGATGTAATGATTGAAATATCTACCAATGGATGAAAAGTTTATTTTTTAGATGATTTGATTGTATACGCGGCCTCCCCGAATGTGGAGATTACCCAATGATAAATGGTTTTTTCTTATCTGTTTTTATTTTCAAATAGCACTTTGATGAGGTGTTGGCTATGGGAGATTTTTTTTTTTTTTTTTTTTTTTTTGATTTTTTATGGATTAGGATTTGCAATGGACTCATCGTTTTGGAAGAGGTCCATGATTATGTGATTTGATTTTCCTAATTTATGAGATGTGGGTTGACAGGTCTAAGTCAATGGTGTGGATGGAAAGGTTTTGCGGGAATAAGTTTATATCAACTAGATCATCAAATACATACATTAACACAAACCTAAAACAAAGCTTGACGTCATAGTCATGTTTTTTTTTAATATTGTTTTATAACACATGTGAAATTGAGGTGTACACTTGAGATTGTTATTTTGTTTTTGTAAAACACATATTTATTCATGAATTACATAGTCCAAACCTTAGGATTAGATATCCAAGCCAAAGGGTGGGTGGTTTCAAAGCCAAAGATTAAAAAACTTGCTCACATTATAATGGGCTCACGTTATAACCGTAGTAACGCGATCATGTTATAATGCGAGCATTTTTGACTTGGAAATTCCAATCCATAATGTGAGCACATTATAGTGTGCTCGTTTCATTGCATGGTTGCATTATATCACGATCGAGCGAGACGTGCTCGTGTTATGTGAAGAATGGCCCAAAAAAATTTGACTGCTTTTTGGTCCCCCATCTCCATGCACATGCCCTCATGTCATGTTCAAAAGAGTAATATTATTTTTAAGTTTTAATTTTTATAAGGAAGAGCGAGAATAAAATACTAGCAAATTATTGTATACTTATTCATAGTTAGGACCCTTCATTCAAATTTAGCTTTTCAAATCATTTAGTACATCGTATACAATCGGTAGTTTCTATTTATGCTTGTGTGAAAACATTAGCCTTAAACAACAACTTTGTAGTGGGGTTAGTTCTACTAACAATACATACAAAAATTTGATTTTGTATGTGCGTGTATATATATTTTTCTATCTTATTTTTATTTCGACAAATATAAGAATTGGCACCTCGTGTTGAATTGAACAACTAGAATGAAGATTGATATGGGGGTTTCTCATGATGAATTGACTTATCTACATGAAGATTGTAAGGTACCTAAATGTAGTCTTGAATTGTTAGTAGGACTCAATATTTTCTATATAATTTGGAGGGTAATTGGATGTGATTGTTTATGTTGTCATGGAGATTGAATGTGGGATACATTGCCCTCCATGGAGATTTATTCCTTGAGCGAGACATGTGGTTGAAGACTTGTGAACCAACCCATTTTTGTGAGATGGTCAAGGTCTCGATATTGTTTGTCTCATGGTGTATGTTCAAACACCTATTGTAATCATGTATACTTTGCTTGGAGATTATCTCGAATCTTCTTTCAGCGTGTTTCTTTATGAGTTAAACATGTAGATATGAAGTTTCTCTTACCAATAAATTGATGCGACTAACACTTTCAATGGAAAAATACATTACATATGCCCAACAACAAACTTTTTTGGTGGGGGTGTTTATTTAACATTATATAATATATTGTAAAAAAATATTTCACTTTGCTAAAATAATGTATATTGAGCGATCAATTTGGTGCAATAAATGTAAGCAACCTTTCTTTTCTTGTTGATGTATTTAGATCTCTGTTTGTTTTTGTACACAATCGTTTCTAATATGAGAAAAATTATTGCCACTTTTAAAAGTTGTCTTCAATTCTCCTTACCTCGGTCTTTGATAATTGTCTTATTTTTTGGCAGTTTATAACTTGTTTGAGGCTTTGATGATATTACGTTAAATCCAATGCGAATTTTAAAAATGAAGTTTTGAAATTGTGCTACACTTTTGAATACATTTACAAATATTTTTGACCAAAACCTAGAAAAAATGAGTCTAGTTTTGACAACTATTAAGACAAGCCATTTTAACCCTTGTTTTCAATTTTATCTATTTGTCATAAGGACACAATATTGGCTTGCACCTTAATAGGTGAAGGCTATTCTCCCCACAAAAAGCACCACATACATAAAGCGCACCATGGCGACCATTATGCCGATCCACGCCACATGGCACGCGATTCAACACTTAGTACTTTTTTGCAATTTTGGGTTGGAAAACACAATTTAATTTTCAACAATATGTATAGACCCTATGTTCAGGTGATTCGAACTGCGACCTACTTTTTATTAGCGCTCGTGCCTCTGTAACCCGCCTAGCGCTTTGCCACACGCAACCATCTAATTTTAATCGGATATATATTCAAAAATAATAAACTGTGAATTGATCGCTTACGCTTGCAGCGAGTCCCACCCATTCATGGGCATGCATATCTCTATGGTACCTTTTATGGGTAATTTCATGTATGATGGTGTATTCCGTGAGGAGAATAGCCTTCGATTTCCTTACAAAATAACAAAATATTTTGTCCCTTTTTTGGCTCGCCTAACGGTGTTCCAACTTTCCATTACACACACAGGGGATGATTACTAATATATATTTTATTTTTATTTACCGTGATGTGATGTTTAAGTTGTACTTCTAAAATGGTTTGAATCCGTGAAGGGTCGGGACAAATGAATTTTGATGACTTTATTCTCGGACTCAACATTGTAAGAGTTTCGTCTTGCACAAAGTTGTTCCCGGTCTCAACCAGTGCAGTAACAAAACACAAAGAGCATGGTCCCATGGAGGGGCTTTGGGTCATATTTTCTTGTAGCAGAAGGTTCCATGCTTATTTTTAAATCCATCTACAAAAATAATACAATCTATGCTTAAATAATAGAAGCTCCACTTTTTTAGCCCGTATGGATAATTAATATCCAATTTAATGTCAACAACCGTATGGACAATTAATATAGGTGTGGCGACCAATGTTAAATTTACATGTGCATATGTCAAAGAAAAATGGGTTGTAATGACTACGCGAATGCACACTACGAAGATTATGAGATATTTATGGGCGCCCTCGCCATGCTCTAATTGGAGATAGGGAATCTATGCATTTATACTAAATACAACTTCCATTTATAGTAAGTATAGGTTTGAGTACCAATCAATTCGATCTATGATTGTATCTGTCCCACATGATAGCATTAAAAAACAAGAAGTGCCTAGCGGAGAGGACCCTATAACCGTGCACCCTAACTTTAGGGGCACGCGAGATACGTAGATATATGTAGGGGTCTTGTCAACATAAAAGACTATATCATCGTATAACGTATCATCACGCCATATCAACATTTTCGTTTCACATGTTTATTTGGAGGGAAAAATAGTTTTTGAATTGATATAAAATGAAAAAATAATATAGAACATTTGAAAGAGGTACCAATGACCGAGTGCCATATGTGTCACACTGCTGTCATTGGCTCTTAAAAGTGTCATTAATCAAATAGTGAACAACTATTAGTCATTTTTCAACAAAGAATGAAGAAATTCAATGTACATATTTTGGTACCTGCACAATTATGGGGTCCTCTCCCTAATAGACTAATCATACCAATAGCTGAGGATCTGCGGCGCAGTGTGTGTTTTAATAAGATATATTGTAAAGCAGAAATGACATCGCCTTGAGAGTTGTGAGAAACGTGGGTCAGGGTGTCGGCATTGGGCAATGACGTTCTGGGATTTTGCAATAGGTCGAGAAGCTCTTGTCAATATTTCCATGATTAAGTAGTAAGTTTGGTAGGTAGATGCCAAGAATGGCGGATGGGACTGAAGACTACTATCAGTGAATGGCCGACGGACTTCGGGAGTCGGGACAAGAGATAATAATTCTTGTCACCTGCAATTCATTAATGATTTGTGGCACGAATTTTAATATTACTTCTGATGATTTTGCCTTGTCATCAAGTCTTCCACAGCTACAATTTCGTTTACCTTATCATCAAGTCTTCCACAGCTACCATTACGTGCATTATCACGAGTCTTACACAGCTCCCTTCAATGGGAGGGATTGGAATACGTGGCCACACTTATTCTCACACAGCTTGCAACCTGCATATTTTATAAATTCGTGCCTCACCTTCTTCATTATACATTTGGTATCATTCCTTGGATTTTGCCGCCCTCCATTATTATTTTTGGAGGAACACAAGGAAAAAATGGATATAACTGTCACAAATTCACTGGTGGTTAGACCTGCGTCTCGTACTCCAGAGCACCAGTTATGGGTGTCGAGTCTTGATTTGTTTGACCAGAGGCACACTGTCACAGCTTACATTTACAGGCCCAAATCCAATATAGATTCCCATTCACGTGTATGTGTATTGCAAACTCTGAGAGACGCGCTCTCCAAGGCACTGGTGTACTTTTATCCGTTGGCAGGCAGATTGATTTTTGACGCCACTGGACGAATCGCCGTCGACTGTAATGGAGATGGCGCACTATTCGTGGAAGCTGTCACGGAGTCACAAATTGACGACTTGAAGGATTTCAGTTTGCCTGAACAGCTCGAGCCATTGGTGCCCGCCGTCAAATATAGCAATGGCGTCACTACAATCATTCCCCTCATTGTTCAAGTGAGTAACGGCCGATCGCACCTTAAAAACAGAAATTTAATAGTAAGATAAAAATAATGGTATGCATGATTTGGAGGAATATGTTGTGAATTTTACTGCACAATTCTATGCACCTCTAATCTTAATCTGGTTGGTATTGGTTTGTCAATTTTTTAATGTGGTGTGATATGATAGAATCAGAGGGAGTAATAGATCAAAATGACATTGCATGATTGGCCAAAATATTTCCATGATGAAATATTTTCTACAACTAATGTTAAATGGGTTGGTATAAGTTGTAATATCATTTTGTTGCCATTGATTATCCTAAACTAGGAAACTTTTCACTACTTTGCACTTTCTGTGATGGAGTGGCAATGAACTTTGATGTGTTTAATTTCTTGACCATCATTGAAATATATTACTTATCATAATATATTGCTATTACATCCATCTTTAGAGATGTTTTATGCTCCATTTTAGTGGAACAACTAGGCACAATGGTTCACTTCTTGCATGCCAAGGAAATCGGTCCACATGAGCTCAACTTGATAATATATTCAATTGTCAACTTTCGATCATCAATGGATTTTCTTTCTATATCAACATCTAAATAACTAAAGTAAAAGTCGTCATCATTCTTTTACCCTAGTCCAAAGTTAAGAGTTTTTATTCTAGTTCAAAGTTAAGAGTTCCACTAACATATCTCCACACTCTTTTAGCGACCTTCTAGTTTCTTTGTTTAGGCTCTATCACAAACCTTTTTTTTTTAACCTAATATCCTAAATCGCTTTGAAATTGGTTGGATAAATGAAAATCTCAATCGATTATTATTTTTATTTAAGGTAAATGGTTTTGAGTGGGGACCATACCCCAAGTACAACGAACGTCAAAGAACCCAAATAAAACAAAAGGTGCGGAGAAAAAAAAAAGGCTCCAACTCGAGATGAGCATAAAGCACAGAGAAGGAAAGCCAAGCTACCAAACAAGAACAAAACAAAACAAAACAAAAGGAACTCAACCACAAAGCATTGCAAACACAAGCGATAAAATTGCGAGCACTAAACAAAGTGAACCAACCTAGTTCCCGATCTTGGGATCAAAGGTGTTGAGCTTAACATTTGTCTCTTTTTTTTCTCTTCACTTTCATCCATTCATCCATACCGACTTAGAATAAATCGGAAGAGCTACCTCCCAAAGTGATGGTGGGATATTGCCCTAAGAAAGTGAAACTAAATGCGGGTTTTGTAGATTTTCTCTGTTATTACCAACAGTTTTGTGAGACTCACTATTCTCCTCTAATCCGACGGGCGAGTTGGAAGAGTTTCATCAATTGATTCGAAGTAGGGGGATCATCATCAGGTTTTGAATTTGAATCGGCAAAAATTGGTAGATGCTTAATTTGAATTTTTTTCCATCAATTGCCTCTACCGCTTAATGTCCTTTTGGTAGTACACTTTGTGACCAAGTGATCTAGATAGATGCCATTTCTACATCTGAATGGGAGACCCTCATAGTCCAGAGATTGGACCCAAATTTTTCCTTAACTTTTAGATCAATAAAAGTGGGGAGGTCCTTTGAAGTATCCATTTCTACCAAAATGCGGGCATAAGTAGTGTGATGATAAAGTTCAGTTTGATTGTCCATGGAAATAGCTTTTCCTCTAGTATTTCCAATGGCCTTTAAGCTATCTTCCCCAACACTTTGCAGAGGTAAATGAGGTAAACTAACCCAAACAATTGATTATTAGTAAAGGCCAATTCGTTTACTTTCTCACATGTGTGATATTTGAAAAGTTACAATTGAGGTTCTAGAGGTGTTACAATTATTTTGCAATTCACCATCTTGAATTTTTTTATGTTAACTCCTTTGCATACCTAGTTGTTTAAGAAACCACAAGCATGGTCGTTTATTTCACATGACTCAAAAGTAAGGAATAACTTACTAATAAAGAATTGTCATCTAGATATTGGCTTAATATTTAAATTCTTCTTTACCGATATAAGTAACTATTCAATACCTTCATAAATGGCAAGATCATCAACATAAACTACATGATTATTGTCGTTCCCTTCGATTGTAAAATTTTAGTTCTCTTTGACAACAATGGTGTTTGCATGTCTTCATCAATATTAATTTAACATGCACTAGGTGTTTTCTAAAACATGTACAATGATTTTATCAATCGAACACTTTATTATCTTATATTTTCTTTGAAAATCACATCCTTCAGACAAGCTTCATGTATACTTCTTGGAGATCACCATTGAGAAATGCAATTTTGACATTGATTTGGTGGTTGAGCCATCAAATTGTGTTACAAGACGACGTAAAACTCAAAATGATTTTCATCATTGAACATGTCGGTGCAAAAAGTATCCTATTAGTCAAAACCTCTCTTTTGAAAACTTAACTTTGACAACCAAACACGAGTAATATTTTGCAATGGTTTTTCTACTTTATGTTTTGTTTTGAAACACCCATTTGCATCCTACATGACTCTTCCCCACTAGCGGATCAAGAAGTTCCCAAATTTTATCATGCACAAAACATAGTCTATTTATATTGCTTTAATGTTCTTTTGAGTTAATCTATTCTTATTTATGACACCTCATTAAGTAAATTTTTTTCATGAGGAATGAACTATATTGAATTCATCATTGCACTAAGTAAATTTCTTCTAGGGATGCATCAAATAACATCGAATATTCCCAATTTCCTTTCTTTATAGGTTGGTCTCCCATATCTTGGTGATTGGTGATTTCTTCAATTTTTAGTGGGTTATTTTACATTTTGAGCACTTCATCCTCCTTTATATTGGTTTGTCTTTGAAACTAGCCTTTTTTGAATGAAGACTCTAGAATTGAATCAACATTTGTTGCTTCTTCAAAAATTTCCTTCTTTGATATTTACGATTTCTATTATTGAAGTATTGTGTTGAATATCAACTTGAGGAGAATTAATAATGGATTTGTATGTAGAAATTCACGGAAGATCACATTTTTTATTATATAAATATTTTGGGATATAGAATCAACTAGATGGATAGCCTTTTGATTTACTATCGTGCCTTATCCGAATTAAGTCTAGGAAGTTTTGTAGAGGATAATGCCTACTAATAATCAAGCTTGGTGGACTTTCTCAAGCATAGTTGTAGATTGTAGAACATGCAATAGAAACTAGTAAAAAGATATAGAAACAACCATTATACATTCAACTCATGAAATGTGAAGAATAGAGCCCCACACCCACACCCACACCCACTTGCGGAGGTAAGTGTTTTGAGAAGCTCCCATAACCTTGTATAACCATGGAGTATAACCTAAGTTATCGATACGTTTTGAATACATATACAAATACAAAGTATCTCTTACATGGATATGGAAAAGTGTTTTTGGCTTTAGATACGACGATCGTACAATATCTTTATAAATATTAAAACATATATAAATTCAACGAGCGTAATAAATAGGAATTAACTACATATTTTGTATATGAAAAACAAAACAATCTAAATAATCACAACAAACTACCCATAATTTCATCGAACTTGGGCACAAGCATCATCCCTACCACATCTATTTGAGGTGTTTATTAGATTTATCTCAAACATGTTATTTTTGTCCTGTTTATGATGGCTTATCTAATACTTTTCGTAGAATAATATTGTTGCAAAAATTGCATTTTTTGTCGTAATGATATATAAAAGTTAAAGTAATTTTAAACAAAAACTTGGTTTAAGCTTGGAAATGCCATGGAAACAACTGGGTAAGTTAGGGTATGTATGGTTATGTCGTAGATGTACCTAATTGTACCTTGACTTTCGTGACCATTTCTAGGGCATTTACGTGCGCATATCCAAGTTGTATCCATATTGAGTATGTTTCGTACCCGTGTTGGGTGTCTTAGGAGTGGTGTTTTAGTAACTTAGAGTATAACCTTGAACACTCACATGGAACATAAAAAACAAATAGCTTAATCAAAATCCAACAAAACATAAAGTCACGATTAGGTAATAGAACGTGATCGGCTCACCTTAGACTATTACTCAATATAAATAGATATTTGAATATCTAGATGTAGATCTAACACAATTCTTCATTTTAGTACACCTTGTTAATTTACACTAGGTTGAACCATTATTTTGGATTTGGATTTTTTTGACACCGAATCCCATTTGCCATTCTCCTCTTAAGTGCCATTGATATTTTAAAAGAAAGAAGGTAGAGTATATCTACATATAATGTGTAGTAATGTTAGGAGAGAAGGATCGTATGATCGGAAGGAGTATGCATCCTCACTAACTTAAATTGCAGATGAAAAGAAAGAAAATGAGAGAAATTTCTGTGATAAAAAAGGGGATAACACATTAACTTATTTTCGTAGAATAGAATGAATTAGAGTAGTGTGAAAATTACAAGATATCTTTAAGATGCAAGTATTCATCATCTCTCAAAGGTGACAATGGACAAATTAGGTGTATGTGTATGTTTCATTATATAATACTACTAGGAGGGAAGTTACAACTATATGTGATAATGGACAATAGCTAAAAGTTATTGCATCTTCCATGTGTGATGGTTTAAATTCCATGACACATGCTTGGTAGTTGTTCTTCTAGCATTGATATGTTATGGAGATCCACATAATTGGGAAGGTACCACTTTAAGTTGTGCATTAATGAAGATTCTCTGTGTGGATTTTAAAAAATGTCATTACATGTCATATAGAGAATTGCATAAGTATTCCCAAATGATGGCACAAGGGTAATGAGATCATGTAAGCTTTGGGCGTGGTTACAAAAATTATTATTGGTGCTACTTGGATCTAAGGCTTTAGGTAGGGTGCAAAGTTAGTGTAGATATGTGAAAAAGTGCAAGAAGGGGACCTAAACGTTTACATGCACACAAGCCTTGCTCAAAATTGTAAGAAAAAACAATTCAACCATTGGAATTGTGTGTAAGCACACTCTGAGGAATGAAAAAGTGGAAACTTTTCATGGGGTTGTAGGGAAGCATGATATGCCACAAGAGTGGACTTCGAAATCGAAGGATATCAAGTTATGCTAATGAATGTTAAAAGAAACTAAAAATGAGTGTAGACAATGTGTAACATTGCAAAAGTTGTGAATTTTTACTTGGGTTAGTGTAAGACTATAGGAGTTAGGTGTATGTAGTATTTTATAAGACAATATCTATGTGGAAAATGAGATTCCACAAAGTTCTACAAGGTTCAAGAAGCTTTGTACATCAAAAGAGTAGTAATTTACAATGGTGCAAAGCTCCATAAGAGTTATGCATATGCTTTACATGGTGCACGATGCAAATGAACTCCAAGTGAGAAGTGCAAAAATTGCATACGTGCGTTAAGAAGTGTGCATAAATGTATCCTTAGTGCTTTATGTCGAAACTTAGGGAAGACAAATCAAGTAGAAGTCCAGAATCCCTTGGTGTCATGTGCTTTATCTCAAGGTGTGTCGATTGAGTGGAGCATCAAACAAGGAAAGATTATTTTGGTTCTATTAATGCTAGGGCGAGCCATTAATTAAATGGTGCAAGAAAATATTTAGTGTAGAGTAAGTTGTGAAATCATCTAGGAGATTTGAAAAAGAGGATATACATGGTTGTATGAAGTTGCATATGGCCTAATAGATATACTCGCTTCTTTCTTAGAATGCGAGACATAGGCTAGGCTTTGAAAAGAAATGGTGCTTTCTTTTTAAATGGTTGTTGAATGCTTTTGTTAGTGTTTGATTGAGTAAATACAAACATGTATAATTAACAATTTTGGCCCAATAGCACAAGATGTCTATGTTCATTCCTTGATATGCATGTCATATCTCTATTTGTGCAACTCTATTTTTTGAGTGTAGGAAGTTGTCAATTGTCGGTGTATTCTTTATTGGGTGCAAAATTATAAAAATGCTTTAATTTATACTCACCCCAAAATTTATGTGGAGGGTTTTATGGAGCAATAGCCATGTTTCTCAACTATAGTTTTGGAAGATCTAAAGTGTTGAAAAGTTTAAGACTTATAAACTTGAAAAACACCCATGTTTTTTTGAGATTAATCATTAACTAACTATATTTAGCAAATGATAACAAAATCCTTTGGAAAATGTCAACATATATCATATTTAACTATACGAGGATAACCTTAGCTCGATTTGACTTTCCACTTTCAAATTCCAAATGTGTTGATTACCTAAAACACAAGAAGGGGCAAAATGCCTAGTTCCTTGATCGTTGACACCGCACCAATCGTAATTTACTTTCTTAAATCCATTTGGTATTATAAAAGTAAATGCTCAAAATGTGAATGCCACATTAACTCTTTTGTTAACAATGAGCAAAATGAGTGACATGTCTTTGAGTGTGTCTTTGCATCGAATATGAATATGCCTCGCTTCTCGAACCCCTTATCTATGACTCTTTATGCTAATACTTATCTTTTGATGAGACAAAATTTATAACATTTTATGTCAAATTAAACTTTCATGTCGTTGTGAGATTCTTTATCAACCATCTATATTTTTATCATCCAGGAATGACCAACACACCTTGGATTTCACGTTTGTTTTGCTTTTATTGAGAGAAACAACTCATTTACCTTTGAGTTACCAAAGTGGACTATATAGAGCATATGCCTTGTGGCGTATGAGTTGGTGGAGCAAAGTTCTTTCGGTTTTTAGTTACATTATTTGACTAGGATAGCACAAGGATAACTTCTTCATCACTTTTGACATTGTTTTTCTTGACACTATCATTCTCAACACCTGTCGATCTGCATCATCAATATTCACAATATTGCTTTGTGATACTACCAATTTTGGTACCTTCACAACCTTTGTGGTTTATTTATTTACTTTTTTGTGTGAATCTATTATAATACTAGAGTGTTTGGTGTCATGTGGACTTGGCACAAAGTTGAAACTGCACTATTGGTTGTGCTTTTCCTTTCTCCAAAATCCACCGCTTTGCTAGAACTTATGCTTTGGCTAAAGAATCTTCTTTCCTCATTGTTTGGAAGAACAAACCTTTCCTTCTCAAAGCAATGCAACCAATATGTTGTACATCTTGTTGAAGCAAACCAATGGGGTCCTAATAGGTATAAACTTTTTGAATAGACACAATTAATAACATAATATTCATTTTGAATGATGAAGGAAGAGCATATAGAATGATCATGACCAAGGTTTCCCCATTTACTTCTTGTTCACTTCTACAATTTGGTTCTTGATTTTTGTGGCTTGCATTAGAAATTATTTACTTTTTCACCTTCCTTCCAGTATTTTGATTATGTAATTAACTTATCCATGAAGTTCAACCCCTAGCCTATACATTCCCTTCAACTTCTTCAAAGTTTTGTGAGCATCCTTAATGTTTTGACTGTGTTTAAGCACACTACCTTCAATCAAGTGTTACGAGCATAAATTCCTTTTGGTTTTCGTGTACATATTTCTTTTCCGCTGAGCATAAGTTGTTGTTGCTTCGGTGTTGACGATCCTTTGTTTAATACAAAAAAAAATCACACATAGCGTGCATGACAGTCCGCAACTTACGCACCGACTATGAACAAAAACCTCGGCCACCGACAAAATAAGGACTTACTTTCTTTTTGAATGATTAGATTGTCTGATTTAGACCACATTTTGATTTTTGAGCTTTTTAATTTTGATCACGTCATGAAGATTGTCCTTATCATTGTCTTCCATGGTGGGTAATTTGATCCATTCAAAAATTGTTTGTCTATTACAATTATTTTTGCTCCTGGCCTTTTCTTAGCCTCCTTGGGTTTTATACGATTCCTTGTTTAAAAAGGTTTCAACAATGAAAGAGATTAACGAAGAGCTGTAAAGAAAGAAATGATTTTCTGACAATGAGTTTTTAACGAGAAACCGGACTTCGTTGACCAAGGGTTTAGCAAGAGAAACGTTCAAATCAGATTATTCCAGTGATAAATAAGCTATATAATGATACCAAGTTATTTTAATGAAATCAGACTTCACTGAACGGCGATTTAACCGGAGACGAGGTGGAATCAGAATTTGCCGCAGTGCCATAAATACACGATTATTTAATTGAAACAGGACTTCGCTGAGCAAGGGTTTAACAAGAGACTAATTCAAATCTAGTAGGTGTTAGAATCAGGCCTGGAATTTCAAATTATTTGTGCCTGTCAAAGCAAAATTTGTTGACGGTTTACCTCTTTCACATGGCTGTAGTTTAAAGAAATTTTTATAGATATATGTATAATATGTTCATATATATATATTAGGTATTATGTTTTTAAATAAACCTCTTAAAAAATTGACGGTTTTCAAAATTTTCAGCCTGTTATTGTCTACGGTTTCTAAATTTTTGCCTGTAAAATACGGTTAAAATCACAAAAAACGGCCTACAGCCTGTCAATTTCCAGGCCTGTAGAATTCACCTGGAGATTTGTGCTTGTTTTGTTTTGCTACCGACTAGTGGTAGAACTAAATGTGAACTGTTTGCAGATTTTCTCAAAAACGAGACAAGACAAACATGTAACAGAGATAGCCAGCGCACATGAAGCTCTAAAGCGTGCTTTGCGGACTACAATCTTCAAAAACGCGGCCGTACACAGCTTCGCCCCAGGACTCGGCACAGCCCAGGCCCAACTATGACATTGTACAACTTTCTAATAGGAAACAGTCTTTTCATTGAAAATATCAAATTAAACCCTGATATGTATGTAATATGGTACAGAGCAGCGTTAGAGGCAATATCCATGTACACAAACCAAGGGCCAAAGCTGTCTGACGTCACTTGGTTGGGAGCTTCAGAGTGGGCTTCGTCCTGACCATTTCCGCAGGCTAAGAGATGACATAAATATAGAAAGTTAAGAAATACCTATATTTCGAAATTGCAAAGCGTTAACCCTTGGAGATCTTACCATCGTAGAAAACTTTCAATTGCAGCTGGATTTCTTGTACAGGGATGTAGAATAGATGATTACTCTGATTTTTCTCCTTACAAAGGATTGGATTGGTCTGACCAATGCACAGTAGCTATATGTCTCTTTATCCCAGCATAAATGCAATATCCTGATTCCAATGCACAGTAGCTATTTACCTTTTTATCCCCACATAAATGCAATATCCTTATTCCTTATCTATACACAGGTTGATTCTCTTTACAGGAAGTAGGATAGATTGATTACTTTGGTATTTTCTCCTCATAAAGTATTCGTCTGACCAATACACAGTAGCTATTTACCTCTTTATCCCGACACATATGCAATGTCTTGATTCCTTATCTATGCACAAGTTGATTCTCTTTACATTGACATAAGAGAGATGGTTACATTTAGTTTTTCTCTTCATATAAGACTCTGGATTCATCTGACCAGTGCATAGTAACTATTTACCTCTTTATCTCTGAACAGATGCAATATCCTAATTCCTTATCCACACACTACTTGATTCTCGTTACAGGGACTTAAAAGTATTATAATGGTTATTTCTCCACATAGTAACTATTGACCTTTTTATCCCCGCACATATGCAAAATCCTTGTCTATGCACATGTTGATTCTCTTCTATTGGGTTGAGTTGTGAGAATTGATTATCTAGTGTTTCAAGACCATTGGATAATTATTTCGTTATTTTATATATAACTCTTCTGCAGCACAGGTTAAGCGACCATAAAAACATTTATTAATCTATCTTCGAGAACACCACTTTATAAGAAAGGTGTTTTATGAGGGGATAAAGTTGTCACCTAGTGGTAAATATATCAAAAAGTAGGCCTAAACTTTAACTTGTAAATGTAATGATCATGACATGTTAAATTATCTATTAAAAGTATATTTTTTTCTAAATACATGATATAAAAAGATTAAATAGATAAGAGTTAGGATTATTCACTGAGTAATTTTAACGGATTGGATGCCTCCTTATTGTTATTATTAAATTAAATTAGAAAGTCTTTAATATTAATATATGCTTACTGAGAGAATGTTATCCACTATATTTATACTCCATAAATATATATTAATGATTTGGATGTTTAACCAAAAATAGACTCTAATGTAAATACACATACTCAACAAATGTAATCCACTATATACCATACAAATATCATAAACATGTCCGGAGGTAAAATTCTACTGTAATGGTAATATATGTTATTCAGACCTGATCTTTGCCAATGCATGTTAATCTTGTAAGTTTTCTTGAGTGGGTGCAAATCCTCTATATTTGAAAATGTATCTCTATATATGGAATTTTAAGTGGCAATAATTAATGAAGTGGGACTCCATGGTATTAGGGAAAAACTTCTGGAAAAATTGCATGAAAATTGCATTAACATTGGCATTGTAAGAATTGCAGGTGACGAGGTTCAAATGTGGAGGGATAGCGTTAGGCCTGAGTATATCTCACATACTTACAGATGGAATGGCAGCTTTACATTTCGTGAACACATGGTGTGATTTAACTCGTGGTTCAGATGTCTATGTACCACCTGTCATAGACCGGACTCCACTGCGTGGCCGAAATCCCCCTCAAGTGAGGTTTTCACATTGAATACGAACCTTCTCCTTCACTTGTGGACGGAGAAGAAAATGGCAACAAAGTTACATTTAGGCGATTCACTCTCAGCAAAGAGCAGGTGAATTCCTTAAAGGAAAAGGCCCAAGATAAACTGACCCAAAACCCTACACAACTTTTGAGGCCCTGGCTGCTCATGTATGGAAATGCAGTTGTTCCGCGCGAAATTTGTCAGAGAAGCAGAGGAGCAAAGTATATATTCCTGTAGATGGGCGAGATCGTCTGGTTCCTCCCTTGCCCTCTGCATATTTTGGCAACGCCAGATTCATGGCTACTCAATAGATTATTCGGGAAACATTGTGTCTAAATCAGTTTCGTACACTGCTGATAACATCCATGAAGAAATAAATAGGATGAATGGAGAATACCTGCGGTCTACGTTGGACTACCTGGAATTGAACCCTGGTATTTCATTGCCTCCTGCTACATATAGATGCCCTAATATGATAATCACAAGCTGGCGTCTGCCGCTGTACGATGCAGATTTTGGGTGGGGAAAGCCTATTTTCATGGGGCACGCCAGAACGATGAAAGAGGGGCACTGCTATATTTTACCAAGCCACACGGAGGATGGATCCGTTACTGTTTCCCTGGCGCTCTTCACTGATCACATGACTCGCTTTCAAAAAATATTTTACCAATTTTAGGGTTTGGTTGTCTGCCTGATTGGCATTTATCTTCTTACACGTTTTAGGTGTTTTTCGTCTGCGAGGCTTTGTTTCACTGCCAGATTCCCATTTATGTTTTACCAGTTTTGGCAATTAAGAAATTTCTTGTTGTGGTGTTTACGGAATTGTCCTAAGAGGTGAAGAATTTGGTATTCAGAAATAATATATTTTTATGCCTATCTATTTGTTGGAAATTATTATCCTTTTCAATGCGATATTAAACAAGGCCATGATATGGCAAATCCTGTCGAAGCTTTACGTTTATGGCGTGGAGATTTATTATGAACCTATGCATGGACAAGATAAGACAGGTTGCTTTACATGGGATTTGACATTGCAATGGTCATTGTGTTGTTCAGATGATTATTGAAACATATTTGTAACATGCAGTTTGAAAGTGCATGAGTGAAGGGTTTACGGGGCACCTTTTTGTAGTCAATTTACAAATACGAGTAAGAAATTTTTTATTGTTTCTATAATTCTTCAGTTGTGTATGATAATATTTAAATTTATGCATTTTTATATTTTTGTAAGATTATTGTGGAGTTTAGAACATTATTTGGATATAATAGGAGGATGATTTAGAATCATGAATTTTTTTCAAAGGAAATTAAATATTAAGGTAAGAGAATGAAAAAAAAACAAATATTTTTCCAAGAGAAGAAGCAAAAAACCCAATCTTTTTTGTTTGTTTTACAAGTGTATAGCCAAGTGTAATATACTTTGAAGGGTGTCACTTGTGTAAGAACAGATGTGGCATGCATTGCCATGTATCTAAATATTTTTTGTTTGTGCTTCATGGTTATGCCCGGTTTGTCTTTGTGGATGCTTCGTGAATATGCTTGTGCTAGGCTCGGAGAGTGTCGAATTGTTCCTGTCGTGCCAAGGTGCCAGAGGAGGACCGTGAGTTGTTTGGCAAAATTCGCCAACCTTGGCTACCTGCACGGAAGCCCATGGCATCAAAGGTCTATTTATTTAGAAAATGATTGTCAATGTTTTAGATTGTGACATGGAAAGTCACCTTCTTTTGTTCTGTCACTGCCCAATAGCCAGACAGAGGTTGAAGAATCACTGAAAACAAACAAAACCCATTATAAACAATCCAATGAAAGTACACAAATTTTTGGGTAAACAAAAAAATTGTAACAATTTATGTGCAGAACTTAGGGCCATAGAATCGCACCTGCTTCACTTGAATCTAGGGTTTTCCATCAGTTAACGAAAATGGAAAAGGGAACTTCATTCTTAAACCAATAAACACACTAGCCTCGAGCCACACAAAGGCGACGAAGGTTGCATCATACACAGTAAATGTATTAAATGCATGTCACGAGGACATCAACTTTTTGTTCAACAATAACAAATAAAGGGGTTCACCAATAGAATCTTGCCAAAATACAAAAATTAAAGCATGAAACTTTAGTTTTATCATGTTTAAATACACATGGCACAATGTAATTGGTAATGATGCAATTGACCAATTGTTAATGTGAAGACAGTATCCTTCCTTCGGCAGGATAATAAAATACCAATATTGTTTCGAGATAAAAAAATCCTTCCCATAGGAAATATTGTGTAAGCATTCCTGTATTGCTGTTTATTTTAAATCAAAACAGTAAGGCAGATTACACTAAATAATGCAGGATAACATACTAACCTTAAGAGGAACCACCATGAAAACTTGGAAACCTCGCGATTTAAGAGTGATTGGTAAAGCAACGCCTCTTGGAAGACGGACAAGATCTCCTACAACAAGTGGAAAACACACATCAGGCTTGACATAAGCATTTGGAGTGTAACATCCCCATTTTAAGATACTAGAACAAGGGAATTTTTTTTTTTTTATATAACGTTCTCTGTTATGAATTATATAATTCAAACACACGTTCAAGTTTTAATAATTGTTCTCTGCCCAAACAACACAGTTTGGAACACACAATTTCCTTTTAAAACTAATGTTCCCTGTTCGCATATTTACAATATGGAACACACATTCAATGCCATTCAATCTTATAACAGATTCTATATGCTGCTGTAAATGACTCGAAGAACTGCCGATCTCCCATTTTCATGGCTCGGAGTTTCAACGATCCTTCATTTCATGACTCGGCAACAACCGATCCTTCATGTTCGTTCATGCATAGTATATTATATATACAAGTTTTCTTAACCGTTACCGGTTATCGAAGTGATCCATTTAAGAAGCCTATCTGAATATACATTCTTGATACTCATCTGACATCCTGCATCTTAAATTAAGTGATTAGGACAACGCAACCAACACTTGCGATACTTTGGCCAAAGATTTTCACATGCTTTGCATGATCATATTCCTGGATGTGATACACATCAATGGAATACGTCCTTCACTTCACTTCACTGTTATCTAGAATGGTCTTTCTGGTTCCTACCGATCCTTTTAATTTAAGGTCGATTTAAACTTCCATTCCAATTAGCAATATGAGCGAATATAGGAAGGCACTCCTGGTAACTAAAGATACGCGGAGACATACGGTGTCGTTCCCCACGACTCCGTGTGTCTAGTTATCTTTAGTCCTCAGAGTCACTCGTATACATGATCATACTCCTATCCCCACCAAGAACTTCACATTCAGCCTATGTATTCTTGATGTTTTAATTCGGGAGGGCATTGTAATATGTCAGCTATAACATTGTGTCGTCATGAAGACCCCGTCTTCATGAAGACACCTGCTTTGTAGGCGGCGTATGTCAATGTCTACGGAATCCTCCCATCGAGAGTACACATCCTGCTCAAGTGATTTGGATATGATCTTAATATTTAAGATCAACTTTCAGCAACCATCTGATCCTTTATCCTCGTTCCCGTTACAGTTGTACATAGCTAAGAGAGACTAAATCCGTCTTCTAGCTTGCTTTACATCTTCTCCTTCTTACCGAAGGGTTGCGTTTTTCCTACTTGGTTCTCTTCTTAATCGTTGGATTAAGCAGCCCGTTACCGACGGACGTGATAAGTTTAACCTATTAAACTTAACCAAGATTTTTACAACTGTAACTAAATTCAGAATTCCAGCTTTTTAGACGTCGTTTAAACGAGGTCTAATTCCTATAAATGTATTCATTTATTCCCCTTAACCTTACATAGTTAAGGTCCATTAGCTATGGATATATTTATCCCATATCCTTTCTTTCTGAATTTAACATACGAGGTTATTAATGGAGTTCGAAACGAAGTTCGATTACTCCTAGTTAATTGATATTCCTTAGCTTCCAAGCTAATCCTGAATACCTATCAATTATGGGATCATATTCTTCCTAATCCTTTTTAATGTCAATTAAAAATTCATCTTTACCCAAGTATGAACTAATTGCACATTTCAACTTAAAAGTTGCATTTAGGTAAGAATAGATATCAATTCCTTTTTAACATCCATCCAAGGACAATTAAATAAATCCAAATCAAGAAATAACATTTTATTTCAAATTAATCAACAATATCAAACTGATATAGTTTTTTTTTTTTTAAATATCACACTTGTATTTGTATTCATCAATCCATGTCATAATCCATACATTTGCCAATCCAGTATTGGACTTTGTTTACGTAAAACATCATTACAATCCATAGATAGAAGAATGTACTTTCTTCTTTTCACAATTCCTCATAGAGGAATAATAACTAACAAATACAATTCATCTTCTGATAATCAAAAGAAGCATCAGAAAACAGCCATGTCTTCGTTCTAATCAATTTCCATCTGCAAAATTACTTGCACATGTCGATTCGATAGGCCGAGCATATTAAGCACTTGTCATTAAAATGAGGTGCTTTAATTAACTGTCTCAATAAAAGAACCCTGCTTTTATGAAACGACAATAAGAACATCAATCAAAAATCAAGCATCAAAAGAATGGACAGCATAACAACTGAACCATCAAAATACCATCCCAATCAGCCAAAGAATTGCTGTCCTATTTTCCACATAACCGTTACGAGTTCCAAATTACAATATTTGTAAAGTTTAGGAATACAAGTAGCATACTGCTGATATAACATAACTGTTATCCTTTCCACTCCTTTCATTAGTAATAAATACAAAGGGTAAAACTAACTGAAACGTAAACCAATTACTTTCCTTTCAGTTCATGCATCACATTTGATTCCAAGCAATCACGCACAGACGAGAAAGCAAACAACAATGCATATAGTTGCTCATACCCAAGCGATACAAAATTCGTTCTTCACGATTACAGATTTCCAACTGTATGAAAGAAGAAAAGATCATTTTTCCAAATTATCCATCCACATTCCTATTTCTTTCCTCATGACTGTCCTAAAAACTGAATCCAAACGAGACACAATTCAAGATAACAGTTCAGAGTGAAACTTACAAAATCCATTCGGAATTCACTTTCCAGCAGCAAGAATAATTTCATTCATAATCAGCTTTAAATGAAAACAAGGAAGAATTTATCGTCCTTATCAATAATTCATTTAAATCAGGCTCATATGAATACCCAAAAACAGGTTAATACAACATCATATTTATCATAGAACAAATAGTATAAGAATGCATACTATGTACTTACTGTACTAGAAGAATCCATATTTCTTTCACTGTATTTTTAACCAAATAACAGTTATACAATCACGAAATCAATTATTCACATGACTTTCTATTTCCATGAACGCATACAGTTCAAAATACAATTTACTTCATTGTTTTACCCTACAAAGAAGACCAATCATAATGCACGAAGGCTTCGATGCTATTTCCAGAATTCAAACAGCAAAAAGAGAAGAATTCGTTCCTTTAACTATTCAAATAAGAAAACAACCATTTTCTTCAACTCAACAAGAATTATTCATGCCGATTTCATTTTTCCTTGAATGACAGTGCAAAGATCAGAAGACCACACGAAACATTCAAAATTCCGTTTGTACAGAAAATAACAGCACTCAGAAAACCATCTAAATGCCACTGTAATCTTTGTCAAGTTGAACTTATAACGTTCATCAAAAACCAAATTACTGTTTCCTTTGAATCGAAAACAACAAAAGAAAGAAGAATTTGTTTCCCTATAATTTCAGTAAGAGACAATCATCTTCTACAAGGAATTAAAACACCCAATTCGTGTTTACCTTACCAGGACAGACTCAATTCATAATGACAATTGAACAATCGTTCATAATGAACAACAACTCACATAGTCTGAACTGTTTCAATTCAATAACCCATAAACAATGAAGACTCGATTGGTATTCCTTGCCAACTAATGTTTCTACCTGAATCCATTTTTCTATTCACAATGATGTACAGAACCCAAAATGTGATTTTCATAAAACAATACCCTTATTAATGAAAACCCGCATAGGATATTAGATGCACAACAAGGTACAGTCAAACAGACTCAAGCAACAAACCAAATTTCTATATTTTTCCATTTACTTGTACAGAAAAACAAGCCGAGTTGGTAATCGTGGCAACAATCCGAACAGGAAAAACCGAACAGCATCAATAAAACACAACAAAAATCATCATGTCCTCACAGCAAGGAAGGAATGTAATCAAATGCAAGTTCAGAAGAAAAACCATTAGCTTTTTCCTACTTCCACGAATACCCCAAAACGTTATTCGTTCATTCTTTATGCAAGAAAAAGGGACAGCAATAAAATATTACCATTACTCCCTATAAATCGAGTTCATAAGCTCAATAAAACCCAGATGTTATTTCCATCAAAATCCAAAACAGCAGAAGGAAAAGGATCTTATTTCCTTTTTAAAGATTTCAGTATAGAAACAACATCAACAACTACTGTTTCTATCATTCCAGTTCCTTAACAAAAGAACGATTGATCCAATAATGATAACAAACTCATACAACATGCACAGTTCCATATCACACATGACGAGTTTCCCTCTTACTGTCAAACAAACCAGCACAACATGGAGGTATTTCCACTCAAATTGAAAATGCAAGGACAGATCAATCACAACAGCAAGAAAACAATTTTTACCCCTTCATTTCAAACAAAGACAGTAAAATCGAATAACCCAAAACCCAAGAGCAGGGTTGTTTTAATGAGATGCTTAAGTAAAGCAAGTGTTTTAAAGAGAAGGGCTTAACATGCTGAAAATTCTTTTCCAAAACTCGAAGAAAACCGCGTTTACAGAAGGTGTTTCCTTCCACGGCGACAACACGAGTTTCCAAACAAGCTCTTCCTCTTACAGGCTCAGTAACAGCCTCCGATTTCCAAAGAAACGGTGATAAAAACCAAATGAAACTGGTTCGACTGAACCAAACAAAAACCAAATGTAGAGCAACTTCTCAAAAATCCGAACAACACAATAAACAATCAAATTTTCCTTCATACACTTTCAGCGAAAGCGAGTTGGTCGAAGACCACCAAAAATTTAAATGCATTAAAGGCTCTGCCTTTTCCTATTTTCCCACGCCACCGGACTTGGGTTGGCGAACCATCTAATTCGAATTTTGCATGCAAAACCAAGTTTAGCTTCATAACCAACTAGATCTCTCTAGTTTTTCCCTGTTCCCGCCAAACTGGCGCTGTCCGTGTAAGGACTTCCCATTAATGCCATTAAACACCCTTCATCCTTATCCTTTTCCCCCAAGGGTCTGCACGTCCCCTTCTAGGTTAGGATTAGTTTAGGATTCATATTAGTGTTTGACCTAGGTCATAGCCTAGTCTTTAGGTTAATAGGACTTAGGTTTATTTCCCCTTCTTTTTACATAATTTAAAAATCCACTTAGGATAGTAGTTTAGGATGTAAGGTAGAGCTTAGGATTAGATTAGGATCTAATTCCCTCTAACACCTAACACTAACCACCTTCAATCCTGTCAAGTCTTCCCGACTGACTTCTAATTCCAACACTGTGCAGGACATTCCGTCCTTTGTTAACATGCCCGAGCCACCCGTATCCCGGCATTCCTTGCCTTACGGGGTCTCACGTTACGACAGGGTATGGTTCGTGAATCGAACCCCTTTTCCGTTGGCATCTACGTGCCAACTGTTCATACCTGTAATCGGTCTTTGTACATTTATATCAACCTGCAATTCAGTCAAGAGTAAATCGACAAAGCGATTACAAGAAGGCCACAGCATATAGAATTCAGCAAGCATACGACAATTTGTCGTCACATCAGTAACATACAAGCAACAATAACTGCTTGTCCCATGCAACTAAATTACAGCATGCAAGAATCCAGATTTTGCAACACATTCCCTTAAGATCAAAATATATCTTAACATGTTTGCCTTCATTTCAGCGATTCTGACATCAAGAAAGTGTTAACAATGCGCTCAGGCTTCCGTTGGGCATGAGAAGTTTAGTTGTTTGGTTTGAGCAATAGCCCAACAGTCTCACTATGTTTCTATGCGGATCGAACCCAGACTCTTCACCTCCACTGCGAACAAGTCTCTTTTATGGACGTCCACGTTTTTTCAACTGCTATAAAATCTCTGCTTTGTACACGACACCCGAGCAGCCCTTTTCTATGATCTTTGAACTGATCACCAGATTATCTATTATACTCAACTTGTGGAGCAGACTAGTGTCATCTACCATGGCCAGCCGATTTCTGGGTCTGATTCATCTTCTTCGTGGGAGAAAACAACATGAGCGCAGTTACACTGAAGAGCATGCTTATGACGAGCTTCACTCCCGAGTCCTCTAAATGAGGACACTGGGTGACAATGCTCTCACGAGACCTGTATCCGGAAGGTGACCCGTGAGGTTATTGAACATACCAAATTTTCCAGCCTGCCCAGAACGCTGACAACATATTGTGACAGAGATCTATCGTAGCAAGCTTAGTAAGCCGCTAAAAGCACAAACAACTCAAAGCGATGTTAGTACATGAGAGGAGGAGGATACAAACAAATCTGCTTTCAGATTGGCAAAAGCCTTAGAAGGAAGGCTATCTTGATGTCTCACAATTATTATCAGCTCCTTTTGGTTAAACAAATGTGTATCCTATGGTTTGACAAGAATTTACCTGACATTAAGCGAGCATCCTCCAACAGCCATCGGATGAAGACTTTGTCAATTAAAAAAGACACAAAAGCTACTTTGCCATTAATGTATTAAAATACAAGGATGTTTTTTGTACAACTACATTCGAGCTTAAAAAGGTAACCTGCATTGTTGAAAGCCATGGCGCAGCTTTGAAGAAACGAAATTGATGGAGAGCGGAAAGAAGTCACCGTTGTTGGAGGCGTGGAATTGCGGAGAGTGGCTACCGAAGATGTAAAGTTTAGAGCCGTGCGACCTCAAATATGGATCCACGACACTCGTCCATACCCGGCCCAAACCCTGAGCTGCGCGCGTACACAGTCACTAAATACAGAAAAAGCAAAGTATAGTAGGTACCTACCTACTTATTCAAAGAAAAGAGGAATTTGTCACAGATGAAGTCAATGAATAATGAAGGCATGGTCGCGGCCTCCTCGTTTTGATCTTGAAGCCAGATCCGAACACAAATACTTATTTAAGGGACTAGGTACCTAGGCCTGCATCCCTCACCTCTGCTTTCGTCTCGTCTCTTTCTGCACCAGTACCACCAAGAATAATGGCGATTGGTGAGAGCCGGGTTGTAGCCTTGTAGGTTAGTACCTAGGTAGGAGGGAAACGTAGAACTTAGCCATTGCCACTGTTAGCCTTGGAGACCGAGATTTGGAGAGGATTCATCGTACTAGCACTTGTTATCTCCACCGCACCAAAATCCAGATTAAAAATGCATTAAATGAGTAACAATAAATGCATTCAATGGGCACAAGGACATCCACTTTTCCCTTCTACAGTGCCAAATAAAGGGGATCACCAATAGAATCCTGCCACAACACAAAAATTAAAGTATAAAACTATAGTTCAGCCCATTTAAATACAAATGGCAAAATCTGATTGAACAAAAGGCAAATAACTAATTGCTAAGGTGAAAACAATATCCTAGCCTTCGCGGGATAATAAAAGCTGGAAGGTTGTGTTTGATTGATAGAACACCTTTTGTGTTCGAGTGCTTTTCATTCTATAGAATATTTTAGCTCATATACATTTTAAAATCTTTCATTAATCATTACGCCGAAGGCGTACCCCTATGGTAGAGGACCTCCGGACGTTTCTGCAACGATGCTAAATTTGACGTCTTGACAACCATTTGGATGTTTTTTCAAAATGATTAAATTTGACGGGCTTTTACATGTTTTTATGATTTGCACCGATCTTTCATCCGATTCATCCACTTCCTGCTACGATTCTTCCTGTTTTTCTAACTCATGGATTTCGCACCCGCATTCGCACTGATTTTAGCGTGGATGTTAATTTGTGGTCGTATTGCACAACTAAAGCTTACGCAGGCTTAGGGCATTGCGGCGGCTTTTTTAAGGTGTACGAGGACTTATTTAAGAAAATATTTACGGGCTTATTTAATGGCTTTTACGGGCTCGGGAGAGTCATAGTGGGTGTGTCTTTATAAAAGCTTAAGGATTTGCAAACACTGGTGAGTGTGTCTGCTCCCTAGAATTCAAGGATCTGAAGAAACATTTGTTATCAAGTGTTGCTGGAGGATTTCAATGATGACTTCAGACACTCTTGTAGCATAACAAGGCTTTGTTCCTGCCATTTCTTCATCAACTAGATTCTGATTTACTATTTGATCAAATTGTATCACACCCCAAGTAGATCTATTTTTTTCTACAATAGGGCTCGTTTCTTTTGCATCTCTTTGTCAATTTCCACTTCTTTGGCTCTTTGTAATTCACACAAATAATTAATAAACACCAATAAAACTAATTTTGAGTATGAAAATGATGACAATGTCATTGTGGTAGAAGTAGACTGACAAACAATGCACATTTCCAATGCCATCCGCTTCGGATCTCAATCTCAATCTAACAATACTATGTAGAGGTGATTTGTTGAAAGAGGCGTTACACATTCTGTTTACCTGCATTTCCAAGAAAACCCTTTCAGATGGTAAGCAAATTCACTCGTATAGCAATCAGAGGGAATTTAAGTTTGCCACAAATAAACTATTACAAAATACCGTTATACTCATGTATGAAAAGTGTGGAAGTTTAGCAGGTGTTCGCCAAGTGTTTGACCAAATGACTGAACGAGACCTTGTCTCATGGAATATCATAATTGCATTTTACACAAGACACGGGCATCCTCGCCAAGCATTGAAACTGTTTCACCAAATGCAACCAACAAGGTTTGAACCTGATTAGTTCACCTTTTCTGGCATACTCCCAACCTGTGCCAAAATAGGTGATTTGAAACAGGGTATAGATATCCACAAAATTATAGTGGAGAAGGGATTTTCGTTAGATGTTGCGATTCTGAGTGCCCTAATAGATATGTATGCAAAATATGGAAGTATACGAGCACGTGAACTATTTGTGAAATGCCTAAAAGAAATGTAGTCACATGGATTTGATGACATAAGTTATGCACACAACGGGTTTGTTGAAAAGGCATTCAAAACTTTTAAACAAATGCATTGGCGAGGATCAAGAGAAATTCTACTACCTTTTCTAAGACCTCCCAGGTGTGTGCCAAAATGGTTTATGTAGAGCATGCCATGGACATCCATGAAAAAATAATTGAAAGGGGTTTCTTGTTAGATGTTACATTTGCAAGTGCCCTGGTAGATATGTATGCAAAATGTGGAAGCATTAACAAGGTACGTCAACTGTTTGACAAAATGTCTCGAGATGTGATTTCACGTCTTTATGATGATTGCAGATATGCACAAAATGGGTTTGTTGAAGAGGCTTTGAAAACATTTAAACGAATGCAATCGACGGAGTTCCAAGCCAAGCTCCACAACTTTTGTCACCTCCTCCTCCTGTCTTGCTAAAATAGGAGTTGTAGAACAAGCTATTGATGTCCATCAAAGCATAATGAAAAGTGGTTTTACGTCAATATTATAATTGCAAATGCCACGATAGATATGTATGAAAAATGTGGAAGCATACACGATGCACATGAAGTGTTCGACAAAATGGGTCAAAGAGATGTGGTCTCATGGAATGCGATGATTGCAGGATATGTACAAAATGGGCTTTTTAAAAGGTTGTTGAAGATTTTAAGTAAATGCAATTGTCAACTATAACTCCATACTCTACAACCATTTTCAGACATCCTCCCACTGTGCCAAAAAATGGGAGCTTTAGAACAGTGCGGACATCCATCACAACATAATTGATGACTTGAGACACTCTTAGCATCCGAAAAGAGTGACAACAAGTCCCCACTTTGCTTCTGAGAGCCACCATGATCTACAAGATTCTGATTGCAAGGATGCTTCATTTTCAGGAGCAGTATTCAATTTGTGAACAACCATTGTGGTGTATTGCATCTAGCTTTGAATTTGATCAAGTTTTTATGAATGTATTTCCTTGGGTTGTGAGCTAAAAAAGTGGTTGTTGTTACTCTGTTCTTCCTTGAATTAAAACTCATGGAAGAAATTCTCAAGGCATCCGTAAATGCATGCCCTCAATTTCGCATCCACAAACTTTATGAAACATTGTGCATTAAATGCTTGGGAAAATTTGGCGGAGACTCAACGAGTCTCGTGTCAAGACTTGCGAGTTTGCATTTGGCCTCGACGAGGCCTATTGTTTATCATTATTTTTTAACATAAATTTTAAAAAAGAACAGATTTGAATTTTTTAAAGACTTTTGAAACCCATTCTACAAGAAATAGTCATCAATCATAGCATACCAGGTTATGGGAGCACACTTCAATCTATACAACACCTCTTTGAGGCAGCACATTAGATGCTTTTTGCTCTCTTTTGCATATCCACATGGCTACTCCATATAGACTTCCCAAGTCAAATCATCATTAACCAAAGCATTCGAGACTAATATCACTCAACAAAATCAACCCATCGTAAATACTAGCCTCTACTTTGATAGCACCTCCACTACTACCTTACGCAAACTTCTTGTATCCAAAGCAATATCAAATGTATAAATGCATTCATGTTTAGTGCCAAAATACTTGGCCACAAAAGACTACCACTCATGATATAAAATCTGCAAATGTACAGAAGTTTTCATGTATTCATGTTTAGTTCAAATAAAATAGTCTGCAAAACGCTACCACTCATGATATAAGATTTACAAATGTATATGTATGAATTTGTAACAAATTTCAAATGTAGAGATAGAACCTTTAAATGTAATGCTTCATCTATATTCCTACACTTACAAAATCAATCACGCCCTTATCAACATCAACTACAAAACTAATAACTATCCCTCTAAAATCAAATAACATATACCGTTCGGCATTCACATTGCATTGTGCACATGCGATTGCTAGTTTAATATAATCTTTGATTCATTTAATATACTTTAATATTCTATATTAATATCAATTTAAATCTTGGAAGGAATATAGTATGTACATCTCATATTACAATTAGACGCTTTATGATATTGTGGACTATAAAATGAATAATTCTTATTATTAATTTTTAAAGAAAAATGCTACTTCAAATCAATTAATCTACAATTTTAAGAGGATATTATTTTATTATAAGAAAAAAATTATTATAATTTTTTTGGTTTTAAAGAATACTTATCATGTTGTGGTAGTGGTAAATGTTGATGACTTGTTAATTATGTTGGAGGCGTTAACAAGTGAGACCAATCTTGCCCTTTCTGACCTCTGTCAGAATTTAGATGGCACATATTAAGTTTCACGAGTGCGTTGAAATCGAACAGTGACTGCGTTGTCACCTTATTAAATATATTCTCCTTATTGCCATGTATGCCAAATGCTCGCGAATACAGCTTGCACGCCAACTATTTGACAGAATACCCAATCGGAATGCCACAACATGGACCTCCATGATTGCAGGGTATGCCCGAACTGGGTATTTGATCGAGGCCAAGAAGTTGCTTTCCAAAATGCAAGTGGTAGGATAGAAACAGGGTGTCATTGCCTGGACTGCTGTGGTATCAACATATGCGCACAATGCTCACCCCGGTGACGCTCTCAACACCTTTCGTGAAATGCCAACGAAACCCAATGCTGTTACACTTGTCACCGTTGTCGCATCCTGTGCAGATTTAGCAGCTGTGCATCAGGGTATGCAAATTCACGGATATGTTATTAAAAATGGATTTGAGGCATGTCTGATTGTGGCGAATGTGGTCATGGACATGTATGCTAAATGCAGGTGTATACAAGACGCACACCAAGTGTTTGCAGGCATGTACAATAGGGATGTGCTCTCATGGAATGCAATAATTGGGTGTTATGCATTGAACGGGCAATATGCGCAAGCTATGAAACTCTTTCAACAACTTCAAAGTTACACAAGTATACATCCAAACGTAATCACATGGACTATTGTGATTGCAGGGCACGCTCAACATGGGTATAGTAATATGGCCTTAAAACTTTTTCACGATATGCAACTGGCGGATGTGAAACCTGTCACTGTCACAGTAGCCGCTGTTCTGCCTTCTTGCGCTCACTTAGCAGCTCTGCACCATGGAAAGGAGATACATGATCATGCAGTCAAACACCATTTGGAATCAAATCTCGTTGTGGGAAATGCCCTTATAGACATGTATGCCAAATGTGGTAGTGTCGAATATGCAAGGCGAGTGTTTGAAAAAAAATGTCATCATTCAACACATTTGTAAGATTAAGAAATTATGAGAAAAATAGCTTTTAGAATTATTACATATTAAATAGTGAATAAAAGAATGAATTTGAGACAAAACTTCTCAGTGAAGTATGTCGATGGAAGTAACATGGTCAATATAACCAACACTATTTTTATTGACCAGATAATGGGCACTTGGATTGGCAATCCTTATTCTATATTTGAACTTGGGTAGATGGCGCGCTCCGCATTGAATTAAGGAAATTGTTACCTGTCATGTGGAGGTTATATTTGACTACCTGTCTTTTGTTATAGAGATTCTCTCTTTCATTGAATTAATAAATTTTGTAAAATTTGTATGAGACGATCCCGATTCCTCGTTCAATGCCTCTTTCGCTTTCTTTGAGAAGTTGGTCACCCTTCTCTTCATCTCATTATCTTCTACTACTCTTTTCACACCCCTCTTAAATCCCTCCCTCCTCCCTCAACAATTCCATCATTTTCGGTCAACTTGGAACGTAGTGTAGGTAATCGGTTTGAAGTTGGGTTATGTATGAATTTTTGTCAATGTTTAAAAATTAATATGTTCGTTGATTTAATGTCGGTCACAAGAAGAGGACAATGACATATGGGAGAGGTTAAATTTGGCGGCCACCTATGCCAGAGGATATTTTAGGTGATGGTCATTTTTAAATATTATTCTTCAAAAATGTAAAATAGTGTTATTTTTACTTTTTAATAATACATATTTAAAAATATTTTATATATATTTAATTTCTATAAATATATATTAGTATAGTTTATATATAAATTTATAGAAAAATGACGGTCATACTTAAAATATGTAAGTCATATGTGACGATTATTTCAAATATTTGTAAGTATTTTACGACTAGGGGAGAGGACCCTATAACCGAGCGGGTACCAAAACATGTACATCTCTTTTCACCATAGGTTGTTGACAAAAGCACCAATAGTTGTTCACTTTTTGGTTGATTACACTTTTTAAGAATTAATGAGAATGTGACACATAGGGCGCTCGGTCATTGGTCCCTCTTTCAAATGCTATATATTGATTTTCTTCATATTAAATCAATTCAAAAACTACTTTTCCTTCCAAATTAACACGCAAAACGAAAATGTCAATATGGCACGATCATATGCTACACGATGATATAATTTTTTTACGCTACCGACATACCTACATATATTCGCGTGCCTCTAAAGTTAGGTGCACGGCTATAGGGTCCTCTCCCCTAAAATAAAGAAAAAAGTCTAAATAGTCGTCAAATGTAACCCCTAGATAGGATTGAAGATGACAATAAAAGAATGGTAAAAGTACAACACTTTGAAGAAAAACTCTTGTTTTCGATTTGTAATCCTATGATTCATAAATAATTCAAAACAAGTACTTTTGTGGTGGAATTTTAACAGATATTTAATATAAATATTGGTGATTTTGTCTTCCAATCGAGTTGAGATTTGGCGCTCGTCGTAGATGTTTTTTCTTGTTTTAACTGTATTTTACACTTTATAAAGCAGATCAGCGCATCCCTATTTGACATGAAAGAACTTTGCATGGAACCATCATTATCACTATGAACACATTCAATATAAATATAAGTGTAACATTACATAGATATTTAAATAACATATTTTATAGAAAATGTGTTTACAAGCATATAATTCCTAAAACTTACCCGTCATTTATAAATACAATTAAAAATAACATTATATTTTTTAAATTATTAAATAAAGAAAACTTATTGAACAAAGATGGAAAAATTGTTTAAAACCTTTGAACATCTTAAATTTTTTGGGTGTAATCAGCCGTCAAATCTCATCCGTACTTCGAATTGAATAGCTGATCTGTCAATGTTTAATGGAACAGTTGGTGATCCGTGAATATTTGAATAATTAGCACGTTCTGTGATTTAATGTCACTGACAAGACGACAATGATGAAAAGATATTCAGACATTCTGTGATTTAATGTCACTCACAAGACGACGATAAAAAAATTAACAATGATGAAAAGACATTCAGACTATTACTTTTTGTGACTTAAATTTTGGTACAATTGGAACACTAAGTAGCTTTGTACAATGGTCGATTGGAGACAGACTATTACAGATTGATCTCTTGTTGTAATTTTGTATTTCAAAAAGCAGCGACACAACTCTTCCACGTCGTCAATTCTCACCTAACTTTCAACCTGAATATTTTATAAATTTGTGCCCCGCTTCATTCGCTTTACACTGCATTTCATTACTTGGATTATTGTGCCGAGCAAAGAAATGGACGTAACTGTCACAAATTCTGTGGTGGTGAAGCCTGCTTCTGAAACTCCAGAGCACCAGTTATGGGTGTCAAGTCTTGACTTGTTTGACCAGCGGCATACCGTCACGGCATACATATACAGGCCTAAATCCATTACACATTCCCATTCCAATGTCTCTGTATTGCAAATATTGAGGGACGCCCTTTCTAAGGCGCTGGTGTACTTTTATCCATTAGCAGGCAGATTGATTTTTGACGCCACTGGACGAATTGCCGTCGACTGTAATGGAGATGGTGCTCTATTTGTGGAAGTTGTCACGGTTTCCCAAATTGACGACATGAAGGATTTTGATTTTCCTTCCCAACTCGAGGCGTTGGTGCCCGCCGTTAAATATAGTAATGGCGTCACTACAATCATTCCTCTAATTGTTCAAGTAAGGATTTCAATTAGCAATGATTCATATCATTTATGTAGTTTTAAATGAGGTTGATGTGGAGCTTGTTTAGTGTTAGGGATTCATTTTTTTAAATTTTGGATTGTTGAGTATTTGCTGATCTCCTTAGATTATTAAAAAAAAACATGCATTCATATCATCGAGATATTAATGGTAGGGTATTATGTGTAATTTTAAATATTCAATTAAAAAATAAAAAATAAAAATATCAAATATCACATATAACAACTAAAAAATCAACACTAATGTTGATGGTGTGTTAAAAGTTGGAATTCCTAATCTGGATGGTTAGTTAAAACTATCCAGTTTTCTACAATATATTTAGTCTTTAAGTTTTTTTTTTCAAGGGTTTTTAAAGTTTTAAATATAATTTAGAAATATATTGAAAAAGTATATTTGAATTTAGAGATGGTAAGATATATATTTATAAGTTTATTGACATCCATAGATGCATCACTTAGATTTTGGTGGTGTTTTGGATACCTTGACACTTGGGGACGTGGACTGGAAGTTCCCTATTTTTCTATATTTGAAAATGTTTTAGGATGTTTTTATTTTTAAAAAATTATTTATTTTTATCACAAATATTGAATTCTAATTTTCAAAGCACTTAAAATATATTAAAAATCTGAATCCTTAAATTTCATTGAATAACATTAAAATGTTTTAATATTAATACTTATACACTATTTAATACATGTTCCTTTTTCGTCTCCATTTTTTAAAAAATTACTATCTTGGAAACATGTCCCCAACCCGACTCAAAATCTAGGTAACTATCATATTTATAAAGATGCAAAAATATAAAGTATTTTATGTTTTAGTCGGTACCCTACCAACGACAAAATCAGCACCATATATAACATAATTAGATATACAATTTTTTCCAACATCCCATGAACATCAAATTTTTCCGCCATTGTACATTGCATAGAGTCGAGTTCTAAATTGAGAAACTATGATATTCGACAATAATCTTTAAGTCTATTTATAAGGTGTTTCACTATTTTGTATTTGTTCTTAATGAAGTGGAAATAAACTTTGATGTTATTGGATCATTCATGTATTATTAGATTCTTGACTTTTAAAGAAATATTTTGACTCTTGTTGTACATTGCTATTGGTTGATTTGGAGGGATATTTAGATAAATTAAAACTCAACGAATTCAAAAGGCTTTATATATATCTTTGCAACTTTGTACTCTCCTTTAATGGAACAAATGTGCATAGTTGTTCTTTTTGGTGTGTGTGTACACACACACACACACACACACGTACATATATATGTTGTATATATATATGTGTGTGTGTGTGTGTATAGTATATATATGTGTGTGTGTGTATATATTATATATGTGTGTAGATATGTACACACACATATACACATATATATGTACATAATAGACATATATACACACACACACATACAAGAAACTAGTCCTTACGAGTTCAAGTTGAAAACATACTCTCTTATTAAATCGGATTATCAATGGAGTTGCCTCCCAATCACCATCCAAGCAATTACTCATTATTTTATTTTGTTATTCATCTTGTACTTTATTCCAAAGTTTAGAGTTATGTGAACATATTTTAGAACACTTAGCAGCCTTCTAATTTATTTTTCTAGTTTATGTCATGAACCTAGAGAGATATCTCACCAAATATCCTAGATCTGGTCTCATATTGGTTCAAGACAAATGACAATGGTAATCAATTATATGTAGAGGTATTCATTTACCTTATTAAATGTATTGTATCTAGGAACTTGCAATTGAGGTTTTAGCACGGTGTCACTATTGTTAAATTGCAATTGGCCATCCTAAACTTTTCAATCAACAAATCCTTGTTGTACTTTATTTCAAAAAGAAAATTATCTAATCGTTAGTTGTTTCCCATACCTCAAAATCAAGAAAATAATTCACATTAAACAAAGATGTATCATCCCAAATATCTGATTCAAACCTCTTTTCATTGATGATATTAAGTCTTCACTACTCCCAAGAAAATCAATATTATTTCTCAAGATGAAAATATCTTAGATGTTCCCTTTGGATGTACAAGTTATCCAAAAGCCTTAGAAAAAAGCGATGTGTGCAAAGATGTTCATTAATAAAAATATACTCGCTTCAACCCACATACAATAATATATCAATGGACACACTTTATTCTATTTACTTTGCATTTTAAATATTTTTGGTTGTTTCTTGCACGCTTCCTTTTCAAGATCCCCATCAAGAAATACACTCTCACATGTATTTGGTGGACGGTTCATCCAAATTGTGTAGCGAGCGAGAACATAGGTCTGATGGTTTTCATCTTTGTTGTTGGTGCTAATTTCTTCTAGGTGATATCCATTTCCTTCCTTTTGAGAGCAATCATTCACAACCAAACAAGCATTGTATTTTACAATGGTGTCATTTGCTTTATATACAAAACACCATTTGCATTAAATGGTTATCTTCTCACCTGATAGGTTGACACACTCCCAAATTTAACTAACATCCTATGCATTATTCTAGTCCATTCTTTTGTCTACAAACTATCAATAATTGAATTGGTTATGAGGAAAGTATCTATGTACTTATCACCACAATGTTAACTTCTTCTAGAGATGCATTGTATAATGCCGATTGCCCAAGATTTTCTCGTACATATTCAACATTGGTCTCCACATTCTTGTTGATCGATGATTTGTTATATTTTTAGTGGGTTGTATTTCATTTCAAACACTACCTTTTCCTTTAGAGTGGTTTATCTTTGAAATTAGCTTTTCTTTTATGTTAATCTCTAGAACTAAATCAACTTCAACGTCTTCTTCAATAATTACTTGTTCGATATTTTCAATGTGTATCTTTTGTGAACAATCATTAATGGATTACTATGAAGACATTCATCAAAGACCCAATTTTATTATGTAAATCTTTTGGGTTATAGGATCAACTAACCAATAGGATTTGAATTCATGATTGTACCCAAGAAATATACATTTCATATTTTTTAATCAAGATTTTCTCACTTCTTTCTTAGAATATAGATACAATTTGGGCTCCCAAAAACTCTAAGGTGCTGAACACTTTAGGCTTCCTTTTTACCATGTTTTTCTAATATTAGGTCATTCAATGTTTATTTGAGTAAATACAATGATCTATTTATTGCTTCTTCCAAGTAGTACTTACTTATGTTCAGTTCTTTCAACATTAATGGAATCATCTCTTGACGAATCCTTTCACTACTATTACTACTCCATTTTATTATGGAATGTAAGAAACAATAAATTCATGGTGTATTCCATGTCGAGTGCAAAATTTTTAATATCTTTTGATATGTACTTCCTTCCTCAATTTTTGGGAGGGTTTTAATAGAGTAGTTCCCAATCTATTTCTCAATTGTAATTTTGAAATTATTAAAGTGTTCAAAATTTTCAGATTCATTCCTCAAGAAGCACACCACATATTTCGAATGTACTCATCACAAATCAATAAAAAGAACTAAAATCCACCAATTTTTTTATTGAAAATGGTCCACTCACATCATTGTGAATGATGTCAATGATAACTTTGGCTCCATTTGCCTTGCCACTTTAAAATTTAAAAATGTTTTCCTTACCAACAACACAACTACAACAAATTGTCCAAGCTTCCTCAATTGTTGGTCTCCCATGCAACCATATTTTTCTTGGTTAAATCCATCTCGTATCCAAAACTAAAATGTATCAAATGTTGATGCGAAATTGAGCTCTGTTGTACACCAATATAGAGAAAGTCAGGTATCACTAAGATTCAAACAAACTTCCTTTCTTAGAACTTTCAGTTACAATTCTACTCTTCATTGTTGTGTTTGATGAGACAAAATTAGTGACCTTTCATGTCATATTAAACTTTCAGATTGGTATCGGGCATGAGTTATGGACGAGGGTTTCATTTGTCATTCTTCAACTTCACATTTGTTTTTGTGGTGAGTGAGAGGAACAACACCATTAGGTTTTATTTTTAGAGATGAATTGTCTCCAAAGTTGACTTTCCCATTTGCACTTTCAGCTGCAAGAATTAGTCTTTCCTCCCATCAATATACTTTGTTGGGCATGAGTCGATTTAACAAATTTCCTTTTCTTTTTTGGTTACAGTATGTGACGAGGCTCACATTTGATAAATTCATCATTACTTCTATCAATGTGTGTGGATCATTGTTTTGGACACTATCATTCTCAACGCCATTAATTTCTACATCATTGTTTTTCACAATATTATTTTTGTACTGCCACTTTAGGTTGCTTCTAGGTCCTTTGGGGTTCCCTTCATTGAGACCTTATGAGTCCATAACATTAAAGAATAAAACTTTGGAAAACCTGTTCCGAAAATTCATTAACATTTTGCATTGTGAAAAACTGCAGGTGACAAGGTTCAAATGTGGAGGGATATCGATAGGCCTGAGTATATCTCATATACTTACAGATGGAATGTCAGCTTTACATTTTGTGAAGACATGGTGTGATATAACTCGCGGTTCAGATGTCCATGTACCACCTGTCATAGACCGATCTCCACTGCGTGGCCGAAATCCCCCTCAAGTGAGGTTTTCTCATGTTGAATACGAACCTTCTCCTTCACTTGTTGACAGAGAAGAAAATGGCAGCAAAGTTGCATTTAGGCAATTCACTCTCAGCAAAGAGCAGGTGAATTACTTAAAGGAAAAGGCCCAAGATAAACTGACCCAAAAACCCTACACAACTTTTGAGGCCCTGGCTGCTCATGTATGGAAATGCAGTTGCTCCGCGCGAAATTTGTCAGAGAAGCAGAGGAGCAAAGTATATATTCCTGTAGATGGGCGAGATCGTCTGGTTCCTCCCTTGCCCTCTGCCTATTTTGGCAACGCCAGATTCATGGCTACTCCAATAGATTATTCGGGAAACATTGTGTCTAAACCAGTTTCGTACACTGCTGATAATATCCATGAAGAAATAAATAGGATGAATGGAGAATACCTGCGGTCTACGTTGGACTACCTGGAATTGAACCCTGGTATTTCACTCCCGCCTGATACATATAAGTGCCCTAATATGATAATCATAAGCTGGCGTTTGCCCCTGTACGATGCAGATTTTGGGTGGGGAGAGCCTTTTTCATGGGGCACGCCAGAACGCTAAAAGAAGGGCACTGCTATATTTTACCAAGCCACACGGAGGATGGATCCGTTACTGTTTCCCTGGCGCTCTTCACTGATCACATGACTCGCTTTCAAAACTATTTTACCAATTTTAGGTGTTACGTATCTGCCAGATTGGCAGTTAGGGTTGTGGTAGTGGCGTGATATACCACAGTAGTAAACAACTACCTGCTGCTCCTTTAGAGTGTATTGAGAGCCAAAGTTACATTAGCTAATTTAGCGTACATAACTGGTCTATAGAGGCTAATTTAATTGTCTATTAGGCAGTAATATAATATATTGTTACTATTTTCACATTTCTATCATAATTTTATGTTAAAATACATATATTTCAAATGATTTATGAATAAAATTGTATTAAGGTCTATAACTTATTCAAAAAATAAAGTTATTAGATTAAGACAATAAATTATAATTAAACTTTGTGAGGAGAGTTATGGCTATAACTTTGCCTTCCACGTAGGCCCACAAATAGTCATATCTGCATGATTGGTGAATATTTCTTATATATGCTATTATTGCTTGAAATACTAATATATGTGATTTTAGTTATTTCATGATATGTTTTATATGAACTGATTTGAAAAATGAAAATGTCAATAATGTGAAGTATGTACATCAATTAAGATAGCATGTTTCATTGAACTATAATATATTTCAAAGGGGAAAAACACGCCCACAATTACCTAATTTAATAATATCATTTAATTGAGTTTTATCACATAAATATCACAAATATTGATATACTACAAGACACCAATAAATATGTGATTATTATTTTGATTGAAAGAGTCTCTTGAGTTATAAAGTGAATCTTGAGATGCACTAAAGACAAATAGATTTTTTATTAGATAGGGTAAAAAAGTTTGGTTTTAAGGGGACCAAAAACTACCACAAAGAAAGAGGAGAGAGGATATAGTAGTGACGCTCAGAAAGAGAAACCTCTATCAGCGGTTAAATGAAACAATGCACGAAAACATTAGGATCCACTCGGGAGAACAAAATGACTCCACAAAGCTCTATCTGACCGAGCACTATAAATTTTTTTGGGAAGAACCTTGGTCCATCCCACCACATCCTCCAAGGAAAATGACAGGGCCACCAAGGAATCATTTTGGGGACCCCCTCAATCACGCCGAGATGCACTTCCAAGAGACCATTGGAATTTCTTTCAGCCAAAGGTTTGCAGCCCCTATGGCCCACATGGTGCACAATCATCAATGTTTTGGAAGTGGGCGGGAGGAAAGATTTGAAATTTGAATCACTGTTGTCAACCGGTTCCACCCACCTACCCAGGTTGGTCACCATCTTCGTAGCCCACCCCAGGAAGTTCGAAGCTAACACGTCACACTCGACCGACCTACACCACATGCTACCTCCAAGACCTACAGATGCCAAACTTCGACCAATAGAAGCTTCCATCATGTTTGCCTCCTCCTCAAATAATGATTTGAGATCCGAATCCATCTAAGGAATCGGACCCCCAAGGAAAACATTGTCTAACACTGCCAAGAGAAAGCCCGCAGCCATAGGATCCAACAATGAAATCCACTTTCCTGTAATTCACATAGAAGATCTTGGACTTTTCAAAAACTATGACCTGTTCGTGTTGACCATCTGTCGAGTCTAAAAAAATACTCTTGGGCACGATGGCTCCCATAGGAACGTTAACACACATTCGAGCACAAACAAGCCTAGATTGAGCCTTTGTAGCTGGATCCACTGCGATGAGCACCCCCATAGCTCTAGCTATTCCGAAAAATACCTCTGGCTCCCAAAACTCCAAGGGAAGGCCTTGGAGTTATATCCAAATCGGGAGTTCAGGTAAAGAACCAGACAACCGAGGCTGCCATTGCATAATACTGAGAGTTGTTTTCCCAAAAAACCACGATGCTTCTAGGAACACCCATTGCGAGATCTGCTTCTTCCGGAAATGAAGAGACTAAAGACAAATATATGACTTGCTTTAGTAAGGCATGTATCTACAAGAAATTAAATGGATATATTTTTGGATTATGAAGCTATAGGAGGAGGAGAGGAGAAGGCGAAGAAATAAATATACTCAAATAAATATATGAATAAACTCATTCAATTCAATAGAGTCATCACAAGTTTAGATCTCTTCCGATAGCACCATTAAATTGAGTATTATAGTACAAGCTGTGAAAATATAAAGATGGTTTAGATAATATCTTTTAAGAGGGGTTACAATTATAACCCCCACCTCGACTTGTTGTTTCACTTACATTACATTCCATATATGCCCAAAAGCAATCACACCGCCATGTTATTGATGAAGATTTATTCTAAGGTTTATATAGATTGAACAACTAATACATATGTGTGTCATAGATTTTGTTTCATTTCATGATATGTTTTATGTAAACAAGATTGAATAATTCAAACAATCAATAATGTAAGGTAAATGCATCAATGACATGTTTCCTCGAGCTAAAAATTGTTTCCAATGGTGAAGAAAACACCTACAATTTTCTAATTTAATAATTCAATTTGATTAAGTTTTACAACATGAATAACACAAATTTTGATGTAGTCCATGACACCAATAATTGTAGGATTGATACTTTGAATGAATGTGGCTTTTAGAGTCGTTATAGGAATAATGAAGTGCATTGAAGGTACATATTTGATTTGGAGTAGTAAGGTAAGTATTTAAAGGAACTTAAATATAGTTTATTTTCAATCATAAAGCCATGGAAGAGGAGATGAGAAGTTAGAGCAGAACACGTCATCAATCAAACTTGTTAATAAGTTCATTTAATTCAACACAACTATCGAAATTTTGACATGTATTTTGATAACAACTTTAAATAGAGTTTTATAATACAAATGCAAAACAATATTGGGTAGCATAGATATTATTATGTAAGAGGGGTTACAATTGTAACTCCTACCTTCCCTTCAGTCATCCCTTTCCTTCCTTTCCAAATGGGCCCAAAAATAATCAACACATGCATGAATGTTGAGGATTACTCTAATTTTTATTGCTTGAAATACTAATATATGTGCGTCCCATTGATTTTGCTTCATTTCATGATATTTTTTATGTGAACTAGTTTGAAAAATTAAATCATTAAAATAATGTAAGGTAAATTCATAAATCAAGATGACATGTCTCATCAAAGTATATTGTGTTTCCTATGGAGAAAAAAACAATTGCAATCATCCAATATAATAAGCCCATTTAAATAAGTTTTACAACACAACTATAATTTCTCTTAGGTATTTCGTAAAAAAATAAATGTTGGATTAATAATTTGAATGAGTGAGGTTTGTAATCACGAAATTATGAACTTTCTACTTACATCACACCTTTGAGTATGTTATTATATGTATGATTCATAAGTAAGAAAAATAGACATTAACAACACTTGTTTTGATTTTACATTGCTTTATCCCTTTTGGTACTCTTGACATTTTATTTTCTTGAATGGTCACTTTACTTTTGGACATTGGATAACACATGACCCAACTTTGTATTTCTTGTTTTATCCTTCGACCATCCCGGAAACTAACACCCATTAGGGATAGGAGCGACAGTGCTAGTGTCCCCTTTGGGTGTTTGTGTTATTTTTCCTCTCTTTTTCAAGTTTGGAATGCCACGTCGTTTGTTGTCTTTTCTATAACCCATTTCATCTCTTTTGGTCAACATTTTTAGTTATTAATGATGTAATTCAAACAAGGGAATCATTTATATACATTACATACTCACCATCATTAGGGGTTGGATAAATTTGGGCTAATACTTACTATCTAGTACTTTGGAAAAGAGAAACACTTAAGGGCTACATTTGGGCCACCTTATTCATTACATAAGAGGTGATATTTTTGAATTCTATCTCAGAAATTCCTCTCGGGGGAAAAGTAGTTACAGCTCGCTATCTATGTATGATTGGCACACGAGAAATCTAGCTCAAGACAAATTCTATCACACACACATTAGAACTACATAGAGTGTGAAATGTAGTGCAAAACTTGGCGAAAATCACATTAGGGTGACCGTCATGATCATTTCGAATCAAGCATATACATTAATTTTTTCATCTAATATTTTCTTGAGATTTATGTAGGTAGTTAGGGTTTTGTCTCGCATGTTAATGTGTAAATGTGAAACCCTATAGTGAACTGGATGCGAAAAAGAGTGAAAGGAAAAATACATTATTAGACCTTGAAAAGATCATAAGCAAGGTTGTTGCCAGGACACTAGCACATAATTTAGATACCAACACTTGTGAAATCATGTTTTTATTTGGGATTTCTTGTCGGAAGAGGTTCAAGATCCTATTTTTTCACACAGAGTATACACGCCTTAGATACAACTTTCTCAGCCTGTTTCCCAACCAAGAATCGGCCTAGATCTTTGGATACAAGCTAAGTCATTCTTACGTCACAATTACTTACACTTGTTTATTTCTTTCATAGCAGATCTTGCTTATTCTTCATTATATTCATTTTATCTCATTCCTCTAATAAAGATTTGATTTGATTTAAATTATTTAGTAAACCCGATTTGAAATTGAACCCTATATTGCCATAGGATCCCTCATTTTGCTTCCTCATATCCCTAACCCTAGTAACCTTAGGGTTTATTTCTTTAGTTGTGGATTTCAATATATTTCATTCATCATGCCAACTCTTAGGGATCATTATCAATATCTAGATAGATTAGTCACGAATCCTAACTATCATAACTCCCATGCATTTCATTTATAACACAAGATCTTACATCTATTGTTGACAATGATCATCCATTTTATATTCATGATGATATTTACAATGTGTTTATTAATAATGGTTTAGCCGGTAATGGATCTGCCTTATTATTGTAACAAATCTTTCTCTATCAAGTATGCTTTTCTATTGTTGATCGACTCTGTATACTCTATGTATTCATGACTCTAATAACACACCTAAGAAAGTTTTGGGAGAAATATTTTTACCTATTACCGTGGGGCCTTACATTCTTAATGTTCTATGTCACGTTATGGCTCATGATTTCCCTTATAGGCCATCATCGGTTACATATTATACATGCAATCCTTTTTACCCATGCTATAGAACACAATTCCCTTATCACACATTCTTCCATGCATAATCCTACAATAGATTCTATGCCTAATGTTGCTAGCATTTGTGTTATCCCTCTCATACATGATCATGAATACAATACTATCACAGGATCATCATTCTCTTCTTGTGATGGACTATCTTTGCTTTTGATTTACAAAAAAAATTTCTTTTAGAACCCATGATACTCCTCCTATTATGTCTCGATCTCAATGCACTTCTATTGATCATATGCTTATTGATTCCAATATTACATCACTATCCACATGTTCCTCATCACAAGTTATATCATAATGTGTTGATTTGATAATTATTTTGAATGATCTCACTTTCCAAGCTTCACATGCATGACTCATTTACTGTGGCTACAAATAATCTTATTGCATCTATGTGGGAAATCCATTCCCCTCATTTTGCATTTATTTCTATGTCTATAGGGACTCATTCATTCAACTTTAATGCTTCCAATCTTCCCAAATTGCACATATTGCTTATCAAGAGTCTTATATTTCTCCCTCCATTGATTGAGGTCGAATCGATGACCCTCGTAACATACATATGTTACACATCTCTTGACTCACAAATTGATCCTTATGTTTACACTTACTCTTTCCACTATTACCAACAAGCCTAATATTCCACCTATTCTAGTTTCTTCTAATGGCCATATCCTTATTGTTTATGTCATTGCACTTACTCTTAGTACATTTGGGATCTTATACTCCATAGGGTTTTCCCCTCAATATGTTGATATTGTTTCTATTAGTGCAAATCACAACACCCCAAATGAGTTATGGATCTGATTTTCTAAGGTAGGGTCATTTGGTGTGATTTGCATAACATTGGATCATTCCCCAAGCTGTGGGACTTGCAAATGGGAATGATCCTCCAGAGAAGGTTGGTTCCTCTTCCTAAACTACCTGCCACAAGCTATTCTAGTGTAGGCAAGATAATCTAATCCTAATCTAACTTCCAAGGAGACAAGGAGAGAAAGAAAACAAGGAAAAACAGAGCCTACACTAAAATGGTGATACACCAGAGAAGGAAAACTGCTGATCATCTAACCAAACTACCATGAAATGAAGGGAGGTGAGAAATGGAGAGGATGAACAATTGCATCATAGGCCAAAGATCAGATTCACATAGAAAATGTTTCAAACCCAACAAACATAGCTCCTAGATCGTAAACAAACATCCAAAACATGCACAGTACCTTGCAATGAAGAGAGGTAAGAAGAAACAACCAAAAAGAGCAAAGGATGGACAAATGCATCACAAAACACATTTTTATTGCTTCAAAAGTTTGCACAGAACATCATTTGCGAGCAAGAGGCAAAAACACCATTTACGTAACAGAGAGGAGGTTCGAGCTCCATTTTCGATCCTGTGGGAGGAAAAGAAGGGGAGGCAGAGAGAAAAAACAAACAACCACTTTTTATGCGCCCCTCTGTTATAATATATAGAAAGAATGGGAGAGAGAGAAGAGGGAAAAGTCGAATCCTGCTCCAACCACCCTTAGATACGCATTGAATCCCATTTTGAAATCTCAAACACTGAATATCAATGCCTTCTACAAATCCACCCACAATATGTCACTTTTGGTTCCCCGATGGATCAAATCGAATCAGATCTAGTAGTTGAAGACATCAAATTCCGCGTTAATGGCTTGGAAGACTTTTTTTCATTTTTACCTACCAGGGCCTAAAAAAAAGTTTTTTTTGTATCTTTCCATGGTGTAGAGGACATCAAGACACTTCCAACGGTATAAGATTTGTAATATTTTGATCCCTAAGTCGAAAGATATGCCCCTTTGAAGTTTGTACAAGGTCCGTACAAATGGGTGGGAAAATGAGTTTGAAAAAATGGCTCTACTTTTAATATGGGGCATGTGGCAGCCAGATTGGGGAAAAAATTAGGTTTGCGGGTCCGCGATTCATCTTTTCCCCCTTTTTGTAAAAACACAAAACTTAGAAAAACCCGCGCCCCTGAAGCTCCGCCTTGATACGTGGCACCCTTTGGTTGGCTGGGAGATGCACTTCCATCTTTATCTTTGTGCCTTTTTACAAAAGGAAAATTTTCACCTTTTCCTCCGACTCCCGCTTTGGCTTTGACTTGGGCCTGAATGCTGAATTTTTCCCTTTGAGTGGAGTTGCGGCCCATTTTGTAACTTTTAGCTAAGTCTTTTTTTTGTGGGGCATATCTGTTGACTGGGGACACGTGACAACCTAGCGCACATTTGGGCTTCCCTTTTGGATTCATCTTTGAAGAAGTGCCATTAGGACACATGGTTCTTTCATTGCCTAGCCTATGCATTGACTATTCAACCGACTCTGCCCCTTTTTGAGACTGGACACGTGGCGGCACTACGCTTGCTTGAAAGCCTAGCTCAAAATTTACCTTTGGAGGAGCGTCGAGTTGACACTTGTCGGCCTCCGCTGGTCTGTGGACTTTTCAATGGTCCTTCTTACTTTTTAGACTTTGGGCTATGTGGCAAGCTCACACTCATTTGGGTCTCCACCCAGGACTAACTCTTAGAGAAGCGCCATACTGACACTTAGCATTCTCCGCTTACACTTTTATACTTAGCCAATTTTGAGGCCCGCCCTGTCCACCTTTTGACCCTATTTGACCATTTTCTACATGGAGGGCTGGCGCAAGTTTGAGTCTCCGCCCTAGGCTCCCATTTCAGATTTGCACGAGATCCGACACTTGGCACGCTCTCTCTTAGTTGAAGACTTTTCAACGGTCCCGCAACTTTTTGGGGCTCTAGGGCGTGTGGAAGCTTGGCGCTCGTTTGGGCTTCCCTTTTTGGATTCATCTTTGGAGAAGCACCATTAGGACACATGGTTCTTTTGGCTGCCTCCTCCATACTTAGTCGATTTCAAACCTTTTCCTAAACTGTTTTGAACCCGAGGACTTCGGATTTTTGCCGCTTCTCTCCTTGAGTTTTTGGTTCTTTTGACACTGCTTGGACTCCTTCCCCAACCCTTCTTTTTTCATTTTAGAGCCTGCCCAAGTTTGTCAAATAGACTTAAGACACATATTCGTGCAATAGAGCCATTTCTTCTCTTTCTTCTCGCACAAGGTCATTTAAACTTTTGCAGGCCCCGCCATTCCATTGTAGAGTCCCTCTGCAACCTATTTGCAAGATTTAAATGTGTCCTCTTTGATTCTTTCCATGTAGGGTCATGGTTGATCCAATATTTTTCCCGGGGTGAAATATGGATAACAGTTCCTTAGGAGCTCTTGTGTTTCCCAAATTGCACTTATTACTTCCCAATGTTTCACCTATTTTAGTTTTTCCACATGCATGACACAATCTTATTCCACATGTTATGCTACATGCACTTCCTCGTGGCCATAGAGTGTTTGATCAACTTCACATTCATACCTCCATACTAAAAGATAATAATACCTCACCCCTATCCTCATTGGATGTATTACCGTGGCATACACACTTTGTTATCCCAAATTAACCCCCTTCCGGATTAATTTGGATAACTCATTTTAAATGCACTTAGCACTCTATACAAGTATGAGAAGTTTAAATGGTTGTCAAATTCCACCTCTCCAAAGCACTGATTGTTGACATTTAAAAACTAGTGGGAGGCTCATCGAATACATTGGCGGGTTATATATAACAGGTCGCTTGATGTTCATTTGGCCATCAATATCAACGCCAAACATCGAGACAGGGTAGCAGGGAAAGAGATCAACGATCAAGGCAAGGACATATGACGAGATTCCAGTCTCTTAGATCCATTCGTGTTTTACGGACCTCAAGCCCACAAAATAAACCAAGTTCAATAACAATTTTGGGTCCTCGATGGGGTAGAAAAAGTCAGCGCATCAGAGAGAAACATGATGAAGCACAAGATGACAGATGACAAAGGATCAATGGCCAAAAAGGTCACTCATCACCATTCCGGCCCAGGGGCAAGTAGATGGGCTCCCATGGAGGTAAAGTCTGCAGAATGATTTGGTTTTCAAAAGGCTTCAGGTCCAGGTGGTCTGGTAGGTCAAGGAACTATACCTAGCCGCATTTTTATGGATTCAACAATTTTAAGTCTGCCCAAATAAAATTTGCAAAGTGAAGGCACAACCAATGAAAGGAAAACATGAAATCAAGAGAGATATGACATGTGCCATACGTGGAACTTTCTCATTGGCTCACATTTTGTGATGGCCAGTACAAGTAAAAGAGTAGTATGACATTGTGAGGAGCATGGAACTTTCTCATTGATTTGTGCTTCACTCTCTGACAAGGTTTGGTATAATGAAGACTGACATTGAGACATGTGTGGAGCTTTCTTATTGGTTTATGCTTCACGATGGATAATGAAGGTTTCATAAGGCCTGACCACAAAACCAATGAAAAGAAAACACATGGGAAAGGAAAATAAGTAACACATAGGTAAAGGCACTATTTGAGGCCAATAAAATATTCTCATCTGTCACTCTCATGTTCATCCCGACATGTAAATATTCAAATGGCCATAAATTTCACTCAAGAGCTCCAAACCACACGCAAAATAGGTCTTATTGGAAAGGTCTCCTCGAAACCTTAAATTTGGCATCATTAGAAGAAAATATTGATGGTGTTTGGTGGGAGAAAAGAGAAAACATTTTAGGCATTAATGTGTAGTTAAAAATGACTTAACCACCTGAATTGATGAAGTATGGGGCTCTTACCTTCTCCTAGAAGCAAAAGGACATTGGGGAACATGTTTTAAAGGGTGCCGATGAAAGTTTTTAGATATTAATGAATGATTGATAGTGGTTGAAGTTTGAAAGCCATGTTATAGGGGAAAATAGTGATTTTCATTTATGACAAGATCAAATCCGATCTCTTTCCCTCTTTTTCCCTTTTCTCTCTTTTCATTCTTCTCTATATTGTAAAACGATGCTTATTCCAAAAGAGGATATTCTAACATGTAAAGGAACTATGTAAAAATGGTTCCTAAGGATAGTGATCCGCCAAACCATCATTTTGGGCTTGGAAATATATTTTTGTGCTTTCCTCTATAACTATAATGGTTTGTGCATACTTTTATTGCAATAAAGATTGTTTTGTGGTGTTTTCTTAACCCTGAACCATGTTTATCTACAACCTTTCCTCTCTTTTACTTGATGTATTGTGTTGTGCATATATTTCTCCTTTGCAAGTTCATTTTGTTGTTTTTCATTTGAGAATAGATGGTAAATGTAATTTGGATTTGTGTCACTTATGTATGGCCTCTCCCTTCTCCATTTCCTTCTCCATTCTCCCTCATTAGAGTGTCTCTCCACCCTTTCTGGTGTTGTCACCATCTTTTAGCTTATGATTTCATTTTCATGCATCTTTCTAACCCTTTCTCTCTCCCTGGTCCCTTGGAATTATTAGTTTAGGACTAGTTAGTTTACATTTCAACATTAGGAGTAGTGTTAGCATTAAGATTAGGTAGAGGAACCCGTCTTCTTTGGAGGTTGATCTCACTTTGCAAGTCCCAAAATTGTGAGATCATCCCATGTACAAAAAATATGGATCGATGTAAGAAAATCATAGGGCACTACTTTTTTTTATAACAGTTAAGCACGTTCGATGGGATAAATTGGAAGTCATATTTTTTACAGGGGTTCCATTGCAACATCCAAGTATACATTTCCATTTTTCTAAGTTTAATGTGTTCTTGGTGAATGTTCAACATTTGGAGGTAATTTATAAGCATATATAGTGACTCCACTGGTCTAATCAACCCATTTTTCTCATTTAGCAGACCATTTCGGTTCTTTTCATCATTTAATTTCTCTTTCCCATGTAGTTGTGCAATCATGACTTTATTTCATCAAAGGATACTCTCATTCACAAGCAGCGAGTATCATTTGAATACACCTCCATCCTTCCAAAATTCTTCTTCAAGCTATTATAACACACCTCCAAATTAGTTTTATGAAGAAAATCAGATTGTGTATGCATGCTCTTATGAGTATGCAAAATTTGAGGCTACCTACACCGAAGATGATTTTGAAGGGTGAGATCAAAGATGGAGCAGATCTTGCAAGATGTCAAGGAGAAACTACAAATATTGCAAGCTAAACACCCTGGTTTTATGCAACCCTCTTCATGGGGAGGTCCTATACCTAGTTTGTTTAGCCCACAACATAAGATTGAGGTAATGAGTGAGTCTTTCACTCAAATGATTGATTTTAGTTATTCATTGCAGGAACTAGAAGCTGATAAGCATGAGGTTAAGGGACTTGTCAATTGGATGTTCCCACTTACCTTCCTTATCAATATCCAATGCCCCTTCCTTATCAACCACCTCAGCCTAAGGTTAAAATCCCTAACTTCCTCAAGGCTTCTCTTTCCATCTCCTTTCCTCCACAGGAATATTTTGCACCATCCCCTTTATTACAACCATTGCAAAATTAGTTTGAGACCCACCCCACCCATCCTCTTGCATTCCCAAAACCCATTTTGAGAAGAAACATATCATAGAATCAATCAAGGAGGGAAGAAAATTGAAGAACCCAAATGAGAAGAACTCTTGACAAATTTGAAGGATTAGGCTTCAAAATTTGAGTCCAATTAGATGCCAAGGTGGGTTAAGACTTCAACAGAGGTTGGGACTGAAGTACACAAGGTGGAGGCTGATTTTGCAGAAGAGAAAGAATTAGATGAAGATGATGAATAGTCCATATGTTATGAGTGTAGTGTGCACCATGACACCATATTCTTGGAGGATGCATGTTTATCTTCACAGGAATCAACTATGGAGGAGAACAAATCAGATTCAGAGGTCTTGGATTAAGAGGAGATCATATAAATATTCTTTCTTTCTTTTGATGGTAACAATTCAGATCCATCTTTTCCTTCATCCTTTGTTGAACCTAATTTTTTTGATGAGCCCGCCATGAAGGAGAATGTCAAGGAAGATCATGCTGCCCAAATCAATCCTCATGAAGAAAAAAAAAGAGTTTGATCTTTCAAACTTCATGTTGGATGAGGAAAAGGAGGAAGATGATGACAACATTGCCAAATAAGTCATCATGGAAGAGAATTGTTTTTTGTTAAAGTAGAACAAGGTGTAAACCAGCTTGCAAGCAACTCTAATGATGAATAAAATGTGTTTACCATGTCCATTCTTGGAGTTGAATTCAAAGAATATGAGTTAACTTCAAAGACCAAACCTTGCCCAATCAAGTATTTGGCTAGTTTAGAGCCAAAGAAGAAGATGAAACTAGTCATGCTCACTTCAGAGCATGAGGATGATCATCAAAGTACCAAAGGTCACCTTCAACACCTACAACCAAAATAAAAGCAACTTGAGGAGGCATATGTGTTTTTTTAGCTGATACTTTGAAGAAACATGGATTGTAAGGCATGTTTTCATTCCCACCATGTGATTTTGTTTCAAATAGATCACATGGACACATTTTGTGAGGAAAGATGTTATTTCTCACAACATGTTGTAGGTTTTGTTTATCTTCTCTTCCTTTGGTTAGAGTAGAGTAGGTAGGTTTGTTTTTAGCAAAAGAAGTGCTTGTGCACACCCTAAATGCTTTACTTGAAGCATGTATGATTTCCAATTTTTTACATAGTTTTAGAGGGATTTTGGTGCCATTTGCATAGTCCATTTTGGAAGGCGGAGCAATGTTCATGGTGGAATCAGATAGTTGAAGCAATTTCTAAGCTTTATTTAGAGATCCACTTATCGATTTAAGGTAATGGTCATCGGTAGTTTCATTTTGATGATAAGTTCATACGGATTTGGGAGATATATCTTCAAAGGAAAATATCAATTTCTTCAAGGTTAGGCTTGACTCCATGCCCAATGGATGCTTCAAGGCTAATGGTCTCTAAATGTAGAGGAAGATGTCCCTTAGAGGTCGCCAAACTATTATCCCAAATTAACCCCCTCCCGGATTAATTTGGATAACTCATTTAAAATGCACTCAACACTCTATACAAGCCAAGGATTTTTAAATGAAAGTCAAATTACACCTCTCCAAAGCACTAACCATTGGATTTTAAAAAACCGTGGGAGGCTTAGCTAATCCATTAGTGGGTTATATTTAAAAGGTCATGTGACATTCATTTGGTCAATATCAACACCAAGAGTTAGATAGGGGCCACACGACAAAAGATCAATTGTAAAGGTGAGGACACATGGTGGGACTCTGGGGTCTCTTTGAGACATTTGGTTTCGCACCTCAAGCCATGGATGGAATAAACCAAGCTCAATAACAATTTTGGTTCCGTGTTGTGGTAGATAAAGTCAACATGACTAGAGAGAAACATGACAAAGCACAAAGATGACAGATGGTGTAGGATAAACGACTGTCGTCACTATTCTTGCCCAGGGAAAGTAGATGGGCTCTTGTGGACGTAAATTTCATGGAATGAGATGGTTTTCAAAAGGATTTGGGTTTGGGTGGTCTAGAAGGTCAAGGCACTATATGCGGATTCATTTATATGGAGCCAATAGTTTTAAGTCCACCCAGATAGAAGTTGCGATGTGAAGGTGCAACCAATGAAAGAGAAACATGAAAGCAAGAAATATCCGACATGTCCCATACGTGGAGCTTTCTCATTGGCTCACATTTTGTGGTGGCTAGTAAAAGTAAAAATCAGTCTGACATTGCGAGGAGCATGGAGATTTCTCATTGGTCATGTTTCGCGCTTTGACAAGGTAAGTATAACTGAAGACTGACATTGAGACATGCGTGGAGATTTCTCATTGGTTTATGCTTCGCGATGGATAATGGAGGTTTCATAAGGCCGTATTCCATAACCAATGAAAGGAAAACACGTGGAAAAATAAAATCAAGTAATACATAGGTAGAGGCGATCTCCGAGACCAATCATATACTTCCACATGTCACCCTCTTGTTCATCTCGACATGTAAATATTCAAATGGCCATAAATTTCACTCTAGAGCTCCAAATCACACAAAATTGGTCTTGTTGGAAAGGTCTCCTCGATCCACTTAATTTGGAATCATCAGAATCAGATATTGGTGGTGTTTGGTGGGAGAAAAATAGGTAAAATATTTTGGTCATTAATGTGTAGTTATAGATGGCTCAACCACCTAAATTGATGAAGTATGGGGCTCTTACCTTCTCTAGAAGAAAAATTACATTGGAGAATGGGTTTTATAGGTTTCCCATGATGTTTTTCAAAGATTAATGGATGATTGATGGTGGTTGAAGTTTTAAATCCATGTTGCAGGGAGAAACAAATATTTTCATTTTTGATGAGATCAAATCCAATCTTTTTCGTATCTTTTCCTCTCTTCTCTCGCCATTCTTTTATATATTGTTAAATGATGCTTATTCCAAAAGGGAAATTCTAATCTGTAAAGGAACTATGTCAAAATGGTTCTGAGCTAATGTGACTGCGCCAAACCTTCATTTAGGGCTTGCAAATGATTCTTGTGCCCTCCTTTGCAACTGTAATTGTCTTTGCCTACTTGTATTGCAATAAAGCTTTTTTTGTGGTGTTTTATCAACTTTGAATCATGTTTATATGCAACCTTTCCTCTATTTTACTTTTTATGTATGTATTGTGTTGTGCATGTATTTCTCCTTTGCAACTTCATTTTGTTGTATTTCATGTGATAATAGATGGTAAATACAGTTTGGGTCGTTTTCACTTATGTCCGCCTCTTCCTTCTCCATTACCTTCTCCCTTCTCCCTCATTAGAGTTTCTCTCCACCATTTTCTAGTGCTATCACCATATTTTAGCTTATGATTTCATTTCCATGCATCTTTCTAACCCTTTTCTCTCTCCTTGGTTTGTTTAAATTATCGGTTTAGGATTAGTTAGTTTACATTTCAGCATCAAGAGTAGTGTCAACATTAGGATTAGGTAGATGAACTAGCCTTCTTTGGAGTTTGATCTCACTTTGCAAGTCCCACACTTGTGAGATCATCCCATGTTAGAAAAAAGTAGGGATATGTAACAAACAAATCCTATGGTGCTACATTTTTTTATAACACACATTTGGGAGTATGCTCTCCCCCTGCTACACGATGATACACTCTTTTTGTTGTTTCAAACACGATTGTTGAGGGCACACTTACATACATGGAGCTCACCTTGCACACATACACTAGGAGAAACATTTCTCCCGTATAATATTTGTTCTATTTCATGTTCATGTATTTGTAAAAATTCAAAAACATTAGCCTAGATCTTGATTGGATGTATCCTTGCTTGCTCATACTATTCTATGTTGCACATTGCTTATCATGTTACTTGGATTAATAGTACACTTTTTACTTTGGACATACACACGTGCATATTCACATGATACTTTTTGAGGTGAATGCAAATCACTTACAAGTTGTTACAAGATGTATGATAGTTAACACTATTCCCTACTAATCCCATTGAGGCTCTTGGGAGCATCTACCTTTACTATTTCTCTATATTCATGTTCTATCATTGCAACATCTACTACTTTCATTCCTATTTCTAGTTGTATACATTGTGACATACTATAAATTTTTCTAACATGATAACATGTGCTTTATGTGTAGCATTTGTCTTACAAGCCTACTTCCAACCATAGTTATCTAATTTACTTATATCTTGTCTATGTTTGTGTCTTTATTGTTATTATGTATGGGATATTCCCTATGTTTGATTGCATGTATTTGTGTCGATAGCCTTGATGGCTTCTAGTGTTTTGTGAAATCCTAAGTGGTGACCCATGTATTCAATCAATAACTCATTGTGTCTTTTGTCATGTTCTTGTGTGTTTTGATTTGTTTTTATTACATCATGCATACTTTATTTGTGACAAACACTTTTGGCTATCCTTTCGACTATTTTCCTTGCACCATGGTTGTTGCCAAATATGTTTCCTATCCCCCTACAAGAGTTCTATTTTATATGTGCACATCGGTTTCATCTTTCCTTGTTGAGCTGCGCTCATCTTGGTTCATCTCACACACCCCAAATGAGTGGGTAAAACATAGGGAGAATATTTCAGCCTTTAAGTAGTCTAGATATCGGACACATAATTATACAAAATAAAATTAAAACAAACAAGAGCTAAGAGACGGTTCATAATCAAAATTTGACAAAAAAAAAGTGAAGGATAAAATTTCCCGACATAGGACAAAGCGTTGGGTTCTATCATGAGGGAAGAAATAAGTACAATACGTTGGTGCTCGAATTAGTCTCACCCCATTTGTCCTTGAAGTTCTCAAGTTTGCGGGCTCTGTCGTTTTCTCTATCTCCGTATTGATGCATAAAAACTTTGTCCTCCATTTGGTTGCCATGATCAGTCCCTTCCTTGGTCGAGGATCACATAAAAGTACAGAATTTGTTTCTCGTTCCTCTATCCATGTCAAAGAGTCTATAACTTGGGCATAAAACTCGGGTTTTTCCTTTCCTTCCATTTTCCACAACCACATTTTGTTGTCCTTGTCATTTGTGTCCCAAATATTTGTGGAAACATGATTGGATGCAGCTTAGAGGATCACATTTGGGCCTTATATCATTTCCAAACTCTCTGTCTGTGAAGAAAGATTCATTTCTGGGCTCAAATGGGGTTTTCCTGCATTTTATGATTTGTGGTGGGTTTTTCCTCGTCAAATTTATATCTCAACATCAGTGGAAACATGACCCTTTTTGGTTGGATGCGGCTCAGTAGGGCACTTTGAAAATTCTAAGGCTCGCTTCAGACTCAAAGCTTGTCCACGTGGAGGGCCGGCGCTTATTTGAAAATTGACCTTTTGGTTTGGCCTTAGAGTTGCGCTAAGGAGACATGTGGAGATTTCCACTGCCTTGCCCAAACTTAGACATTTTTTTCATGTAGACAGTACAGTTTTGTCGGACCATGGCCACGTGGAAGGTTGGCGCTCATTTGAGGATCCACCTCAGGGTCCCACCTTGACAATTACTATAGAGAGACATGTGGAGGCTTCCGCCGGCTCCGCTCTATACTTAAACTTTTCAAAGTAATTCTTTAAGGCTTGGGACACGTGGTGAGCTCGTGCTTATTTGGGGTCTCTGCTTTTGGGGACCATCTCAAAATGCACCATTAAGACACGTGGAGGTTTTCATCGGGTCTTCCTATACTTAGACTTTTCAAGCAACTTTCTAAAGGCCTGGGAGATGTGGAGGGACTGTGCCTCTTTGGGGATCGGCCCCTAAGTTTTATTTTGAATAAGCGTTAGGAGGACACTTGAAGGCTTCCGCTCACTCTGACCTTTTTTTGTACTTTTCAATGGCCAAAGAAAATAGTCTCGGACCCTAGACACATGGCGTCTTCCACTGAACCTTCAACTTTTTAACAAACTATGCCAGACTGAGACACGTGTTGAGCCCGCACTTGTTTGGGGTCTCTGCTTTTGGGGACCATCTCAAAATGTGCCATTGAGACACGTGGAGGCTTCTGATGGCTCCTTTGTACATTGAGACTTTTCAAAGGCTAAAGGGCGTTTTTCTTGGGCTCAAGGCACATGGAAGGCCCACGCTTGTTTGGGAATTGCCTTTGTGCTTCTCCTTTGTAGTTGCACCAAGGAAACACTTGGACGAATATGATATAAAATGGAAAAGGGGCAGAATCAACAGTTGCTGTGTATTGCGTCTGTTTTTCCACCATTCTTGCTCCAAGACTCCTGGAGATGCGAATACACACTATTTTTCATTGTTCTTTGATGAAATTCCTTGTCATCTCTGTCTTTAAAGTGCCATTTTATGGATTTAGAACTTAATTTGTGAGTTCAAGGATCGTTAATGTCGATATTTTGAAGTTGGAATTGCTTAGGCACTTGCAAAAATGGGAATTACTAGAGAAGTTGGATGCGGGGCAGAATTATAGAGGAAAGAGAGGGAAAATGGATGAAATGATGAAAGTGCGAGCCTGACAAAAGATGAAAAAGGTGTTGCCTCGAAAATGAAAAGGATTACTGTCATATCGGTGTGCAGAGTCTCCGAAAAATGATTAAAAGGGGATTTCTTGCATGACAGAATCAGAATGATTAGAAAGATTGCCAAAATTTTGTGGCATGGCATCCTAGTCATAAGTCGAGGGCCCAAGAAATGTGATCAGTTCACAATTGGTTCACATGGCAGCTTTCGGATCTAAATTTGTTAAACGTCGCTATCTAAAACAAATTGGTAACAAACAAAGGTCCCTCGAATATTCTTTTATTTTGGGGGGAAAATTGAGTGAGAAAAATGTATAAATGTAAGGAGAATACTCTTGCAAATGGTCGGGGGTTGAATTCTTAAGAGAGAATTTGAGAAAGCCGTCTTTCTCGAGAGACCTAGCCGAGATAACTTGTTATTTTCTTCTGTGTTATATTTTCTATCGTGTCAAGTTGGTTGTAGATGTAAAGCCATTGTCGAGCACTGAGATTTCTCTGGAAGATTTCCCCTGCTGATGAATCTAAGCAATTTTGAAATTAATTTGTGTCCAATCTTTAGAAATTTGTGTCTTCTTTGTTTCAGAGTGTTTGCAAATAGCTTCTTTTGTTCCTATTACAATATTACATTAAAATATTTGTGAAATCACATAGGATCTCATCCCTATGACAGTTTAATGGTATTTGCAATTTCATTTCAAGAAGAGCCTTCATCTTGGATGAGATAAACAAATTTAAAATCAATTAACTGTCATTTGTTGATAAATATTGTCTGTAAGTCTTTGGGTGTACCTTAGGCGTGATTAATCAGAGACTTTGGTGTTTAATTGAGTCTTTCAATTTGAGCCTTTGTGTTAGAGTCTCAAAGATTATGTGAAAACGTGCTAATCTGGGCCTCCATTGAAGCACACCTTCTGGTTGAAGGAATGTCTTAACTATTCGAATTTTTCTGTTGTTGAAGCTATTCATTGTTGTGAAGTCCCTTTGAAGATTTGGTATAATCAACTTTATCCTGATTCATCTCCCACCAAAATTATTCAAAAACCATGAATACACCCTGAACTACCCCTGTTTTCCCTGTGTATCAACAAAGGAACAAAACCGACTTACTAAAATATGCAGAACAATCAATATTTCTTAATATCTTCAGTAACCTTAGCCTTGTGTTGAAAGTTTCTCAATCATTTAGAATTGACAACTCTTAAGAGTTAAATCATGGAGTATTGACCATATTTTTCCAAGGTTTTCTTCATAGAATTTGTGCAAATGAACAATATCTCCATCTCCTTTGTCAAACAAAGGTTACACTAAGGGTCCTCTCACCCTGGTTGAAGAAGCACAACCTAAGGTGGTGAGGACAAGTCAAATCTTCTTAAAGGTGTTATCCATCTCTCCACAAATATGAGTAACAAAGGGCTAGTTAGATCTCATCCCCGGCTACAAAATGACACACACTATGATCTATCTGCCTCTAAGCTCCCTGTCAAATCTGTGTTACTTCTCGGCTTGAAAAGGAGAACGAATTTGGATACCAACACAAAGACATGCTCAACAAGTTTTTAGTGATAGTATTCTCTGATTTCCATCAACACATACTCAATTAGAAGATACTATCAAGAACAATAGGAACAAAATCAGTGGCAAGTTACATACTTTGGGCAAGGGAACTAACTACTCTATTTTCTTGGGATCATCTGTGACCAATTTATATTGGGTTTGGGACCATTTACATGATGACTCGTATCCATGGGAAGCATTAATAGTTGGAGGTAAAATCCTATAGCTTTCCCAATACTCTTCCCTTGATGACATGGCACTTAAATATTCAGTTTAGTGATAGACACTCAAATCCTCGGTTTGGCGATATGACACTTTGAAAAATCCTTAGTTTAGAGACATGAATCCTAAATCCTCAATTTAGTGACAAGATGCTTAAATCCAACCATATCCAAGGAAAAAAACATACATGAACAATTTTATCTCTTTTCTCACGACACACAAGTGTACTCTATTCTTGATTCACTTGTTTTTTCAAAGTAAGCATTTATATTTCCAAATTTACTCGGTTAAAGTTAAATTGCATTTATCATGAGCATTGATTACACTTATCTTCTTTTACATGTATGACCTTACTCTGACAAAAGAGCAACACACAAATAGAGCAAGGAACAATCTCAAAGAACAAGACGCTCAAAAACACAATATTCAAGTTACAAATGCATGCATCAATTATACTACGTACATGAGGTCATCCTTAAGATCCTTATTCTCTTCTAGATTCCATGCTACACATTCTACAATCTCCATTCGAAATGATATCAAGCACTATCCTCATTCACCACCTTTGTATCGATTACTGACTCCTTTTGCTCTCCACAAGGTGTGATCATCTTATCTAATTTATGATATCGAATACTCATCACCAACATAATGTGGAGGAAAATGTATTCATGAAATGATGTTGTAGATGAAAAAGAGATGTTAGTGCAAAATGCAAACTAAAAACCAAACTAGATCAATTCCTAATCTAACACTCTCTATCACTACCTCAGATTGAGCTAGATGGAAAGGGAATAGAATGCAATACCTTCACTTACCAAAGTAGAGATCCCTTTGATTTATTTGATGTTCTTAAGATGTTGGATTGCATTAGCTTTCTTTATATTTGGTGGATAAACTTGGACAACGCCTCCTTTTGATTGTGCTTGGAATTTCTTGCCAAAGAATTACGATTGATAGATTGGATAATAGGGTGATGATATAATCGATTGATTAAAAGAGCAAATTTTTGCTATGGATTGGATCACTTGGCTCTCATGGAGGATGGGAGATAAATTTATAGCTGAGGAGTGGATGATTAAATTGCTAGGATGAAGCCATGTTGGATTTGGATCAAGGGTGGTGAATGGATGAGAAGAATGGAGAATTCTATAATTTGAGAGAAGTCTCCATTGAATTAAAAATTCAATGGAGGGAGGGAGATATATTTGAATTTTTAAATATGAAAGAGGGAAATTTAGAGAGGCTTCTAGAAATAGAAGCCTCTAGATTTAGAGGTGGAGGACGTGATTATGATTAATTTAATAAATATTATTAGGGGTGAGGTTACATGGAAAGCCTAAGTGTAGGGATGTGTAGAATAGGTGGGTAGGTGGGTGTAAGAATATTAAATTCCTAGAAAATGTTAATAGGGATTAAAATATGATAATAGGATATACTAAGGATTTAAAGGGATTAATGACAAAATGGGATATAATAATGATTTAAAAGGATTAATGATGGAATGATAAATAATGATAAAGGGTAAATAATATAAAATAGATTAATAGTAATAATTAATCTTACAACTAATTATTATTTGGATGATGTTGGGATATTTGTGGGACATAGTAATCGTAATTAATCATGTCAAAATTTTAGAGGTATACATTTTCCCCTCTTTGAATGGATATTGTGTAGCAAATGACCATTCAAAGAAAGAGAAGGAATATGTTAGGATGATGATATGACGCCCTTAGAGGGGTTAGGAAGGGATGAATGAGGTAGATAACCACTCAAAAGAGGAGAGGCCCAAGTTAGTAGATGAGAGAGGATTAGAGGATGAGAAGATTTGAGGATTCAGAGGATTAGGATTGGAGGATTAGAAGATAGGAGGATTCATATAATTAGGATTAGAGGATTAGAAGATTTGAGGATTCAAAGGATTAGGATTAGAGGATTAGAAGATAGGAAGATTCCAAGGATTGGGATTAGAGGATTAGAAGACTTGAGGATTCAGATTTATAAGGATTAGAAGATAGGAGATTAGAGGATTAGTAGATATTGGATTTCTGAGTATAGGATGCCCCAATGATGTATGACAAGGGTGATATTTTGGATTAGAATATGCCCCTATTCAAGGGGTTAGGTTTTGAGGATTTTGGATTATAGGATGGCCCGAGTTAAGGGGTTAGAGAGATTCGAGTGTAGATTTGACAATCTTTGGATATGAAGATGTTTTATTTGGGGATTGATTGGTATTGGTGTATAGGATGTTAGATTTGGAGGATTATAAGATTGAAGATGTTTGGATGAGAGAATGAGGATTGATTTTTGGATCGATTTGGATGATAGGAAATTGATGAGGAGAGGATTGGGATGATGAGTGATGAAATGATGAGTCTACATTTTATCGATGAGAGGATGTTATAAGATGTCCTAAGCTAGGGGTTGAGGATTTTGGATGTTGGATGCGAATTGATTTAATATTTGGATGTGGATATTGATTGATGAATAAAGGATTGATTGAATAGGGGTATGAGGAGGTTAGATAGTTAGTTATATGATGATGAGGATTAGGTGTGGATGATGATAACACTAAAATATTATGATAGAAGGGGTTGTGCTACCATAAAGTGCCCACTATTATCATCATTAGAAATGTGATTAATGTGGCATAGAGAAAAATGCATCAAGGTATAAAGACCGTGATGATTGAATTTCCAAATTCATGTGTCCTCATATCATTGGACAGATTAATATAAAAAGATGGTCCACATATCATTGGATCGTGTAAAAGATAAAGATACAAAAGGGGACTCATATCATCAAACAAAAAAGTGAATGAAGACAAGAAAAAAACACACATAAGAAGAAACATGCACATTAAAAAAACACGTGCACACAAACACATTGCATATTTGTATTTGTTTGTTGGTGTAATTTTTGATTTTTTAATTTTTTTGATTTTGTGATTTTGGATGTATAGATGATTGGATGTTGGATGTCAAAATTTTGGATTTGAGATAAAGGGAATGATTGAAATTAAGTAAGATAAAATAATTTAGAATGGGATAGCTCATGGGGGGAGGGGAAGGGATGTAAGGTGGGATGTGAATTTCTCCTATAAGTCCCAAAGCATGTTTAGGTAGGATGAAAGGGAAGGATTGAGGGAAATTAGATAGGTTGGATAGGATAGGGATTGGTTGATAGGTTAGGATTAGATGGGATGTGGTATGGGAGATAGATAGATAGGATTAGGAATGTGGTATACGATAATATTAGGGATATGGAAGATGATGGATGGATGGATATAAGGATGGGTTCCATTTTCCCTCGAGTGTAGGGTAGGATGGGAAGTGAGGGGTACCTAAAATGGATGATGCTCTAGCATATGAAAGTAAGTCTGCCCCCAGTCATGATGATGACAGTTGAAAAGGGGCATGATGAGGATTGGATGAAAAGGAAAGGATCATTTTCTACCCACCGATGTTTGATCAAAGGTCTAAAGGATGTGGATGTGATGGATGAATGGAAAATAAAATCGGTGATGAACAAAATATGAGCCTAATGCCACATTTTGTAAGGCAAGAGGTGGACCAAAATAGAAGTGTGACCAAGGCCTAAAAATTATTGCATCATGGGAGCCCCATGTCTCTGTGAGATGAAAGTGTGCATGATTGTGATGGATAATTACTACTTGAAGTGAAGACTTAATGGGTAGTATGTGAAGAAAAATAGCCAATGCATAGGGAGTGATTAAGTCAAATAGGTGGGTGGAGGGAGAATGGAAGGATAAGTTGTAAATTTCTCTGCTTCCAACTATGCATCCATAGACCTGATGGAGAAGCATATGATTCTTGTCACAACATTACTCTATTGCTAGCAAAAAAACCATAGCCCTAGTAAAGATGTTGGAAACACCCCTAGAGAGAGTCTTGAGGTGGATTTTTTAAAATGTTGATATGATTTTTTTATATTTTGCTTTTGATATTTGGATTTTTTTCATAAAGTGGTTCCACTCTCTTGAGAACTCTCAAGGGGTTAAGAATCACTAGTGGCTTGATGGGGGATGGAAATGAGGGTGGATATGACATTAGATAGAGTGTCAAAAGATATGCCTAATGGTTTTCACCAAAAGTTGATTAATTATGTTAAAGTGTGTGGATCTATAGGAGGACAATTGTGATGTAATGTTCGAGTTAATGATTGACAAAGGTCACACGGTTGTAGTAGGTACTATTTTCTTACAACATGTGTGAGCAAGTTGATCAAGTGTTCAAATGAATGGATTGGGAGAGGATATGAATGGATGTAATAATAATGAATGAACTAGATGAAAAGATATTTGGAAGTTGGATGGAAGGATGATGGGTCGAAGGAAATAATATCCATGCGTAGGCAATGAATTATGTGCTCAATCCATTTTTAGGTGTTTGGTATTTATAGGGGGATTAAATGATTTGTGATTAGGTTGAGTGGTTGGGATGGTAGGATCAACAAGAGGAGTGGTAGAAATGGGTTTTGATGGAGTAGTGGAAGGGGAGTTATTAATGTTAGGTTTATATCCTAAGCCAAAACTACTTGGATTTTGATAAAAGGAAATGGGTTCGCAAATGCCTTGCTCATGGATGCCTAATCCTTTTCCTAGATTTTCATATTAACAAACATAGTTTTGGCTATAGGATATGAACTGGATGGGGAAAATGATTCCATGTGCTCATTATGAGGCTCGAGGTTGTAGTTTTGTCATCCACTAAGGGGTCGAACTTAATAAGGGATGAAAGGTGAGTTTTCTTTTGGTTTTTGGTCGGTGAGGGATGTTTGGATGTACGATGAGATTTGGATGGCTGATGATGTTTGGATGTTGAGTGGGATTTGGATGGGGAAGATGGTTAGGGAGATGATTAGGGTGGAAAGGTGTTGGATAAAGGGGTAAAAGGAATAGAAGCCCTTGGTTGATGAGGTTTTGACATAAGGCCTAAATTGCATGCAACGATTGGTTGAATGTCTATGAATGCAATGGAAATCACAATAATAGTGTTCCCGATAATAAGATGGTTTGGAAAGGTTTTGATCGTGTGATCGATTAGGGTATGGATGATCATGTTGAAGGTTTTTTTAGATGATGGAATATGGTGGTCAAGGATTCTCCTAAAAGAGTGAAGTGGTTTGGGTTAATTTTTTTTTGGGGGAGTAGGAAGTAAAGGTGCAAGATTGGGTGGATTATGAGAGGTTTTTGATGATTTGTATTCTTGAGTTGGATTAGATTGTTGTGGTTTAGAAGATGAAGGGGATGGATTAGGCCTGGGGGCCGAAGTGGATGGTTTGTGCTTGGAGGTCGAAGTAGTTTTAGTTGACTTTGGATTTGTTAGAGTGTGTAGTTTTAAGGTAGATGGTTTTGGATTAGGATTAGATTGTATAGGATTGGTAAATTTAGATGAAGGGTATGAAGTATATTTAGATGAAGGGGATGGGTGTGATATGGGGGTCACATTAGATTTGGGTGATGTTGAGGATGGATGCTATTTGGGAGATGGGTGTGGTGTAGGAACCTCATTAGATTTGGTCGATTCGGGGATGAAGTAGATGAAGGTGGCATATGAGCCTCGTTATATTGGGTAGGAGATGGGGTGGGAGAGGATTGGGATTGAATTTTTTTAGGTTTAGGATTTGGTGACTTAGGAGTCACGTTAGATGTTTTAGGATTTGGGGATGGTGGATTTAAAATAGGATTAGAAGATAGGATAATGTTGGGTTTAGGTGATGAAGTGGGTAAGATAGGATTAGGTGTGGATAAATAGGATGAGGGTGATTTAGGAGCCATATTAGATGGTTTAGGATTATGGGTAGAAGGGGATGAGGGTGACTTAGGAGTAACAGATGGATAAGATAGTTTTGACAAGATTGGGCGTGGATGATGGAGGTGTTGAAATGGGCTTAGAGACTGAATTGGATGGTGGATTAGGGGATGTGGGACTATCTAGGAGAAATTTCGTAGGATCGGTGTAATGAAATTACTTGATTAATTATGATTATCACCAGCAAAAACACCAAATAACACAATATTGCAGATAAATTCTCTCAATATGAAAGTATAATAGCTTGGCCACTTCGAGGGGGCAACCTCCGAACATATAATAAGACTCAAATACTCAACATCCTAAAATACTACCTATAATCCCCTGTATACACTATTTATATGCTATGACCATCACCAAGGCCGACCTAGTAAGCATGAGAAAGTATAAATGATATAATAAAATGATAATGGTAAGCCACAAGTCATTACTCATATCCTAATACAAGCAATAGGTTAAGGGCGTAGCATGCCCTTCCCCTTCAAACCAACGTTGTCCTCAATGTTGAATAATCTGGATGTTCTTTGCAGAAAACCTTCATCCTCCCAAGTGGCATCTTCTATGCTCGATTCTTCCACTTGATCGATATTCTTTAATGTCTCTAGTTCTCAGCCTCTTAGTACGTGTTTGTAGAATCTTCTCTAGCTCCAAAATGATTCTTCCTTCCTCGTCAAGTTACGTAACTTTTTCTAGGCTTCAAATTTATGTCCAATAACCTTCTTGAGGCATGAAACATGGAATCTTTGGGTGTATGTGTGAAGATGGAGGCAACTCTAGTCTATAAGCAACACTACCAATTTTCTGTAGAACCTGATAAGGGGCATAATATTTAGGAGCAAGTTTGTTTTCCTTTTTCTGTTGCTTTAGGGACATCTGTTTGTAAGGATGGAGATGTACAAAAACCCAGTCACCAATTTCAAAATGTCTTTCACTACGGTGTTGATCTGCTTGTTGTTTCATCCTGTTTTGTGCTAATGCTAAATTCTCCTTCAAACTAGCCAAAACCTATTGTTGATGTTGAATGTGTTCCTCAACATCTCTGACCTTAGTTTGCACCCTCAAGGAGGAAGTGATAGAAGGTGGATGGTAACCATATAATGCTAAAAATGGGGTCATTTGAGAAGAGGTATGAAAATATGTGTTATACCACCATTCTGCCATTGGTAGCCATTTAATCCACCTTTCTAGCTTATCTGATAGAAAACAACGTAAATACCCCTCTAAGCATTTATTGACCACTTCCGTTTGCCCATCAGTTTGAGGATGATAAGATGAACTGTGAGCTATCTGAGTACCCAAACATGAAAATAATTCTGTCCAAAAATTACTTGTGAAAATAGGATCACGATCACTTACAATTATCTTTGGGGTTCCATGTAGCCTTTGAATTGTCTCCAAAAAAATAGCTACGATTGGGTTGTAAATGGATGTGATAGGGCACAAAAATGGGCATATTTTGTGAGCCTATCCACAATCACAAAATAACATTCTTACCCTCTGAACAAGGCAATCCGGTGATGAAATCCATGGAGACCTCCTCCCATCTCTGGCTAGGAATTGGTAAGGGTTGCAACAGACCTGGTGTCTTAATTGTTTCCCCTTTGTTCTGTTGGCACACTAAACACTCTGATACAAAATTTTGTACATCCCCCTTGAGTCCTTCCCAAAAGAATTCTCTTTTTATTCTATGATATGTCTTCAAAACCCAGAGTGTCATCCAATAGGCGAGGCATGTAGCTTTGTAAGAATATTATGCTTCAACTCGAATCTTTACTCAAGTATAACTTTGTCCTTGTACCATAGGGCATTACCTTTCTACTTGAATTTGTTAGATGTCATAGATCCTTGCTTGATATTTTGTATTAGAGATTGTGTATCCTTGTCTTGATCCCATTCCAATATTGCTTCATCCACCCAATTGGCTGTCAACATGGACATTCCACATAGTAAGGCATTTGCGGATGTATCCCTTCTAGACAACGCATCAGCTACTACATTTTCTTTACCCTTTTGGTATATGATTTCAAAATCATAACCCAACATTTTTGTTACCCAATTTTGTTGTTCCTCAGATGATAACCTTTGCTCCAAAAAGTATTTGTGACTATCATGATCAGTTTTAACCTTGAAGTGTCTACCCATGAGATAGGGCCTCCATTGCTTGACCGCATGAAGAATAGCCATCATTTCTTTCTCATAGACAGGTTTGAGCAGATCTTTTCCTTTGAATTGGTGACTCTCAAATGTAATTGGTCTTCCTTCTTGCATTAGAACTGCTCCCAATCTTGATCCTAAGCATCACATTCAACAATGAAGGTTTTTGAGAAGTTGGGAGTAGCCAAAACTGGGGTGCTGCACATGGCTTCCTTCAACTACTCAAAGGATTTAGTGGCTACGTCTGTCCAATGGAAGGCATCCTTCTTTAGCAATGCAGTGAGTGGGGTTGCTATTCTACCATATCCTCGCACAAATCTTCTGTAGTACCCTATTAGTCCTAGGAACCCACGAAGATTTTTGAGATTTTTGGTCCTTGGCCATTCCACCATAGCTTTGATCTTCTGAGGATCAACTTTGAAGCCTTCATGGGATACAATATGACCCAAGTACTCTACCTCTTGTACACCAAAAGAACATTTGGATGGATTTGCATACAAAGTATGTTTCTCCAAAACTTCAACACGTTATTTACATGTTATAAGTGTTCTTCCCATGTCTTCTTTGTAAATCAATATGTCATCAAAGAAAACTAATACAAATTTCCTTAAAAACGGCCTTAAAATAGTGTTCATCAAGCTTTGAAAGGTTGAGGGCACGTTTGTAAGACCAAAAGGCATTACCAAAAACTCATAATGGCCCTCATGAGTCCTAAAGCTGTTTTATGAACATCTTCCTCGTTTATCCTAATTTGATGGTACCCGAACGAAGATCTAATTTTGTGAAATAAACAACACCATCAATTCATCAATTCTTGGAATATAAAACTTATCTTTGATGGTGTACTTGTTAAGTTCTCGTATCTGGACACATCCTCCATGTTTCATCCTTCTTATGTACCATTACCACTAGTGAAGAATATGCACTCTGGCTATGCCTGATGATACCTGCCTTCAACATTTCCTCCACCATTTTCTCGATCTCACTTTTTTGGGAATATGGGTATTTGTATGGTTTGATGTTAGGTGTTTGGCTCCCTAGAATCAACTGAATGGCATGATCATGATCCATAACTGGTGGTAGTCCCTTTGGAATTACATCAAAAATAGATGAGTGAGCATCCACAATCTTCTGAAGATCGGGTGGCATTGAAGACTCTATATTTTGTACTTCTATGGAAAATAGCTTTGCTATAAAGCCATCCACTCCTTTTCTGAGAACCTTCTGCATCTGATGAGAGCTAATAATCTGTGGAGACTTAGCTACCATCCCATTCAATTATTGTCCTTCCATCTCAATGAAATCGCATGAACAATTCTTGGAAATTCATCTCTATAGTACCTAAGGTTGTGAGCCACCGCACCCCAAAACAATATTTGCCCCTCCCACATAAATAGAAAACATAGGTGAGTCTAACATGTAGTCTCCCATGAAAGCTTGATACTATGGCACTTTCTGTGCACTTGATTTGTCCCACCATCCACAATCATAACTTGCATTTCTAGAGTGGGTAAATAAAACAATTGAGGTGGGCAAAGCTAACTTACTATTTATGAAGTTATGAGTACTCCCGAGTCAATAAACATCGTCACCTTTTATTTTTGAGATAGCCAATAACCTTGAGTGTTTGAGGAGTACTAATACTGACAATGCATGGCAAGAAATTTTAAGTTGGTGATCCTCTAATTCATCTTCTACTGGTTCCTCACCTCTCTCATATAATTTCAGCTTCCTCATCATCCTCATTACCTCCATCAATATAGAACAACTTCTTCTCAAGCACATTTATGTCCCGGTCCATATTTGCTATCACAGTTAAAACATAATCCTTTTGCTCTCTTTTCTTCCATTTGTTGAGGAGTCAGTATAATTGGCCTAGCAAATGAAGGGGAAGAGATACTACGGTCTCAAGTGTTAATGAAAGGTGGCCTCCTACTACAAAGAACTTTTTCCTCTACACGACGTGCCATGATAATAGAATCAAAAAGCTTGATTGGATTAAACATACATACCTCATGCTCGATGTGGTCCTTAAGACCCCCAAGAAACAGGTCATTCAGATTCTCTTCTGGAATATTCTCCACCCTTAAGGATAGGTTTTGGAATTTATGCACATAATCTTTGACTGATCCTATTTGTCGTAACTTTGATAATTGACTAAAGTAGTTCTCTGAAACACTTTGGAACTATAGTGCAATTGTAACTCCTCGGTAAAAATTGTCCAAGTGACACCTAGACCATTCTTACGCCTCTGAGCACATAACTAACGAATACCAAACAAATTGGTTGGGTTCAAGATATAGGGATTCCAATGTCACCTTTTGTCCTGATGGTGTTTGATGTAACTCAAAGTTCTCCATTTGATTTATCCAATTCAGGGGATCCTTACCATCAAATTTGGGCATATCCACTTTCGGCATCATGTTTCGTGGTTGCAAATAAGTTTGATTTTGATGGGACTGGAAAAGTGATCCAATATGGTTAGTTTGTCCATGATTTTGAACTGAAGGTCCTCCTTGGTTAATATGGGCCGGATTTGGGCCATACTAGTTACCCTTTACATGTTGCATGATATCATCTAACCGATGATTGATTTGGGCTATGTCTCCTTTAGAGGCCATCTCAAATTGTACATTTCACAACTCATACTCAAGTTGGCTCACCTTATGATCAACTGAGGTAAACCCTAGTGCTGAGGAATCTATATTTACCCCTTCTGACTCCATCTCTTCAATCACCACCCCATCTTTATATGGGGTTTTACCTGGAGTAACTGGATTCTTTTTTGCTCTTGTGGAAGGCCCCGCCATGATGTCAAACCTTAGGGTTTAGGGTTTTGATACAATTTCAGCCGAATATGAAAAAACACAGAGAAGATACTAATACTGTTTTTTTGAGATATTTCTGAAAATGTAAAGAACTTGAAAATTTTCCACAATTTGCACCCTAGGGAGTGATTTTATGAAAAAACCTAAATTTGTAATAACGTTTGCAAAATAAATCAAAACAGTATGAAATTTTTAGGGAATCTTACCTAAAATATTTTGCAACTTTGGTAAAAATATCTCCCACCAATTCACTCTGGTTCACAATATGTGGTGGAAACAAAAAATTAGGGTTTTTGCCCTAATTTCGGCCTAGATCGCATCTTTGATACCACTTGTAATGAAATTATTTGATTAATTATGATTATCACCAGCAATAGAACACCAAATAACACAATATTTCAGATAAATTCTCTCAATATGAAAGTATAATAGCTTGGCCACTTTGAGGGGGCAACCTCCAGAACATATAATAAGACTCAAATACTCAACATCCTGAAATATTACTTATAATCCCCTATATATACTATTCATATGCTATGGCTATCACCAAGGCCGACCTATTAAGCATGAGAAAGTATAAATGATATAATAATATGATATGGTAAGCCACAAGTCGACTACTCATATCCTAATACAAGCAATAGGTTAAGGCGTATGAATCAGATTGAGATGATGAAGATAATGAGGATGGAAGAATAAGATGAGATTGGGGGATAATGATTTTGGGTTAAGTTGTTGGGATTGTTATGGATATGTGAATGAGATTTAATGATAGGTTTTTAAATGACTAGATTGAGGAGTTGAGATTTTGGATGGTGGTGGATTATTCGCATGGGCGTTGATGGAAGGAAGGTGTAGATCATGATGATTGATAGGGGATTTAAAGGTTAGGGTTTGGGATGGTTGTGTGGTTTCAGGATTGCTAGCTAGACTAGCAAGGACATAAAGGATGTCCTCTTGGTCTAGGTCAAGGTTAGTAAGGTAGTCAAAGTCGATGAAATTGAATTGTGGGGATAGTGGTTTATGTTGATTAGGTCACGGTGTGGATTGGGATGATTCAGGTTCATTAAGGAGGAAGTCAATGGGGTGAGAATTAGAGATCTTAGGAAGGGGAAATTGTGGTTGGGATTGGTTAGGAGATGATGGTTTAGAAGGGGATTGGTTGAAACATGATTTAAGATTGGATATTTTTTTATTCAGTTGTTGGATGGTTTTAAGGATGTTAGGATCAAAATTTGGTGGTTGATTTGGATGGTGAGAAGGGTATTGTTGAGGTAGGATGTGAAATTGGAGATTTGATTATTAAGGTGTTGGATAGTGTGTGGGATTTCATTATCAAAGTGATATGGTTGAATTTGATGGGTGTGAGATGATGTGATAGCTTAGTTAGTTATTTAGAAAAGAGGTAAGGGTTAGGATGTTTGTTTGGATGAAATGGGGATTGATGATTAGAGGCCATGGTTTGATAGGATGTGTAGGGGAATAGATTTGGATTAGGTTGGTTGATTAAGGGTGGTGATGGGATTAGGATTGATATTGTGTGATTGATGTGTGTTGATTATGATGTTGTTTTATTGATTAGAACTTTTAAGGTGATAGGATGGTTAAGGGTGCTCACAAGGAAGCAACTAAAATGCATCACACACCATAACTAGTCAAGTAGGATTGCAATCAATCTATAGCCCAATTTCAATACCAACAAATGACGGTGGTGCCGCAATTGTCTCTCCACCTATATTCCAATGTGGGTTCAATAGCGAGTGATCTTGGGGAGTGTGGCCTTCTTGCGCACCTATAGTTTGATATGTGGCCAATAAGGTTACCTAAGCTAGTATATACAAGCTCACTAGGGAAGTGCTTGATATACCTTGGAGTTCATGGGGCCCAATTCCGTATTGCAAGGATGTTGTCTAAGGTTTGGGTATTGGGACATGGAAGCCCTCAACTTAATGTCGCTCTTAAAACAAGTAAGCGCTTAGCCAATAACGACAGTTATCCAAAATTTATATACCCCACCGAACATGTGGTGTGTCTACGTGAGTGGAGATGAATCCCATAGTCGAGAGACCCCTAGGACTACAAAAAGTGAGTGGATATCACTTCCATGTCACATTTCCCCTACAAAAGAAAAATGGGAAGGCTAGCTACTTTTGATCCTCAAGATCGTCGTAGGACGCGAGAGGAGAGCATGTATAGTTTTGATTACGGGATGAACACGAAAAAAATGAAAAAACAAAAAGGATGATAAATGCAAGATAATCAATATTAAACAAAAAAATTATGTCGATGGGGTCTTCAGAGAGAGGCCCTATAATATAAAGGTTAGTCGTTTTGATGATAATCCCAAATGTATTTGACAAACTGTCTTTTAAAACAAGAGGATTAGTAGTTTTTAATTCTATAATCACAAAAATGTTAGATAAATGTTAAAATGTACAGAAATTCCCCTTGCTTCTACAATAAACCTACAAAAACAAAATGTTAGACACTGCAAAAAATGCTAAAAACACTAGAAAACAAGGTTAAATTGTTAGTTGTAAGAAAAAAATCTGTGATTCTGCAAGTGTACTAATTGATAGGGAATATGCAAAAATTAGGGAAAAGGCTCAAAAGTACAACAAAGGCGCCACTTTAGGGAATATGTGCCATTCTATGCAAAATAGGCGCAATTTGTATGACAAAAGATTAAAATAGGGTCAAAATAGGGAAAAAACATGATTTTTGTGCTAGAACAAAGGCTCCTAAGTCTTAGCAAAAGCACTAAAGTTCGTGCATAGGCATACATTTAGAGAAATGGTGCAATTCTACGGGCATAGGTGTTGATGTATGAAAAATGGGCTGAAAAAAGTCAAAAACAGGAAAAAAATAGAGTTTTAGTTCTAGAACAAAGGCTATGAAGTCTTAGTATAGGCGCCAAAGTTTTTGCATAGGTGCCACTTTAGGGAAAAGGCAAAATTTTAGAGAAAATGTTCCCTTCTATATGTATAGGCACTAATACACAAATAAATGTCATTGTTTCATGATGGGGACGAAATTTGAACCTAAAAATTGTAAACTTGAGGGGGTAAACGAGAACAAAAGTTCTTGAAACTTAGACAACCTGTTCAAGGGATAAAATAATATTAGAAATTATTAAAAATGGGGGTAAGCCCCATGATGGGTGCCAAATTGTAGATGAAAAAGAGATGTAAGTGAAAAATGCAAACTAGAAACCAAACTAAATCAATTCCTAATCTAACACTCTCTATCACTACCTCAGATTGAGCTAGATGGAAAGGGATAAGAATGCAATACCTTCACTTCCAAATTAAATCTCCCTTTGATTTGTTTGATGTGATTAAAATGTTGGATTGCGTTAGCTTGCTTCATATTTGGTGTAGAAACTTGGAAAACACCTCCTTTTGATTGTGCTTTGAATTACTTGATGAAGAATGATGATTGATAGATTGGATGATAGAGTGATGATAAAATGGATTGATTGGATGAATAAAAGAGCAGAGTTTTTTTATGGATTGGATCACTTAGATCTCATGGAGGAGGAGAGCTAAATTTATAGCTGAGGAGTGGAGGATTCAATGGCTAGGATGAAGCCATGTTGGATTTGGATCAAGGGTGGAGAATGCATGAGAAGAATGGAGAATTCTAGAATGGATATTTCTAGAATTTAAGAGAAGTCTCCATTGAATTTATGAATTTTTATATATGAAAGAGGGAAATTTAGAGAGGCTTCTAGAAATGACGCCTCCAGATTTAGAGGTGGAGGATGTGATTAGGATTTGGTTAGATTAGGTTAATAAAGATGATTAGGGGTGAGGTTACATGGAAAGGATAGGTGTAGGGATGTGTAGAGTAGGTGGGTAGGTGGGTGTAGGAATATTAAATTCCTAGAAAATGTTAATAGGGATTAAAATAGGATAATAGGATATAATAAGGATTTAAAGGGATAAATGATAAAATGAGATATAATAATGATTTAAAAGGATTAATGATGGAATGAGAAATACTTGATAAAGGGTAAATAAGATAAAATGGATTAATAGTAATAATTAATCTTACAATTAATTATTATATGGATGATGTTGGGATATTTGCGGGATAGATTAATTATAATTAATCATGTAAACATTTTACCAAAGCATGAGAAGTAAGTTGTGGATTCTTCTATCAATGATATATATCATGTTACACCTCCTCCATCATCGTGGGCCTCTGTATTTTCTAGTTTCTAGTGTTAATGCATCTCTGCCATTCATCACATTTTCTGATCAAGATTATCACACTACATTTTCTTATAACACACTACACATCAATACTTCTATTCTGCCTCATGCTATCAATAATACAATGATTGATCCATCACTTCTTATGAGCATGCTCTCTATTACACTCCTCGTCGCTATAAACTATCCACTAGTTAATACTTCATATCCAATTCCTAAACCTTATGGCTATGCCAAGCTTCCAATTATAGTTTGGCCTCTCATCATGCTTGTGCCATTCATTTTGGCACCTTCCTTTCAAGGTTGTGACATGCTCTTAGCTCTTCCTTGGCTCCGTGTGGCTTAAGTTATCCCTTCCATGAATCATTTGTGTCTTGAATTCATTCACAACATGCTAATTATTACTATTAAAGGTGTTCGCCATGTGCACCATGGCCTCAACCTCCTCTTGAAGTTTCCATTGCGCTTGCTTTGAGAGCATCTAGGTCCCCTGGACCTCTTATAACTAAGGAACATTTTGCACTTAGCTCTATCATTCGTATATGACCTATTCATTCTCATCCATCTAGTAGTCCACTTCGTTGGCCTACGTCCTGCTACTTGGGAAACCCCCTCATAAAGCATTTTTCCACCTTCATCACCTCCTTAGTCTCCTTCACATAGGTTCTCATTACCTCCATGGTCTCCTTCACATAGGTTCTCATCACCTCCTCGATCTCCTTCACATAGGTGCTCATCACCTCCTAGGCTTCTGTCACATGTACTTCCCGAGTCTCATTCACCACTAATCTCGAGCATGGTCACACACCTTTATCGAATCAAACATCGGGTAGAGGACCCTTTCCCTTCACTTTCATCAGATAGTTTTCTCATCATCATACACTTGGGTGGCATCATGCTTATTCTACCCCCTCCCAACATTATCATGTGTCTATCATTTCTATTATTACGCTATGTGCTTCAAACTTTCTATTTCTAAACAATATCAAACACCTTGATACACTTGTATCATCATTACCCTATGACGCACTCTAGATCCATGATTCATACTCAATTACTGAGGGTATAAATCTAAAATGAAACTCACCCCATTCACTCTTCATGCTCTAAGCTTCATGATCTATCTTTCTAGTGCACACTTTCAAACCATTTCCCAATGACACACTCTTGTTTTATGGTTCATTCTTTACCGTGAGGGGTATTTTATAAATTAACCTCATCTTATACATACACATCCACTTGGGGGCACACTTGTCCCTATCACATTCACATTACATACCATTCCATGTCACTCATTCACAATGTATTACATATCTTGGTTGTAGTTATTCTTGCTTGTTTATACTTGCATATACGGTTTGTTTTCCATGCTTTAGATAAATACTTAGTATGTCATTATCTTTTCTATATACACATGTACGTTCACTTATTATTTAGTGGTAAATGTAGCCTTCCTACATATATTTACACACATCAATGATGCTTAGCACAATACCTTTTACCAGTCCCACCAAGGCTCTTGGGGGCATCTACCTTCTCACACATAACATGTGCTATTGTTCCATTATGTACTACTTCTTATTCTTACAAACATCACTTTACATTGATACATACATGTCTTGACATAATTTCTATCTTTCTAACATGCTAACATGTGCTTCATGTCCAACATTTACTTTTCAAGATTATTTACCACTATATTTATCTTTACACTTTGGTTTCCATTGTTATCTACTTGTATGCTATTTTTTTTTATGGGCTATGCCCTTTGTCTTGTGTGCACAGTGTATGTTTTTGGCCGCTTTGGCTTTGACTGTCTTGTAACATTGTGAGTGATGTCCCATGTATGAAACCCTCTTTTCGTGGTATATTTTGTCTTCTTGCTTGGTACATTGTCTTCTATTGCATGTTTGTTAGTTTTCTCTACTAGATATGTATCTAGTCACTTTGTTTACATGTTCCTTGGTTTCTACCATGCACATTCCCCCACATTTGCAAATTATCCATCTTATAATAACATAAAATTATTTTTAGGTCCTCTCTTTGGGCCGTATTCTCCTAGTGATGTCACATGTACCCCAAATGAGGGGGAACACACATTGAGTGAATCGGTTGCCTATATAATAACTTAGAGCTACATTTTATATATGCACAATACTAAATCAACATAGGTTAATGTTTTAGAAATGACCTAGAATATGACTTGGGTCCTCGCTTTAACATAGAAAACAATGCCCATATACATACACTAGTGCATGGGTGCTCCTAACCTTTCTAGGTGCCTCGATTAGGGGAAGTTATAGTTACTTTCTCATATAAGAATATTTTACTGATCGTTCATAGATCTGTTTTCATAGTTTAGGCACAATCATACAACAAGTAGAATGTATTCTTTCTCCATTTCAATACGGGACAATACATAACTAATAAAATATAACTTGGAACAAAACAAGATCACACCATCTGTAGTGGTGTATAATTGGGAAGCAGTCATGGAAGGAGAGTAACATTATACCTCTCTCCCCAACATTCTTATTCGTGGCTTGAGATCGCAAAAACTAGCACTTGAGTGCGAGATCACCCAAAAAAATCTTTCTTGGTGTGAGATTGACCAAAAACTCAATCTTGGCATGAGATCACCTAAAAACTCACTCTCCTACAAAAATTTTAGGACATATTTCTATCCTTTTACACTCATGTTCATTAGGTCAAATGAGCAAATACATTCACTTTATATACATGACATAACTCATAAGCACCTCTAGGTCATCTAAGATCAATAATTTCAGTATTCTCAACATCAAAACACACCTAAAAAGTCATATTAAATCATATGAAAGGACCACATAGGTCAGAATTAGATCAAGACACACACAACAATGCACAAGTAGGCCTAAAAGGCTAGTTCCATCTCCATCAAATGCTTATTGGACTCTAAGGGAATACAGAAGATCCATAGAGACTCCACACACTCCACACAAGTAATTCACATCTTATCAACTCCTTACACATGCTCATGATCATCTCTGCACCATCCAAATTTCTCATGAAACCATCAATTAGGATTGTGTCCTACTAAATCTGGGCATCTTTAGGCTGACCAATATTCAAAGGTGAAGACCAAACTTCACTCTAACACCTCAAATATGGAATACAACCACTCATTGGAAATCCACTTACCCAAGGAACATCAAAAACCACTTTATACTCCATGAATCATCTTATAGAGTCATCAAAACACATCCGTCCTCAGGATATATGTTACCTAGAAACTAGTCTTGAAAACTTATCTTCTCTTACTTGTGTTGATACCTTCAAGACTTATAAATGAAGGTAACAATATGTAATTGAATTCCTCATCTCTCTCTAATAGTTATACATCGTGATTCAATGTAATATATTGATCTTTCACAATAATTTCATCAAGGCACCTTCATTGTTCTTAAACCCTGCCAAGTAAGTCAACTTATGACCTCATCTTTACCAACCAAAGTGACATGTAGAACTCAAAAAAACAATGCATCATGTCACATTTAATGTTTAAAACACCTTCATAGTAGTTAGACACCTCCTCTTAGGCCACACATGCCCAAGAACCTCCTTTCACCATGGTTTTCAAAAACTACCTAATAGGCCTAAAAACTAGTCTTTACTTTTAGACTTGTGTAAAATTTTAAATGGATTCACCAAGTTCTGAAATCACCTCAAACATCAATTTAGATAATGGGTTCAATGGAAAACCTGAGAGAAAAATAAAATTTTCTGAAAACATGCAAATTTGAGTTGGCTCCCCTACTTGTCAAGACTCTAATCCATCACCATCGAAATATGGGAGAGTCCATTCCATCCTTGAATAATCACACTCTATGATCTAATGAATTTAGAGCTCACACCAACAAGTTTTCCTCCATCGCTCATGAAATAGGGTTTAGGTAGGGTTTTGACCACCTTGGGTTCTTAGCAATCGTTCATAAAGCAAAAGGCCTCATTTGATCTCATTCCAACTTTGAAATCTTCTTAGCTCTTTTAAAAACATCCCTAACCGACTCATGTCCCCATGCAAAATTTTTATGTACCAACCAACACAAAACATCTCATATCGAGATGGTGAACTCATCTTCTTGAGCTCGATAGAGCTATAAACCTCATATCATGCCAATTATTCCTCATACAAACACTGAAACTTTTCCCAAAACTATATGAAATTCCCTCTCAAATTATTCAATTCTCATTAGATCATACTTGGCTCTTAATCATCTCAACCACCATGAATTTTCTAGCTAGGTCATAGAATTAGGTCTAGTTTAGACCTATACGAGTGGGTGAACATCATACATTAGCTTCAAAACACTTCAAAAGGCCCTAAAACACAAAGACAAAATGTATCACTCCTTTAAATGCCTCATGGGACCACACACCTTTGCAAATGACCTTAATGCTTCATTAGGCCAACAAACACCTAGACTAGGTCTAGATGGAGATCTACAAACCACCTCAATCCTGTAACCATCTTCTCGAGACCTATATCAATGCCTCAACACATCACAAAAATTCTCTAATTCTCTCCATGCCTCTACCATTATTCACAAGCCTCCATGCATATTTATCCTTCATATTCCACCACCAATGCTGATTAGATCTCCTGATTAGGCCTATTTGGCCAAGAAAATCTCACCTTCTTCACTCTTGCAACCATGCCATAACTTATTTGTCCATGTCATCATCACTACAAAATTCCTATTGTACTCATTTTTATCATCCTATTTCATTAATGTCCTTACACCTTTTACATAAATGACAACACTAGCTCAAACATACTAACAATCCTCTGAGAATCCCGACCACTAATTCCCATTAGGGATAGGAGCACCAAGGCATTAATGTCTCCTTCGGGCGCTTCTATCCTTCTCCCTCTCTTTTCAAATTTGGAATGCCACATCATTTGTTATCTTTTATAAAACCTTTTTATGACTTTAGGTTGGACTTTTTGGGTGTTAATGAATAAATTCAAATAATGGAATCATATATATACACAAACACACATGACTTACTCACTATTATTAGGGACTAGAAACATTTGGGCTAATAATAACTATCTATTAGTTTGGAAAAGGGAAACACTCAAGGAATACATTTGGGATGTGTTATTATTGATCGCATAGGAGGGTAGATTTCTGAATTCCATCTCACACATTCATCTTGGGGGAAAAGTAGTTGTAGCATACTATCTTGTTTTGAATGACACAAGGGAAACTTAGATTTAAGAAAAATAATTCAATTACACACATTGATTAATCAAAAATGGAAACTAAATTATGGAAGTATAACCACTAATGTTAATATAATTAGGAGGAATAAAATGTTGTATAGATGAAACTAAAGCAAAATGGTAACAATAATAAATAATTATTCTATGTGAAATAAAACCCTAAGTATGCAAGAGAAGGAATAGAAATGGGCTAGGTGATTCAAAGTAATGCTGTGCAGTTATCACAGGTTTGACATTGAATTCCAAAAGTAGGAGCGACTGCACAAAGGTCTCGTATAATAGGCTGGATTTGAAGGATCTAAAGGGACTGGAGCGCCCTCGACCATTCCAGATCCACGATTAAGGCTCTGTAGTTCTTGTAGATTTTCAGGATCTGATTTTTTCTGGATTAGAAGAGTGTCACAAATATTCCTATTTGTCACCTTTGGATCTATCAAGTTGCATTGATTGTGTTGAATAAAGATGTGATGACCTAAAATATAAAAGGAAGTATCAAAACCCTAGGAAAAATAAAAATGCAGAATGAATGGGTTGGACTTACCTCAACTGCCAAACTAGTGGTGTTATCATTAAGCGCTGCACTACATTTGAGACCGGATGTAGTTACGTGGTGTGTGTTTACATGTCACACCCTAAGTGCTCTCATGCCGGTTGCACTTTGTGAAGTAGCGAGAAATAGTAACTATAGAAAATGTAAATAACATGTGTGCATGGAATAAAATAGAATCCCTCCCCTATGTAGTGTGTGTGATGTAGATCTCCTAGCCTTGATGCATGACACTATGTGGATCATGCAAGCGATGCATATGGATGCTATGACCTTGGACCCTTATTATGGTCTTATAACTTTATATTTATAGGGATCTAAAGCTTAATTTCATAATTAATCCCGATAAGGCAAAGCCGGGAAAAAGGTAAAGACAATAAACGGCTAGAAAGGCCCCAAAAATAAAGCGGGAAAGTATGTGAATGGACAGGGGGCACCCATAATGGGACCTAGGGAACCCTAGTACATGCTTTGGGCACCCTATTTTTGGCTAGAATGATGGGGCAATTGTGAAATGGATGGATAAATGCTAGAAAATATACGGGAATGATGAAATACAATATAAATAAGGATGGCCAAAAGGTGGGATTAATTAGTACTTTATTCATTTGAGAACCTTCTAAATAATAGTATAAGATTGGGCTAAATAATGTCTAAAGTGCATAATTTTGTGTCTACATTTTTCCCCCACTTTATGTTGGTGAGAAGAAAGCTCGGTAACATAAAGTAGATAGAGATGCGTACCTGATATTCATGTAGAGTGTAGAAGAAGACGTGCTGATGGACTCGACTCAAGCATGTAATGAAAAAAATAAAATTGTGGAGAAGCGTGGATTCTAAGGATGAAAAATGTGCATAAAAGTGATAAGATTGAACCTAGGGCGAACGTGTGTAGATGTTGTTGTGTGTAGTGTACCTACATGGTTAGTAAAGGTAAATGCATGTAGTGGTGTGTTTTATTTGTCGTCGTCACAATTTTTGTTGTTGCCCCTAATTTGGTTGTTTGTTTTTCATCTGACATACTTGCAGGAGAAAACGATCAAGTAGTCAAATATGTATGTATGTAAAAATGCTTTGTAAAATACACATGTATATAGAAATGTGTAAAGTATGCAAATGTAAAATACACTTTGGAAAAACATTTAAATAGAACATGTGTACACTGATCCATGTCAAAAGAAGGGTGTCAAAGGATATCATGTCTGTCATGAGTATTTTGGGTGATCTCACACCACCACGGCTAAAGAATTATAGGAGGAGATGCATTTTATACTCAACTTTAACCATTCGCTAAAATATGTGAAGAGATATATGTACTTTCCTTGTTTTTGTGGATCCGATGCCATTTGGACGAGAAGTGTGGATAGACACCCCCATGTAACCACCAAGTCAGTAATCTACTTCACATAATTTCGAAGGACACTATGTCCTGTTAAGGCCATTATGTATAGAGTTCGTAGACTGGTCTGAACTCACTTGTTATGTCTGAACCAATGTAAATATGATGTGCTAGTAAAAATCCTAAATAATTTCACCCTTTTGCGGGGGGCGCGCATGTAAGGACCACGGAATGAGAATGTGGCCCCAAAAGAGGACCAACCACACTCTAACCTATAGAAATCTACCCTGTAGGGGGAAAGGGAAACACTTGGTAGATACCAAGGTGGGCAAAAAGGGGATGGCTAGCCAATACAAGTGTTAGTCCGAAAACACATGCATGTAATAAGACAAATATAAAATATAAAGACAATGTAGAAACTACCATACAAAGTAGTGTAAACACATAAGAAAATAAGAAGACCTCACAAATTAGGTTTGAAACATAGGACATCACTCATGATGTTGCAAGACACACATGACCTTTATGTCCATGAAACAATAGACAAGTGTGCACACAAGAAAAGGGAAAAGCCCACATACAATGGAAAAAAAAGTAGACAAGCAGAAACAAACAAGTAATCATGGAAACATGTAATCCTGCAAAACAAGTGTTGCACATGGAACACCCATTAACATGTTAGAGTGATAACCAATATGTCAAAACTGTATGAAAAAGTAGTATAAAATGCTAAGTAGAAAATTGAACAATATAACATGGATAATCCGAATGTGGATTCCCCCAACGACCAGTATAGGAAAGGTAGAAGGCAAACATCCATGCTACATGTAGATTCCTGTATCTACAATCAAGCTAAAAAAAGGTGTGAACGCACATGTGTGTATGATAATGACATATAAGAAAGAATTCGAACATGTGTAATAAAGTGAGCATGTAAAACACTAGTATGCAAAAGTAAATGCCCCCAAGACAATGCAGTATACTGTGGATGGACAAAATGAAATGTAAGATGGAATGATAGGATCAATGTTACCCCTAAGTGGATGGAATGTGTATGCAGTGAGGATCATTTTTTTACCCCTTAGTAGTCAATAATGAACCGTAAATGAGAGTGTGTCATTGGTAAATGGTCGAGTAGTGTTGGTTGTATCTATCACATCATATTGAGTGTGTGTATCTATAGTGGTGATGACATGTGACATGGGGAGTTGATATGCGTGAACCCTATAGCCAAATCATATATCACGACTTGTTGAATGAAGGAGTGATGATTCAGCCTTAAGTGTATATCACTATAGAATGAATGGATGGTGAGGAGACAAATGGAAAGATATGCATGGACCCTATAGCCTAAGTGTATACCACGACTTGTTGAATGTGTGAGTGATGATTTAGCCCTAAGTGTATATCACTATGAAATGAAAAGGTGAAAATGGGTGATGATTTATCCTAAAATGTATGCCACTATAGAATGAGTGGATGGCGAGGAGATAGATGGAAAGATATGCTTGAATTTATAGCCTAAGCATATACCATGACTTGTGAAATGTATAAGTAATGATTGAGCCCTAAACATATATCAATATGAAATGAAAAGGTGAAAATGGGCCACAATTTATCCAAAAGCGTATGTAGCTATGTGATGGATAAGAAGGGTGGTGATGTACCCTAAGGTGTATGCCACTACAAAATGATAAAAGGAGGGTGGTGATTTATCCTAAAGCATATACCACTATAAGATGATAAGAAGGGGTGACAATTTAACCTAAGGTGTATGTCACTAACATGAGAAATGGTGAATAAGGAAAATGTTGCATTGGTGAAGGTAAGGTCCATTTGATTGGTAAACCATCGGTAGTCATGTATGGACCAAGGAACTAAAATCCATCATAGGTTAATGAGTGCAGTGCATAGAAGACAATGTAGGGTAAACGACCAAGTGAGGAATATGAGATGTAAATGTGTGGTGTGAACAATACAATGTAGGATGTGTAGCGTGTGTAATGTAGGAAAGGAACTCATAGGTGTATATAGAAATGGAATATGTGATTATGATAGGTAAAGTTAGACCCATGTATAATGTAACCCAACGTAAGTATATAATGTAAGGAAGAGATGCAAAACTAGACATAAATGAGATGACGACTAGTGTAGCATGTATGAGATAGATGGTGTATAAATGACTAATAGATGAGGTATGTGTAGGATAATGTAAGATGTAGGGTATGTATGGAAATGTGTATAGCCTAGCGTGCAGTGTGTGGGGTTAATTGTAATGGTAATCCCTCAATAGTCCAGTGTGAATTGAAGCACAAGAGTGTGTCATCGGGTAATGATGGTGCTAAAACGTGTGATGAAATTACCTATATGAAAATGCAAAGATGAAATATGTGCCTATGCTAAGATGATAAGGGGGAATTGTGTTAGTGCTATACCCCCAAGTATGTACGTGATGAAGGTCAAATCAAAAGACACTAAGTGGATCAATATATGGAGTATTTTCCTTAACAAAAGTGATGGGATGTGAAGGAGAAGTATGACCATCACATGGTTCTTCATCATAGTAAATGTCATCGAGTCCCAATCATCAACGTATGTAGGATCTATAGTGGATGTTGGAACGACAAGCTTAAATTTAGGTGGTGATTGTTGCGTAGGACTTGGTGTTGTGGTCTGGTGCTCATTTTGACTTGGTAATACAACAAAGGACTTAGCAAGAGGATGTGACTTAGAGAAACACTTAAGGAGTGATGAGTTGTTTTGATTTGATAATGTTGTAGAGGAAAAAGTAGGAGGATATGGTGAACTAATTTGGAGAGGTTTCTGCTTAGGTGGCTCATGACTAACCGAACAAGGTGTGTGAGAAGCGGTAGGGTGATGTTCCGTAGATGTAGAAGGAACAGTTTTTGGAGCCCATTTAGGGGTAGTATTTGTAGGTGGGCACTTCAATAGGATGTTTTTAGTGAATGAAATAAAGCCCTGATGCTCAAGATGTTTGAATCTACATTGTAAAGCATAGAAATCGTGGTCATTATGCCCATTGATTTGATGATAATGGCAATATGGACGATCTTGGTGTTTTGATCGCCGATAAGGAGGATAAAAATGAGTAGGTGGTAGAAGAATCAATTGATAACTAAGAAGTTGGGCTAGAATTTCATGTGGTTTAGCATTATGATCAAGTATGAGAGGTTCTAGCGATGGCATGACTTGAGGTTTAACTATATGACATGTAGTAGACATAGATTGAATAGGAGATGTCGAAGAAGAACAAACATGTGATTGAGAAGCATCCTTAAGTTGTTGAATTTCATATCTAAGGGATGTGATGGTGGATTCCATGGATTGAATAGAGGATGTATGCAATTGAGAAACATCCTTGAGCTATTTTATTTCAAACCTAAGAGACTTTATTGTTGACTCCATAGATTGCATAGAGGATGTATACGAGTGAGAACCATCCTTAGATTGTTGACCTTTAGATCTAAGAGATTTGATTGTGGATTCCATGACAACAAATTTTACATGTAAGGCCTGAATAAAATCTAAGATGGGTTGGTTAGATGGAGGGTCATCAAGATCAGGGTTAAAAAAAAAAAGAAGCATAATACTTAATTCATGTGGTGGCATAATGTCATCAAAATACTTGGTGTCTAGGGAGTTTTGGAAAATAACTTGACAAGTGGGATATCGCTTGAGTAAATCAGATAAAGAAACTTGACCCATGATAGAAGAATAGTAAGGATCCTAAGCGTGAAAGACGTCACGTTCACCAAAATGATTAATCAAAATTGGAAACTAAACTATGGAAGTATAACCACTAATATTAATCAAAATGAGAGGACTAAAATGATGTATAAATGAAACAAAAGCAGAGTGGAAACAATAGTAAATAATTATTCTAAGTGAAATAAAACCCTAAGTATGCCAGAGAAAGAAGAGAAATGGCTTAGCCGATTCAAAGAGACTATCGCAGTGGTTGTCGCGAGTCAAATAGTGAATTCAGTAGGAACGACTCAAAAAAGGTCCTGTAAAGGCTGGATTTGGAGGATCTAAAGGGATTGGAGCACGTGGGAAGGGATTGGAGAGCCTGACACTCCAATCCCGATTTTGGGCTGTGTAGTCCTCACAAATTTTCGTGGATTTGAATTTTTCAAGTCTCGAAGAGTGTCACAATATTCCCTATTTTTCACACTTTGGATCTATCGAGTTATGCCGAATGTGTTGAATAATGATGTGATGACATACAATACAAAAGTGCTCTCATGATAGTCACCTTTTACGAAGTAGTGAGAAATAGTAACTATAGAAAATGTTAATAGCATGTGTGCATGGAATAGAATAAAACCCCTCCCCATGTATGTGTGTGTGTGATGTAGATCTCTTAGCCTTGATGTATGGCACTATGTGGATGTAATTGATGCAACTCTAGATGGAGTGATAGTAATATGTGATGTTATGACCTCGGACCCTTATTATGGTCTTATGCTTTTATATTTATAGGGCTATCAAGCTTAATTTCATAATTAATCCCGACAATGCCGATTGGGAAAAAGATAAAGGCAATAAATGGCTATGAAGACCCCAAAAAGAAGTGGTAAAGGATGTGCATAGACCAGGGTGCCAAAAGTGGGACCGGGCGCCCGAGTGCCACTGATTTTGGGATAGAATGATGGGGCAGCTGCGAAATGAAGGGATAAGTGGTAGAAAATATGTGGGAATGAAGAAATAAAATATAAAATAAGGATGGCCAAAAGGTGGGATTAATTAATAATTTATTCACTTGAGAACCTTCTAAATAGTAGTATAAGACTGGGCTAAATAATATCTAAAGTGCATAATTTAGTTTCTACACACACGCACTAACTACATAAATTTTGAAATGTAGTGTAACGCTTAGTGAAAATCACATTGGGGTGACCACCGAGGTCAGTCTAACTCAAGCATATGCATTATTTGTTTCATCATATGTTTTTTTGAGATTTGTGCAGGAAGCTATGGTTTTTTCGTAGGTTCACGTGTGATAGTGAAAGCTTGAAATGAACTGGATGTGACAAAGAGAAAAAAAATAAACATCATCATACAATGATAATATTATAAGTAGATATTTTTCCATAGTAGCTCTCAATTTAGACACCAAAGACCTAGATGGTCTTGTACTCAACCGGGTGGTCTGTCGATGAGGTTCCAAAGCATGGTTTCTTAGACACAACATACCCTTCTTATATCTAACCTTCTTCAACTTGTTTCCCTACCTATAGTCGGCCTAGATATCTCAAGTTACAATCTAAGTCATTCTTATCTCACTATCACTTAACACTTTTTTTTTTTTGCATGGAAGATCTTGTTTGTTACTATTATATTCATTGGATTTTATTCTTCGATAAAGATTCAAATTACATTTAATTAGAGGCTTTAATGTCATATATAAGGAATTCGATTCGTAATAAAGAAATATATATGTATACACACATACATACATATATAATGTTATATATAAGGAATTAAACGGTTTTTTTTTGGATTATTGAGCCATAGTGGAAGAGAGAGTAAGGTAGAGATATAATATTTAATCCATCTAGATTAGATAATGGCCAAAATCAGCATGCAAAGGCTAGGAAAAATTCCATTGGATCTAAAAAAGAGACTTCATTACTATGAACAATATGGTTGATTCAATACTCACATCAATGTTGTCATTGTCATGCACACGTAGTGAGATACACCATTGAGATAGTAAGAAGAAAAATGGTCAATATAAGAGAGCCCAAGAAAAGGAATCTAGTCAAAAATCATCCATCTATCAAGAAGACTAAGTTAAGATTGTGGAAATACAATGAGCGTGAATGCAAGACATGAGAAAAATATTTATATTTGATAGGAATCAACCTACAATCCAACCCAAAACACCAATACACCCAAAATATTTGATTATTAATGGATTAGTGCCAAAAGTGAATATTTGAAGCTTGATTATATATAAATACGAAATAGTAAAATCCACATAAAAAATTACAAAGATTCAGATCTAGAGCTTTAGTAGGTTTATAAACTATATGATGTTTCCAATATGAGGTCTAGAAATCAATAGTACCTTGCAAAATGCATTCAAAATTATGAGCGATGGATGTGGAAATATGTTCTCATACCATATAAGTTTGTTGAAAACTCTCATAGCAAGGACCCTCTTAAGGACCACAACCATACACATATTCCTAAACTACGAAAAACCATCATAGAATGCACACAGCCTTTATTCATGTACATATGTGTTTTTTTAGTGCATAGAGAGTGCCTATTTTATAGACTTATAACATAGTTATCCTCACCTAGAAAATAGGCTGTACATGCTAACATTAGGGGAATAATCCAAATCCCTAATATTGTTCTTAGTTAAACCTATGTGAAAATCAAATATAAGTTATTAATATAACAACTCACCTTGAAGTTCAAGCTTACCTTCCTAAGTAAGTGTGAATATGGAAAACACCAAGATGGTTTAGAAAAAGGTTAGACTATGAGCTAGTGTGAACATACACACTCCAACAATGATGCCATAAAGGTATAACAATATAAACACAATCATATCTCACTATTTTGCAAGCGCGAAAACAATGATCAACCATAAAAAGTAGAAACCTATTAATTTTGATTGGTGTATTTAGGATGAAATAAAAAAACTTACGGAAAGTTGGTATATGGTCTTTGTCGAGCCTTTATGAAAAAATAATGTGGTTCGATTGTACTTATTAAGAGAACTATACTTTGATTTTATGGTTAGTATGATTCAAAAATTATTTGACTATAAAGCATCTCGAAGGGGAGATGTGTGATCAAATGATAGATTGTTTACCAAGTGGTAAGCGGATAAAAGGAAATCCTTCCATTCATATTGAAATTCATTATAATGCTCAAAGGAGACTATTCAAGAATTTTCTAAATTGAGAGATACATTTATTTCCTTAGGAGTACAGAATGGATACATATGGGTTTTAGACTACGGGGCTATAGGTGGAAGTGCGAGAAATAATGCCACTCATAGTTTTGATGTTTTAGGTGGTGGAATATGTAGCGGTGGCATTACATTTTATGTTAATTAATTTCAATATTGTTGGATGATGTGAATCAAACCATCTATGTAGAATACATTTGTGGAGCTTGTGGGCTAATTTGTACAACCCAATGATACCACTTTATAGTATTCTATGCAACACTTTATATCATGTATACTTACTCCATTCAAGAATGCTAAAAGGAGAGATGTGTGGGATGTCCATGTATCCCCTCTAGTTCTAGAGAAGTTGAGGGTGGAACTGATTCATATACTAATGAAATAACTAATTTAGATTACTTATTGACATATGTAATTAATTATAATTTTTTTGTAGAAGTAATATTAAATTTATCTTAATATATGTCGAAAATTACTTGATTCATTATTTGTACTTCTTCCTTATGTTCCTTGTGTATTTGATGGAAAAATCCATGGCCACCCCACCTAGATTACATTCTACTATTGCAACAACTATTAATGTGTTAGATGTAAGTATGCAAATATGTTTTCTAAATTTATTGATGCATTTTTTGATTAATTTATAAATCGTCAATCGATGTTGGTAGATAGCTCACTCTATCTTTACATGTAAATAATAATGTCTTGTGTTTTGCATTGTAGCCAACATCAAACAAACATATATAAGGGGATGTTTCCTAACACCCAATTTCTACACCACAACAATTGTCGATTGCTTGAGCAGCGAGAACACATAGTTTAATTATATATTTTTATTTCAAGCATTATGTTAATTAAAAATCATTTGTAATAAAATCATTTATGAATATATTTAATCATATATTGATGAAAGATTGAATGTGGTTACACTTATACATTTATCTTGGCAAAGAAAACTAGTAAATTTACGGATATTTCAACTTTTTGTAGGAAAAATTCATATGACGATTTCAAATCGGGTTCGGTATGATCTAATCAAATGAACTAAAGATTTAGTATTCTATAACATGTTTTTTAACAAATGATATATTTAACTCCCATTTTAATAATTTTTAAATAATGTTATTATGTACTTTTTACATGATATTTAACCTAGTGATAAAGTTATGCATAAGTGAAGTATGAGATAAACTTGATATTTCATTAATTGTCTTCTATGTGTTTTTAACACTAGGAATTATAGTGCCAAGTATAATTTTTAATAGCATATATTTGTTATCATTAAAATTTTATTTAATGGATATTAAAAATACATATATTTTGTCATGCACACTTTCAAATCATTTTGAAAATGCCGAAATCTTGATATTTTAAGTTAACGTGAAATTAAAATAGTTTTTCTAGTACCTAATAATTTTTAAATATTTTTGTATCATTTAAATATTTTTAAAATAAATTTTCATCTATAGTTATAGTTAATAAATATATTGAATTTATTGAAAAAACCAAAATTATCAAAACATAAAAATATAACCTAATGAACAAGAATTATTTTTATACTTTTTATAAACAACCCACATGGATAGAAATGGTTTTGGCATGTGTGAAGTGAGTTATGTGGAAAGAGATGAGAGTTCGATAGAGCTTGGTTTTGAAGAACCTGTGTAATTTTAGGTTTGAGAGAATGCATGGGTTCTCCTCAACATGCATAATGTATGGGTTTTAGTGAAACCAAATCTAGCAAGAGCAAAAAAAAACCACCACATTTAATTGTAGATTGAAACTTGCATGAAACTTTGGTGGTGGGATTTCTCCACATGATTGGCAATGTGTTTCTCATAGGAAAATACATAGCCATTGATATCTCAATGAAAAATTTATATTCCAAATGTATTGTGAAGATAAACATCCATTATCCCTAATATAACATTCTAATGAAATGTTCGAAAAGGCGTAAGCAAAATACAATCTTGTACTAGCTATCTTTTACTATACATACTATGCATAGAAAATACCTAGAAACTCATTCTTAATTTCACATAATAAATATTTTTAAAGTGTATGGAGTAGGGTGGTTTCAGAAAGAGGAAAATAATCTTGTATACCTTTATGTTGAATATACTATTTTATATGTTTTGATGTGCTTCACTACTAGATGGATATGATGGAGTGCTAAATGGGTATCTTTTATAGTGCTTAATTGGATATATTACAAAGAAGTTAATAGTACATTGAACTATATACTTATTTAACTTCAATGATACATTGAAGTACATTGAACTATGTTAGTCTAAGCCATTATTATGTTATTTTTTCCAGTTGGTAAGATTGAAGAACTTAATGGTATGAATGGGTCAACTAGTAACATTCAATTTGTTTGTTTGTATTCCACTTAAGGGGTCACACTCATATTAGGAAAGAAATTGGTTACTTCTTTTCCATGTATTTCTTGACACCTATCTTCTTGCTTCAACATGCACACTAGATGCTTATTACTCTTTTGATTAAGTATTCCTCTAATATATTATGGTTGGAACTAAGTTCAAATCTTTAATTGCGAAATTAGAATGATGTTGGAAATGGTGATCTAGTTTGATGTGGTATTTATGAAAATCCACCACTCTAACACACAACATATTTCCTTATTTGAGCGCAAGGTTGTAAGGTTAAAGTGGATGGTCTTTGGCATGAAATGTAATCACTTATAGATTAATCATATATCAAGGTTGACCAGATGAAAAAAAGTGCAGGAAAATGTTATTCCAAATTAAACTTGGTAAACTACTAGATAAATAAATAAACCCACAAAATGTAAACTAATAAACAGATCAAAAAATGAATCAATAAAATATAAACCAAGAAAATGTAAACTAATCAACTACTTGATTAATAAATTGGGTAAAATACTGATGGAAGAAACACGAGATACCACGGTGTGTTTGTCTCTATCCTTATTTGAATGAAGTATAAATATCTTGTCATCTGGTCATGTCTGCGAAAATGATTTGATGAAAAAAACACAAAAAGTTTTGAGTTATGAGAATAAACTCCAAATTGGTGATAAATAAGTAAGTGTGACAAAAATGGTTGAATTTAAACCCTAACTTGCCTTAGAAATATTTCATTATGTCATTTTCCTTCATCATATTTCCACCATTTGCACATACACCGATATCATGTCGATGGTGGCCAGGAACAGACAAAAAAAGTGAAAAGCAAAAACCCAATAAGACATAAGAACAAATATAAAAGCCTTGTATAATATACAGACCAAAAATACACCAAACGAACAAAATAGGGCCTTGTTAAACATGCAGACCAGAATTAAACAAAAGTAAGTGACAAAACCATCGACATAAACCCTACGCTAATTTCAATACTTCTTTGACCTTTTATAGATATCTATCTTGTGATCGTCGCCTTCAAAATAGAATTTTTGCATTCAACATTTGATTTTTTGCCATTAATGCTTCTTTTTATCTTTTATCTTTTAGCTTGATGTCTCTATCCACTCCATTATAGAATGTATTTTTCTCATTTCAAATCACTTTTGTCAAAAATATAGCCACATATGCCAAGCACAAACACATTTCACCTTGTTAGAGAATCCATACTACCCAAAAAGTAACTTTTGTTGAATATTGAATTTTTTTACATGTGGAACCCCAACACATATAATAGTAGATTTGTATTGTGTGGGGGAATCAACAATAAGAAAATATGCTATGGTCTTTGTTAATATTATAATTTAAAAGCTACAAAATTAGTACATAAGTATACGAATAAGGAGTATATTGTAAAATATATTAAGTGATTTTCATACTTTAACTCTACTTCCCACCATCTATGTTATAGTTGATGGACCTCGTATTAAGTTATCATATTGTCCAAAGCATAAATATAGTCCTAAAAACTATGTAAATAGACACCATTTCTATAGTGCCTTGATCAAGAGGACTATGTAATATGCAAAAATATTTTGGAATGTTTGTGTCAATGCTCCCGGTGGCACTCATTATGTTCATCAATGGAATTTCTCTGCAATTATAATAATAATGCAAAAATATGAGGTACATGAGCATCTCCAATATTTTAGATTGATCGAAACATTGTCTATCCACAAATAGTTGGGGATTATTCCTACCCATTATCCCATTACTTGTTGAAGACATATAAAATTAATACTTCTAGATTTCATAGTTTATTCAACAAATATTTATCTAGAGCTCATGTGAAAATTGAGATCGCATTTTCCTTAATTAAAGGAAGATGGAGGCTTCTATGAGATGTGGGTGTAGAGCTTGATAAAGTACCCATGATTATTATCACATGTTGCATACTACAAAATTTCTTACAAATTATTGGCATGTGGATGTTGAGATTTCATTTATGTCAAAGGCATGTTGAAGAAAAAGAAGAATGCGAAGAGCTACGAGGAACCTGGAAATGAGATTGACAAGGTAAGAATAGTAAACAATGACTTCTTGAGAAACTAGTGACAAGTACATGCGGGATGATGACGTGAGAGCATACCATGATGATTTATTACATAATATATCGTGTATATAATGTGGAAACAAGATCGAATGATGAATACATGGGAACATGATTTAAATTAGTTAGACTAGCTCAGTTCAAGATGCTTAATCCTTAGGCCTACCTAGAAACGTGACATGGAAAGGTATAGTGGAGGAATGGTGCAACTGGTAAAGCATGTTAGAGGCATGAAACACTTAATGGTACATGTTTAAGGGGCTACATGGTGAATAAAAGGACCAAATTGATGAGCTATGGTGCAAATGAGCTCAATTAGGCCTCTTTCAAGGATGTAACACGAGGTTATAAATCAAAACAAGCTATATCGGGGTAATGCAAGTGTAACGCCCACTATTTCAGACACACAAGACAACATAGAAAAATACATGATAATTTTTTTGAGTTGTTCGAAGTACAAAATGAAACAACAGATGGTCACAATGGCTACAACTAACTCTTCGAACATCTTGACACAACGATGACCCATTGGACAAAAAGGAAACATTCAACACCCATCAAAGACAGTTCACGTTTCTCTTCGACGTGGAACAACATAAAAGACCAACCACAATACATAGTTACAGTTCAAGACATCCCACTGTGAAAATCTTCTTAAGGTTATTTATTTTACTAAAACACGCCCTTCAAACTTTAACTTACGTTCTAGGAGATTCAAGTTATGAACCATATAATCCTTCTTAAAAGGTTAGATTCCTTTCTTTTATACTAGAGACATAAGGCTTAGATAAAAATTTCCAAAGAGGATCATCTTTACTTTGACAAATATTTGTTTAATTAGTTATTAGATTAACACTACAAGGGGTGGGGTGAAACAAATCCCACAAGGTTATCTAAACAACCACAAGCTACAAAATCCTCGTTTCAACCTCTATTGCAAAAGGAGACGAGTGTAAGCTCCAATTGATGGAGGTACCGTTTTAGGTTTGAAACGACAAACCCCTTTGAGAAAGGATCAAAATTTAACATTACTTAAGAAAGGGTTACAAAGCACTATGGCAACGGTTAGAGAGAGAAGGTCAATTTATTTCATTATGATCTATTTAGTTATTAACCAGCCTTTTAACGAGACTTAAGAGTTCAACTGGATTTGTGGTAAAAGCTTCATTTAGCAATCTCTTGATTTAGTTCGAAAAAGGATATGCATGGGGTCCACGAAAATAGAAGCACAAGACTTAAAGTGTTCTTATTCAAACTCCCCTACTGACAAGATCTGACTATATCCCCAAAAGCCAACAGTGAAAAATACTTTTAAAACTAATTAAGTTTCACAACAAGGAGGATAAGGTTTAATCCATAGCTTAAGGTTAACGAGGTTAGATTCTCTTACACTAGTAGAAAACAACTTTCTTTCCCATTAAAGACTCTTAATTCTAGCAACAAGGCTCAACTTCATTATCATCTTATTTATTTATTCATATATGTATTCGTTTTATTTTATTTTGATTAACTTAGAAAATGGATTTCCAACCCATTAAAATATACATAGAATAACATGGATGCCAATACCATGGAGGATTATTAAAACATGAAAGTTTTATGACTCAAAAGAAGAAACGACCATTGCTAATCGAGAGAAAAATAAACATGGTTATAACATTTCTATTCAACATGACACACAAACCAAAGGTGTCAAAAGATTCAAATGAACTTGGCTGAGAACAAGAAAGTGGCAAAATTGGTCAAACCATGCAACAACATTTTCATGACTGATAAATAATATTACCACAAGAATACTCATAACAATGTAAAGATTGAATATTATTTCTCACAAAGATAATTACAAGTTTTACTACAAAAGAATAAGACAACTTTATTTCACAAATACCAAAAATCCAAGGCAAGAAGCCTTCCAAACTCCATTACAGCACCATTGTAAGAATTACAATACATTTAACATTTGTACAAGGAAATCCAGAAAACAAACCGATGGAACCTTTACAACTCTTTCCTTTTATCTACTCGCATAATCCATCAGCACAAGTATTAACTCGAGTCAATTCAAGAGAACTGAGCATGTTAAGACCACCCACTGCAACAGTAAGCTAACATTTAACAATTCCATGAAAGGAATGTTATAATTCAAGAATGAATCACAACACAAACCACTAATCAAAATTCTTCACACGAGATAAAAATAAATTCCCCACCAGACAACAAGAAGACAACCAAATATTCTAGTAAGAATGATATCACAAATAAACAAGGTAAGACCTTATAGGTTAAAAAAGGTTAGGAGTATTGAGATTTCAATCATGTAGTCCGATGGATTACGTGATTGAAATATAATACTAAATTGATCCATCTCGAAAGAAACAAACTGTAGACCATATCTTTAGGTGTATGTTCAACAGATAAAGAGAAACGATCATAGAATATATCCTCAATGCTTTAAGCCCAAAAGGTAAACTGATTCCAAAAATCATCTTACAGGATTGCTCTGAGTTTCCAACAGCTTGGGAGTACATGAATTCCTATAGAAAGCACCCATTCGAGATCCTTATGTCCATGCCATATCTCATTAATAGTAACAAATATGTCATCCTTACATTAATAGAAAAAAATATGCATACATGGTTTTGGTTTCCAACTCGAAGCAACTCGAAACTTGACTTGGAACGAAATAATCAAAATAACATAAAACCGTAAGAAGTTTTGAGATAGATATAGATCCAGATACTTCGTGTTGACCTCAGAAGGTCAAGAAAAAAACTTAGTTTAACCATAACAAAGGGAAGAAAAGGTCAGGGAATGTCATCCTCTTTCACAAGACCCAAAATGCATACCACTAAATGGTGTAACAAAGGCAACATAATACCCAACATTCTAACGACACTTATTTCAATCCGAAGTTTCCCCATGATATAGAAGCCCAAAGTTACTGGGTTTTACATATAATACGAGCCATGGAATACCCTCACAAAATCAAAAATACAGTGTTTACTAGTATTCCACATAACCACAAAAATAATCAATTACACAAGCACCCATATTTCATTTATTAAACTCCTTACCATATATCACATAAATAACAAAGCAATTTAAATCAAATTACTACACATCAATTCATAATGGAACAACAGGGAAGAGAAAGGTTTAATCCAAACTCCAACACATATTTTATCAAAATTTACCAATAGTTTTAATACAAACCGATAGCAAAATTTACCCTTCTCAACTTATAGTAGTAGTATACTCAGTTCACTTCATTAGCGAGCTTAATGGGCTCTTCATTGATTAAACAAAGGGTCTTAGAAAACTATAACTATTGCTAATATATTTTTACAGAGAACGTGCAAAGCACAAAGTATATGTCATCTCGTCTATACCCGAATATTGGGTCTAATGAAATGGATAAGCCTGCACAAAAACTCAACCGACATCTCGATATATCCCATTTTACAGATAGATAGATATAAGTTTATATATATATATATATATATATATATATATATATATATTTTATATATATATATATATATATATATATATATATATATATATATATATATATATATATAGGGTTCTACCTGGATAAATTTACACCAAAACATCAAATTTTCCTATTCTCATACCGACCCCACGCAGCCCTCCAGGATAAAATTAATAAAAATATATCAAAATGGCCTCTACATCAAGTAAAATTAAGTCACATCCCTAATACCCATATGGGCATACACAATTCCCACAAATTTCTATTCTAACCACGGATTTTCTTGCCTTTAATCCATAATAAATCAGAAAGAAAATAGCTAGAGAAGCAAAAAAACCATTTGATATTCAGTATATCATAGTAACACAATAGATGGGATAAAGAATCCATGCCAAAACCAATGATTCGAGGGAGATATGGAGGAGCAACCAGTATGCCCAAGGAAGTCAATAAACCACCACAAACAAGACCATCTCAAGGCGCCATTATAGGAAAGAACAAACAATTCATGAGATAATAAAAGAGGTAGCAGAGCATTGCAAGGGTAGGCTTAACATGCTTGAAAGGAGCTTCTTTAGATTCGCTCAGCCTACAATTCTTCTCCATCAGCACATGCTGCTTCCCCACAAGGCATTCCATCTCTGCAAGGGGGGTTCCCAACCCATCAATCCATGCAGCTAGCCAAATGGGAAGAGCAGGTCACAAGAAAAAACTTGAGCCAAAATCCACGGGTATGTGGCTAGCAAGGAAATAGGAGTCTCTTCCCCCAAATGCATCCCACAAAAAGAAGGAACGTGCCAAGAAAAAAAAAATCAATGCGTATTGAAGGAATTAAAGGGAAACCATAATTTTCCACCAACCGCAAGGTAACAATTAAATTTTTGCAAAGTGAGGCAAGGGAGAATGTGGCGCCCAACAGAGGATATGAGAAGAGTAAACAAATAATATAATGTATTCATTTTTATTTATTTTTATCGTTGATTCACATTAAAAACACATGACTAAGTCATAATAACCCTCACCCTCCATTTGTACATTATTATATGTGGAAGCAGATTTCTTATGAAAACTACGGTTTTATGAAGAATTATTCATGCTATGGAAGTTATTAAATTCTACCATATGTTTAATATCAATGGTACTTGACTACTTTTTTTTTATATGATGCTATCCAGTTTGAAAAAAAGTGGAACAAGGCAACCCGAGAGGATTAAATTGCATACACACGGGCAAGTTGGAGGGAGAAAGAATCAAATTCTCCATTACTCTAAATGATTATAACAACATGCAAGTAGGCCTAAACCACCATGGGGAAGAAAAATAGAGTTGACATTTGAAAGTGAACATGGATCAAGGACCGAACATGGCACCATGAAAAGGTAATTCCCTTCTCCATCGTGGAATGAGGTTTGGTCTATAGGAGTGAACAAAATGATACAACAAAATGACAAGGAGATAATTAATATTCATATCGATTATAAACGACAATAAGGTACAATAATATTAATAATAAATACTGCCGATCGCCACATAATTTAATAATATAGTTATTATCATTATTTTATTATTATTATTATTATTTAATTAATTTTAAAACTTAAAAATAATGATAATAATGATATTAATAATGACGAACAATCAAGTTTGTCAATCTGAGAACACGATTTTCCTTTAATAGGAAGATCGTAAAGGATGTTGCAGGGGCCAGTGAATAGAAAACATCGACACGACACAAGCAGACATGACGAAGAGGGAGAAAGCTGAATATTCCCTGTGACAAGGGCGAAGTCAACAACAGATCAAAAGGAGCACAACAACGTTCAACGATTAGTGACAAGGTCACCGATTTATGAACAGGTGTGACATTGAATGGGGCATTACAACAAGCATGTGAAGTTTTCTAGTGTGAGGAGACATTGTCAAGAGTCCTCATATGAAGCTATAGGTCATAAATCAACTCTTAAAGACATTTTTAGGGTCATTGTTATGATTGTTCTTCAGTGAAACAAGTTTATCATGCACAAATGAGATTGGTCAATAAGGTATAGGTGCATTTATGGAAAAGTATCCATTGGAGATCATGGAAGAGGTACTCATGAAGGTTATGGTTAAATAAGGTATACTAAAATATTTCCATGACTTCTTAGAATTAAATCTAAATTGTGGAGACTCCTTCGATAAATCATAAGAGACATTTTTGAAGAGCATAGAGATAAAAATATGTTGCATAAAGTCCGAGTCCAAAAGGATAAAGAATAAGAAAGTTTTATTCATTTTTGTGGGCCCGACTTAAAACCTCCCAAGCCCCGGCTTAGATTGGTATAAATAAATTTATTTGGTTAAGCCTGAAAATGGAACTTTCTTGCTTGTAAAATTACGTGATCTTGTAGATAATTCCTTAAAAAATCTTTTCATTGTGGTTTAAGCTTATGACTCATTGTGGATCCCACAAGAAAAAAATGTTTTGTGAAAAATTCGGTGGGAAAAAACTTGCAAAGAACCCATGCTCAAACTGTTAGTGAAGGATGATAGGGATGTGCCCTTGATGTTCATGAAGACACTTGGGTTGGTGTTTTGAAAAAATGTGATGATATAGGTGTATTTTCAGTCCTACTGCCAAGAAAGCTAGTATATAAGGCTAGTGATAGCGTATCGAGGTTCTCATGATGAAATGAAATCATTGATGTATTTTCCATTCTTGATAATCTTGAGAGTGTTTTAAGTGATATGTGAGCATTCTTGGATCAGTTTGGTAAAGTGTTTTAATGATGAAATTTTTATATCTACAACTTCCCTATATTCTTAGTTAAGAACGTTAAGAAATTGAGATGTTTTTTGTGAATTTTTATCAACAACCTATGCACACAAGTTTTGGATATGAAGTAGAGATCCCATTTGATGTATTTATGGATTTGGTGGGTTATTAATGTGAAGTTGTGTAAAGTTAGGAGTCTCCAAGTTAATACATGTTTTTAGTGTCTTGAAAACCAGCACATACAATACCAAAAGTTCTTGAATATCATGACCATATATCTTGAATTGATGATTTATCTTAGTGTGATTAGTTGCACAGGGATAAGAGATTCCTAGAAAAGTGATTTAGATGTCATGAAAAGCTATTTACATAGCTTAACAAACTTACTTTTGAAGATTGGTTTTTGACCCTCCACGACTATGAATGTCCAAATGAGAAGAAAAATGAAATGAAGGTATTCTTCTCGATTTGATGAAGCTCATGCATGTGGTGATTAATTATACTTTTTGTAGTGCTCTTTATGAATATTACAAGGTTTGATAAGACCTGAAAGTGTAATAGTATCTCCTAAAAAGAAGACTTACTTTTGAAGGACTAAAACCAACTATGTTTGAAGCTAAAATGGGGGCTTAACAAGATAATGATGAGTCTCAAGGATTTTCACAGATGTATAGAGAAAGGAGAGAAGTTTTGTAACATGAGCACATGATTGTGCCACTTCTTGGATGGTCGATTAGTTAGAAGACAAGGGAACTCACCAAAAGGGATGAAAATAAAAAGTATGACATAGAAGTTACAAAAGAGTAGCTAGAAGTCAAATTTTAGTTGTCAGAGGAATATTTTCAGTTGTGAAATGATTTTAGGAGCTATTTTTAGATCTAAATGAAGGTTAAAACCGTAACGCCCAGTAATTCATGACATAAAGACCAACATATAAAAGTACATGATAATTTTTTTTGATTTATTTGATGTACAAAACAACGCAACAAGTGGTCACAAAGGTTACGACTAACTCTTCAAACAACTTGACTCAACGATGACCTTATGGAAAACACGGAAACAAATAACACCCATCAAGGAAAGTTCACTTTACTCTTTGACAAGGCACCACGAAACAACTCAACCACAATACACAGTCACAGTTGAATACACTCCACGGTTTACAATCCCTTAAGGTTACGCATTTACCAAAAATGTTTTTCAAGATTTGCCGTAACAATCTACAAGATTCATGTTTGGTTTGAGAATTCTTCTCACAAAGGTGAACTTATTACTTTGGTAATCTAGACTAACTAGTTGAAGCACAAGATTTTTGAAAGAGGTTCAACTAAATACTGGAAAAGATAACAAAATTCATTTGACCAAAAGGGACACCTTTCATCTCTCACAAGGTTGCATAAACATGCCTGAGCTAAAAATCTTGATTCGGACCTCCATTGCCCAAGTGATGAGTGTAAGCTCTAACTGAAGTGGAGTGCCATTGCAAAATTTATCAAAACATCCTACAAAACACCAAGAGAGAGAAAGTCATCCTTAGCGCAGATAGATTATCTTCTTGTGGGGTGTGCGGAAGAAATTTCCCCAGGCGTGCAAGAGAGGTGTGGAATTTTTTTCTTCCAGGCACGGAAGAGAGGCATGGGAGAAAATCTTTTTCTCTCAGGAACAGAAGAGACTCATTCTCTCCCAAGCACGCAAGACGGGCATGGAAGAGACTCAATTTCTCATGGGCGCGCAGGGGCTTTTCCTCTTTTGCGAACTTCAGAAGGCCATAACTTTTGATAGGGAAATCATTTTTGGAAAAAAGTACTTTTAAGAAAGCTCTCGACATCCTCTTTTCACAAAAACCTTAAGAATTTAATTTGGATAAATTTTTAAGGGTAAATTTTGAGAAAACACTCTGTAGGCTTATAAAATGAAAACTGGTAACATTCGACTTATAAAATTTTGTTCAATTCGACCTCCCTCCTTTCTCAACATGCCAACAAGACATAGAGAGTTCTTGCTATTAGAGGAATTTAGGATGTATTGAAAGGTATAATTTTTTTGATTGAAGATCAATTCAAATTTTTTCAATTTTGACAATAAACGATTGCAGTTTTGCCTTTGTTCAATTTGAAAGGATCCTTAACCATTTATTAAGTGGTTTAGTTTGTTTGGGGGTGCCTTAATCATATTAAGTTCAATTCAATGTTTCATTTTATTGTTCATTGTTGCAGGGGTCGTTTTGTGCATTTTGAATAAAATAATTACTAGTTTGATAAGTTGTCTAATAGAGCTCTACAACTTCAAATTCAAATTGATCTATTTGCATTTACTAAGCTTAAACCATGAATTCATTCCAAACAGATCTAACATACTAAGTTGATTTAAATCAAAATGTGCAAAAATCCAAAAGATACAGTTCTGATTTCCAAATCATACTTTTCAAAAGAACAGAGTAATGTATTTTCTTCATCCTTATTTCACTTTTCAACTTTCCAAATAGAGATTTCAAAATACATTCAACAATCAGATTTCAATACCTAATAATGCCATTTGAGTAAAGTAATACAATATTTTATTGATTCAAAAAGATACCTTTACAAATTCTTTCATTTCTTTCCTAAGGATATAATACAAATCTTTCTTTTCTTTCATTCAAAAATAGAAAACAAAGTGCATCTCTTTCACATTTCGAATTATAACTTTTATAGCCAATAAAAACATCTTTCCATCACAAAATATACTACATTTTCATCCACTTTTAGTGGGAAAAAGGTTTTACAAATAGAACTCTCATAAGAGAGACTGTCAAAACTATCTTTTCCTTTCCTCCATAACAACATGAAGATCCTCCATTTATTTCAATTTGATCACAACCAAGGTAGGAGAAAGGAAACACTCTCCACTCCAACCAAGACATCCAATGAAAAGGAGAAGCCATCCTTCTTCATTGGACCCGAGCCCCAACCACAATGCAATAAGAAATGTGTTTCAACACATGGCAACAACAGGCTTCCACAACACAAAGGAAATATTTCAACATGCACATTTCACATTTAAAGACACATCCCAAAATAGAACATCAGTTTTAGCAACCACAAGATAAAAACACAAACAATACTCAGGCTTCATCAAGCAATCCAAAGGAGCAAGAAACTATGGGGATGCTACTTATGCCTCCCAAAGGGAAATGGGTATCACCACCTAAGAACAAACCACCAAAATACATATCATTTCAAATCCCTGACATACCCTTATGCCTCCCCAAAGTACCCCTTATTCCTCACAATTTATTATACCTCCCCAACCTCTTATGGCACCCCATAATGAGTAAAGAAATGCAAGCTATTTATTTTTACAAGGTGGAACCCAAATCCCAACTCCCTCCACACTTATACCTCCAAAAACACTTATGCCTCCCTCAAGAGTACCCCATAGTCTTCTCCTACACCATCCCTAAGCCATCTACCCAACCAACCAACAAATAAAACAACACATTCAAACATTTAACCATTTACATATGCATAAAAGTAAAATAAAAGTATTTCAAGAGCTGAACTCCTACCTCTCCATGATGGAGTTTGTTCCAAGGTTCCAAAATAACAAGCTTTTGAATGCAAAATAGTCCAAGATGAACAATCCACAAGCATGTAACAATCTCCAATATTCTCCAAAATCAAGAGCTCTCAAAATCCCCAAAAGAAGTCTCCCAAAAATAAAGTGATAAAAGTGAAGCAACCCAAAACAAGCTAAAGAATTCTAATTTATAGAAGAGGGAAGGGAAGAGAATGAGGTGGATCCATGTAGGATGCCACATCACACATCCTCAACCCCAACACAAAAGTCAACTTCATTCTCCAAAGCATAATCAATAGGTGGGTAAATGATATGACAATCTTACTTACACACTCCAATCAAACCCACACCCTAAAAACTGAAATTAAAACATGTAAGAAAAGTGCAATAAAAACATTCAACTTGACTTACAAAAATGCATAAAGAAGGGCTAAATTTAACTCTCCAACCATAGGTAAGGTTGGTATATAAATTTAAGAGGCATGGGACAAGTTTAACTTGTCCCACAAGTCTCCAAAATCAGCCTCCAAGGAAAAATTCGAATTTCAAAGAAGATGGAGTGTTTCATACTCCAAAATCAACTTACACATCTCTTACACATCACTTACACATTTCTTACAACACTTTAATTTTAGGCCAACAACTCTAATAATTACTTTCTTATGACCCAATTTGATTAATTAATTTTTTAACAATATGATTACTCACATTAATTTACCACAATTAATAAATAATGAAAGGGGTAAACACATCACTTAATAAACACATACAAACATCAATAAAAAGGAACCAAATAAATAAATACACATAACCCTTGGTCACATTTAAAGGTGATCCCCCATGGGAATCCCTAACAACAATCAAACACACACACACACACACACACGAATAATACAAGTTGCCATGGTGACCTTGTTGAATTCATCTAGAATTCCAATGTGGTTGGTCTCCAATCCCCCGATGTTTGTTGTGATATTATAAACATGTAAAATACAGATACCTTCTACGTCCTCGTGGCCATATCGAACATCCAAATGAATATAAATATAATTTGAAGATCATTAATATATATGTGAATCACAACAATCATCAAGACAATCAACAATATCACTTATAATTTCATCCACAACTATATCATCATCAATTTCAATTCAATTCTCATCTTTTAGGTCTCTGAAAATATCCAAATATCACAAGTTCGAACAACATCTATAATATAACCATGTCAAATAGTATATCAACATCAATATCTAAAAATTCTCTAATAATCATCACGCATCATATAAGAATCAAAGTCAACAATACTCCATGATATGACATCTAATTATCATACTAAATCAAAACTATAATAATGTTCATGATACAGTCAAAAATGTCATGATTAGTATCAAAATGTGTCGAAGGGAAGTGGGCACTACATCCCCTTCCCCTTAGACTCGACTTCCTCTTGGAAGTCACAAGAAAGAGAGATAGGAACAAATGCAATAGAAAAGGGTCACTCCCATTATGGGATTTCTTGCTTCAAACAAGTGTGGGTCCACAAAATCCCAAGTTTGGTCCAATGTAATTCAACAAGAAGAAGGGAGATTATAAGGGATGAGTTCTAAAATTTCTGCATGCAAGGCTACGAACATTTAAATCTAGAGAGTAACTTTACGCTATCAACCAAGATACAACACATAGCGATATAACAAGAAGAGTTCAAAAGACTCTTAAGAGTAACCACCAAGTAGAGGAATAATAAGGAGAATTCCATGAGTTGAGAAAGACCACATAGTTTCCCAAGGAATACAACATACTACAATAAAAAAAATTAAGGTTGGTTAAATTATGCTTTCATAGTTCATTGTTTAGGCAAGGCTAAGCGAACCAACCAAGGCAAAAATTTTGTACGAGAGACATGTTTACTCAAGTTCTGTTATCTCTCAAAAGTGCACCTGTAGAGAGATGGTGTATATTTTCTAAGCTTGCAAAATTTGATCTCTCTTTTTAGATACAATGGAAACACCTTAGGTCTGCATGTGTATACCTATTTTGAGGTGAGTCTCCAAAGATCAAGGTCGGTTCCTTGTTGATGTATCCTAAATTGATTATGGGGTTTAAGAGTAAAAGATGACTGTAAAGTAATTAAAACTAAGGTGATACACCAAATTTGTATGAGGGCTTTGACTAAGTATATGCACAATTGATATGTGAAGGATTTTGATGCACAAGCCAACAGATTTTCTATAGAATTTAAGGGAAAACACTTTGTTGTACTGAGGAAAAATATCACAAAAAAACTGATAAGTTAACATGCACATTAAAATTATGCAGAAAATACTAGAATTTGCAGCAGGGTAAGATGATTTATCAGGGAATTTGCATTCACAAGACTAATAGAAACATACACAAGACTGTAAATAATTGGTAAGGCATAAATTCTTCACACTTAGAAGGCAAAACTGACAAAAATTGCTTCAGTACTCCTATATCCAAAAAGTCCTCCAGAAGTTCCTTTTGTGCTTTGTAAAGGCACACAATATATAGCAAAAATAATATTCACCCTCTTCCTAAAAATAGCCTAAGGCTTGTACTCAGCCCATGCATTATATTTTTATCCTTTATTTAATAATAGATAAAGGAATAAAAATAGACCATGCAATTAGAAATAGACATTATTAGCCGGAATTACAATACAATCAAACTTGAAGTTGATATTTCTATTTTTAAGAAAGCAAGAGTAAATAAGTTGCTAAAATAAGCTTGCTTGCAAGGCAAGTCTTTTTCCTTGTGCATGTGAATTCGTCTTCTTGTCTGTTCTGTCCTCTTGTGAAGTATGTAAAAAATCAACTCTCTGTTTATGAATAAAAATAATTGCAATAGTTGTAAAAATAAACATCGACTGTGGGGATCACCTATCCACATGCACATGTTCGACACGACATCTCCTTCAAAATGGTCACATGAAGTGACATTTTGCAAATCCACTTTAGCTCCTTGAAGTGGGGACCACTTTTGCACTTTACCATCTGATGAGTATGAGGTAACCTTGTAAGTTTTAAGGTAAATGCCCTTTGACTATTGGTTTGGATGGCATATTACATGGTTTTAAAATTAATACAAGGTTAACACAAACAATACAATTCGACCCCCTTTTGAAAACACATGCCATATTATAGTCCGACACCTTTGGATCTTGGTTATCATTGTGAGCATGTATAATTGTCGGCCCCTTTTGCAATCTGGATATACTTGATTTAATTCTCACCTTTTCGGAGATTATAGTCAGCATGCATGGTTGGGCTTTACATTATTTAAGGTCTGGACTATAGTGATCTTTTGAATTTCAAATGCAATGATTTTGTTGTATTCGATGACGTGGGTTGGCACCTTCTCCATATAATTGTCGTTTTGACTCACCCTTGATTTAATTCTCACCTAACTTTTTTCGGTGGCATATCTAACTCTATAGTTGAGTTTGTTTTGATATTTTTGATCGATGACGGGCCATCTCCACAAAGTGACTCACCACTGTATCTTTTTCATCTTTGGTTTGTTTTGATCTTTTTGAACCTACGTTTTTTCAGGGTTTTTTAGGGTTTTGGTGTGGAGGATTGGGCTTGCGGGAATTTTTGGAACTTTTAACCTTTTTACAAAAGTTTCAAACTTAAAAATACCCCGACCTCCACTTTTGTTGTGGTGATGACACATTTCCTTGTCGGGCATGTGGGAAATTTTGAAACTTTAAACTTTTGCAGCTTTAATGTTTTAAAACTAAAGAGACTCCCGCCTTTCCATTGTTCCTCTGCATGTACTCTGTGGACTTTCGGGCCAGCGGAGGAAATTTTGACAAATTGGACAAGTTGGTCAATCGACCTCCATTTCACTTGGACTACTTTTGCATTGATCTTGATGATCAATTTGTGAGCGTTGATCTCTGTACTTGTCATTTTTTGATCATTGATCTTCAAAGCATGATTAGGGTTTCGACTTGTATTAAATGTGTTTTTGAAGACTCGAACCATGGTTTGCATTAAAATTGGGGATCAATCTGGAGACGTTGATCTGTGTCCTTGTTGATCTAGAGCCATTGATTATTAACTATGGTTGAGTTAGGGTGAAAACACCTCCTGAGTTTGCATGGTAAAGGGAGGCTTGACCCAAATGACCATTTCATTTGATTTTTTACTATGCTTGCGAAGACTTGGAAAAATTTCTATTCGAAGCCATTGTTTTGAGGTCCTTGAGCTATGCCACTTTGTTGATTTTAAAACTCGTCTCTGTTCATTTGATTCTCTGTGTCACTTTGTTGGATGGCCATCATGAAGATGAGAGCTTAGAGCTCGTTTCTTGTATTATTTCTTTGGTGTCCGCCACTGCTAGTGTTTTCCTTTGAGCTCTATGTAACTTTTTGAGCTCTGTGAGGATCCGTGAACAAAGTATTGATCTCTCTGTCATTTTATTCTATCAAGTTCGGCTCTTAGCGGATCAATTCTCTTGGCTAAGTTGCATCTGTATTTTTTGTTTACTTTTTGTCAAGGTCAGTTCTTTTCCCTTAGCTTTGTAGATTTGGCTTTACATCACTGCTTTATGAGGTTGGTAAGAATTTTGATACTTGAGTTTTTGCTGGTATTTTGGTTCATCGTCACTTCTGTTTCAAAACTGATACCCGTCTTATTTTGCATTTCTTTGTGTGATCTCTTAGATGAATCTGGTCATTTTTGAGTTGAAATCATTTTGGGTTCTGAGCTTGATGATATCTCAAGGGTTTTCTCCACTTTGATTTAACCAGTAAGTTTTTTTACTTCTTTCTTTGACTTGGTACCCATTAATGGGTCTGCGATTAAGAAACAAGATCTGTACTTTTCTTTCTTATCTTTGCTGCATTTGAAGGTGATTAACCTTAAAATAATGTTAACCTCTAAAATGCTTGAATACTTTTCAATTCGGATGTGTGTGCCGTTTGACTTAAAGCTTTTCTATCTGAGCCTATTGTTCTAAATAATAAATGGATATTCTTATTTTCTCAAACATGTTAGATCTGAATGTTTACTTGTTATGGGTATTCGAGACTCCTTCATTCCTTTTAATTTTGCAATCTGTTCTTAAGGCTAATAATATTTTCTGAAAATTTGAAATCCACTTCATACAATCTTAGTTTTGCATTTTCTGATTTCATTCAACCATTAATATTCACTTGGTCTGTTAGTTTCTCAAAAACACTCTGAACTTTGTAAGTTGATTCCTTTCGACGGTTTTGCTAATCACTTTCTTTTCACTGATTTGGTTCATCATGGCTTGAGGAAGACATTCTTTTTACTGTAACTTCTCTTTTGTGCCTCGAATTGGTACACTCTTCCTCAGCTATTCTTTAAATCAGGTTACTTCGGCCTTGACTGTTCTGAGTCTATCAGATATTTTGCATTATAAGATTGTCTCTGAGATTTTGCTTTTCTCTGTTGCCAATATCATGTGAGCTCAGATCTGTTTAATTGGTAAGTTTATGACTCACTAAATAAAACTCTATTTTGAGCTCAAGACCTGGAAAATGACTTGGTCTTTTAATACTCTGAAAAGGTGTGCCCATGGCCTTAAATATGATGGTCATCTTTTATTTGTATCACCGAGTAAATAGCCTAGCCTTTTCGAGAGAATTTGTAACTTGTTTAAAATTGTGTCAATTACTTCCTTGAACACATTCCTTGAAGATTTTGAAAGTTTGTATCTAGAACCTTCCTTTGACTGTTATGCTTTTGTATTTTAGAAAAATGGCTTCACTCTACTTGTCTGTCATACTACAATGATATTGCAACATTTCGTATTCATTCTACGAATGACTTCTATTTTCCTAACTATAAATCATGTATTCAATTTGATCTCTGCAGCTATTACTTGTAGTATTCTATGTAGTTGGCACTTGATTAATTTAAAGACTATACTTATAGAATGATGTACTTGTAAGATTCATCTTCCAACTTCATCTTTCTTCAACTATTTAGGCTTATAATGAATGCTCCAAAATCCTTCAGTTTGATGCCTGAAAGTATAGTTCCCTTTATTTTCTACATAAACACTGTGTTTGATCTTTATTACAACTTTCTATGTATGCTGGAAAATTTGAAATGTTGACTTTTCATGGCAAAGCCCTAGAAATTTTCTTCCAGAATTCTCTCTTCCATCCATTTCCAGCTATAGTTGTTGTACTTTCTGATCCAGAATATAGAACATAACACTTTATGTTGAAGCTGATTTGGTAAATAAAACTAAGACATCATAACTGTTTATCTTGATCATGACATGCTTTACTGCTTTTCTGTATCACTTACTTGATTTAAATAATTATTGTAAAGCATGTTAGTAGTTGAAAGCAACATGATGAAAAGTTGTAAATGTCCATTTTACATGGCAAAGCCCTGTCAATTTTTCCCAAAATCTTCTTTATTCCATTTCAGTTATAAACCTTTCTTCCTAGCCAAACATCAACTTTTGAATTTTGCTTCTTCCTTCTGTAGCAAACTAAAACATGTATTTCTATCTCCTAGTCTCTCTTCTATACTGTAACTTCTTCCACTTTGTAGCAGTTCTTAAACCTTGAGTTACATTCTTCCTTTTTATGCATGTACTTATGACTTGTTTATTTTTCATTGGTTGCAACCTCTACCTGCACACTTAGGAAAAAAATTAGAAAATACTTAGGCTTTTTGGCCTCTCTTATGTCCATGTTTTGTTCTTTTCTTTTCTCTTCCTTCATTCTATCTGAGTGAATAAAGCATGTATGTAGCTTGATATTCAAGTAAACTACATCTCCTGTTATTAGAGATTCATATGCACGAATTAGGACAGTCTAGGAATATGAATTGATCCCTGAGCTCGTAACTGATAGTTATCCTTTTCTTCTTTTCAGGTACAATGACTTCTACAATGGAGATGAAGAAGAAGCTGAAATGGAGATGTTTTCAATCAAAGAAAGAAACCCTTAGGTAATGATGGGTTTACTCATACTCCTTTGCTTTCTCTTTCATGCATGTGTACCTTTTATTTTAGTAAGTGTACTTTACTTTTCATTATATCCCACGGCTTGTGTGAGAATATTTGACCTTCCTTGTGAATAAAATATTGAATTCTGAAATTGAGTTGTGTATTCCTTTTTGCATTCTAGCTTCTCTATATGGATTGTATAATGAACTAAACAACTCAATAACATAATTGAATGTCTTAATCATGAAGGAAAGAACATTGATGAGAACTTGTAACATTCAGTAATGAACCCTAATTTTTGATATCTATATTTTTGTTTGTTGCTTCAAAACTCAACACTTCACCTACTCTGTAATTTGTCATCTTCATCAAGACAACACAGCTGTCCTTCGGGGCTTTGTGTTCTTTTGTTGAAGATGGCATGAAATTGCAGACTATGTGATCTGTTATGTTTTGTGACAACACACATAACTGCAGATTTCATTTAATCTTATAACTAATTCAACAATAACTAATAATCAGAACTTCGTTATCTTAGGTATATTTCACTAATGACTTTCATCGTAATGACGAAGTTTCGAGTTGCCCATTTTTTCACAAGTGCAAAAATTGTCAACATTTTTGCAATCTGTGGGGAAATTGCTGTTAGCTTAAAACTAGCACCTTGCTCTTGTCCATTGGGCATGGATTCCAAAGCATATAACCAAAATCTTCCTTTTCTGAAAGGTCCAACCCTTCCAAAACAAACTAAAACTGGGAAAGGTTTTGGTAAACCAGATCACGTGCATGAATGCACTTATTGAATTAAAAACGATGCAATGTGTAGAAACTGCACTTATTGAACGGAAATCATACTCTAACAATCACTGTAAGATGTTCAATAACAGTGTTTGTGAAATATACCATTCATAGGAATGGGAAGTTCCTCTCCATTAAGCTTCGAAAGCTGAAAAGCATTGTGTTCCTTACTAGCTAAAATCATGTAAGGACCACTCCAGAGTGTATCAAACTTTGAGTGTCTTCCTGGCTTTGCAACGATCACCATCCCACTTTAACACAATATATCCTTCATTGAAGACTTTGAATATGGCTTTCTTGTCAAAAGTCTTCTTCATTTGAAGATTCTTTGAATATTCATTTGTTTATTCCAATAACTAACTCGAGTCACCAAAAATCAGTAGTATGTTGATACCTCTCTTTTTGGCCCAAAGTAAGCCATGAATTAATGCTTCATATTCAGCTACATTACAAGTACATGAAAATTGGAGACTCAAAGATGAGAAACACCTTTCGTTCGTTGGGGAAGTGAGCATTAGACCTGCTTCCTGGTCCTTTCTTTTTCTTAGCTCCATCGAAATGAAGCTTCCAAATCCCTTCTAGCTGAATCTTCTGTTTTGGACAACAAGGGAAGTGGTGTATTTTCTTCATGCATACAATACACACCAAACATGTGTTCTTCAACTTCCTAAAAAGGATCATGACCATGTTCCTCCACTGTCTTAAATGCATTAGATGTTCTTTATAATCTTTTGAAAATATAGTAACATCATCTAAATAAACAATGATGCATTTATTTAATAAGCTGCAAAGAGCCATGTCCATTACATGTTGAAACGTTGCACTAACATTTGAAAGACCAAAAGGCATTCTTTTTTAAGCATAGGTACCCCACTTAGTGGTAAAATCTGTTTTATATCTATCTTCTTCCCGGACTAAAATCGATTATATCCACTCAGAATCGTCTAGAAGAGGTAGTCTATTTAAACCTGAGACTGTTTCAAAATCGATCCATATTTGGTAATGGGTAATGATATTTTAATGAAGCTTTATTGGGGTCTCTAAAATCCACACATAATCTGATTTCTCTGTTCTTCTTCCTAACTCGGAACAATATTGGCTACCCAACTTGAATGCTTAACTAGAAAGATAATACCCGATTTGATCAACTTAGATAATTCTTTCCTCATCGTAGGCTCTATTTTGGGATTTACAGGCCTTTGTTTCATCTTCAACAGTGTTTAGAATTTGGTTGCAACTCAATTGTATACTGTGCTAAATTGAGATCAAATCCTTTCGATCTTGTTATTTCCAAGCAAAAATCTTTAAACTCCTTGTAAAGATTAATAAATGACTGCTCTTCGATTAAGGAACATACCTTTCAAAGAAATAACTTTTTCCTTCATCAACCAAGATCTCTTCATAATTATCAAAGATGAGTTGACATTTTAGTCTTGACCTTCCTTAACTCGATCGTCGGTCAAGATGTTTTCCAATGTGACTAGACCTCGAGACAATTTATTTTTCTTCAATCGAATAATTTGGTCACCATATAAATGCTGTAATTTATCTTGATTAATCAGAAAACTTAGCTTCTTCTGCTGCAAAAACCTACTGATTTGATCATCACTTTCAAAAACTTGTCAATTTGAATCATTATTAGGTACTAAGGGCATGGCAATTAACTTTATATGAGGCTGGACTTTGCTATTTTCAATCTGTTCCAAAGACTTCAAAACTAGCCCTAATTGCTACAAGTTTGTCTCGCATACTTGTTTTCAGCTCTAGGAATAGATTGAATATTAATAGCATTAAAATCTTCCATTAAGTTTGAAACTCTATGTCTATAATACTTCATTAATGGATTCTTACAAACATTGAAATTTTTTACTTGATTAATAACCAACTCAAAGTCACCAAAAATATGTAGCATGCTGATACCTCTCTTTCTAGCCCAAAGTAGGCCATGAATTAATGCTTCGTATTCAGCTACATTGTAAGTACATGAAAATTGGAGAATCAAAGCTAAGAAATACCTTTCGTTCATTGGGGAAGTGAGCATTAAACCTACTCTCTGTCCTTTCTTGTTCTTAGCTCCATCGAAATGAAGCTTCCAAATCCCTTCTGTTGAATCTTCTATTAGACAACAAGGGAAGTGGTGTATTTTCTTCATGCATACAATACACACCAAACAAGTGTTCTTCAACTTCCTTAAAAGGGTCATGAGCATTTTCCTCCACTTTCTTTTCATCCATAAACATGTTAGAAACACCATCTAATGCTTTGAAACATGAGCTACCTCATCAAAATCGAGTGATCTAGGGCTGAATAATTAGGAACCGCATATGAAGAGTGAGGCTCAATGTGAAATCTAACCAATGGCTCTAAATTGATAGTAACTTTGGTACAATAACGAGTAGTGAAAACAAGAAGACCAATAAAGAGAGATAACCTCCTATTTTTGTTGTGAAGTCTCTAGATAAGCATAAAGCAAAGTATGGAGGAAAATCTACAACAGTTACATCTTGTAGAATAGAAACATTTGGGCAAGCATGTAATGTCACTTCTAAATTTTTGATTATGCCAATTGTATTAGTTGCAATTCCATCAAGTTGTAAGACACTCCTTTCTGTAGGCTCATACTATAGACCCAATTTTTTTGCAATTGCTTTTGGCATAACTATGCTACTTGCACCACTGTCCACCATGTAATTATGAACTAGATGTTCTCCAATAATTAATGACAAATAAAATGGTGGTGGTTTCTTGATATCATGAGCATTCAGAACCTTTTGAACCATCCACTTAACTTCTTTAATATGGTCTTATTCAAATGTTCCAAGGACCATGTCTGCCTTATGAACTTCCTTTTCTGATGTTTTTGAAGAAATTTACAACTTAGCTAGTTCATGAGAGAGTAAATCTTACTTTCCAGAATACTTGGAGCATTCCACATTGAGATATTAACATTATGTTTTTTCATTACATCAACAATGTTAAAAGAAACAACTATTTTAGAGACAGATTCAATTGTCTTAGAGTAGGCCTTAGGAAAACTTGATTATGCTTTAGCTGCCTTAGATATCTGAGGTATAAACAGTCTTCTTGGATTAGGATGTAGCTGTTTTTGATGGCCTTTATCAACTAGAACACTTGTTTTTGAGGAACAACAGGGTTGTTGGTTGACTTTGGAACTGTAGATGTTGTCTTATCAGTGACAGTAGAAAGGATAGGCCTATTTTGTTGTTTTTGACTTTCAACAGCTTTCCCTTAAGCCCTAGTAGTGACTGCAATGAAATCCTCCTCATTATAACTCGACTATATTTATTTCAGGTGATTTCAACATGAGTTCCTTGCTGCCCTCCCTCCATTTGAGGCATGAACTATGTTTCAGATTGAGGTTGTGCAACAAGATTCAGATTTAGAATTTTTTTGGGAAACTTGTAGCCGCATGAGGTTGATTGCAAGGTTGACACCAATCTTCTGTAGCCATATTAACTGGGACTAAAGCATTAGATGAACTAGGAGCCTTTGGGTCAAACCGCCTTTTGACCGATAAGGCTGCCTATAATTTTGATTTTGTTTATAGGGGCTTCTGTTTTGTTGATTCTATTGATTTTGCTTTGAGAAGGATCCCGATAGGGTATGCTAGATAAAGCAATTCTATTACCAATCGAATTCAATTTATTTCCCATAATTTTCAAAGCTTTAAATACATCATTTGATGGAGATATAACAATAGGTTATATGATTGTAATAGGCTAAGGAATAGGTGCTAAATCTACCGAAAAGGGCATTGAAGGCCTTAGTGCTAATTTTTCAGCTTGAATAAGACTATTTTCAGCTCGGATAGCAATATCGTAGGCTCTTTGGGAGTGTCTCTTCCCCCATTGACTGAATCATAGTTGAGATATCACTGTTTAATGCCCTAAGATAATAAAGGAAAGCATGATCACTTGAGGCTTGACACTTGTTGGAATTCTTTCCCGTGTTCGGAAAAACGGATATGAAACTAGACATAAACTCATTGGGAGCTCTTTTAATAGTAGACAACTGTTCAATGAGAGACAAATGATTTGAATTATCCTATAACTCTGTTTCAACAATTTTTCACCTAGGTTATCCTAAGTTCTTATGCTTCCAATTTCTAGCTTTCTATACCATTACAAGGCATGCCCTTTAAAAGTGTAGCTAAAAGTCTTAAAGCTACGTCCTCATGAGTGATATTATGAATTGCATATAGGGCTGCAACATCTTTGATATGTTCAGCAGGTGTAACCTTATTTTCACCCGTGAATGATGGCAAACTTTTCATGGCAACATTAGGAATGTCATGGTAAACTGGGATTACTAATGGACTGCCATTAGTAAAGGTCACAAAATTCCTTGGTGGTTGAATAACCATTTGAAAAACTAGGATGTTAATAGAGAAATTGATATGTGGTGAAGGAATATTAGGAGGAGGGTTATCAAAACTAGGTCTATTATAAGGTAAAGTATTACCAACTCTTCTCCTTCTAGCAGAATTCAAGGGTAAAGAAACAAAATCAGGAGGAATTCCTCTTACCGATGATCTTGTAGTCACTTTAGGCATGGAACATGTTGCAATACTAGTCTGAAATCAACTCTTTGGAGTCGCCAAAAGATCTTCAAATCTTTAAAATAAATTGCTGCAATTTGCTCCCAAAACTAAATTTGTAATCGCTACTTTGTAAATTTGCTATAGATCTCATTGTAGAATTTCTGTGGAATTTGTAACTTGCATGTAGATCTGATTCGTTGTCCCACCGGTGTGCCAAAAACTGTTATCTCTTGAAAGTGCACCCTATAGAGAGATGGCTGCAGGTTTTCTAAGCTTGTAAAATTTGATCTCTCTCTTTCGTAGATATAATGGAAACACCTCAGGTCTATGGGTATACCTATTTTGAGGTGAGTCTCCGGTATCAAGGCTGGTTCCTTGTTGATGTATCCTAAATTGATTCTGGGGTTTAAGAGTAAAAGATGACTGTAAAGTAATTAAAACTAAGGTGATACACCAAATTTGTATGAGGGCTTTGACTGAGTATATGCACAATTGATATGTGAAGGATTTTGATGCATGAGCCAACAGTTTTCTACAAAATTTAAGGGCAAACACTTTGTTGTACTGAGGAAAAATATCACAACAACATTGATAAGTTAACATGCACATTAAAATTATGCAAAAAATACTAAATTTGCAGCAGGGTAAGATGATTTATCAGGGAATTTGCATTCACAAGACTAATAGAAACTATACACAAGACTACAAATAATTGGTAAGGTAGAAATTCTTCACACTCAGAAGGCAAAACTAGAAAAATTGCTTCAGTACTCCTATATCCAAAAAGTCCTCCAGAAGTTCCTCTTGTGCTTTGCAAAGGCACACAATATATAGCAAAAATAAAATTCACCCTCTTCCTAAAAATAGCCTAAGGCTTGTACTCACCCATGCATTCTATTTTTATCCTTTATTTAATAATAGATAAAGGAATAAAAATAGAGCATGCAATTACAAATAGGCATTATTAGCCTTAATTACAATACAGTCAAACTGAAGTTGACTATTCTATTTTTAAGAAAGCAAGAGTAAATAAGTTGCTAAAATAAGCTTGCTTGCAAGGCAAGTCTTTTTCCTTGTGCATGTGAATTCGTCTTCTTGTCTGTTCTGTCCTCTTGTGAAGTATGCAAAAAATCAACTCTCTGTTTGTGAATAAAAATAATTGCAATACTTGCAAAAATAGACATCCACTGTGGGGACCACCTATCCATGTGCACATGTTCTGACATTGACATCTCCTTCAAAATGGTCACATGAAGTGACATTTTGCAAATCCACTTTAGCTCCTTGAAGTGGGGACCACTTTTGCACTTTACCATCTGATGAGTACGAGGTAACCTTGTAAGTTTTAAGGTAAATGCCCTTTGACTATTGGTTTGGATGGCATATTACATGGTTTTAAAATTAATACAAGGTTAACACAAACAATACAATTCGGCCCCCTTTTGACAACACATGCCATATTATAGTCCACCACCTTTGGATCTTGGTTATCATTGTGAGCATGTATAATTGTCAGCCCCTTTTGCAATCTAGATATACTTGATTTAATTCTCACCTTTTCGGTGATTATAGTTAGCATGCATGGTCGGGATTTGCATTATTTAAGGTCTGGACTATAGTGATCTTTTGAATTTCGAATGCAATGATTTTGTTTGATTTGATGACGTGGGCTGGCCCCTTCTCCATGGTGACTCACCCCTTGGTAACTTTTTTGGTGGCATATGTAACTCAAGTTGAGTTTGCTTTGATATTTGTTGATCGTTTTGGGCCATTGATCTATGTCCTTTTTCATCTTCGGCCGTCAATCTTGAACCTGCGGTTTAGGGTTTCGCCATGGAGGCTCAGGCTTGTGGGAATTTTTGGAACTTTTAACCTTTTTGCAAAAGTTTCAAACTTAAAAATACCCCAGCCTCTCGCTTTTGTTGTGGTGATGACATGTATCCTTGTCGGGCCTGGGGAAATTTTGGAACTTTTAACTTTTGCACCTTTAATGTTTTAAAAATAAAGAGACTCCTACCTTTCCATTGTTTCGCCACATGTACTCTGCGGACTTTCAGGCCTACGGAGGAAATTTTGACACTTTGAAATTTTGACAAATTGGACAAGTTAGTCAATTGACCGCCATTTCACTTGGACTACTTTTGCATCGATCTTGATGATCAATTTGTGAGCGTTGATCTCTGTACTTGTCAATTTTTTATCATTGATCTTCAAAGCATGATTAGGGTTTTTGACTTGTATTAAATGTGTTTTTGAAGACTCAAACCATGGTTTGCATTGAAATTGGGGATCGATCTGGAGATGTTGATATGTGTCCTTGCTGATCTGGAGCCATTGATTATTAATTGTGGTTGAGTTAGGTTGAAAACACCTCCTAAGTTTGCATGGTAAAGTGAGGCTCAACCCGAATGACCATTTCATTTGATTTTTTACTATGCAGTGAAGCCCTGGAAAATTTTCTGTTCAAAGCCATTATTTTGAGGTCCTTGAGTTGTGCCACTTTGTTGATTTTAAAACTCAACTCTGTTCATTTGATTCTCTCGTGTCACTTCATTGGACAACCGTCATGAAGGTGAGAGCTTAGAGCTCATTTCCTGTATTATTTCTCTGGTGGCCACCACTACTGCTAGTGTTTTCCTTTGAGCTCTATGTAACCTTTTGAGCTCTGTGAGGATCTGTGAATAGAAGTATTGATCTCTCTGTCATTTTATTCTATGAAGTTCAGCTTTTAGCGGATCGATTCTCTCGGCTAAGTTGCATCTGTATTTTCTATTTGATTTTTGTCGAGGTCGGCTCTTTTTCTTAAGCTTTGTAGATTTGGCTTTGCATCACTGCTTGATGAGGTTAGTAAGATTTTTGATCCTTGAGTTTTCACTGGTATTTTGGTTCATCGTCACTTCGGCTTCAAAACTGATACCCGTCTTCTTTTGCATTTCTTCGTGTGATCTCTTGGATGACTCTAGTCATTTTTGAGTTGAACTCATTTCGGTTTGGTCCTTTTAGTTCTGAGCTCGATGATATCTCAAGGGTTTTCTCCACTTTGATTTAACTAGTAAGTTTTTTTACTTCTTTCTCTGACTTGGTATCCATTAATGGGTCTGTGATTAAGAAACAGGATTTGTACTTTTCTTTCTTATACTACAATTTGAAGGTGATTAACCTTAAAAGAATGTTAACCTCTAAAATGCTTGAATACTTTTCAATTTGGATGTGTGTGCCATTTGACTTAAAGCTTTTCTGTCTGAGCCTATTGTTCTGAATAATAAATGGATATTCCTATTTGCTCAAACATGTCAGATCTGAATGTTTACTATTATGGGTATTCGACTCCTTCATTCCTTTTAATTTTGCAATCTGTTCTTGAGGCTAATAATATTTTCTGAAAATTTGAAATCCACTTCATACAATCTTAGTTTTGCATTTTCTGATTTCATTCAACCATTAATATTCACTGTCTCGTTAGTTTCTCGAAAATGCTCTCGAAATTTGTAAGTTGATTCCTTTCGATGGTTTCGCTAATCACTTTCTTTTCACTGATTTGGTTCATCATGGCTTGAGGAAGACATTCTTTTTACTGTAACTTCTCTTTTGTGCCTCGAATTGTACAACCTTCCTCAACTATTATTTAAATCTGGGTTACTTCAGCCTTGACTGTTCCAAGTCTATAAGATATTTTGCATTATAAGATTGTCTCTGAGATTTTGCTTTTCTCTATTGCCAATATCATGTGAGCTCAGATCTGTTTAACTGGTAAGTTTATGGCTCACTGAATAAAACTCTATTTTGAGCTCAAGACCTAGAAAATGACTTGGTCTTTTAATACTCTAAAAAGGTGTGCCCATGGCCTTAAATATGATGGTCGTCTTTTATTTGTATCACCGAGTAAATAGCCTAGCCTTTTCGAGAGAATTTGTAACTTGTTTAAAATTGTGTCAATTACTTCCTTGAACACATTCCTTGAAGATTTTGGAAGTTTGTATCTAGAACCTTCCTTTGACTATTATGCTTTTACTTTTAGAAAAATGGCTTCACTCTACTTGTCTGTCATACTCCACTGATATTGCAGCATTTCTGTATTCATTCTGAATGACTTCTATTTTTGTAACTGTAAATCCTGCATTCAATTTGATCTCTGAAGCTATTACTTGTAGTATTCTGTGTAGTTGGCACTTGATTAATTTAAAGACTATACTTATAGAATGTTGTACTTGTAAGATTCATCTTGCAACTTCATCTCTCTTCAGCTGTTTAGGCTTATAATGAATGCTCCAAAATCCTTCAGTTTGATGACTGAAAGTATAGTTCCCTTTCTTTTCTGCATAAACACTTGTGTTTGATCTTTATTACAACTTTCTATGTATGCTGGAAAATTTGAAATGTTGACTTTTCATGGCGAAGCCCTGGCAATTTTTTTCTAGAATTCTCTCTTCCATCCATTTCTAGCTATAGTAGTTGTACTTTCGATCCAGAATATAGAACATAACACTTCATGTTGAAGCTGATTTGGTAAATAAAAATGAGACATCGTAACTATTTATCTTGATCATGGCATGCTTTACTGCTTTTCTGTATCACTTACTTGATTTAAATAATTCTTTTAAAGCATGTTAGTAGTTGAAAGCAACATGATGAAAAGTTGTAAATGTCCATTTTACATGGCAAAGCCCTGTCAAATTTTCCCAAAATCTTCTTTATTTTATTTCAGTTATAAACCTTTCTTCCTAGCCAAACATGAGCTTTCGAATTCTACTTCTTCCTTCTGTAGCAAACTAAAACATGTATTTCTATCTCCTAGTCTCTCTTCTGTAATATTGTAACTTCTTCCACTTCAGAACGGTTACTGAAACCTTGAGTTACATTCTTCCTTTTTATGCATGCACTTATGACTTGTTTATTTTTCATTGGCTACAACCTATACCTGCACACTTAGGAAAACAGTTAGAAAATACTTAGGCTTTTTGGCCTCTCTTATGTCCATGTTTTCTTCTTTTCTTTTCTCTTCCTTCATTCTATCTGAGTGAATAAAGCATGTATGTAGTTTGATATTCAAGTAAATTACATCTCATGTTATTAGAGATTCATATGCACAAATTAGGACAGTCTAGGAATATGAATTGATCCCTGAGCTCGTAACTGATAGTTATCCTTTTCTTCTTTTCAGGTATAGTGGCTTCTACAATGGAGATGAAGAAGAAGCTAGAAATGGAGATGTTTTCAATCAAAGAAAGAAACCCCAAGGCAATGATGGGTTCACTCATACTCCTTTGCTTTCTCTTTCATGCATGTGTACCTTTTATTTTAGTAGCTATACTTTACTTTTCAGTTACATCCCATGGCTTGTGTGAGAAATATTTGACCTTCCTTGTGAATAAAACTTTTAATTTTGAAATTGAGTTGTGCATTCCATTCTACATTCTAGCTTCTCTGTATGGATTGTATAATGAATTAAACAACTCAATAACATAATTAAATGTCTTAATCATGAAGGAAAGAACATTGATGAAAACTTGTAACATTCAGTAATGAACCCTGATTTTATGATATCTGTATTTCTATTTGCTGCTTCAAAACTCAACACTTCACCTACTCTGTAATTTGTCGTCTTCATCAAGAAAACACAAATTTGTCCTTCAAGGCTTTGTGTTCTTTTGCTGAAGATGGCATGAAATTGTAGACTATGTGATCTGTTATGTTTTGTGACAACACACATAACTGCAGATTTCATTTAATCTTATAACTAATTCAACTAGTAACTAATGATCGAATTTCCTTAGCTTAGGTATACTTCACCCATGACTTTCATCGTAATGACGAAGTTTTGAGTTTCCCATTTTTACACAAGTGCAAAATTGTCAACTGCTCCCACAATTTGAGATCACACATGAGATGAGGACACCTAATCAACAAGGTTTTACAATCGAGGAAACTATTTATCGAAAGCACTTATATAACTTGAGAGGGTATAGTCAAATTTTCATGGTAATACTAAGAAAATTCATGACTAGAAGGTTTCCTATAGTTTGATTTTTACACTTTTGTTTTAAGAAATGAACACACCACACCAACCAAATTAGAGATGCCAAGTATTTAGCAATATATATATATATATATATATATATATATATATATATATATATATATCTCCCCTAACAACTAACATATCAATACAAGAAGTACCATTCACAATAACACAATGGGATTCATTTATCTTATTTCCTAATCAAGCTCGGAATAACCACAAAGAGAGCACAAGCATAAATCGTAACACCAGAGAGCACTCAAGGTCTCTAGGGAGAAGAACAAGAAGAAAAGAAGACTTCCCAAAGTTATGTCATATCCTTAACATATGTTGCCTTAAAATTACAATAACTTAGGTCTCCAAGGACAAGACAACATGCAAGGAGGTTGCTTCTCAAACAAGAGATAAGTCTCAATCCAAAAAGACCACAACTCACACTCGTCGAGCTACGGGATGATAAGGGTATGATGACCCAAAACTCCCACAAAGAAAGGCACATACATCTATGAACAAGAAGGTACTAAGAAACTAGAACACACTACTGTCCACGGTGTGCTTCACAATTTTGGGTAGGTGAAAAACTACGGGTTCAGCTATACATTGCACTCAATACACATAAATCTTACTTATTTTATAATTTAGCTAATTAAGTCAAAAGTTTTAGTTTTGTTTGCTAAGCATATTCCTTTACGAGTTTTCTTAATTAAACTTCCTCCTATTATGACATCATAAGTTTGTGTTATAAGGACCACTAAGGGGGCATGATATCTCGCCATTGTGTAAAGGTGGAAAAGAGAAAAAGTATTTATCTTACTCCTAGGGGAGGTAGATGGAAAAAGTTTTTTTCCTTTCTGTTCTTCTACATGGTTTTTATTTCTTCTATTAATCTACCAAGGTTAAAGCAAGGACCATTTTCTCTTTCTATGTTCCATTTTATTTGTTAAGTTTCAAGGCCAAATCTCCTCAATTATAGTTTTATGATGTTTGGGCAAGTCAATTTGTCAACAAAAAAATTAATGAGAAGGGAGGGTAAACATATCACACTATTACTTTTATGGGAGAGAGGTAGATCAACACACCCCATTTTTAATTCTAAGAAAACAAGGGACATTCAACATAGAAAACACATTATTAATTTGTAAGAACTAGGAAACAATCAACCAACATGGATCACAACAATATTTTGAGATTTTTCCACTAATTACAAGTATCATAAAACATTCCTAGTGGGTTTCTACAAGTTCTCAAAGGAAGTTACAAGGAAGACCCATTAAGGAAGCATAATTACTTTTACTAATCTACTAGGGTTTAACAATGTTTGTTGTTTTGGCGAAAACATTTTTACTCACATGATAAGACAAGGAAATTTTTCAAATCTACAACCATATTACCACAAGATACCACTAACCAAGAATTTAAAATGACAAGGAAATATATTAATTATAAGAACACCACATACTCATTAGAAAGCATCAAATGCAAGTGGTCAATCAGCAAATCTATTAAACATACGCTTTATAACTAATAGTCACGGTTTATGAAGAATTGCATTATAAAATACCACAGAGGTTAAATTATCAAGGTATAATTATACTAACATCACCAAAGGTGGCATGGTACAACAGATTCAAAGCATCCATAAGTGTCTCCACATAATTCAAAATTAAATAGGTCAACATGAGACAAACAAACACACTTAATTAAACACACTGCCCAAGTGGGCTTCAATCTAATCATAATTGCAAAGATGCATACAATCCAAAAGTCAATACTTTTTATAATGAAACATGGAAATCATGGTAAAACTTAGCATGCCATTGAAGAAAAGCCACTATCAGACAAACACTTTTCCACTAACACGATTGTAGATGTGAAAGTGTAAATGTTTAAGAGGTGTATATGGGACTAGATCCATGATAACATGTGTGTGAAAAATATACTTTAAGTGAGATACTTGGAGCAGATGAAAGAGAGTGAAATGAGAATAAGTTGAGTTGGAGAAGTGGTCATAATTTTTGTGAGAGACAACACAATAGAAGTGATCAAAATATTGTGAAGAAGTTTGAGTGGATGCTCGAACTCATGGAGTTGATGCTTCCTTGTAAGTGGCATCTTACAAAAGATTAACTTGAAGCTTCCATTCAAGTTGAAGCTTGCTAAAGGTCAAGTGGCAGCTTGAATAAAGTATTGGAGTTGATGCTCCAAGTTGAGTGGATGCTCAACATGAAATCATTGTAACATTTACAAGACATTTTTTTCCAAGCTAGTTCTTTGGTTTCAATGGGGTTTTCTCCCTTGAAGGGTTTCCCACATTAAATCTTGTCTCTCTTTGTGTGTTCTCTTGTTTACTTTTGCTTGTGAATGATTTTGTGGTTTCATCATAACTAAGTTAAGGAAATTGAATTATATGTCAAAATTTGTATAAGCACTGATTCACCCCCTCTCAGTGCCTAGAATTTACATCACAAATGTATAATGAAGATGAGCATGATATTGAAGGATATACACATCTCAATTATAATAATGAGATTCACAATCAAGTTATGGAAAAATATCAAGGAAAGGGACAAAGAGATATTATGTTTAGTGAATGACAAAGAGAATATATTTATAGTTTAGTGAACTGGTGTAATTTTCATTATATGACATAAACAAATTGTGTAAATGTTTCATCTACCAATATTATTTTATAATAAAAATTTTATTAGTATTTACATGAGAAAAAAAAAAAAACTTGCAATTTCAAACTGCACATCTAATATTTTTTCCATCCATTTTCTCTCTTTCCCCATTATTTCATGCTCAAATTCATTCATTGTTTGAGTGAAATACATTAAATTTTTTTCCATCCTCTCTCCATAATATTCATGTGTAACAACTCTCTTTATCTTTCTACACTTTCCTTGAATTCCATTCTTTCTCAAATGCATTTCTTCATTTACTTTATTTTGTGAAACAATTTCAAAATTTATAGGTGAATCGTCCTCACATGATTTCTATTTCATGTCATTTATTGGTGTAGTAGGGGTGTTGACCCATTCATCTCCACTATAGCAATTCATAAGACCAATTATTTTAGGAGTGTTCCCTATAATACGATCCATATCTTCATAGAAAATCCATGAAGATGGTTTTTCTCTTGTAGTATTTTCCAATTGCTTTTATTTTTTGAATGTCCTTTTGAATCTATTCCACTTATACTTACATTGAAAATGATCTCGTAATAGATGTTCCACTTTATATGTTTACAACATCTCCAACTTTATCTCAATGCTTCTTACTAAGACTTACTTCATTTAAATCATCATTCCCTTCTTCAAATTTTAGAATTAAACCTTGTACAATGAGTTTTGGCCAAAGTATCTCATTGCAATCCTTGATTGTATCCTTGTTTGCTTTAATATTAGTTCCAAATTATACGTGAGTTTTAGGCACAATTACTTTTAAGTTCCAAATATTCTTGAATAAAGCTATTAAATCCATGGTTGATGTCAATTCCATGAATAAATTGAGTGTAATTATTCTCCACATCATAAATTTCAGGATGCACATAATTTATATTTATTTTTGATCGAGGAACATATTTATCAAACACCACTTTATCTCTTAAATTTCATTCAGAATGAAGAAAATAATAGTCGCCTTGCTCACCCACTTGGGTTGAGGAAGATCCATAGTTTTCTCTATTTTATGGAATGGATTTCACACTTTGAGTTTGAAGATATGAATATAAACTTGAATTTCTTCCATGAAAAGACTCTATGTCCATTACCACTAATATAAATACCTTACAACAATGTCACATAATATTTTTTTAAAAGCAAAGTGGTGCAAAAAATCATAAAGTTAAATCCAACACATGTTTATAAAAATGAAGATACAAAGTATATTCGTATTGAGGAAAAAAATACTTATACATGTTACAAGAAGTAAATTATATTGAAAATTATTTAAAAATAAGAACAATTTACTTGGAAAACTTTGCTTTCTCTCTTTTGTAATTGTATGAGTTCTAATTTTTCTAGTATTTTATTGGCTTTCTCTATTTAAATTATTTTATTAACGCATTGAAGGTCGATAATTTAATAGCGGGATTTTATGTTTTATTGAGTTGCATCCACTTAAATATTAATTACATGATGTATATAAACCCGAAGTGCGGTGTTGATATGATATAAAATTTGGAATAAATTAAATTAAGTACAATGCACTCAAATCCGCCCTCGATAGAAAGTGTAATGCCCATTAAAACAGCCACTGAAACCCAAGAACAACCTAGGATGAGTTAGGAAAATTATGGAATAATTTTTTTGATTAAAAAGAATCTACAACCATGTTATAAGACAACATATGTAACTAACGGAGTTGGAACAATTCTAATATACTAGAATATACTTTTCTTTCATTAACAATTAGTAGAGGTCATGAAGTCAAAAATTTAGGGTTAGAAGTTTCAATTAGGTTTAGAGGAAAATTCCTCACCATACCCACTCTCTAACAGGCTTAAATTTTCAACTTGATTTTTCTCACACTTAATGCATTCAAAATTTTCTTAAATCATTTCCATAGGGTAGGAATTTTGCTCACCTTTCCAATGATATAAAGAAGTCCTCCTAACTCCTCATATTTTTCAAGTTATGGGTCGGTGGGCCTTGGGGTGAAAATTTTCCCAGGAGCGGGCCGGGCCCAGGGGAGAAAATTTTCCCTTGCGTATGGTCGGCAGAGCGGGGAAGAGTTTTGGCATTTTTTCTCCTTTTCGGGGCAAAAACATGATTTGCCTCCGTGCACCCTCGGGCCCGAAGAGGACATGTGTCGGCTTATAAAAGCTCGGGTGGAAAGTCGGGCCGTCGGAGCGGTTTTTTAAGTTTTAAGATTTTAAATTTAAAACCCATTTTGTGCCTCCGTCGAAGCCTAAGGTGGCCATGTGTCAGTCTACCATTGGTTGCGGGCGGCGGGCGGCGGGAAACTTTAGAATTTTCACCAAAAAGAGTTTTAAAGTTTCAAGGTCAAAAAAACTCCGCTCCTTTACCATCGCCTGGTGATGCCACGTGGCAGCCCCTGATTGGCTACGGGCTTTGCGAAACTTGGAAAATTTTCCCAAAATTTTCCGAAAGTGCTAAGTTAAAAGGGGATCCGCCCATCCATTGACACCTCATGGTGCCACGTGGTAGCCTATGATTGGTGCAGCCAACGAAGAAACTTTTGAAAATTTTCCCACAAATTTTCCTAAGTGTTTAAAGGGAAAATTCGGCCGCATGAGCTGCCAGAAAATTTTCACAAAATTTTCCGCTAAGGAAGGAAAAATTCAGAGGGTCATAACTTTTGATAGAGAGCTCAGTTTTGGGAAAATGAGGACTTCATGGAAAGATCTCATCATTCTCTTTGCACAGGTATCATTAATTTTTGATTTTGATAAATTTTAAGGGGTCAATTTTAAGAAAATGGCCTGCAGGATTATATAATGCGAGCTGGTAAATTTTAACTTGTTAGATCTGTTCAATTTGATCTTCCTCCTCTCTCAACATGTCAAATGGACATGTAGGATTATTCTAAGAAGAATTTAGGATGTATTGGGAAGGTAATTTTTCTTGATTGATTTCCAATTCAAATTTTTTACAACTTGCATAACAATTTAATCGTGAAAGGTTTGGGCCCGATTTTGCAATGTTTGAAGGATTTTTTTCTTAAGTGTTTTAGCCCAATTTAGTTCATTTATATCATAACATGTTAGATTTCAAAGTTTCAATGTTATTTATTGTTTGCAGGTTCAAACTGTGCATTTTAGAGGAAGTATTTGCCAGTTTAAAATTCAAAACAGAGGTCAATTTCCAAAGGATATGTTTATCATTTTCATCTTCCAAATATGGAAATTCATGTCTATTATAGTCTAATACATTTAGTTGTTTTAAACAAACCATTTAATAGCTAAAATGTAAAGTCTTATTTCCAATTTTAACATATTTCAAAAGAACAGAGTTAGATATGTTTCCTTCATACGTATTCTTCATTTCACTTTCCTAAACAAAGATTTCAAATAACAATTTAATGATCAATTTCAATACAACAATGTAAAATTTTGATAATGATAGTGCAATCTTTTATTGATTTCAAATATATAATTTACATCTTTCAATTTCTGGAATGCAAATAATGATTTCAATTTCTTTCTTTCAAATGAACAAAATAAAGTATATATATATCTTTCACATTTCAAATTTACAACTTTCATAGCTCAATACAAAGTATCTTTCCATTACAATAATATATAGATCATCCACTTCAAAGTGGGAAGGGTTACAATGAGATTTCATTTCACAAGGGACTATCAAATTGTCTTTCTCCTCTGCTCCAGAATAGCAACATGAATTTCTCCTTCATCCAATTTGATCACAACAGGAGTAGGGGAAAGGCAACGCTCTCCACCCAACCAAGACATCTAATGAAGAGGAGAAGCCATCCTTCTTCATTGGCCCCCGAGCCCCAACCACAATGCAATAAGAAATGTATTTCAACTCATGGCAACAACAGGCTTCCACAAAACATACACACAACATTTTCACAATAAAACACAGTCCAAAATAGAATGTAGTTTTTACAACTACAATAACACATGACAAACAATACTAAGGCTTCACCAAGTAAGCCAAAGGAGCAAGAAACTATGGGGGATGCTACTTATGCCTCCCAAAGGGGAAATGGGTATCACCACCTATTTTCAAACCGCCAAATATAGTGTATCAAAAACCCTGACATTCCTTATACCTCCCCCAAGTACCCCTTATTCCTCACATTTCCTTATACCTCCCCAACCTCTTATGGCACCCCATAACGAGTAAAGAAATGCAAGCTATTTATTTGTAAGGTGGAACCCAAATCCCAACTCCCTCCACACTTATACCTCCCACAAAATGAACCCCATAGTCTTCTCCTACACCATTCCTAGGCCATCTACCCAAACAACCCACAAACATGCTAAAACATTCACACAATAACATGTACATTCATAAAGAAAAGGAGTATTTCAAGAGCCAAGCTCTTACCTCTCCATGATGGAGTTGTCTAAGTTCCAAAACAATAAGCTCTATCCCAATGCAATCAATCCAAATAGCCAAGCACAAACATGTAACAATCTTCCCAAAATCTCCTCCAAGGAAATAGCTCCAAGCAACAAGAATATTAACCCTAAGGGAGCATTCCAAAAGTTCAACAACCCAAAACAAAGCAAGGAGTTCCAATTTTATAGAAGATGGAAGAGAAGAGGATGAGGTGGATCCATGTAGGATGCCACATCACACATCCTCAACTCCAACACAAAAGTAAAATTCATTCTCCAATGCACAATAAAGAGGTGGGTGAATAATATGACAATAAACTTACACACTCCAAAAGCCCACACCCCAAAGGATTGAATTTAATAAAATGTAAGAAGAGTGCAATTAAAACTTACAATTAGTCATTTCAAAATGCATAAAGAAGGTCTAAATTCAACCCTCCAACCATAGGTAAGGTTGGTATGAAAATTTAAGAGGTATGAGACAAGTCTAACTTGTCCCACAAGCCTCCAAAATCATCCTCCAAGGAAAAATTCAAATTTCCAAGAAGGTGGAGTGTTTCATACTCCAAAATCTGACTTACACAACTCTTACACATACTTACACATCACTTACCACATTTAATACAAGAGCCAACAACTTCTATAATTACTTTCTTATATCCCAAATTTGATTAATTTATTTATTTTAACAATATGATTACTCACATTAATTCTCCACAATTAAAAGAATAATGAAAGGGGTAAATGCATCACAAAATAAACACATGCAAACAATAATAAAAAGGAACCACATTAATAAAATACACATAACCCCTTGGTCACATTCAAAGGTAATCCCCCCATGGGAATCCCTAACAAAATACAACACACACAACAAATACAGTTGTCATGGTGACCTTATTGAATTCATCTAGAATTCCAATGTGGTTGGTCTCCAATCCCCCGATGTTTGTTGTGATAGTTTAACTTGCAAAAACAAAAATACCTCCTTCAGCCTCGTGGCCATATCGAACATCCAACATGATATAAATATAATCACAAAATCATCTATACATATGAATCACAACAACATCAAGGAAATCAACAATATCACTTACAATTTATATCAACAACTATATCATCATCATATAATGTCCATTTTCTAGGTCTACTCACAATATCCAAAAATCACATGTCGAACAACATTCATAATATATCCATGTCAAACAAGATGTCATCATCCATATATGAAGTGTCTCTAATGATTATCATGCATCATAACTAAATCAAGATCAACAATAATCCATGGTCTAACATCTAACATCGTACTAAGTCAAAACCATAATAATGTCCATAATGTAATCAACGATATCAAGATCGTATCAAAAGGTGTCAAAGGGAAGTGGGCACTACTGAAAGATTTAAATTTTCACCTATCCTAAATCATCTAGACGGTTCTAAACTATTATTAAAGTGTAACAAAAATGTACTTCAAAAAAATTCAAAATATAAAAATCAAATGACACGGTGGAAGTGGAAATATTTATGCAAAATGGAAAAAGAAGGGTTGTTTATAAAATTTACCTTCCACATCTCTCGCATGCCACTCATTAATTAACAACGTTTAAAATTACATTCAATCATCAAATCCCAAGAAAGAATACTTAGAGTGTAATTTTGCCAAAGTTTTCCGAGATAAATTCACATTTGAAGATTGAAAAGTTAAAATTACTAATAAACTATTATGGAAATTAAAAGTATTAAATGTGTTATGGAAGATTCGATTGCAATGTGTTCATTTGGTGTAGAGATGACATCACGTCCCAACTCACAAGACAACTATTAGTTAAGAACATAATTAATAATTTGGATTGCACTTGCTAGCATGTATTTTAATAATATTGGGGTTGATACAATTCATCATGTGATAAAACCATTTGGATAAAATAAAAATAAAAATGCCCATTAATAAAACATGTAATGTTGAGTGGTTCAATTTTTTTGAAATGGTGGTTTGCCAACATGACTAGCTAAAGAAGCTCTAAGAAGTACCAAATAAAAAATCCTCTACCTATTTCTATTATCACAAATACAATGCCCAGGACAATTGGCAATTTAAAAGAGGATAAATATGTGGATTTGATGAAGGATAGGGTTGTTGAAGCACAAGATTTCTCTGCAAGGTTTGTTAGATGAATCTATACATCTTGTAATGTAAGAAATGCAAAAATACTTAGTCATACTTTCTTTAGAAAATCTAGATTTGAATTCCATTAAAAATGCACCTCTCTAGGTATGGTTTAGTCCACACCTCTTATATTGCCACCACAACATTTAAATACCCCTACATACCAACAAATTCAATAGCTACTACCATATACTCTCGTGGCCTTGTAAACTATTTTTGTTTTGAGGACTAAAAATGTCTTGCTTTCATTATTATTTTGTTTGTTTTTTTGCCTCTAATTTTACTTAAGATTATAAATCCTTTTCCATTCATTATTTATTTCATCATTTATGGTTTTCTATAAACAAAAGGGTGCTCACAAGCAAATATGTTTAAATTCAAGGAATCCAAGGATACAAGATAGGGAATCAAATCCTACATTAAGAGGGAAAAAATGTGTATCAACATTCAAAAGAATAAACAAGCACCTTAATTGAGAAATAATAGAGTCAACTAAGTTTTATAATCACTTACAATAGGGAGAATCACATAGATATTTGTTCTAAGAAATTAAAGTAGTTAGTTATCTACAAGTATTGTTAACACTGCTCCTAGATACCAAAAAGATTAACCAATAGCTAGAAGAAATGAGAGAGAAAAATGTCAATAAAAGATATTGTGCTACTAAATACCATCAACATCTTGTAATGCACCGTGTTAATGCTACCATTGACAATGGCTCACCATCTGCCTCATAGTCCCTTTATCTATTTGGAACAATCACACATTTCATAGACATAATTCATGTAAACTAGTACATATCTTTAATTGATTCCATGAAATATTTAATAATAGTATTGACGTAATGTATAATGTATCTTGTAATTGATTGCAGCCAAAATACCCTTACCTATGATATTTTGTACTCAAATATAATCCCTCATTTAAAAAAATTATTTATTTTTGTGACGTGTACACTTGATTTACTCTTTTCATACAAAATGTTAATTATTTTACTACTTTCATTGTGGAAGGGTGGGTTGAAAATATACCCAACCCATTAAAATTTTGAGTAGCCCTTCAAATTTTATTTGGGTTCGGCGAGTCGTGAGAAGGATCAAATTTGAAGTCGTCAATGCCCTTCAAACGTCTTTCATCTTGTCATAGAAGGGTGATTAAAAATTTACACTTCAAAAAATTGAAATTTAAAATTACACTTCAATATTAAAAGGCATTAAAATATTATAAATTTTCATTAGAAGGGCTAACTAAAAAAATCACTTGTCATGTAAATTGTATGCTAAGTTAATTTTTATAATTTGTTAAATTTATTTTAATAAATAAAATATTAAATAATAATTAGAGCAACAAAATTCATGCTTGCTAGCTTTCTATTTTCTATATTAAAAAAATTTCACTCACTTCACACAAATAATGCACAAAATCACTAGGAAAAAGGATAAATCTCTAGAAAATAAGCAATTATCCTATTCTTTCTATTTTTAAAATAGCGATATTCTATTTTAGCTTTTGTTAGCATGTAAATCATGTTTGGAATTTGGTGGTTTATTCTCAATACCCATTTATTTTGTAAACTGGTCATTTAAATATTACTTGTTTCTATAAATGTTTGATTACTAAATCCACATCCTTATGCATGAGTGAGAACTTTTACAAAAACAAGTGAAGTCAAGTCCTAGTGAATTCGTTGCTCAAAATGTTATCAATGTAAATATGTTGGCCAAGATATTGTCTGATAAACGAATGTATTTTTGAATTTTGGAAGAACTTGCTACGTAATGTATAATTTGTTTAAATACATGTCTATTTTCACATTAGCACCACAATTATGCCAAATTTTTATTTCTCAATAGTAAATTGTTATTGTTTCTTGTCTCTACAATATTTCGGGTGCGATAATATATTACACGATATCTTTATTAACAATGTATTATTGATTCAATGTATAACACTCTATATATTTATAAAAAAACTTCTTAATAACCTTGTACTTCTTGAATTATAGGTTTTAACAAATATATGAGAGGCATGCACTGAATTCTACACAAATGTATGAGAGGCATGCATCTTTGAATTCTACACAAATGTTCTATTTGTTGCCTTAGAAAGTTAGAGTCTAGTTTGAGAACAATGATCTTTAAATTGGAGATTCGAGTATCTCCTCCACACCTATTTATCAAACATATAAGTTATGTATTTACAAGGATTTGTCAAATTAATTATAACTTGTGTATTTACTTTTTGGAATCTTAATTATTTAATTTAAATAAATTTCAAAATTATTATCAGATGTTATATATTTAATAATTTTAACATTTTCTTATTTATTTTATAAAAGTTAATCAAATATATATTGAAACAAAATTAACATTTTCAATATAATGTGTAGTTTAATCTTCACATAACCTGTTAAATTAAAATATGGGGAGCCCTTCAAATTTGATCTCTACTCGGCAGCATGGAGGACTGGTTGTACATCAATAACCTCGAGCCGAAAAATTGCGCGCTTGACGTGGAAAAGTTGATAAAAAGGTACTGGTCCTGCCTATCGATGTTTTTGGAATACAAAATCACCAAAATTTAAGTAAGAATGGTCCTTGTGAATTGCAGGTGTTGCAGATCGAAGACAAGACTTGTCATCATTGTGAATTGTTGAAAGTCTCGAGGATATTAAATCGGCGAGCTTGCTAATTATTTAATCAATGACAAGACCCCAAAACGTTTCCGACACCCAAATTTCTGCTTTAAAATAAATCACAGTGTGCCGAGTGTGGGGTTAAATGTAACGCCCATTTTGACGTTTATTAAGGTTTGCAGCCGTAAAATACAGTCAAAATATATTTGTGCGGATAGGCAATGTCTTTTTTTTTTACAACCGGCTGATAATTGATATGATCTTCAGATGAAAAATCACTAGTTTTTATTATCCTGCCGAAGGCTAGGATATTGTTTTCACACTAGCAATTACATATTTGTATTGCTTCCAATTAGATTTTCATGTTTGTATTTAAATGGTGCTAGACTAAAGTTTGAAGTTTTGATTTTGTAATTGTGGCAAATTTGTATTGGCTATTCCCTTTATTTACCACTGTAGAGGGGAAAAGTGGATGCTCTGTTGCGCATTGAATGCATTTACTGTGAACCATTTAATGCATTTATTGTGTATTATGCAGGGTTGGTTTTGTGTGGCTCGAGGATGGAAATGTTTCATGCTTTCAAAGTATCATGTTCTCGTGCCATTTTCATCCACTCCTGGAGATCGACCAGCTTCAAGAACACCAAGGTGAAACTCTTTTCCCTTTCTTTTGCCAGAATATGTGTTCTCTGCTTTTTGGATTCTTTGTCAAAGCTTTAGATTGCTTGTGCTTATTCCAATCAGTCCATTAGATTCTTGGAAATTGTGCTTATTGCTTGTGCTTATTCCAATCGCTCCAGGAATATGTGTTTTCTGGTTTTTGGATTCTTTGTCAAAGCTTTAGATTGCAACAGAAATAGGAAGGATCACTCCATTAGAAATTTGGAAAAGGTTAGCGTTGTGGGAGGAAGACTGTGCTTTTAGCATTTTCTTTGTACATCATTTACTCGCCTTCCCCAGATATTTTAGTGCCTTCGTGCCTGAAACTCTGTGATTCTGGTTGATATTTTAAAGATTCTTTTGTATATAGCCGATAGGTTTATTGTCAATGGGCAGAGCATATGTGGACAATGCATTTCGACTTCCTGACATAAAAAGGAGACATCTAGTACTGCAGACCCAGACTCGACTATAGAAAAAAGGCTCTAGAAAAAGGCTGTACAATAGAAATTCTTATCAATGCCATAGATCAGGCCCAGTTTCGAAAATGCTTGAAGGAGGCATGTTGTTTAGCCTGTATTTTGGTTTCCATTAGCAAGAGCTTGTAGTTGTTGCTCCATTCTTGGCACCGTTGTCATTGTTCTTGCTAATCAATTCTTATTTCACCAAAACCAAAAATGGATAAAACACAACGAGGGGCAGAAAACTACAAGTATCCTGCCAAAAAAACTGACACTTCCCAAAAATCTTTACGGGATTTGAAACTTCCCCCATCCGTTGGAATATACCTCAAACTTACAATAAAAAAATTCACAGATCACAAAAATCACATGCTAGTTGTACCAATGAGTTCAAGATAAATAATCCTACAATTAGATGAACGTTTCCCTTATATTTTATCCAAATATATAAACATAAAACTGTTCGACATTTATTTATGACAGAAGATTAATAAGTATTCAATCATCTTGTGGGAGTTCTGACCTAAGGGTCCTGCATATATGATTTTCCCTCCTCTTTTCATCAATAGAAGCTGCACCAAATCTAAATCAGACATCCATGACTAATATATAAATGTGAAGACAACGACCAATGAGTACAGATATTCATTGCTTTACCTCATCAAATGATTCAAATATATCAGTGCTAGGTTGATGGATGGTACAGACAACAGTTCTTGCTGTATTAACAGTATTACGCACAGTTCGCATTACAATAGCAGCTGCTCTGGCGTCTAGTCCTGAAGTAGGTTCGTCCATGAAAACAACAGATGGATTTGCAACAAGCTCAATAGTAATTGTTAGGCGTTTTCTTTGTTTAGTTGACAAACCAGTTACACCAGGCAGTCCAACTAATGCATCTCTTAAGTTTTCCAACTCCACCAGTTGCATGATCTCTTCCACAAAGGTCTGTAATTTGGTTAACTGGCTGTGTCAGTAAAACTTATGGAACCTTTCCAGAATGAGATACAGAATGATTGAATAAATGAGAAGAAATTAGAGTTTGGACATACAGTTTTGGTGGTCTTATGAACCTCCTTTGGAAGACGAATAAATGCAGAAAATATTAAAGACTCTCTCACAGTTAATTAGTGGAGAGTGTATATCATTCTTCTCACAATAACCAGAAATCCGAGAAAAGGTTTCTTGCTTCTTGGAAAACCCAGAGATTCTGATGTCCCCTTCAATATGCCCGCTAGTTTTCCTTCCAGCCAATACATCCATAAGTGTTGTTTTTCCAACCCCACTAACTGCCATCAAAGCTGTGTATACTTAAATTAAAGAGATAAGTAACTTTGTAAATGAAGATCTTGAAGAATAATTCTTATGGCTATAACTACAGACTTGTAAGGTCAAAGGTAAAGAGCACCATATTTGTAAATTGATAGAATCACTTCCAAAATATACTACTACAACAACAAAAAAGAAAACATTGACTTCCAAAATCTATCAATCTGAAATGGTTACGGACTGAGAAATATGACACAATTCTAAATTTCTATATAGATACCTCTCTCTTGTTGGACACCCCCAATCATTCCAGCCCTTTAGAAGAAATATGCTATCCATAAAAGTATAGCCAAAAACCACCCTTGAATGGTATCCCCATGCTCTGCCTAGATATATCAGGCCAGATCCAGTAATTCTATAGTTTGAGAAGGAAAACCCATTTGCCATGGAGGATTTGCTCCTTTTCCGTGCTGTTAGGGCTATAACTCCTCTGGCTATGGATTTGATAAGATAGTTCTGATTGGAAGAAACAATCTCACATTATGAAATAGCTATAGCCGATCTTTTGCAATGCCCTGTTGTTTCATTTCCTGTGTGCAAAGCATTGACAATGTCAGTTGGTTCAACCCAAATTTTTTGTTAATATTACAGGATATATGTCAACTTGCAATGAGAAGTATCAAGGAAGGTTTTGACATACCTTAGGCATGTCAACATAATAGTTAATATTTTTGAAGCAGAGAGATAAAGTCTTAAATGGCAGGACCATGCCCTTTTTTTCTTTTGGTAAGACAACGACAACATCAGAAAATAATATAGGGTTTGTAGGTCCTGCAAATGCAAAAAAATGATATAATTGTTGACATTTGCAGATCCTATGAGAAAATCCAGCAAAAAAATAGGTTGTTGTGTCGAAAAACAAAATTGTTTTCTTCCATCATTTACCTTTAGAAGTCGGCAAATCATCTTTTACAATCAGTGCAAATTGTTAAACCGGTTGAATGAGTTGAAAGGGAAGGCCGTATCTAGCCGGTACATTCAAGATTTGAAGGATTATGACAACAGTTTATATATATATATATATATATATATATATATATATATATACATGTATTTTGCATTTGTGTATGAAGGATGAATCGGTAAGACTAAACACTTGTAAATGGGAGGTTAGTGGTTTGAATCTTTTGTAGTTGACTGCACAGAATGTGCCAGCGATCGCCAACTGTTTAAGCTCATCTTAAATATACAAACAAAGAACAATTTGAATCCTAAAATATTCAAAAAATAAATAATTGTGCCAAGAATGTGTTTGACAGTTACCTGCAAAAGTTTTCTTCTTGTTATTATAATGCCAGATCTCCTTTGGGCTTGAGTAGTGTGAGAAAATGAAGTAATGTTGTTGTAAGCGGGGAATTTGAAGTGATTCATCACACCAACAAAACATATCATTAAAGCTACCTGAATAGATGCATGTTAACAAATAAATCTATTGTACTGGTAGGTAGTCATGCTACTATGGATTGAATCAAATAAGCTGCAATGCACATGGAAACTTATTGAGCGAAGTATGGTCTTAGAATTCCTAGGACTTGGGGATATTAGATTAGTGAGTAATCCTTCATCTACTGATGATTGGCTTAAGATACAGCTTGGACCGCTTCTACCAGACCCAAGAGATTGTATCAGATATGACCCAGGAGTGGGAGTGTGGCCGCTTGCTAGAGATCATGCGGACCTGCCAAAAAACAACTGCCAAGTATTAGGAAATTGTCATGAAATATCATATTTAAAAAAACACATGAAGAAGGCAAGACAAATGCATTACATGTAATACAAGTCAGTTCTCTATCTCAGAAAATGATCTTGATAATCCAACATATATGTCTGATTTTATACTCCCTTCATTCTGTTATTGTTATGCCTGCTTTCTTCTATGTTGTCTCCTTGTAAAGTCTTCAACATACTACAAACCTGGTTCACAAAACCTCTTTCTATCCCCATTTGGATTGCAACTATGTTTTCTTAGGTCCAGCCATATATATTGTATGTCGTTTCCAATATTTTTGCATAAGACTGAAAGTTTCATGAACTATTGCATTCTAATTTAATGTTGCATGTGAAACAAATACAAAAGAAGCTCTTTAATTACCAATTTTTCTACAAGTTCTTATTCAACTTGGTGAGCTGTCGAAAAATGTACATTGGCTGCATCAAGAATTTAGCAATCGTATGCTTGTTTATACTCACTTGCAGTTCTTTGTCCCAGACTGATGACTCCACACCCAGTGTCTTCCTCAATTCAAGAAGAGCTTGAAAATCATGGTCAATGCCTCTAAAAGAACCATCTTCATACACAGTGTCAAGAACATACAGAAAAACAAGTCCAGTCTCCTTCATTTGACCTACCAATTTAGTTAAAACAAGACCTGTTTTCTACTATTTTTCTTTTCAAGTCATACCTGTCTTCAGGGGAAATGTATTGTAATGTCCTAGAAGCTTACATTAAATAGAGCTCACTCAAAAACCATTGTTATTTTTTATTTTTATTCACCCATACGCATGCAACTAATCAACTTTTATTCAAGATCCAGACCAAACAGTAAACCAGCCCAACTTTTGGCAACTTTTGAATAGAGAATATATTATAATAGACATTTTTATTGGCAATTTGTAAGCTACTGCTTAAGATACTCTGCTGGGAATGAAGATACAGTTACTTTGAATGAGCTTATTCATAAGGAAAAATCGATTTTGGCATCATCTATATATCAACCAACTTTGTTTTTGTCATCCAATAGGCACATTTAACAGATTGTAACATCTTGATTTGTTGGGTTATGTTAATTTTATCACCTTTTATATTAACATATTACAGTTTTACTGGTGAATATGAAATATATATGCAATATATATATAAAGTAAGACCTTACAAGAACTGAAATGCAATTGATAAGTACTCACACTTAAGCTGATTTGAGGAAGTCTCCCACCCATGTATATAGAAGCCATAAGCCACCCCAACCAAGTTCCCAATTGGCTTCAAAAGGCCTCTTGCATCACTGAATTGTTGAATGGACTATCACTCATTCCCTATATTTTCACAACCATGGTTACACGACCTTACACAAACCAGTGCATAGTGCTAAAAGCACAGGTTTTGAACTCTCAAAGATATTAAAATTGTTAAACCATTTGAATGAGTTCATAGGGAACGCTGTATCTAGCCGTTACATTCAAGATTTGAAGAATTACAATAATAGTTAATATATATACATATATATATATATAGGATTGCACAGAACGTGCCAGTGATCGTCCACTGTTTAAGCTCATCTTAAATATACAAACAAAGAATAACTTGAATCCTCAAATATTCAGAAAATATATACTTGTGCTAAGAATGTCTTTGACAGTTACTTGCAAAAGTTATTTTCCTGATATTATAATGAAGTAATGTTGTTGTAAGCGGGGATTTCAAAGTAATTCATCCCACCAACAAAACATATTGTTAAAGCTACCTGAATAGAGGCATGTTAACAAATAAATCTATTGTAATGGTAGGTAGTCATGCTACTGTGGATATGCTGTTACACTAACCTGTAATGTGCATGTTTTCTGAATATCTGTTACACTAACAACAATTTGACCATGCCTTGACAAATTTTTTTGTTCACGCCATGCTCAGGTGACCAGATGCCTCCAACTTTATGCACAATGCTTCCAAAGCTCAAAATCTGTCTGGATTATGACTTCATCAATGTTTTCCAACAACAATGAATTTTCAATGCAGACTGTTCTATGCCACATGTCACTTAAGACAATTGACACTCTGCATAGACCACCACACCTTGCCATGCAATTCTTAACTGCAGTTGTATTACACTATGAATAAAATACTTTCAATAAAATCTTCATTAGCCTCGTATCAATATTCACCACAACTCAATCAAAATAGTCTATTTCACATTTTCAATTTTTTTTATCTTTCCCCTTCCCATTCTTAGAATGTAATATTTCAAACACGCTAAACAAAGTTTATCAATTTATAGAAATTTGTCAGCATATTCACAATATGTTTCATTTAAAAAAAACAAATCACCTACCACAATAACCGTAATGTCTTTCAATCATACAAAGTCAAATTGCATGTTCATAGTTCTCCCAACCTGCATATCAGATTCATGTATTACCTCAAACAACTACAATGGTGCATCGAAGTTCAAGTGTAAATCTACGAGCAATAAAAATTCAACAAACATGCTACTTGTCCATTGCCTCGAATCAAACAATGTGATCCACATTAATAGACATCATGCTACATTGCGAAACAACTTCAACATCACACCTTCAATTGACTACAAAATACAAGCACATACATAACTAAGACAACATCCCCATCAAAAGAACGTGAACTATTGCGCTACACATATACTCGCACATACAATACCCCTTCTTCGATTACAATAGTTTGTTCAACCTTCTTGAATATCCTCTTCTTTTACACAATACAACTTCATTGCATTGCAAAACCAATGGCCGCACATAATTCAATCCATGCAAAGTTAAATTCAATGCTTCCAACAATGCCTCGCTTGCAATTCAACTAATCCATCCAATTTCCAACAAACAAATTGCACCCCGAAAACATAGACCCAACACATCCAACGGTCAACAAAAAAAAAAACATTGCCATCGACAGGATTTGCCATATCATGGCCTTGTTTATATCGATACTTAGGTGTTCTTTGTATGGTATGAAAGTTGTTTGTCATTGATATATAGTACAAAATCAATGATTAATATTTTATTTTCACATGGCATTGATGCACGATTGATATGATCCATTCTTTTATTTATGCAATTCTCTATCCCACTCTTGGTACGGATTGTTGTGGCATAAATATAGTAGATAGGTGTGTCACATATATTTCAAATTATATGCATCACAAATCAAAATTTGTTGATGACCTAATTATAAATTTTAAAAAAATTGTAGTTATTTTAACTAGCAATCACATGCAAGGAGAACAATGGATACATCGATAGGGGTTAGTAGAGAGTGCAATGAAGTGGAACATGTTTTTGAAAGGAAACTTGATGAATGGGAGGATTACTCAACATGTTTAAGGGATGTGCAAATGTGTACGTGGTAAAGAAATGTATGAGTGCTTGTAGGTATATATATTTTTGATTTTGAGACATAGACATAGAGCCATCTTTGAGTATCAATGGAACACAAGAGGCGGTGAAATGCACAATTTTTTAAGGGAGAAGACTCTAGAGATTGACATTAAATGGCTCACTGTTCAAATCCTACAATGTCTATATTTTCTTTGTGAAATGCTAGATGTTGAGTTGTGTATTGTCACGTAGGATTAGAACCTTGCTATCGAATGATTGTTCAGAAATGAAATGTGTATAAACGTTTTCCAAGTGGTGCTATCGAATGATTGGGAAAAGGCTTGAGAAATTGCACCATGGTCTATATTTCTAATAAATTCTCTCACACACAACTTGAAGTGCACACAACATGAGTGTATTTGAAGTGGAGACAATAGGTGAAGCTAAGAGAAATGATTAATCGAGTTGAGAACTTGTTATTTTGAATTAGCTTTAAAAATATCAAATGCATTCCCATATAGTCCTATGAAACTATAAACAATGTTATGTTTTACACATTTTACAATCATAATATTCTAGGGGACCACATTTAATTGAGACATCTAGTCAAATGATTCATTTAATTTGAATATGCTTTCCCATTTTACTTATATGTAAAAGGAATCAACACAATTATCTGTTGCACTATTATCTTATGTATTAGAAGATTTGTTAGCATTAGTTTAATCCATTGTTGCTAATGGACAGCTTATAATTGTCCTCTATCCTTATCTCCTCCACACCTTTATAAGGCTTTGCACTCTTGTTTGATGAATACACACATTGAATACATTGAATATCATTTTGTCTTCTCGCAATTGAGCTCGATACCATCTATTAATTGTCCATTAACAACAATGGATTAAACTAATGCTAACATTCCCCCTTAATACATTGTTCGTACAAAACATACATTTCCAGTTATTGTAGGCTAAGCATTCTGTTACCTGTTGGAGAGTCGATAAAAGAAGAAGATGTTTTGTTGTCAGCGTTGGAGATAAAAGGAGAAGACGTTTTTTTATATACCCCGCTTAGCTTAGTCTAAAACAGCTTTTGGTGAATTAGTATTGGAAGTTGGGATGACCTGTCTCACCATGCTTTGAAGGATGTTGTTACCTGTTTGGATTTGAAACTTGTCTCTGTGTGGATAAAGCAAAAATACACGGCTGAAAATGTTTTTTCTATTTTTTTGTAATTCGGTAAAGCGTTTAGTGTGAGAAAGGGAAGGAGATAAGTGTGCAAACGCGCATGGAAGACCATCCCCAACTTTATATGGCATTTTTTTATCAATAGAGCGTGAAAACTAATCAGAAATATCAGAACGAGTGACTTGTGCATGGGGTTTTCTTTTGCAAAGTTTGTTCTAGAGTGAAGGAAACCAAAAGGTAACCAACCTAACCATTTGTAGTGTGGCAACAACGAACATGGTAACCAACCAGAACCTTTGGATCAGCGGATGTGGAGGATAAAAGGGGCACATTAGAAAAAAACAAGAGGACAGAGGATAACAGAGGCTGGAGGAAATCCAACGACCTCTTGCAAGCCGCAAGCGACGAGGCCACCGACAGAGATTGTGGTAGAATAAGGTATTGAGGACCTATTCCTCAATTTTGGTTTGTGTTTATTTCAGTTTCTATTTTGTTTCGTGTTCTGTTGTTTTGTGATCGGATGCTGAAAATGGATTACTCGGAGCATAGTTGTTTGCCAATGGTTCTTCATTTTGAATTGATCCTCTGAGTGCCGTGCTTCGAAAAGAAGATGGTTCACTTGTGAATACGTTCACTTGCAACATGAACCATGTGCAACAAGGTCTAAGTGGCGAGATCCAGTCAATAGCATGTTTCTTGATGTAGTCTCTTTCTCAGTATTCACATTTCACATTATGGGCGAAAACGACTTAGTCAAGGGAAACATCCAGTGGCAGTGATTTGTTTCCTTTGCTGTTGAAGATTGGCTAAACGACAATCGACATCAGTGGCTACAACTAAGAACATGATTGCTATGATTCTTAGAAGTGAATGTGGAATATTTGTTAGTATTGTTTGTTGTTTTTCCTATGTTGTTTGGTTGTTCAATAAAGTGCAGATGGTGCATAGTTTCCTGTTTGGGACCTCCAAACTGAAGAGCGTCATGGGGAACAGAAAAGCACTGAAAGCAGTGCATGGTACTCGAAGTTGGGTTCGTGGTAATCCTGTAAAACCACCGAGGTATCATCCTCTTGGGTTTGTGGTATGCCTGTAAAACCACCGAGGTAAAATCCTCTTGGTTCGTGGTAATCTTGTAAAACCACCAAGGTGAACAGTGGAAAGTGTTCCTGTCCCTCTAGGTTTATGGTCAACCTTAGAAAAACCATGTGAATCGAGACCATGTAGGCATGCTCGTGTGAAGACCCTCTTTGCGGTGTTCTCATTAAGGGGGACTCTCTATCTGGAAATGTATGTTTGTACGAACAATGTATTAAGGGGGGGAATGTTAGCATTAGTTTAATCCATTGTTGTTAATGGATAGTTATAATTGTCCTCTCTCCTTCTCTCCTCCCGCAGCCTTTATAAGGCTCTGCACTCTTGTTTGATGAATACACACATTGAATACATTGAATATCATTCTGTCTTCTGTAATTGATCTCTGTTCCGCCAAGATTCTCATGTTAGTAGTAATATAAAAGGGGTGACAATTCTAAAAAATGACCGTCTATGTGTAATATAATGAAACCAAATCAGGAAACATATTAAATAACTACATTAGGGACTCAATCTCACACATATACGCAAGCATGGGATCACCATAATACTATGTTAACATGTTGTCATGACACATTGATAAGTAGGGGTAAAACTTGTAGTAAAGAAACAACACATATCAGGTTAAACTAAATACATTGATAGCACCGGGTTATGGAAATGATGTAAAAAACATGCAAATACAATGTTCTTGACAAAATGAATAGTCATTGATTAATGAATCAATGATTTCATTCCTAAGGAGTTGGCTTCTAACATACACATGTATAACTTAATATCATAATTAAAAATCTAAAGTAATTATTCATAATCTCAAGTTAATTCAACAAAAAATTGATATTTCAAAAATATGTAGAAGAAATCCACAAGAATATGTGGAAGAAATCCTTAAGAAAATGTTAGTTGGGTGACTATGTAAGTTGGGTCTTAAGACTTTGTAACAAAATATAATCCAGTGACAATCAAGAGTAGATAAACATGAATTTTATTATTAATTTCTACTTAACGAAAGGTTTTTAGGAATCAATCAAGCAAAACCTTATAAATACAAGAAAATGTCAAAAGCTCTATAAAAAATCACTACAAAAATGAAGAGAAATCCATGGGCTTTATTAAACTTCTAAGATTTATGAGATGCTCTATTTCTTGAAAACTGGGAAGTCCAATGAGGATTTCTCTAAGGGGAAAATGTTGTGTATGGGCTTGCCCAACGTAGAAAACATCTTGTTCATGACCAACTATAATGAGTGTCATAGAGAGTCCCAAAATCAAATAGTTACATACTAGGAAGACAATATTTAAACACAAATGATTTTTGACATATTCTTTTTGTGCACAAATTATGCTTTCTTTGAGTAGGCAAATGATCTTGGATTTTTTGTAACGCCCACAATTTTGCCGTTTCAAAACCACATTAATCCATGATAAATTATCCGGAAAGTTGCGATTTTTTATTTTTATTTTTAAGTTACAAGGGTGTCAAACCCTAATATACGTTTAATTAATTCCTACCAACAATGTTACATTTCATAGGATAGATCTAGTCTAGATTATTAATTAAATATTCTTAATCTAGTTCTAATGTCAATTTAATTATCATCACTAGATAAGTGTCCATTAATTTCTCTTACTAGGTTAAATAGTTTCCCTCTTGGGAATTAACATTCAATCCACATTTAATAAACCCTTATCCTTAGTTACCTTAATTCTCTTAAATTATTTTCTTTAATGTCCATTGAATCATTCACTAAACCTACTAGAAGGGTTACATTTTTAACTTAATACACTAGAGCCCTAAGTGGCCCCATTCACCCATTTACACATACATTTGATTTATTTAAAATTTACAACCATAATATGAATATTCTCACCTAACAATTGTAGGGTTGATTCTTAACCCTTGGATCAAATCAATAGGGACCACAAGATTAGATCTACCTAAAAGAAGCCCTAATCATCCTTAAGGGAGTCTTCTTAAGCATTTCTTACCCTAAACTCATTCATTTGTTTCTCTTTGGTTTGTAGGTTGAAGGAGTGGATGCCATGGATCAAGGGAAAATCATGAAGGAGTCTTCTTGGATCCAATGTGCAAGAAGAAGGGATTCCATCCATTTGGCTCCTCCTTTAGAATAGTTGAATCTTAGATTTAATCATGCATTCTTAGTTATTTATTGCAATGCAAACATCTATCCTAGATCTGGTTTGAGATCTATTGTTGATTAGTTCTCCTTTTTTCATTGATGGGGAAAAACCCATTTTGTAGATCAAGAGTTTTATGTATTTAAATCCCTATATGTAGGTTGGAGTATGGGTCCAAACAAGCATACACAGCCCTCACAGTGGATCTACATTTAGGTGAAGTTTGGATCCATAAGAGCCAATGGTTTGGATGGAAATACGTTTTCAAAAAAATCCACGTACAGGTGATCAATAGTTGTCTCTTAACTAACTGTGGTAACCACTGTTCTACCAACATTGGTTCCACTACTCGATGTCGATTACTGTATTAATGATAAGTTTTTATAATATTATTTTAAATGCAGGGGGTAAGAGATTAATTCCAAGAGCAACTTCTTATTCAATTTTAAGAAAGCATAACAGTCTCAGAAGCATCTGATATAAACAAGGGCACAACAAATGACTGTCAGTTTGTAGAAATAAAATTGGTGCAGATTCAGTGACCAATGTCGTGCACATAAATACCGATAACTATTCATTCGTTGATGCCGATTATTGTCGGATGAGTCCATTTTATAAATTTTAACATATCTTCAACATTTTTGTGATTCACACTTATCTAAATGACTTTTCCAACAATTATTCATTAAATTTAAGGTTGTTGTGCAAGTCATGATATCATTTAAGTTGATAACTAAACTTGGAGTTAACATTTTAAAGATTGCAATATGAAATAGTGATCGATGTCGTACTGAGTACACCGATGCTTTGGTTAAGACTGACCGGTGTCGGTCATTGTGTAGGCCAAAGAACTCTAAAAATGAATGTATAAAAGAACATAGATATCAAAGGATAAATTTTAACTTTAAATATATCAAAACCAAAGAGTGTTTAACTGTTTCAACCCAAAATAAGGCTATGAAAACCTCCTAATTCACATTGTGATCAAAACATTAAGATTTGCAACTTTCTTTTCTTTCAACACAAGGTAAAATTTAAACATGATATCCATTTAATTCATTCCTTTACATACAACTAATTTGAAGAGAAAGGAAAGACACATTCTTTAATGAACTTCCTTCAAATATGATATTACAACTTGGTAAATAAAACTTGCAAAGCAACTTTTCTTTTAAATACAAGTCTACTAGTCTTCCACCTTAAGTGGGAATTACAAGAAAATTTTTACAATGAAGGGTTGTTTTTGACTTAAAAAATGCTCCAAATCTCAAATCTCCAACAAGAGCTCCACCATGCCTTTACTTCAATCACAAAAACAAAAATGGGGGAGAGGCAACACTCTCCACCTAACCAATAATCCAATGAGGAGAAGAATCTATCCTCCTCATTGGCCCCTGAGCCCAAAAAATGTAATAAAGGATGGATCCAACTCATGGAAACTATCACAAAGATTCCACATCACAATACAAAATTTCACAACTATTTCAAAACACATTCAACACAAGATACAATCAAAAACATGAAACTATCAAAATACACAAGGCTTGAAAATGCAAAGCCAATGGAGCAAGGATCTATGGGGAGATCACTTATGCCTCCCAATGGGATTAGGTTCCCACCTTAAAACCCTCCAAAAATACATCTCAAACCCCTACACAACTCTTATGCCTCCCTCAAGATCCTCTTATACCTCCCACATTATCTTATGCCTCCCTACAATCTCTTATGTCTCCCTCAAAAGAACCAAGTAAGAAATGCAAGCATTTTCTTATCAAAGGTGGGGCACCCAACCAAACTCCCTCCCAAAACATGAAATAAAATCTTATGCCTCCTATGATAAAATTCCCATAGCCTTCTCCTACACCATACTTATGAATTATACCCATGAACCCAAAAAGCATACAAACCATTCCTTTGCACACAAGTATACACATATAAAAGAAAACAATTAAAACAAGGGTGTAGTTCCTACCTTTCCATGGTAGAACTTGATCAAAGAGTCACACACCAAGCTCCTTAAAGCTCAATCTATCTCCAATTAGATCAAAAATTCAACAAGCACACCAAAAATCTCCAACTCCCAAAAATCTAAGAACAACAATGAAATGAAGTAACCCTCAAACAAACAAACAAACTTTGCATAAATAACGCAATGGAAGATGAGGGTTAGGTGGTTCCATGTAGGATGCCACATCACTCATCCTCAACTCCACATCACACATCAAACTTCAACCTCAATGCACAATAAATTGGTGGTTGAGAGGAATGAAAATTCTCTTACACACACAATCTAAACACATACCCCTAAAGACATAATTTAAAACCCATGTAAGAAAAGTGTAATAAATGTCACTTTTTGTCTTACAAAACACATAATGGGGTCTATTTTTGACCCCCAATCCATAGGTAGGGTTGGTATATGAAATTAAGAGGTGTGGGACAAGTTTAGCTTGTCCCACAAGCCTCCAAAAATGGCCCTTAAGCCCAAATCCGAAATTCTAAGGTAAGGTAGAGTGTACAACACTCAAAGTCACTTACACTCAATCAAAATCATAAAATCCAAAAGACCAACTACTATAATAAATGGCCCCTTTTGTCACATCCCCAAATAACTTAATAACATGATTAAATTACTTAATAAAGGCACATTAATCAACAAATATTAAATATATTACATCACAAAATAAATCACATACTCTACAATTAAATAAAAGAAAAGGGAAATAATTGCACACAAATCCCATGGTCACAATTAGAGGTCATCCCCCCATGGGAACCCCCTAACAAAATAAACAAAACAACAACATTACACAAGTTGTCATGGTGACCTTCATTGTATCCATCTAGTATTCTCATTGTGGTTGGTCTCCAATCCCCCTTTTGATTGTTGTGATATAATTACCTGCAAAACCAAACAATACCTCCTTCGGCCTTGCTACCACATCAAATATATTTAGGATAAAATATACGCACATCAATCAATAAACATCCTCATATAATTAAATCATCATTTAGACTAACAATGCTATCATTTGTCTAAAATTTCAACATCTCAATTCTATCTTTTATCAATATTAGTTCAAATGCTAAATCCTAGTTGACATGACAAGAATTCCAAATGTCAATAATATATATGATAACAAATCATAATCATCAATATAAAATGTCTCTCTATGTTTCTAAGAATCCACACAAATCATAATATGAATCACAATCCATCAATAGTCGAATATCTATATCATCTAACCTCATGCTAAATCAAATGATACAATAATAGCCATGTCTATGGTCAAAAGTAATCAAAATCAAAATATAATAAGTGTCGAAGAGGAGTGGGCACTAAATTTTTCAACGTGTGCCTCTTTCAGACATAAACAATCCTTGAATTTTTGAAAGCACAATACTTATTTTGTTGGAAACTCTGTTTGAAGCGACAATAAAAGACTTGCATGAGACCCATTTCTATGGACTGCGGTGTCTAGAACGTGTTGTAAATTAAAATGTATGTTTCATGTATCAAAACAAGAGCCATTGAATGTTATGTTGATACTACCTATCACATCTATATCAGCGTTTACAACTCTCAAAGCTTTTATTCTAACTTCAATACACTTTTGACATAATTATGTAAATCAATTTTTATTAGAGCTCCTTTGTATTAAAATTGATGTAATTAAAAACGAAGAGAATAATAAATAAATTTAATTAATATATTTTCATAAAAATAAATTAACTTGTGTGTTTTTATTGGTGTAATTTCTAGTAATTATTATATACAAAATTAACATTTAAAAGAAAAATAATAGTTATCCTCAACACCACATTGATGCAATTGCTAATAATTAATTTTTTACAAATTAACATAAAAAGAAATACGATTTGTTTATATAATTTATGCAAACTATTGTATTTAATGGGATCACTATGTTAAGTGTATATAGCGGCGTAAATTTTAAAATGTTAATTGTAGGGAGTGCCGTGTGTGCCCTGCATCGCTTCTAACGTGTAATTAGTTTTGCGGTGTGTCAAATTTTAGGCTCCAATATTTTTCATCATCAGAAGATGGGGAGAATATAGGAAATTTGTGCATGGTATAGTTTCAGCTTATTATTAAGGTAATAAAAAAATGGCTGGAGAGGGTAGTGAAGGACGTGCTGGTTGGACAGAGCCGAGGATGGAATTCTCAGAGGGAAGGGAGAAGGAAAAGAAAAAGGACAAGGGTGTGGTTGAGAGGGTGCAACAAAATACTAATGTGGTCAAGGACTTCTTTTGTTGACAAGATGGATAAAACTGGGAAATCTATGGAAGAATAAATATGGAAGAATAAATATTTGCGGAGAATATGTTTTGAATACTAATTCAAAATGTAGATGTCCTTTCTATAAAGGACCTGAAATATCCTCGCTTAAGATCATTAGAAAGTGCATTGACATAAATACAAAGTTTAGTAAGAAGGGGTAATATGAAAGTGTGTAAACTATAAAAACGAAGGATGCTAACCTCAAATTGAAGAAAAGTTTTGGACTCTAATGGATTTTTCTTTCTTCTTCTTGTCTTTTCTTTTCAAAATGGCTTCCTTTTACTCTATTTCTCATTTTATGTATCATAGCTAGTTTGAATATCAAATAAAGTGAGTATATTTATTTTAAGATGAGGTTGTAATTGATGAAGGAAATTTAGCAGGCTCAAAAAATTATGTTGAATAACCAATATTTGAAAAGCATAACACCATTCTTAGGTATATCACCAAAATTTTAGATAGATTAATGAAAAATACAAGAAGAGAAAAAATACAATGGTCACAAAAAATTTCCTCTGTTATGGCGGTCTCATAAACTATTGATTTCCCACGCCCCTCAATCTAGTTCACTGATGTTGAATAATCAGAGTTGGATTAAATTACTAGAAATGTTGATTATATCCATGATAGGGAACACGACCTGAAGATAATCTAAGACATTCTGAACACCCTTCGAGACCATATTTAGCCCCGTCGCATCTCCAGTGAAAGAGCAGAATATAAAGTATAATTTTTTTCCCCAATTGTACATTATATACCTTACAGCCTGGAAAATCTTCTTGTCCTATTCAAATAGCGGGCACCCAAGAACTTATCAACAAACAACATGACTTAACAATGACCCATGATGCATGCAAGATAAGAAATGCCATTAAAATAAAAACTATAAACACCGACCTGTTGAAGATGTCGACATTTGTGAGATCCTCAATATAGTACTTAAGATCTGTAGCCCTTTTGGCACTCTGAAACCTACCAACAAGAGCCCTAGTCATGCCATCTCTTAGAAGAATGCTTACAGCACCACCACACAAATGGATGGCCTTGCAACCTCTATTGGTGCTGGCCACCAAGCACCCATCGAGTAGCAAAAGCCTTCTGCAACACCCACAAGGATTTGTACATATCCCGAAGGCATCTCACAACACTTCCCAAGAATGGATTGATAGTCAAATCCCTCCAAGGGCATCCCATCAAGAGATCTCCTAGTCATGATCTCCAAATAATTCCTCCTCAGAGAGCCGACTCTCTTGCAGTCACCAAGTGAGGATTCGAGAGAATAGGATGCTACTGTGCCATCACAAAAATAGCTATAACGTCTCCATCCTCGTTCTCGCCAAAGAAGGATATCCCCTTGAGTTGTGCTTCCGATTTCTTCACACTAATTTCTCTATCGGGTTTTGGAGTTGTGTTTAGATATTCCTCAACAAAATCATCGCAGTCCCATCATTGTTCTTGTTGATGAGGTTTTGCACATAATCAATGCCAAAAATTCCAATAAGTATATAAAGGAAGCCAATTGTGCCACAATGGCAACAAGCTCCCCAAAGCTCACAACATGGAGGGGTATTGAGTTCCTGGTCTTTTCCCTCAATCTCCTCATCAATAAATACGATGTAGCGAAGAAAATCACAAAGCACATATATTACCAAAGGGGCCAACATCCACAGGAATCTATGCACCATGAAAACGGGAGCATGGAGCAAGCTCGCACGTAAATGGAAGCATGCATCATAATGTAGGAATAAAAAGATTACCCTTCTTGCCCCTACCACACGTAGAAACCGCAAATAAGCCCCGCATGTGGCAAATATTTTAGTCTAAAATGATGCCGCACGTCAATGAAATCCATCGCTCAACCATTATGTCAAACCCATTCTTCCACGTCAAATATGCCTTTCCTCGAAAATGGCCCGATTTGATCACCAACATTCATGTACAAAAAAATGACAAAGAACCGTTGATCTGTTGTATCCGTTATCGAATCCACCGGGTTCGTTTCACTTAAAGCACACATATCAACGCAATTATCAACAATTACGTGTAGCAATTGTGGGGCATAATTTCACATGTCTCTGTTTGATACAAACATTTGATCCTACACAGAGAGAAGAAGGAGCGACGCTCCTCTCCTAGAACCCATTAAACATATTCCAAGGATCTTTTATGCATATAATTATGATGTGTTTTGAAGAAGCTCAGAATGGTCACTAGAGAAAAATGAGGCACTTAAAGAGTACCCAGTCACTCACCATGAAGTTTTAAGCCAATTATTTTCAACACCCTCTTAACATGATTAGAGGGTGTTTACTCGAAGAATAATTTTACCTTGAGTAGAAAAGATTAATGGCCCTTCTTAAAGGGTTCCATCACAAAGAAAAATATTTAGTTCCATTGTCGACGTTTTACCACAAAGATCAAATTTGAATCTCCTCAATATTGTACATAATCTTCTTCAGTTTTTCTTTCTTATAAACAAATATATGAGGGGAAATATTTTTGGAAAATAATTTCACCTTTATTTTTAATGAATAAGATCTTATATTAACAACTAAAATTATATAAGATTATTCTCTAAAAATATGGTGGTATGGAAGCATGCTCCAAAACCACAAGTTCAAATTAAGCAAACAAAAATCCTAGGAGTACATCCAATTACAAAACATCACAAGTTTGAGAAGCAAAAGAACTTAAGCCGCCGCTTGTTGACTCCACAGGGGGAGGATCTTGATCATGCTACCTAGAGCCAAGTAGGTTCTTGCCACTATCTGGCACTTCCCAAACAAATCTGAGTTAGCTTCCTTCTTCAGCGTCTTTGGAAATGGCCTGAGTGGGTGGAATAACAAGAGAAAGTCCAAGAACTTTTTTGGGCGAGGAGGAAGGCTTCAACCATCACGAGTGTGTGGCTCAAGGCATCCGACGAGCGTTAAACGAGCTAATTGGACGGTGGAGGGGCATCCCATCCCCTATGGCAAGTTGAAGGTGGATGGGAAAAATTCCTCTCGCACAAAGCTCAATTGTTACCCCAACTATATAAATACAATATAAACCCAAAAATACAATGATATAATTTTTATACAAAAATATAAATCAATCATATCGCCTACACCTACATAATGGATAAATGACTCAATCCAAATCCTTAAATAATTAAATTATATCAAATATGTAGGAGCTAGATAGAAGAGAAGAATGTGGAGTGAAATACTCTTCACACATTGTATTATTATGAAGTAGTACGTACATTATATAGGAGAAGCAATAAACAATATTCCCCTAAACTGAAGGAGGAAGATATGGATGTAGGTGAGAGAATAATGGAATAGATAGAAGCTTAGTCTAATAATAAAATTAGGTACGTATACTATGCTAACATTCCCCCCTTATTACATTATTCTTGCAAATGTGACCCCTGAAAAGTTCAAATTTCACTTTTCCAAGAGATTTTGTGAGAATGTTGAAACTTGTGCTTCTGTAGGACAGTACTGGAGCTAAATGTGATGGTCCAAGACGTGTTCTCGAATGAAATGAAAATCGATCTAAATATGCTTTGTTCATTCATGAAAGACTGGATTCTCACATGAGCTTCAACACACTCTGATTGTCGCAATAGAGAATAGGTGAATGTTTTTCAGGAATTCCCATATCATCTAAAATACGACGTAACCATATCACTTCGCACATAGCTCCTCGTGCGGTGTGATATTCTACCTCTGTGGATGAGATAGAAACAACATTCTGCTTCTTGCTTATCCACGAGATGGGTCCAGATTTGAGATGAAATATGTATCCTGTAGTTGACTTCCTGTCATCAACAGATCCGGCGTGGTCCGAGTCGACGTATCCTTGTAAGAAGAATTGATCATTCTTCTTATATTCTAGACCATAATCAATTGTTCCTTAGACATATCTCAAAACATGCTTTGCTTGCATTCCAGTGACATTTCTTTGGCTCCTGCATGAACCTGGAAAGATAGCTGACAACATAGTAGAGATCTGGTCTGGTATATGTCAAATAGATGAGTCCTCCAACAAATTTCCTATAGAGAGTAGCATCTACTTGAGGTGAGTCCTGGAATCTTGAAAGTTGCAAGCCTTTTTCCATGGGAGTGGATATAGGTTTATAGTCAGACATTCTATACTTTTCCAGGAGTGTCTTGGCGTACTTTGTCTGGGAGACAAAAATGTGATGCTCTTTTGCCATATCTCCAAGCCAAGACAGTAATGTAGTAGCCCCAAATCTGTCATGTCAAGGTTCTTTTGAGATCATTCTTTACATTATCAACCTGATCTTCTGAACTTCCAGTGATCACAAGATCATCTACATACACAACAAGAATGACTATTTCTTTGCCTACCTTCTTTATATACAAATTGGAATCTGAGGGGCTATGAGTGAACCCATGCTGTAAAAGGTGATCGTTGATCTTGATATACCATGCCCTTGGAGCTTGTTTCAGTCCATACAATGATTTGATGAGACGACATACCTTTTTAGGATGCTCTTCATAAAAAATCCTTCAGGTTGGGTCATGTATACTTCTTCTTTCAAATCACCATTTAGGAAAGCACTCTTGACGTCCATTTGCTGAAGTGTCCATCCTTTCATGTACTGCTTGCTACTGTGCGTAAACTACTTTGATGGTCTTCATCTTCGCAATGGGTGCAAAGGTTTCTTCATAGTCGATGCCCTCTTTCTAAGCATATCCTTTTGCTACAAGTTGTGCTTTATGTTTTTCGATGGATCCATCTGCCTTATATTTTGTCTTGAAAACCCATTTGTAGCCTATGGGTTTCTTTCCTGTAGGCAGATCGACAAGTTCCCATGTTTGATTTTTCTTGAGTGAGTCAATTTCTATATCCATGGCTTCCTTCCACTAAGGTTGATTGAGTGCTTCATGAACATTATCAGGCTCGAGCTATCAATCAGTGAACTCATGAGTGCAAAGTTTACCTCATTTCTTGTTTGACTCCTTGTTTTGACTCCAGATGATGTATCTGGGAGTTGTTGCAAATGTGAGTCCTTGATAGTGCTTTGTACCCACTTTGGATGAGAACTTGGCTACTTTTGAGAAGAACTATGTCGTTGCCATGTGGATTGATGTGGAGTCACATTCTCCAGTTCTCCAAGGTCAAAAAATAGCTCTCCTGGCAGCATTTCTTTTCTCTGAGTAGTCTCCTTTGGCTCATCATCTGATTCGGAGACTAGTCGGTGAGAGGTGGTTGGAAGTGGATCTTCTGTTGATACTATTGAGTCAAAAGATGACTCATCACAAACCACATCACGAATCTCATATATTTTCTTTGTCTCAGGATCCATGAGATAGTACACCTTCGAGGTAGTGCTATAGCCAAGTAGGATGCATAGGAGTGACTTTGGCTCAACCTTATTTCTCTTCTGAGCTGGGACATGCATGTATGTTGTGTAACCAAATACTCGTAAATGAGAAATTGATGGCTTTCTACCACTCCATACCTCTTATGGCATTTTATTTTGTAGAATCTTTGTCGGTGCCTTGTTGAGAAGATATACAACTGTCTGTACTACTTCAGCCCAATAGCGTTCCTCTAGCTTTGCAGTTGTTAGCATGCAGCAAGCCATCTCCATCATTGTGCGATTACGACACTCAATAATGCCATTTCTTTGGGGGGCGTGTAGGGAGCAATCGAGTCTTTGCTTAATGCCTTGTTGGTTCAAGAATGCCAAGAACTTATTTGATGTGAATTCCCCCTCGATCTGAGCAAAGTAGAAGAAGAGGTTGTCCGGTCTCTTTCACAACACGATGATAGAAGTTTTGGAAATGTTGAAGAGCCTCACTTTTCTTCTTCAAGAAAAACACCCACATCTTGTGGGAGTGGTCATCCACGAACAATTGAAAGTACTTATATCCTGAAAATGAAGTAGGCAGAGGGCCATTTAGATCGGTATGAACTACCTCCAGACGCTTCTTGGCATGGAAAGTGCTTGTCTGAAATGAATCCTGTGTTGTTTTCCTGCAAGACAGCCAGGGAAAATAGGAAAGGAACTGGAAAATTTTGGTAGTCCATGGACCATTGCTTTTGAACTCATCTGGTGTAATGAACTAACCGAAAAGTGTCCATATCTAAAATGCCAAAGGGCGTTGATTCTATTGTAGAAGCAGATAAAGCTACTGTAAAAGATGAAATATTATCTAAAGCAAATAACTTATCTTTTACAAATACTTTAGCAAGAACCGTACCTTGTCTGGAGATTAAGCATGATTTAATACCATTTTGAACAAGTAATTCTACCTTAAGGTGATGATTCAAGAGTGAGTAACTGACAAGAGGTTACTAGTCAAGCCAGGAACATATAATACCTTTGTAAGTGTACATTTTTGTGGTCCCAAAGGAATGGTGACATTTCTTATTCCTTCTGCAACATACTCTTTGTCATCCGCTATCCGAACTTGATCTCCAGTTGGTTGTTCGTGTAGTGAATCAAACAACTTCTTGTCACTTGACATATGCTTGCTTACACCAGAGTCTATCAACCAGACTTTCTTCATGGGTTGAGAAGTTTGAGAGACGAGTACAAGGTTCTTACCAAAATGGGCTCCATCTGATGTCTCCTCATCAGATTCATCATCTTCTTGTTGAGCTGCAATGATGTCCCTTGTGCTTTCTCCAGTGGGGATGTCATTTGGACTTTTGAAAATCTTCGTGCCTTGACATGCCAGTTTGACTTGAAGATCCTTGTTTCAAGCTATTGTACCAACAGTGATCAGTGTCATGAGTGTTGGTTCTGCAAATCTGACACCACCTCTTTGACTTCTGATCTTTCTGTTGTTTTTTTGGCTGCGCTTGATTTGTCTTCTCGGGGGACCCTCCCATTTTTCTTACACATGGTATGGCTTTGAGAACAGGGCTTTATCCTGAGACTCCTCATGGGATGAAGTGATGGCCTCTTCCTGCTTGCAAAAAATTCACAAGCTCTTCGAATGTCACTATTTTTTTAGACACATTCAGTGTTGTAAAGAACACTCGAATTGAGAAGGGAGTGCTCTCAAGGTGATTGGGATGAGAAGTTTATCATCCACCATTTCACCGAGTACCAATAAATCCGATCTCAGCTCAGCCACACGACGTAATAACTCCTCCACTTTCTCATTTGACCCCATAGAGAGGGTGTGCAACTTTGACTGAAGATGAAGAATCTTCGTCTGATTTTTGGCTTCATAAATTGTTGTCAGCTTGTCCCAGGCCTCCTTGGTTTTTCGTATTCTAAACATGCGGTTGCACATCGTCACTAATACTTGAGCATTATCAGCATCAAGGCTTTCGCACTAGCCATCTCATACTTAACTAATTCATCAGGAGCAGTGGGAATGGGCACCGATCCGGTCACGATGCCCCATAATCCTTCAAACTGAAGGATTGTCTTCATTTTTGTTTTCCAGGCCACAAAATTGGGCCCTTTGAGCAACTGAGCATCGAAAGAAGAAACTTTAGAGAAAACATTGTAATGAAAAAAATTATTTATTTATTTCAAGAATTATTACAACTTTGAATCACTGATGAGAATTACTGGCTCGTAGATGCTTGCGATATTCGCGTGCTGTGAGATGACAACGCTTTGTGGGGCGTTCTTCTTCGTCGTCATATTCGGCGTCGTACCCGGCTTCTAATTCTCCCCGTACTCACTTTGCTTAGCAACCGACGTCGAAAAGGAAGTATTCAAGAAGTCCTTCTTGAACTAGCTTGTCGAAGGCTAGATTGCCGTGTTTCGAAGCTTGTTGAGCAATGCAAAGTAGAACCCGAGCTCTCAGGAGCTTCTTCACGGTGTTCTCTAGTTGGCGAGTCTACGTTGTGGCTTTCGGTAGTGGCGACCGTGTTATTGACGCTCTTAATCGAGTTGTCTACACTTGACATTCGGTGTAGTGTTGTAGGATCTGCTTCTTGTCCTTCATTGTCTTGGTGGAGAGGATATTCGAGAGATGCTTCTTCGCCAGGCACTATAGTATTTTTTTATTTATCAGCCACTTTTAGGCTTTGTGTTCACGCACCAGTTTCAGACATCTACGCAGCTACATGTAATTTTTTGCATGTTCCACGTCCTTGGAATCAGAAGCTACTCCATGCAGCAGCAACAAATTTCCTTCTCCCAATTACCACGCTGAAGACAAAAGACTTCTCCTTTCCATGTAGGTTGCAGGCTCCAAGCAGGTAGATGAAACACACTAAATTACATGTAATTTCTTCCTTCACGCAGATCCACGTAGTTTGTCTCCTTCACGCAGGAAAAAATAGACTTCTCTTCCCGTTACTGAAGACTTTAACTCTCCACACAAGTGAATACTCAAGCAGGTGAATGATTTCACTCGATTTGATGTATAAGAGATGCTTCCACATTTTTGTCTTCACATTTTTTTGACACGCATGTTTTTGGCAATATCCACGTAGCAGAAGATCTTCACGTAGGTAGAAATACTCTAGGAAGATTTCACTCTACTCCACGCAACTTCTGTCCTTTTCTTCGCAGAAAAAAACAAGACCTCCATGCATAGGTAAAAGACAAAACAAAACAACACTTTTTGATGTCCAAGTTTTGAAAAACTTTATCTTTTCTTGCGCAGGTTTCTTTTTCTTCTTTCCACGCAGTTCCAACAAGGAAGAAATATAGTGCACAACACTCCACTCAGAAGCACTTGGTGTATTCTTCCACTCACAGCTCCACGCATAAGAGGATTCTCTACGCAGGTTACTCTATGCAGCTGTTGGCAACTTCTAGTGAAATTCTTCTTTCATGTAGAGGTGCTGCTTTGTTCCTCCATGCAGCAGCAAGATACACACTAGACTATGCAAGTTTTCATGCAATTACATGCAGGTCGCTCCTCTACAATTCTTCTATACACAGGCAAGAGATCTTGTCGCTCTGATACCAAAATGTCGGAACCAGATAGAAGAGAAGAATGTGGAGTGAAATACTCTTCACACATTATATTATTATGAAGTAGTACGTACATTATATAGGAGAGGCAATAAACAATATTCCCCTAAATTGAAGGAGGAAGATATGGATGTAGGTGAGAGAATAATGGAATAGATAGAAGCTTAGTCTAATAATAAAATTAGGTACGTATACTATGCTAACAAAATCCCTAAAAATAAGTGAGATTGTTCATTCCAATATTCTTTGGCTTCCTCCATCCTTTATTGCTCTTTCCATGTGTAATATTTCCTTTCAAACCTCCTTACACCTATATTTAAAATCAAACAATATACTCATCAATCACTATTTTCATATTTTTAATTCACAAGCTTTATAAGATTTTTTTAATTAAATTAAATAATTAAGAACACCATAAAATCATGATTTTTCCTTTCATTAACAAATATTTATTATTATGTTATAATTATAAAAATAAAAAATAAAGTAGTTTTTGAATTTTTGTTAAATTATAAAATTTAAAATTAAAATTTTAGACAATTGAAAGCTTTCACTTAAAATTATGATCCCTCCTTCCATTAGTTGACAAACCTTTTCTTGAGAAGCAAGCCTGATTGAACTAAATAAATAATTGGCATACACCCTCATCTGCAATAACAAAAAACATATAATCAAAACAATTGTATTTTTTACAATAATCCATATAAATTGCAGTTCATTATAGATATGTGATTAAAAGTTAATTACAAGCCTTACCTTTACCTATCTGCAAAGAGGACACATTGAGTGTTGATTTGCAGTCTTTACTCTTGATATTGTTAGTACATTGGCACTGGAACAAGCACAACTGTTGCAGAAAATATGTCCACATCCCAGAGCTATGGGTTCAAATGTTGTTTCCTGCAAAATACTTGGAAGTATAAGAAAAAAGAAAGGATCTGACATAAAATAAAATGCCAAAACAAAACTTAAAGGCTTTACCAGACAAATGGGACAGGTGAGATTAAAATCCAGATTGGTGGATTCTAACATGTTGCAGGTAATACTAGGCCCATTGACAACAACAAGTTTAATGTTATATGTACATCATAGTAGTAATTTTTGTATGGAGAGTATTAAATGGTAGACACAAAATTTGGAAAAAAAATACGGTCCATAGAAAAAATACGATAAATACAGAAAAAATAGTAATAATTGTTGAAAGCTGTGGAAAATAATTGTTTTTTACCTCCTGCTGCTTGCTATACACTCTCACTGTGTAATTTCCTTTAATTAATAGTAAATACTAAATACCAATGGGCTATTATAATAATAGAACCATCAGTTCCAAACAGATTCGTTGGATTCTAGGTGACTATTGCCGCAATTTTTGTTAGTTGCCACAGTTTTTGGCTGTTACTTTTTGGGAAACAGACTTACTAAATTTTTATTATTACAGCTGCGCTTTTTCTAAATTTTTAACCACCAAATCCTGAAAGTTTCGCAGTTTTATATGGTGGACTCAGGAAAATGAAAAAATACGGTAAATTTGTAAAAATTAACCGTATTTGGTAACCGTGATGTACAGGCACCCAACATTTAATTTGTATGTTTTTTGGCTTTTGAGCGATTGATCAGGAAGGCACAAATCTCTATTAGCCATGGGGATTTAAGCAGCTCTCATTGTTTTGCATGTAATCTGGACTTGGAGGTTGGAGTGTGGGTCGAACAGTGGACTTGCATGACTCAAATCATCAAATATGAAAGATCATGAAACAAAAAACCACCTCTTTTAATTCGAGATGTTCATCAAAGTATTGGGGATTTATTTACTGTGGTCACTTCATAGAGCATAAATCACATTCAAAACATGCAGATTTACTAAATTTGCTATATTTTGTGATTTTGTTGATCGTCATGACGTTTGCAACTGCATATGTCATAAGTTCATGGGCTTCTAATATTATTATTTTCTAGTAATCTGAAAACAAATATGTATCACTCCACAAATATCTCTGTAGATCTGAAGAAATTTGAGGGCTGAGTAGGTGCCTAGCATGAATATTGAAACACCTAATTACAACAGATACTTGCATGATCAATTATTTCACACTAAATGAAATCCATCGTTGGACCATTGGCATGTGTCAGGAGCATGCCACGCCAAACCCGCCTTTCCACGTCAAATGACCCAGATGAATCAGTCAATGTTCATGTACTAGAAAATGACAAAGAACCGTTGATCTACTGTATCCACGGTCAGATTCCACCGGTAACCGGGTTCGTTTCACTTAAAGCATGCCCATTAGCGTAAATATTTCTTTACATAAATATAAATAAGTTGTATATTTTCACCTATTTTATATAATCACTTAAAAAATTATATGGTTTTCTAAATTTTCAATGTGTTATTGTCTACAGCTAGCTAATTTTTTTACCGGTAATATACAGCTTAAAATTAGAAAAAATGGCCCACATCTTGTCAATTTCTAGGCCTGCCTCGCTAGGCCCTGGAATTTCAAATTATCTATGCCTGTCAAATAACAATTCGTTGATGGCTTAGCTCTTTTAAGTGGCTGTAAATTCCAGTAATTTTTATAGATATTTCTATAATTTGTTCATATATATCTAAATAGGTAATATATTTTTATATAAACTGCTTCAAATTTATTTACGCTTTTTGAAAATTTTCCCTGTCATTGTTTACGGTTTCTTAAAATTTTTACTTGTAATATACCATTAAAATCACAAAAACGGACTACTGACATGTCAATTTTCAACCCTAGGACTCCACACACATGGAAAAGAATTTTAGTTTTGAAGCACGCTCTCCAATGACGTCGATAACCCGCGCACATGGTGCGAGAGACAAAGGCCTAAATTAGGGTTCATTTTTGATGTCGAGGGCCCTAACCCTTGGTTCATGCACATGCCAAAGGCACAAAGCCCAACCTACCGCTGTTGTTCCCCATCACATCAACGGGGATTTATTTTATTGAGTTTATATTAAATCATTCAAGTTTACTTTTGTCAATATTTTATTGAATATTTGTTAAATTAGTCTAAATTTATTTCCCATCATGCATTGGAGAGTGTGAAAACAATGTTCACCCCTAGGAAGACCTCGATCTGCACTCATTACTCGGTTGAAGCGCATTTTAGGCACGCATGTGCGCATGCTAAGAGAACATTTTGGCCTAGCACATATGAATAAAAACTTGAACTCGGAGTGACGAGTCTTGGTTACGATGATGTAATCACACCGCAAATGATACAATAGTCACATTTTTAAATAGCTTTACCTCGCATGAATCGATACAAAATTTAATAATTAATATGAAATCAATGAAAATATATACTATGAGCTGAACTATAATAGAAAATAAAATAGTGTTGATCACAACACATCTCTATGGTGGATTTGGATTGAAGAATATTGAGTTAAATCAGCACGGAATCTGTTAGATAATGAAATTACGCGGTGAATTTTTTGAAATCTGGTCTCTTCGTGTTCATCATCCATGAGGTAATTCTTTTATTGTCATCTTGACTCTTGTGACCAAAAATCAGCAAACATACTAATTATTTAAACATTGACAAGTCATTCTTCGGACTCTACCTTTTACAAAACACAAAAAGTTTCAATTTGTAAAATGGTTTTTAATGGCAATCCTTATCCAACACGCACAAACGTGGTGGGGCCTACAAAATGGATCAATCATATAATTAATAAACAAAAATCCTTTACAAATTTGGTTTTCCTATTGGTATAGAATATAAGGCCCGCACGTTTGTGTGTAGTGTTTATGGTCATCCATTTTAGTTGTTTGTTTCATGTTTATTTATTTTAGACTTTTTGTTTTTGTATTTGTTTTTATTTCATTTTAAAATTTTGAAAAATATTTACTTATTATTGGAGATGAAATTATTTTTTTGGTACCGTGAGTGTATTTATATTCACATCGAGATTGAGGATGGAAAATGATTTATCACATTTGAAAAATGAGGTGTTTATCTTCAATTCTTTACATAATTTGCTATCTCATTTATTGAAGGGAAAATTGATTAATGCCTTGTTCCCCAACTTTGTAAAGTTCTTTGTATAAGGTAAAGCGCTATTGAACTATGATTGTCAAACTTGAAAATAAAATAACTTTTGGAAGATTGTAATGTTCTCTTGTAGTATAAATTTTTATGTGGAACCCACTCATTTTATATTTTTCAAAAATAGTATACATGTATAAAGCTAATTACAATCACTCTAGAAGCTCGATATTCGATGGAACTAGTAAGATATAGACTAAAGCATTTTATCATACCTTGAATGTATTATATTACAAAGAAATAATATGAATAGACAATGTTATATGAATACAAAAAAATGTTAGTGGTTTCTTACAAGCTTATCACTACCGTTGTTCACATTGTCCTTGAAGGTAAATCAATAGATGTCAATCCTCATGTTTTTAATACATTGATGTTACATAGTTATGGAACATGTTAAAGACAACATTTAGTTGATTTTTCCTTCGTATGCCTTCCCCCACTTTTTCCTAAAAATATCACAATTGTTATTATTTCACGTTTGTATACCAAAGGATTTGTTGTCTCAATGAGTTTTTATGGATTGCCTTCACATAACCGGTTTAGGATTGAATTTTTTTATGCATCACCACAAATTATATATGCCCTTGAATCACAATCACCGACATTGAGGGAGAATATTTTTAAATTTAATCGAATTCACCATGTATATATACTACATTTAATTGAAACTAAATGCAATATTTATCTTTTACAAATTGTGAATTTGTTACTTCACATTTATCCACATAGAAAAGGAATCAACAATAGTATATTGCTTAGTGCTTACAAAATTTAAATAAAAAATCTCTTACAGGCTACCACATTCAAATTTATAGTTTAGTAGCCTATAGGTAACTAGTAAGTCAAATAATCAATGATCTGTTTTAAATTTGAAAACATGAATGTTATCATGTGATGTCACATTGCTTTCTCTTCTTTTGTGAGTTAGTTATTTTATTAAAATTTATGATGCTTTTAAAACTATCTTAACTTATTTTATGGCACCACCAAAAATGTGTTGTATCCCCATTTTTTCACCTTATGATCTTCAAATTTCCCACCACATTTTATTATTTCCATGTCACATAACACTGCAATGCCTTAGTTGATTTTTTAGTTTACCATAACCATTTCCTATGTTTTGCATGTTACGATATATGAGTTCATTCACATTGTGGCTCTTAACCATGGTGTGAAGGTCTATCATATGTCACAAAAAACTATTTCAACATGCTCCTCAATGGAGATGTTCAATTTAAAATTTCCATATGCTCGAAAGCTCTATTATTTTTGCCATATTTTTAAATATTGTTATTCTATTGACTATTCCCTATGTGATTTTATTCTTATATATGCATTACTCTAACAATCATAAAAATATTTTCTCAGTATAGGAAAATGGAAGGTAACAAGGAAACCTTAGGAAAGAAAGAACACACATTACCTTCTAGTTATAATAGATGAAACATCACATCTTATTTTGAGAAACCATCTATAGAAGCTCATCCATGTACAAAACTATCAA